>JALPQD010000304.1:1329438-1911514 GCA_023101885.1 Typhlomys cinereus | reverse complement strand
CAAACATTTTGTGTTCCTCATTCAAATCCCTCATCCTGTGTGGTCAATAGGTACTCATGGCGTGGCTTGTTGGATAGCACATCCTTCTCTTCCTCATGTTCTAAAATGCACCATTTTCCAGCATAACTGGAACATATTCAGCCTGTATTAGCAAAGTAATCCTTCACCGATTTTCTTTCCTTTCATCTACCAAAATGAGTGTGTGTACCTCATCAATTTAAAATGTCCCTTCATTCTATCTACCTAACGCAGTGTTCAAAGGTTTCTGATTGAAGAGCCACAGGACAGAAGTGTGTCTCTTCTTCATAGCCTGGTTCCTTGAGATTTTCTGTCTCCCCTTCCACTTCGCTATCTACATGTGACTTTGTTTCTAGGCCTGTCTGAATTCTGTGGCTAGCTTCTTCAACCACCTCCACTGGGTTTAATAATTCTGTGAGAAATCTGAATGCCACCCAGGGTCACCACAGACTACAACTCCACTAAAGACATTTCTTCAGAAGGAACACAGGAAAAATGGCAGTGTGAGTGAGAAAATTAATACTAAGAGAGGAGGAAGGGTAGACAAATTCCTTCCTGCAGAGTAAAAATTAACTTGCAGATTCTAAAACTTGAATGGTAATATTAAATGGCATATGCCAATCATATGGATCAGGAATTCTAAGCTTTTATGTGTACGCGTTTGCTAATTAAAAATATTTTTCTCAACTCTGTTTCATTGGAAATGTCCTATCTAACACGGTACACTATATGCTAAGAAATTCTTTGTCGTGCTGTAACATAGTCATAGGGAGTACAAAGTACTATGCATCTCTAGGGAGAAACGATGTTGTGGTTTGTTGCTTGGGTGGCTTTTTATTTTTCATGAAACAGGGTCGCTGTATAATGCAGACCGACCTTATACCGTGATCCTCTGGCCTCAGTCTCCATAATTCTGGGATTACAGGCAAGCAGCACACACACAGCTCAGGGGTCACCAATTAGACATAGGTGGTCCTATGGGAAATAAGAGCAGCAGTCTTTAGTTCAGTGTATATGAATGGCTACCTTGCGGAAGCAGCCAAGCTTGGACCAACAGAGAGAAATCACAGAGAAACTGATCTTGACTCTTATCTGAAATTACTTTGTTGAAGTAAAAAGGTGTGAGATACCGACTGGATTCTTTGATAGAAACTTTCTTCTATCAAAGCCCAGTGTCCACTTGTGCTTCACTGCGAACAGGCAGAGAAAAATGCTCCTGGGTTCCCACCAGAAACATCCCTTACCCTGCTGCCGACCAAGCTGTTCACTGTATCTATTACAGATGGGTCCAGTCCTCCTAGGCAAGAGAAGACTGAGTTCTGTCTACCAACAGGCTGCTACCTCAACACCAAAGCCAAACAAATTTACCAAATGTACCAGGAAAATAACGTTCTGTTTATTTTCTAATTCAAAAACCTTCATCCACACATGAAACAGCAAGGACATTAAGTGATTTGCTTATTACCTAACAGAACCATATCTTGAATTGTTTCTTTCTTAATCATATTCTTGGCTTGAAGTCTAAACCTCTCCCAAATCCTTGTAAGATTTGTCTCAAATTAAATGAGCATTCCATACATAGCTTTCCTGTAGTTATTAATCACTTCATATGCATGTGCTACTTTTCACCAGAATGTCAATTGCTGTAATATTGAAATCTGGTAGATCCAAACCGGAAATGGCCATGTGCTTAGTTCAGTTAACCTTCTTATTGGAACCTTTTTTTTTTTTTTTTTACTTTTGTCATGTTTGTGCATCTAAACTTTGTATTTGAAAAACTTAAGATAGCTAGTCTGGTTAGTCTCTCTTGTTGTCATGGTTAGAAATGTATCCCCCACAGTCTCATGTGTTTGGCAAGGTCATGACACCTTTAAGAGGTGGAGCCTTGCTGGAGGAAGGCGGTCACAGGGGTTGGGCCTTGAGGTGGATTAGTCCCACCCTACCTCTAGGAGGAGTCTGCCTTTGCAGCAAGCAGTCTGATAGCAATCAGCCTCTCGGGTGGGAATGACGTAGCCTGTCTCCAGCTTCAGCCAGCCAGCCATGCCGCCTCTGCCATGAAAGACTGTATCTCCCCTCTGGAACTGTAAACTGAATCAACCTCTCTTTCTCTCTTAAGTTGCTTGACTTTGAATGTTCTTTCACACCAGCAGACAAGAGTAAAGATTACACTTGTCGACTTGAAGCACCAGAGAAAAAGACTCTGGGCATCCCTGTGGGCGTTATCTTGATCGGCTTAATTGGGCCGAGGGTGGCACAATGCCCTGGGTGGGGGTTCTGGATAGAATGGAAAGGAGTAAACAAGTGAAAGCTTGTGTTCATCGCTGTTTCTTTACTGTGGACGCAAGTGACCAGCTGCCTCAAAGCTACTGCTGTTGCAACTCCCTCTGCCATGATGGACTTTAACCTTGAGCTCAGCCTAAATAAACTTTCTGACCTTTAAATTGCTTTCAAAAGGATATTTTATCCTGGCAACAAAAGACAAACTAAGACAACCGTCATAGTTAGATACAGGTGTCGACTTGATGGTTGAGGATTCGAACTCTGGGCACATTTGTAGATAATTGGTAGTTGAATAGAGCCCAGTGAACCTGCAGGAGATTGTCTAGTTGATGGGGCAGACCCAACCCATGGGGGTGGGACTAGGCTCTGAACAGCTGGATAAAATACAGAGCGCTGGTTGAGGAAGTCGCCATCCTTGTGTATACTCAGCCAGACAGGCTGGTCTGGCAAGCAAGGATTGTCTCTCTCTCTCAGCTGTTATTGTGGAGATCATGTGGCCAATTCCCTCAGCCCTGGTGTTGGTGTGAACTCTCGTGTTAGCTGGACCAAAAACCGTAACCGGACTGTTGTGAGAAAATAAACTCCTTGTTCCCTTAAGCTGTTTGATGGTGACTTTCATCAGCAATCATGCAGGCGAACTGCAACAACACTGCTCACTATTGCCTGCTAGCTCCGAGGTCACATTGCCAAGTATCTTTAAGGAACAACTGTTGAACATCTAGATTACCAAATGATCGGCACACTGCTCTCTCTACTTTATTCCTTGTCTAGCTGAGATTGCAAATGGCCTACCATGTGTAGTTATTTGAAAACCCAAAATTTTATTTATGTACAAATAAGTGGCTGCTATCGCTGAGAATCTGAAATCTACTTGAAAACATAAGCTCAGAAATAAACACTGGTTTCACATAAAATTGATCATCACAACTTCCAAATGCAAATTCAGTGTCATTCAGAAATCTGGCTGTGCATGATGATTTGAAGCGATGAAGGAGGCTTAGCCACAGCCTAATGCTCGTGACACTCATCTTGGCAATGACTTTTTTTTTTATGTTGTCCCCTGTAATTTAGGCTTCATATTCAGTTTCACACAATGGCCTCTTAGTGCATCCTTGCAGGGAATCTGAGCCTCCCATACCGTGCTTAGACCCACTCAGTGGCTTTTTAGGACCTTGGTGCAAGTCTCCATGACACCCATCACTTATACAATATTTCCTTTTACAAAATCAGCATTACATGGATGATGTCGAGTGTCATAATAAACTCAAAACGTTGCTCCAACCTCTTCTCTGTTGTCTCCTCTCTGAAATCCCAGGACTGCCATCTGAGCAGTCTCAAATGAAGATTTTAGCCTTAGAGTACATAGGATCCATGGTAGGGGGCTTGTTGAGACCACACCACATTCCCTTCTAGAAAGAAGTTGATTTATAATATATATACATCGGCTTCCACTGTGTTGGCATTTTCCTTCTTTTCCACGGGAGCCATTATGAGACCGGAGAGCAAGTCTCCTGTTGTGGATCCTCAGGCCCAGCACAGCTCCAACCCCTTCCCAGAGCCTGGAACTCACAGATGCAGCAACAGGGTAAGCCCTGCTTGTAGAGTCGACTTCTCTATCAAGTGACCAAAGGTGGCACTGTTTCTTTGACTCTGATGAAAAGAAAAATCTAGAGTGTTTTATGATGTGAAATTGATTCTTAGTCCTTCTCCAAGCCAGTTGGCAGCTGTGGCACTTTGGCAACAGAGCAACTGAATCTCTTGAGGACCCTCATCTTACCCTATGTTATGGGACTAATGGATGCCAGTAATTGTGATACAGATTTGAAACTGGGATGATATTCAATCCCTGCCCAGCTCTACTGGAACATTTCTTTATTCTATTTGCAACATGCTGAAATGTTAGATGATCAGTTTTCTTATACTGAATATGTTCAGAATTCATTTTAAAAAGCTATGCCATCCTTTCTTTTTACAATCCTCTGATTTGAGCTCGACTATTTAATATCTGCAGATTTTGGAAAGCTAGTTTAGTCTATGCAAATCTGCTATTGAGTATATGTTTGCTATTTTTGTCAGCTCTGAGTCCAACACCAGTTTAGACATATAAATAGAGCAACAAATGCAGTAGTTTCGTCCTACACGATTCCAATTAATTCTTTTCTGGCTTCCTATTTTCTCTTTGATTATGATTCCTGGGTTGGGCAGACGACTCTCTGGGTAGGAGTGTTTGCTGTGTAAGCATGAAGAACAGTGTTCAAGTCCCCAGAACACAGGCACAGTTACACATGCTTGCAACTCCAAAGCTGCAAGAAGATACAGAAAGATTGTAAAGCATGCTTGCAACCAATCCAGCTCCAGGTTCAGGGAATAATGCCAAGTGTTGTAGAACAGGACATTCAACATCTTCTGGTCTTTTGTGCATCTACAGGTACATGCACCTAGACATACAAAACACTCACACACACATGCTCTCTTACATGCATGCATACAAAAAAAGATCTGTTCATTTTTCTCTCGTTTCTATTTATTCTGCTGTTTATTAATTTCTACTCTTGTTTACCTCAAGCGTAATTTATTCTGTTTCTGAAAATTGTTGCATTTTAAGCTTGAAAGATCGACTCTAAATCTCCATCCATTTCCACTATAAACATGTGATTTCATTAGTGTGTCCGGCTGTTTAAGGCTATTCACAGTCATCATATTATGACTGCTTTTGTCTTGAGATTTATCGATGTAATTTATAATCTAACATACGTGAAAAATG
The DNA here is from genome assembly GCA_023101885.1 of Typhlomys cinereus. Taxonomy (NCBI): domain Eukaryota; kingdom Metazoa; phylum Chordata; class Mammalia; order Rodentia; family Platacanthomyidae; genus Typhlomys; species Typhlomys cinereus. Next base: position 1,906,452 of record JALPQD010000304.1, on the reverse strand, counting down.
TTCTTCCCTCTGCTGTTATCTTTCCAACCACTGTGTAACATTATCAATAGGCTGCATCCCCTTGACAAAAGATGAGAAAGAATCCTTCACTTGGACGTCCTCAGAAAACACTTTCCTCCCTCTTACCAGCAGGGGGCAATGTGAGCACAACAGCTGTGCTCTCTTGCCCTCCCCTCTTGCTGGCATTTCCCTATAGGAAGAAAGATCAATGATGCAATTGGGCCAACATTGTTGGGAGCAATGCAAGGGGCAGATGAGGTTAGTGTTTGGGCATATCTGGCTCACTGCCTACCTATGGCTCTGTAAGCGTGACAGTGGTCTTTTTGTTGCAGGAAAAAGCTATAACCTTCTCATAAGAGTTTGTGGTCTGCTTGCAGAGGAGCGTTCAGGAGACTGGTACTCCCTCCACAGAGTTCTACGTTCTGCTTGGGCTCTGGGGATGAGCTCCTTCGTCTCATCGCTGTAACTGGGTAATGGTATTTGGAGTCTAACTTCCAGTCAACTAACTTTCCTTCTCAAGGGAGGAAAAGAGAATACCAAGAGGGCTTAAGATCTAGAAGTTAGGGAAAGAAACCAAAGACTCTTGTGTGTAAAAGCAGCTGAAATCTATTGTTTTTTAAACCCTTTTTAATTCTTTATGTTCTTCTCTACAGTCAACTGCATAGGAGGGATTTTTCTTATAATTGAGATTTTTTTATCTTATTTTGTTTTTCACCCTCTTCATCTAATAACATTTTTTAATTTAATTTTTTATTTCTTCCACTCATACAAAGTTGATAAGTACCCATTCCCTCCCTCCCTCCACCCCTCTCTGGATCCCCTTGCTCCCTCCCCATCTTTTCCCTTTCCTTTCCCCCCTCCCTCCCTTTCTCCCAGTGCCCCCTCCCCCCCATCCCTGGAGCATCCTTTAGTGTGCATGTCAAACTTCCCTCAGGTCCTCTTCTCTGATGAGGTGTAAGGACTTAGTGGCATTGCCTAGAGCTCTTTCTTGTGTTCCCCTTTAGTATGGGAACACTATTGTGGCTGTTAATCCCTTGCCTCTAAGAATCCTAGTGCCTGTGATCCATGCTAGACTTTGGAGGTTCAATGATATGTTGGTCATTGCACAGGTCATGCACAGTCCTATTATGTTACTTCGGCCCTAACTTGTATGGAGTATCTTGCATATCATTGCTCCTCCCCATCTTTAGGCTCTTACAATCTTACCACCCCCTCTTCTGCAAATTTCCTTGAGCTCTAGGATGGGGAGAGATTAGGCTGGCCTGGTTCTAGGTGGTTAATGTAGAGTCTCTGATTTTCCAAATTATGGTTTGTTTATTTTTTTTCAGTTTTGCTGCTCCTGCACCGCCCTTGGCTCCATCCTGATGGGTATTGGATGTCACCCCCTGGGATGGAGAGCGGGTCCTGTCCCAAGCAGATGGGAAGTCATCTAATAACATTCTTGAACTTCTTTTTTTTTCAAATAGCTATGAAGACCACCTAATTCTAGAATGGGCATCTGTCCTCATCCTACACAGAAAATCATCCTAAAATTACTAAAAGAGGAAAAGGAACACTCATCTTAGAAAAGCATTATGGTTTGACTATTTCATAACTCAGTTATGCCTGATATGTTGGAAAGTACAACAGACGCTTTAGTATTGAGAGGTATATGGAACAAATAGAAGCTCTGTATTACTGGAACCTATTTTCTATCATAGAAGATACATTTGACATGAGTAATGTCATAAAATTAAATCATTATAATACTTGTTTCGAGATGATGAATTGAAAGCACTGTTAATCTTTAGTTAAAGGAATTTGAAAATAATACTAATACCAATAATATTTGACTGAGGGAGTAATATTAAGAGTGAATTAGTTTAAGAAATTCTCGGGCTTCCTAAATTGGATTTATAGAAAAACTAGAAATGAAACTCTAAAAGAATAAAAAAATAGAATAAAGAAACCTGAAAAAACAATATTTTGAGAGAGAAAGAGGCAGAAAAAAAGAAAGAAAGAAAGAAAGAAAGAAAGAAAGAAAGAAAGAAAGAAAGAAAGAGAAAGGAAGGAAGGAAGGAAGGAAGGAAGGAAGGAAGGAAGGAAGGAAGGAAGGAACAAAGAAACAAAGAAAGAAAGATTAACATAGGGATTATTACTTTGTAAAGGCAAACTGGGGAGCTCACAGATGGGAAATATTTTAAGTAAACTATCCTGGCAATATTGCAAGCTTAAAAATCAAAGTTAATGATAAATACATTGAAAGTAATCCATTAGTGATTTGATATGGTAAGTATATTTTTCCAGAGCAGCTGGGCCAGTTTTAGTATTCTAACACAAAGTGACAAGGAAATGATCTCTTTATTTACAATACAGAAGATAACTCTGTATCTCCAAACGCTATCACTGTAGTGGGGTCAGACAGAGAGTATCCAAAGCAATTCCAAGACAACTTCAGTTCTCCAAGTTAGAAATAGACAGATGACTATTGGAAGAAAGTTCCACAGCTCAATAAAAACAACTGGAGCATCTTTGGCTCCAAAGACATTTCCTTACTCAACAAAAGAGGAAAGAATCCAGTTCATCTTTTCATTTTCCCCTTGACAACATAAGAAGATTTTCCTACTGCAAACCCCTGCATGCTAAGGACTGAGTTCTATAATTAGTACCCAGGAGCAAGGACCTTCACTGCCTCTAAGGAAAGAAACATCAACCAACAACATTTAACCTATAACATTTAACAACCTATAAACATTTAAATAAGAATCTGTAGCGACAGGAAAAACCAGGCTAAACAAGCAGAAAACTAATGATTCAGAGAATAGATTGAAATGTTCAATAATAGTTTACAAATTTAGTGTGGTTTTAAAGAATGATCTTAATTTAGGGGCTGGAGAGGTGGCTCAGGGGTTAAGCCTCTGCCTTGCAGGCAGAACCTGAGTTCGGATCCTAGACCCCACATATAGACGCAGGGCGGAAGCAGGGGCGGCCTGCGTTTCTGGTCCTGGTAGGGCAGAGCCTGTGAATCCCGGGGCAGAGTAAAACAAGGAGGTGGAGGTGGTCCATGGTGGTTCCCAAATTCGTCCGTGGTTCTACACACACACACACACACACACATACATACACACGTGTACACATGCATACACGCACAATTGAATAAATAATAAAAAAGAATGATCTTAATTTAATTGAAAGAGAGAGAGAAAGAGAAAGACATCAGAGAACAATTTTCAAAAGTCAGTTCTCTCCTCTCATCATGTGGACTTAGGAATGAACTCAGGTCAACAGATTTGCACGCACACGCTGTTTTACCCACTGAGTCTTCTCTCTGGTTCTAAATGCATTTATGAGATAGAAGAAGAGTAAAGGAATCTAAGTCACAAGAAAACAAGATTGAAGTGATAAGTCAGTCATTTAAGTGCTTGTTTAAAAGTATGAAGACCTGAGAATGATTCCCCAGAACCCATTTGTCATAGTTAGATACAGGTGTCAACTTATTGCTGCAATGAGGTATAATTGTCAGGTGATAAAAAGAATCCCATTTTTGGATTTCATACTAGAAGTGGTGGAAAGGATGGTTATGTTCCTACTCTCTTTATTTCTCATACATTTTACTCCTCCTGATGAATGCATTTTTCTCAGAGACTTGTTTTTTTTTTGTTTTGTTTTGTTTTTGATGTAAGCCCAGAATGAACCTGCAGGAGATTGTTTAGTGGATGGGGAAGGCCCATCCCATGGTGGGTGGGACTATGCCCTGGAAAGGTGAATGAAATACAGAAAGTTGGTTGAAGAAGTTGTCATTCTCCTATGTTCTTAACCAGACATGCTGGTCTGGCAAGTGAGAATTGTCCTCTCTCAGTGGTCATGTAGCCAGTTCCCTTGGTCCTGGTATTGATGTGGACTCAAGCTGCCAAACCTGAATAAGGAACTGTAGAAAATAAAGGCCTTTGTTCCCTTAAGCTGTCTTGCCATGATTTTATCAGCAATCATGCAAAGTAACTGCAACATGGTAGCAGCTTGCAATACACACAAAAAATAAATAATAAACATGAAGAATGAGAACGAAGCTCTAGCAAACTAGCATACAGTCGTCCCTTCCAGCTGCCTTGGACCCTGGCTGTACTCTGACTAATTCCTTTGGACACCTGTGATTTTCAGGAATGGGGGTCCAGGAAATGTGAGGGACACAGGTCAGGTGTCCAGGCAGAGTGAGGAAAGACACAAGCTCTTTCATGCTGCTATTTCACATTCGACTTGCCTTTCTGTCTTGTGATTGAAGAAAACTGCTTCAGATTTAACATCACACATACATCCCCACCACCAGCAAGTTGTGTAAAGAGCAAGAAGGATAAAACTGATTCTTTCCATTGGATATTTTCCAATGGATGTGAAAATCATATTGGGCAAGATAAGTGACAAGGGCTTAAATCCTGGATGGAGAGAGAGTCCTAAAACGAATGTATAATCTTTCTTGAAGTACAAGAAGCTCATGCCAGTCCTCCCTATTTCATCCATGTGTGACAGCCAGACTAAAAATGCTAGTCTCAGAGAAATTCATTCATCAGGAGTAAAATGTATAAGGAATAGAGGAAGGTTAACCATCCTCAATGTGACAAAAACTTGACTTCTCTGGAACTGATCAAAGAACGTAATGCTTTAGAAACAAAAGTTAAGCAGTATCTTAAGAATAATATCCAACAAATATGATATGACTTTCCTCACCAGCAGAAATGGAAAAGCTAATTGACAGAACTCCACACTCACCATTTCAGAAAGAGAAACTCAATTTTGGGTAATCACTGCTTCTACATTTATTAAAGCTAAGTTTACTGATACCACAGCCAGACCCTAGTAAATTTTGATGATTTTGATAGATCTAATAAATTATATTATTACTTTTGTTTTGTTAAATTAATACTTATTGATGAATTCAATACGGTATCATGTTCCTGCTTTACACTACTCATAAATTTTAAAACACAAATAGGCCTTTTGAAAAAGAAACCCACTGTACACATACATAATTCTTCTTTGGAAATGATGCACTCCTAGGATAAGATACAGAAAGTACCTGCTTCAGCTATTTATCTCACACATGCATCACAATGAGGGGTGTTATTTCATTTTGTGGCCTTTTTAGCTGTTTGGAAGAGACCCTGTTTGTTACACAGGGGCTGGTGGTCGACATCAACTTAGAGGTTTTGAAGATATGAACTCCATAAGGCTGGGATCTTCCAGTCTCATTTCAAACAGAGCTGTGTGGCCAGTTACTGGGTGAAGTCAGGAAAAATATCAATTCCACGGTCGTGTATTTCTTCTATGATCAAGTCCCTCTGACAAAAAAAGTGAAGGATTATTAGAACCGGGGGGGGGGGGGGGAGTGGAAAGGAGGAGTATTCATAAATGCAGCTTCCCTGATGCGTCTCAGCAGACTGTGCAGTCAAGTGCCGGTGAGTATTCTCTGCGTGGGCTACCAGGAGTGGGAGACTGTCGGTTTGTAGAACCGTAGGACGCATTCGAGCCATGAACTCTAAGCTGCGTCTTTGGCAGGAGCCTCTGCAGTGGAACGATTAGGATGTTCTCAGACGAGCCCTTTTGTGTAGAACACCCTCAGGACTCGCTGGCGGATCTGCCGGGTCTTCACCCCGTAGACGAGAGGGTTGAGGGCAGGTGGCACCAGGAGATAGAGCGTGGCCAGAAGAACGTGGACATGATGGGGTACGTGGTGGCCGAAGCGGTGAGTGAGGAAGGAGAACATTCCGGGGACGTAGAAGACCAGGATGACACACACATGAGAGCCACACGTGCTGAAGGCCTTGAGTCGCGCCTCCCCGCCCGGGACCTTCAGCACCGCCTGCAGAATGAGGGCGTAGGAAATGCCGATGGCCACGACATCCAGCCCGACCACCAGCAGCGCCACCGACAGCCCGTACGCTCGGTTCACTGTGGTTTCAGAGCAAGCAAGCTTGACCACGGCCATGTGCTCGCAGTAGGCGTGGCTGATAACCGTGGCTCTGCAGAAGACCAGGTTCTGCAGCAGAATGGGGAAAGGGAGGAGGAGGAGCAGCCCCCGCACCAGCACCACCGTTCCAATGCGCCCTATGACCCCCAGGTGGAGGATGGTGGAGTGGCGCAGAGGGTGGCAAATAGCCACATAGCGATCCAGAGCCATGGCCACGAGGACGCCTGACTCCATGGAAGAGAAGGCGTGGATGAAGAACATCTGGGTCAGGCAGACAGCATAGCCAATCCGGTGAGCATGAGCCAGGAGCACGGCCAGTGCCTTGGGAGCAGTGGAGGACGCCAGGACCAGGTCGATGGCAGCCAGCATGGCCAGGAAGAGGTACATAGGCTGGTGCAAGGACGAGTCCGTCCAGATGATGAAGAGAATAGTAACGTTTCCCACTAGCGCCAAGAAGTACAGAACGCCCAGAGGCAAGGCGATCCAGTGCTGACTTTCCTCCAAGCCGGGAACGCCTACCAGGAAAAAAGAAAGCTGGGGTGCCCTGCCGCTGGAATTGCTAAGGGCCATGACCAACAGTTTAGGGAGGGAAGGAAATGATGCGAAGGGTTGTCCACTCTCGATGCGCGGTCACTCGGTCCAGATCTGACCACCATGCTCAACAGAGGGACACGGTGTCTTCAACTGCAACACAAAGGAGTGAAGTTAGATGCAACAAAGTCTCCTTTTCTGGAGATAATCGCTTCCCAGAGGGGACATCCACGTGTCTGAATCAGGTTGATCAAGTGTTATTGAGAGCTGGGAGTAAACGGTGAATGCAGGCTGCCTTGAGAGAGATGCTTAGTCCTGGATGTTTGATTATTTATAGGTTGCAACTGGCAGTTTGAGAGAATTGCCAGTGGGTAGAACTGAGCATCATAAGTCAAGCTGTCATTTTCGAACTAGTCTGCTGCTAGTCCCATTACACAGCACTCACTCCGTGGGGGTTGCTCCCCCAACGGACCATCTTCCCCACCTCCTCACAGGATGATTCTACCGCTTCAGAAACTCCTCCTTTTCTCTCCTCTACATTATCTATGAGTATATTTTGTCAATCACTGTGACATTAACTATTTATACACATGCAATTATTCTAAACTTATCTTTTTGAATAACGTATCTCTGTGAAACGCAAATCCATTTTTCTGTTTGTTTCCTTAATACACACCACTCACTCAGTATATTTAAATATCTTCTTGCCAAACATTCTCTATCTATTTTGGTCAATATTATCTATGGGTACATCACTATCTAGCACTAGCACCACTATCTGGCTAGCACCACTATCTGGATCTAGCTTGATCCAGAAACTTGAAGCTGTTAGTATTCATTCTTACACCCCCAACTTTAATTTTGATCTTTCCTATTGACTTTACTTTTAACATTTCATGACCAGCTCTACTTTCTCAACCCCAATGTCCCTGCCTGAGTTCACACTTCCAGTTTTTCTTGCCTAGAGTTTTCTATTAGATCTCTCTACTTTGTTCCAGTCCCTTCCAAATCTACTTTCAACTCTGAAATCAAAGATTTTTCTCAAAATCAAAAAAGCATCATATTGCTTCCATATTTAAAATTCTTCAGTGAATAGAATGCGTAAAATAGAAATTAAAGACAAATAGTTCAAGGTTTCAAAGCTCTTTTGTGTGCACTTTCATGTTACAGTTGCATACTCTCACGTGTATGTTTTGCTTTTTTATCTTGGCAGCATCCTTGAAATTGGATACACAATCCCATTTTACATGTTTTGTGTGTATTTTCTCTTCCTCACCCATCACCAGAATTCATTCTTCTCACCCATCAAAATTCAGATTCCACTTTCTTCTTCCTCTTTGTGACTCACTGTGGTATGTTAACTCTAAATATATTGCCTTTATTTTTGTTATCCTTCTTTGTTTACTCGTGTCTTTCTGATTTGTCACTGCTATAAAAGTCCTTCTGGTACCTTAATATTTTATTTCAAGACACAGAATCATGTCTCATTAAACTTGTCAATCACAAGCTAATGTGGTGGATCCTTTACAATATATAGATTCAAGTTTTGGGGGAGAAGTCGACTTGGGTTTAAGCTATCTCTATTTTACATTCTAGAAATAAAACTTAGGCATACTATTTAAACTTCTAAGGTTTGATTCATCATCTGATAGATAGTACACTAAATAATGCCAACTGTTCAGCTTCTCGATTAGTCAAATTATACATGCATGCTAAATACACACATTATTTCATATGTTATGGCTATCTTTATTAACAGTAATAGCACAAGATCACCAAGTATGGGATAACAATCTCTTTCCTTTCCTTCCCTTCCACCATGGCTCTCCTATGTTTCAAACTATGTTCCTATTTCTTGTCATAATATTAATATAATGCACTGTGGTTGGCACATCTTATACTAAATAAGGACTCTGTTTAAATTTATCCTTATAATCACACCTCTATATAGTGAGACAAATTTGAAACCTATATGTTTGTATTTGCATATTTGTCATAAGAGGCATATGCACTCTGAGATAGTATTTTCCTGTTCTGGAAGACATATACATAAAGTCTGGAATGACTCCGTTTTTTTATTGCCCATCTATAGCTCATTCTGTGTTCTTTGTCATAAATCAGTGTCAGCTATAATGTTGCCCCAAAACTCCGAAAAAGACAATTATAAAATCTGAAATGCCTGGTGGGCATATGTCTCCCAGTCTTTATTTTTCACAGTGAATGGAAACCAGGATGCCAGGAAATCATCATCCTACAGAAATTCACTTTTCAGTGTTTGGCATTCTACCCAGTTAATTCTTTGTTTTCTGCCCAATTCTACTCTAAGTTCCAGCCCATTTTCCATTTTTTAGCTATCTAGAGCACCACCATGCATCTGGAAAGGGCACCCACAGTTGTTATAGCAGTAGCATCAATGAAGCTGTGGGGGCTAAAGGCAAATTATTGTAGGTGAAAGGGAAACAAATAAACATGTTCCTGAGTGTTGGCTATCTCTCTGCATCATGTAGCTTATGAGTCTTGTGCTGCTTTTGAAATGCTGATTACTAAAGAAGATAAGAGTTCTCTCTATGAGCCTTGAAGGAATAGTATAAGACACATTTTCCCCAGGAATCTGAAGGGCAAGACATATTTAACTCTGTGACCAGAAGCTAGAGAATAAATCACACACACCAAAAAATGAAAAATCTGAATAAATCAAGTCCCCCATAGATTCAGAGGGAGCCTCTGTCTTTGGTGAAGCTATGCTTGAGTTCTGTAGAGCAGTTTGGCGTGTCTCCTTTTCATCCCTATTGTATCCCAGGATTGCTCTGTCAACACACTGGTTACCTTCTCTACAAAACCATCCAATCCTTGATGGGTATGGACTATTCTTTACAATGACAAGCTTTCCAGGACAAGCCCCAACATCCCTGGAATCTAGTCAGTCTTTCGTATCATTGGCAAAATAAGCAAACATCCGTATGATTATGGAATGAATACATACGTGTCTGAGTGCCCTAAAAGAACTGAACTGTGGGAGCAGAGACCAGACTTCAGGGGCATGAAATAATACCCCAAACAGTATCTGTTGAGGAGACAGATGCTTCTGAGCCTTACCCTGAGTGACATTCTGAGGGCTTCATGGAGGAACGGACTCTACCATCTCTGCTATGAAAACTAGGAAGGAATCCCAGACCTTGATGGAAACAAAGCGGTTTAAATGGTCACAGTATTCACCTTTGATGATGCCTTTAGTGGGCAAAGAGGCTCATCTCGGGGCTGTGATCTGACACTCTCTCCTTAATCTCCTTAATGGTGACCTGAATTCCATGAGAGTAGCCAAAAGAGAAAGGCAGGAACGCAGAGAGATAATAGTGAGGATGTATAAATGGTGGGCCCACGACAGTAACCCTTGCAGGAGAGGAAGACAACAAAAGTCAGCCCTGGAAGTCAGGTCTAGTAAGGAATCTGAGGCAAGGCAACAAGACAGCCTCCCTGGTCTCCAAACTGTTTTTGAAGATGTGTCACCTAAAGTCCAGACTCAGATGTGAGGGGGAGTCAACAGCATGGAGACAACTTGGAAGGAAAAAAGAGGATAGAATTCTTAGACTGAGAAAGGTTCCATTACAGCCCTCCCACTTCCTCCAGAACTTCCCCGCTCCCAGTTCCGCCTCCATAGTAACTAACCTTTTACCCTGTCTCAGGAGTAACAACAAAGAGAATATCTTTTTTTATTCAGAAAGGCTGCACAGCAATCTGTGAGTGTTAAAGAGGAAGCTAGACATGTCACTCAAAGATCTGTGCTGCTAAGGTTTTCCAAAGATACGAAACGTGAGTAAAAGCTCGAGTAAGACTCAGATAATGATTTGCATCCTCATGCTCGTGTTTAGGTGTGATGGCGAGAATTTCAAAATAAGACCTTGCTGGATGGTCCTGTGAACACCTCGGGGCTGATCATGAAGGAAATTGACAGGTGTTTGTACACTCACAGGCTAGCCTGCAGCAACGTGCCCCCCCTGATCTCTCTTCCTCTGTGTTGTTGAATCTCAACACCAGTGCCCAGGCAGACCTGGAGGGAACAACAGACTGACTCAGGGAAAAGAACACTGCAAAGAGGTACTGGGCTGGGGAGAGGGCTCAGTTAGTAAAGCGAGTGCCATGTAAGAATGGGGACCTGAGTTCAGATCCCTGGCATCCACGTAAAAAATTAGCCTCTGTAATCCCAGTGCTGGGGCAGGGTATGTGTAGGAGACACACAGGTGGATCTCTAGAACTCATTGACCAGCCAGTCTAGCTGAATCAGTAGGCTCCAAATTCAGTAAAGAAACCCTATTTCTATCATAGTAATTATTATTTAATAATAATTAAGAATTATGATCATTATTAATAGATGAAAAGTAATTGAGAAAGATACCTAATATTGCTCTCTGGTATCATAGGAAATACATTCACATGACTATATGCAAATCACATCAAACACACACACACACACACATATGCAACACATGCACACACAATGAAGAAACCAAAAGTATTAGAAGACTCAGAGTCACACTAACCATTCCAAGAAAGAATTCTTGTCAAAAGGGCTAGTGGAAAAAGCAACTGTCACTCTGCCTACCAGCTTCCCCCAATACCAAGTTTCAAATCTGACCTCGTTTTCCACAGCTAAAATTCTGTGCATCATCTCATGACTAATTGTGAAAGTTCATTCTTCATGTTTCTCTAAAGCAAGGACTGTGACTCTGAAGAGAAGGCTGTGGGAGAGGAGGGTATTATTATCAATTGTCAGGTCCCAGAGGACCCCCCCCCCAGGTACAGCTGGTCAGACCAAATTAGCCTGCAGATTGGCAGGAGGCACATAGAATTAAGGGAACTGCTAGAGATATTGGTGGTTGGGAATCTGCCCAGAACTGGTTGACTCGGCTCTGTACACGGCTGACGACCATCGCTAAGCCGACACATCCTGATGGCACTGCCAGGAAGCCTCGTGCACTGGGAGCTGAGAATCCTGAGCAGCTATGGAGCTGCTTGTTCTTCTCCTTCTTGCAGAACAGTCCTGGAGTTCAGGAACTTCTCTGGGAGATGCTGTGGCTCAATTGCTTGTTCCCTCAGGTGCTGCAGGCACTGAATGCTGAAAGCTCATGACTGACTCACTCTGGGACCTGCGTGGGAGAAGAAGGGGGTAAAATCATATCCCAGGCTACTTTTCCTGCTCCATCCAGCTCACACCCAAGAACTGGGGACATAAGAGTATAATTTGTTCACATTTTAAACAAGGGATAGTCATTCTGATTCAAGAGGTCCCATTGGGTTCATCAGGACATCTGAAAAAAAAAATTCACACTAGACCACAGTTTAACTTCTGTCCATCACGCTTTTCTCATACTTGACCTTGTCTTTCCCATGTGTTGTTCACAATACATTCCCACAAGTAACAAACTCTCTGCTTCAATCTGTTTCGCTAGGCTGTGGCACCCTCAAGATCATCAACCCCACTGCAGTTCTAGTGACCAGTGCTTTGAGTGCGCAGTTCTTTTGTCCCTTCAGTCAACATGTGTTTATTTCACAGTGAGGGTCCTCGTCTTCATTTCATAAAAATTGATGGTTCCCTACTTAGTATTTCTGTGTGTGTGTGTGTGTGTGCGCACGCGTGTGTGTGCGTGTGTGGTGTGTATCAGAGGGTACCATGTGTCGCTGTGGAGGACCAAAGGTGACTTCAGGAATCATCCTGGATTGCTTCTACCTTCTTTTTGCCTGCCAGGGCCAGAAGTGCAAGCTACTGCCATTTCTGCCTGGTGTCTTTATGTGGGACCTGGGATCCAAATTCAGGACCTTCTGCCTGTGAGACAAAGTCTTAACTCAGGAGCCATCTCTCCAGCCCCTTAGTATTTCCTTTGTGTGTGTATGGGTATGGGTGTGTGTAGATGAGAGCACCCGAGTGTGTGCACATTTGTGGAGACCAAGGGTGATTTCAAGAATCTTCCTGGGTTGCTCATCTACCCTTGCTTTTCTCTGGGGGTTTCCCAGGCTCCATCTTCCAGAGCCAGAAGTGCAGGCGACCACCATTTTGTGGAATCTGGGATCTGAATTCAGATCCTTTTGCTTACAAGCAAAGGTTTCAAACCCCTGAGCCATCTCTCCAGTTCCCCAATTTTAGTATTTTTTTTTAACTTTTCAGTGGCATACAAGTGATATGAGGGCCAGAGAGATGGCTCAGGGTTTAAGCCTCTACTTTCCAAGCAGAAAGTCCTGATTTCAGATCTCGGATCCTGAGTAAAAATGCCAGGGGGAAATGGCGGTGATCTGCACTATCAATTCTGGGAGGCAGAGCCTGGAAAACTCCAGAACAAAGCATAAAAGGTAGAGCAATCCAGGGTGATTCCCAGAGTCATTCCTGGCTTCCACAGACACATACAGTGACCTCTGAAACACAGACACACACACACACACACACACACACACACACACACACACATGCAATGAAATTTAAAACGTGATATGAATTCAGCAGAAACCATACAATTCTGAATCTTGTTTGTTGTCCAGTTAGTATGTGTGGTAAGACACTCTTGTAAGGCTGGATTGGCTGAAGCCGCAGTCTCCTGTCAGTTATACACGCATGAGAAGCATCTGATATCTATGGTGTACTCTGTTGCTTACTACCCTAACATGTGCAATAGTTTAGATGTATTAAATGCATTTGTGACTTGTGATGTGTCCAACTTACAATAGATTTATTGGGATGTAAACCCATCGTAAATTAAGAAGCATCTGTTTTAAATATCTGCCAGCTCCAAGTAACATACAAAATGTTATAAAAAGTAAAATATTAAAGCTGTAAGAATCTGAAGTGAAGTAGGAAACATGCACACAGCGATCGTGGCTGCATACCATAGTTTCTTAACAGCATTTTTATTTTCTAGAATAGGTTTTGTACTTCTGAGTGAATGGTGATACTCTCATGCTTCTTATCTGTTTTTATTCAATAAATCTCATAAATATTTCAAAATTAAAAAGTAAATATTGAAGTGGGAGAGAAGGGCAAATGGGATTAGATATTAAGGAATTGAAATGCATAAATTCATCATATTTACTTATGAAAGTATCATAAAATAAATGCTACAAAACAGTCTTTTGGAAGTATGGGATGATATATAAAGTTACATAAATATTAGTAACATTTGTGTGCTATAAATTTAAACTATAGTATGCTAAAGGTATAGAATAGGAAGATTTTTCAACATGAATGTGGGGACCCTCAGGAAATAACTCCATAATTCAAATTAGCAACCAGAGGAAAGGTTAAGACTGAAAGTAAGTGTGGATAAGACTGAAGATACAAGCAGGAGAAAGAGATCCAATATTTTCAAAGACATGAAAGGACTTTTAAAATTCAGATTTCTAGAACTCAAGAACAGAGCCTAGGGTGTGAACAGGAATGTAAGCATGAAACGTATTTTTCTATCTTTATTCTTTGAAAATTTCACATACAAACAAAATGAGTTTATATCCTTGTCCCCCCCCCTTTCCCATCCTCCTCCTTGCTCAGCTTCGCTTCCTAAAAGGCATGAAGGATTTTAAGCAAAGAACAAAGATATGATTAGAATATCACCAACAAAATACCATCCTTGGAAAACTAATAGAAAGAGATTAAGTAAAAATAAGGGTATCTCAGTTGGAAAAAAAAAAGTTCAGGGAACTCTAGAGAGGCTCAGCAAATGTTGTGGGATGGGATAGGAATCTTCAGGGTATAAAGACATCAGGAACATGAAAAGCCAAGGTGCTCAGTGGATCATTGACAAAAATAACCATGTTTCCCACCAGGATGCTGAACCGTCAAAAATAGAAACTTTGACTACTTTGATTATTTAATCAGAGTAATGAGGAAAGATGACATTAACTAGGAATGTAGAAGATGTGCCTGAAAGACATAAACCTCACAGAAGCCCCAGCCTGTATCAGGAACAAACATGCTAAATTCATTTCCAAACCAGAAATAGAAGAGAAAGTAGAGGGTTGCACTTATTACACAATGTAACAGTATCATTAGTCATAAAAAATAAGAACAACAATGACAGACACTAGTTCTCCACATTTGGGGGACATTAAGTGAATATTTGTACACTTTTACCTCAAGGATTCAAGGTATCTTTCAGTAAGAGATGAACACACAGGAAATGCCCTTATTAATATCTTCACTAAGACACACAATTCAGAAAAAGGATTGTTCACAATCAGTTTGCTGAAAATCCTTGGAGACTTGTCGAGGACAAGATTTGTCGGGGTTCGGGGACAACCATTGCTCCATCCTTCACCCCCTAAAGAAGCCAGTCCCGTGACTGGTCCATCTCCCACGGGCTCTTCATCTCACTACTACACTTTTGCTCCATCGAGTGCTCAAAGTATGGAAGAAAATAATGAGGAATAAAGAAACAAGGGAGCAAATCAAGATGAGAAGATAATTCTTTTCCTGTTTCTTCTATAGTGACGCATAACAGTGACTCTTTTATGTAACAGCAACCAGCTTCCAGCAACTCCCTATAGTATTCAAAATACCACCATTTGAAATTGGAATTTTTGAATTGCAAGGATTATGAACAAGAGAGATGGGTTAGGAGGGCCACACCAGAAACAAGGAGAGAGGGGACCATGTTACAGCAGAGAAAATAGGCCTCCATCAAGGTCTGCAAGGGGTGACATACAGTGCCCAGCAGAATGGAGTGAAGGGAATTGCAGGAGCAGCAAAACTGCAAAAGAAAATCAACAAACCACAATCCAGAACTTCAGAGACTCTATATCAATCACATAGAACTAGGACAGCCTAATCTCTCCCCATCCTGGAGCTCAGGGACATTTGCGGAAGAGGGGGCGGTAAGATTGTAAGAGCAAAAGGATGGGAGGAGCAACGATTTGCAAGATTCTCAACAATAGTTGGGGCCAAAGCAATCATAATGGAACTTTGCATGCCCTGCGCAATGTCCAGCGCACTGTTGCCCTCATAAAGTCTAGCATCTGTTAAGGGCACCGAGACCCCTGGAGGCAAGGGATTGACAGCCATAGTAGTGATCTTATGCTTAAGGGGAACAAGAGAAAGGGCTTATGGAAATGCCACTGGGTCCTTATATGTCATCGGAGAGGAGGACCCAGTGGAGAGTTAGGCATACACAATAAAGGACTCTCTGGGAATTGGGGGGGAGGCACTGGGGGAAGGGGAGGGGGAGGAGGGGGGAGGGAGGGAACTGGTAAAAAATTTTAAAATGTATAATTAAATTTTTAATAAAAAAAAAGAAATTGGAATTTTTGGAAAGACTGAGTAAAGAGACACTAGTCAGGATGATGGAGGTGAAGATGCCAGTACTGGTGTGTGATTGTGATAGTCGTTTATTTCATCACATCAATAAAAACATACTGACTGTCCCTCTTGTGGAGGTTTGTGTCTTTACTCAAAAGCACATGTTATACTTATGTGACTGATGAAGAAATGTGCTATGGGTCATGCAGTTCTTTAAAGTAATATATGTTCTTTAGATAAAAATGTATTTTTAGCTTTTCATATCTCAGAAATCACCCCGAGATTCCAATAGGAATCATTTTGCTTATGGATGCAGATATAATTCATCCGATATGAAAGTACATACACAATTGTAAATTGTAAATATTAAAATAGATAAACACAGTATTCTGAAATCAAAAACAAGTAGCTTTGTGTGATGGGAAAACTCTGCAAAGAGGTGAGGCAAGTGGCAGTGGTGGGTGTAATGCCAGGGAGTCTGGATCATCCTGACTGAATGACACACGCCCATCTGCAGATATGAGGAAGGAGCTTATGTATATGGGAAGATATAGCACTCATACAGTACAAGGCTGTATGAAAATATAAGAACATGTTGCACACACATTACAGTGCCAGAGGTAGGAATTGGGAAGGAATGAGAAAGAAGTGAGCAAAGAATGAAGAAAGAAGTAAGCAACCTTAATGAGAATCATAAGCTTTTAAGTATGAGTCACTCAAGGTCTCTACTCTCAACACTAAAATGAAAGAAATGAAAGAATATCATCATTATTATCAAGGGTTAAAAATTACAGTACTGTAGAAAGGATCATCTATCATAAGAAAAAAACAGACTGAAAGAATTCATGAACTAAAGAAGCCAAGCTTCACTTGCAAGTCTAAAATCCAATGAGGCATGAATAACTTTCTAAACTTTTCTCATAAATTTGAACTCTCATTTGCCTCCTCTTCTCTCTGCCTAAAGCCAAAGTTCCCCTGGCAGGCAGGATCTATCTGACCCCATGTGTGGACACCACGTGAGAGCTACCATGGTACCAGCTCTTCATTTTTCCCGTGTCCAGAATAAGCATTCTGCTTCTCTCTCCCCGAATCCCCGAGTCACTTAAGCCTAGTTTTATGTGACAGGGTCTCATTATGTAACCCTGACCAAACTGAAATTTACCCTGTAGCCTAAGACGGACCTCAAACTCATGATCCTCTTCTTGCCTTGGCCTCCCAAGTACTGGGATTACAGTATGTACCACTGTATATAACTACCCAGTGTATTTACATTATCAATATAATAAACCATAAAAAGATGTAAAAAATAACTTGGTTCTTGGACAAGTGAGCTGCCACCGATCTTCTAAAACTTGCACCCCAAAGTACAGACATCATAGGCCTCAGAAGAGATTCTCCATCTTACAATCTCCAGGACACCTTCATTTGCTTTGTCTTCGCTGTTCCCACCAGGTAAGCAGACTGGGCTGTGGCACCCCAGATCCACAGGGGAGGGTCACCCTGACCCTTGAGCGTCCGTTGATGAGACGTGCTCAAGTGGGTTCGATCTGCTTGCGGCTCAGCATTGCGAACAGGCGCTCCCGGATCTGCTTGGTCTTTACCCCATAGACAATGGGATCCAAAGCCGGTGGCAGGAGCAGGTAGAGGTTGGCAAGGATGACCTTGGCAGCAGAGGCCGTGGGCGGCCCAAAGCGTTGCATGACCACGGAGAGAAAGCCCGGGCCATAGAAGAAGAGGATCACACAGACGTGAGCCGTGCACGTGCTGCCTGCTTTCACGCGGGCCTCTGGCGAAGGAAGCTGGATCACGGTCTTCACAATCCGCCCGTAAGAGAAGGCGATAAAGGCTACGTCGCCCACGCCAAGGCAGAGGGCCACCACGAATGCATAGAGACTGTCCACACGCGTGGCCCCGCAGGCCAGCTTTACCACGGCCATGTGCTCGCAGTAGGTGTAAGCGATCGTGCGCGAGCCGCAGTAGGACAGGCGGCAGGCCAGGCTCGGAAAGACCACGGTCAACCCCACGCCTCGCAGCGCCACCAGGCCTCCGATCTTGGTGACCACCCCGGGGGTGAGGACGGTTGCGTAATGCAGTGGGTTACAGATGGCCACGAAGCGGTCCAAGGCCATGGCCACCAGCACCCCGGATTCCATGGCCGAGAACGCATGGATCACAAACATCTGGCACAGGCAGGAGGGGGCGCTGATGGCTGTAGCGGCGAACCAGAAAACAGCCAGCATCTTGGGCAGCGTGGAGAGGGAGAGCACCAAGTCCACCAAAGACAGCATGGCCAGAAACAAAAACATGGGCTGGTGAAGCCTGTGTTCTGTCCAGATGAGCAAGAGCAGGAGGCTATTTCCTGTGAGCGACAGGAGGAACATGAAGCAAAAGGGAAGGGATATCCAGAGGTGGGCTGCGGTCAGACCCGGGATGCCAGCCAAAAAGAAAGTCTGTGCAAGCACGTGAGAATTGTTGGGGGAATCCATGCTCATTCTCCCACGAAGAGGAACAGAGGGCTGCTGCAAGGAAAGGCAGACAGGTAAGATCCAGTGAACAAAAACCGGGGATTCTGGATGCAGTGGTCTCACCACCACTACCGCCAGCAAAACACTGCTCTCCCATCTGGTTGTAGAGAAAAGGTCAAGAAATCATTTTCAGTTTTGTCAATGTCTCTGCAAGATTCCCAAACAAGACAGTGAGAGACAGAGATTTCAAGACTAGAGAGCCCACGGCATGTGTGATCTAGGCTCAGTTCACACCATGATAAGCAAATATCTTTGGAAAATGGAAATATTGTTGAAAAAATTAATTTCCTTCAAGTTCGTTTTCCAATGTATGAATGCGGTTGCTTGGATTCATCAGCTCTGACTTCTGGTGATCGCCAAGTCTTTTCTCACTAAACATAATGAAAATACTAACATGCAGAAAATGTCTTCGCTTTTGAGGTATCTTACTCTTCCAGATGTTTCGTGACTGCCAAGATTAGAGGCTAATGCATGGTCCCCGATGCATCATTGATCTGTCCTTTCTTTGTATCATTCCCATCCATTCCATTTGCTTTCCTTCTCAATGTCTCAGTATCACTTGATCTCCCCTCCCGCCGTGGGTACCCTCTCTTTCAAGACGATGTTGTACTTGGGGTAGATATTAAGCATGGCATCACGGTGACCTGCGGTAAGCAGAATCTCCTCCTCTCCAGTTGAAGGTCAAAGACCTCTATCACAGCCGTCTTTCTGAGAGCGGGAGAGAGATCAGTCAATATGCCTGGCAGCTTCTCTTCTTAGGTTCTCACAGCTGAGTTTAGTGAATCAGACCCGTCAGTTCCCACAGCTTACAGCCTCTGACCCTTAAACTAGAAGACATCCTCCCACGTTAGAGTGGCTCCTACAGCCCAGGGAAGAAGCCTGAGGGCTTTTAGACCAAAGGGGAAAGGGAGACAGTATAGAGAGATCAAGCATCAGGACAGATAAAAAGAGATTTGGGGATTGTGCATCCCTGGGCTATCTCAAGGCAGTCTTGCATGTGAAAGACAAACCAAGGATACAAAGTTATCTGAACTCAGGGTCTAAGACGGCTTCAAATATAAGAAAACCGATTGGCATGCTAGTCGTTAAAAGCACAGCTATTGGAGCTGGAGAGATGGCTCAGAGGATAAGCCTCTGTGTCACAAGCAGAAGGACCTGAGTTCAGATCCCAGGTCCCACTTTAAAACGCCAGGCAGAAAAGGCGGCAACCTGTACTTTCAGCCCTGGAGAACAAACCCTGGAAAACCCCAAGGAGGTGGAGCAATACAGGTTGATTCCCAAAGCCACTTTGGACCTCCACAGGCACATACAGTGCACACACACACACACACACACACACACACACACGCACGCACACACACACGCACACACACGCACACACACGCACGCACGCACATGCACACACACACGCACGCACGCACACACACACGCACACACACGCACACACGCACGCACACACGCACACACACACGCACGCACATGCACACGTACACACACACAGAGTTTTATTTTTTTTTAAAGTGCAGCTATTGATCTTACAGCCCCCGATGACAGCAAAAGCCTCCATATATCAGGGAATAAAAACAGAGGTCAGCCTGGAGCAGAGCCAAGAAAAAAAAAAAAAAAAAACAGCAGGGCTTTCATACGAGCAAGAAAGTTGACTTTTCTTTCCAAAGGAAAATACATAACCATTGCCTTTTCCTTCAGCCACAGCCACTGGGGAAACTGCTCAGTGTTGACAGGTGCGAGGACACAAAAATGGGAACCATGGTGGACTGGTGCCAGGGAATGCACTCTTCCAGGAGCGCAGATGTTAGCTCCAGCTGCCTTTTCCACCGTAATTCAACTGCATGACCCGCAGCCTGGCATCTAGTCATTTCAAACCTTCATTTCCATTTCCGTGCATGCAATACAACTGTATTAAAATCTGCCTCTCAAGAACATAGTGAACATTGAATGAGGATTAATGTGTAAAAATTGTCAAATGCCCAAATTATTATGATCTTCATTGGCCTTTTAGTAATAACTGGTGCCTTGGTAGCAGTGTGGTTAAAAGTAATAGAAACTGGTGGAGATTAGAGAGGATGAAAAGATGACGAGAAAGATGCCACCTGGGAAGATGGTACACAGTCAACTGCCCAGCCCAGGCAAAAGAGCAAGGCTCCCTTCTCTAGTCTCTCTTCTCGACAGCAAGCCCAGAGTGTGACAGAGGGGCACAGAGAGAGCCAGGAACATCTGGCTTCAAATAGTGCCAGTCCTTGAAGCTCTGACATCAAGACCCTGTAAGAAATAATTAGACTCCACGCCTCACCTATGCCTCTAGTACTTGGAAAATAGCCCTTATTATAGCCATGCGCCAAGTCTGACTCAATAAGCAACTCTTCCCTCTCTCAGGGAAGTGGGCTAAGAGAGGCAATGACTCAAGGACCCAGAGAAATCCAGGACTCTAGACTGACGTGCCTTCATAAGTATTTTCCTATGACTCATCCTCTGGGCATAATGAACAGCAGGACTAGCAGTAAGGAATTTTCACAAATCCAATTCCTCCTTTGTCTATTCCACAGAACACAAGACAAAGGTCCAGACAGCTTTCTAACGGTGTGCACAGCATTGCCTGTATTTTTTTTTTAATTTTGCCTAACGCTATTGAGAGCATGCAATTTTGTGCTAAGGAAGCTACCAGACTGTCCAGATACAAGGAATTTAAGAGAAAGTTAAGATGTGGATATAGTCAGTATGTGACTCTTTTCCCTGAGTCTACCCTGAGTCATTACTCACCAAAAAAACTGCGTTGATCACCCTACAAACAGGTAGGAAGTTAAGCTGCCAGCCAGGCTCCAGATATAGGATATTTAATAAGGTCCTTATCGAAAAGTTGTCTGTAGGGATCCAAAGTGAAATTCTCACCACCTAGGTACCAATTAGTATTTCTGCCTCCTTCCCAAACAAAAAATCTAACAATATCTCATTCTTTTATCCAGTCTTCTGGGAACACTCCCAGCAGGGAATATTTTGAACATCCATACTCCAGGGTGCTTTACCAAGAGGGGCCCAAGGCCTCGCATCCACGGGCAAGGAGAGGAATTGGGACTGATGGTGATCTAAAAGTAGTGATTCCAGGGAGGATGAGGAAGAATGCAGGAAGGGATATCCCTAAAACAAGCAAGGAAGAGACCACCTCCCTTCAGAAGGCAAAAGGACAGTGAGAGGAAGAATAGATCAATGTGTGGCAGTGTCTGGAGGAAGAAGAATCTGGCCAGACAACAATGTTGAACAAAATGGTTCAAGTGCTTCCTGTGTCTAGACGTGAAGCAGTGGCACAAGATGAGGACAATTCATGTCATTATTACTGCCCATGTCCCAACAACTCTGGTCCCTTTAACTGGCCTCTGCATTATATCTAGTCTTAGTGGCTAAATTCACTCCTGATAAAAGTGCCAGATTAATCTATAAGAGGATATCAAGGAGTATGAAAGATTTAGATGCTACATTGGGTAGAAAGGAGTGGGAGAATTGTGTGTTCAACTTTCATGGGAGAAGACATAGCGAGGTATTTGTCATGGTTTGAAATGCGTCCCCCACAATCTCATGTGTTTGGCAAGGTCATGGCACCTTGAGAGCTGGAACCTTGCTGGAGGAAGACAGTCACAAGGGGTGGGCCTTGAGGTGGATGAGTCCCACCCTACCTCCAGGAGAAGTCAGCCTTTGCAGCAAGCAGTCTTGCAGCTCTCAGACTCCAAGATGTCTGCAGTGACATAGCCTCCTCCAGCTTCAGCCAGCCAGCCATGCCACCTCTGCTTTGAAAGACTATATCTCCCCTCTGGAACCGTAAGCTGAATAAATCTCCCTTTCTCCCTTAAATTGCTTGACTTTGGGTGCTCTCTCACAGCAATAGTTAAGAGTAACCGTTGCAACAAGTGTCAATCTTCAGACTCAGAATGAAACTCCCAACTGGGAAAAGCGATTTTGTTTTTATTAAGCTAAAGGAGAAATGAGAACAAAGATGTGCAAATCTACAGCTCAGGAGTCATCCAGATTTTTGTGTCTTCAGAATGGTAGTATCAGAAAGGCAGAGGGCAACTCAGATAATATTATTATATTATTAAAAATATTATTATATTGTTATTATTATTATTTAATTTCTCTAACAACAACAAGATCATTGAGTAAATTAACTTCTTCTAAAAAGATTCATTGGTGAAAGCTATGATAGCAAACCTTCATTACCAAAAGGTCTGATACACTATTAGGGAAGATAATTTTATCACTCTTTCATGTTGAATGAACACTGAAAACATGTTTATGAATGTTGGCAAGATGGCAAGTGAAAGTACTTATGCAACCCTGACAACCTGAGTTCAGTCCTGGGCAACATGGGAGATGCAAAAAGAATCAATGTGAAGTTTGCTTTTTCAGCACAACAGCTTTATGCAAGTTTATAACACGAGAGCTCTTGCCCCAAAGAAAAGGTGGAAAGAGAGAAGAAGCTCAGAAAAAGTTTTCTTTGACCTCTACACTCATGCTGTGGTATACCTACATACATGCATGCACATACACACACATGCACATATTCACAAGTAAGTGAATACATCTTTTATTCATGTAAATAAATCGTGTATGTCATGTAAGATATGTGTCACAGACGATCAGCATGAAAAATATGGAGAGGTTTTTAGTAATATCAATTCCTAAAATACATCCATTGTTTTTGCCAGTAGAAGGTCATTAGCAAAGGCAACACTTTAAGGATGTTGAGATATAAGTAAATTGCAATGAAATTTTAAAACTTTCAAAACATAAAAAAATGTAATCCTTAGCCATCAGGGAAATGCAAATCAAAACCTCCCTGAGATATCATCTCACCCCAGTCAGGATGGCAAAAATCCACAATACAAACAACACCAAATGCTGGAGAAGATGTGGAGAGAGGGGAACTCTCCTACATTGCTGGTGGGAATGCAGGCTCATACAACCACTCTGGCGAGCCATCTGGTGATTCTTAAAGAAGTTAAAGATTGAAATGCTATATGACCCTGCTATTCCACTTTTCGGAATAACCCCCCATATAGCAAAAATTCACCTCGATAGCACAAGCATGACCATGTTCATAGCAGCACTGTTTACAATAGCAAAGTCATGGAATCAACCCAAATGTCCAACAGTTGATGAGTGGATAAGGAAAATGTGGTACATTTATACAATGGAATACTACTCAGTCATCAAAAATGATGAATTAATGAAATTTGCTGGGAAATGGATGGAATTAGAAACAATTATATTGAGTGAAGTATCCCAGACACAGAAAATTAAACACCATGTGTACTCCTTAATAGGAGGATCCTAGTACCAAACCCACTTAGAGACACACTCAAAGATAAATCTCTGTAATACCTACAGTAATTGCAGAGATTATAAGCAGGAAAGAAGGGGAAGGAGAGCCCCACCAGAAACAAGGAGAGAGGGGACCATGTTATAGCAGAGAAAATAGGCCACCATCAAGGACTGCAAGTAAGTAATGAGACATCTGGTTAAGTTCACAGACTTTCCTTCCTGATCATTTGCAACTGATGGGGTATGATCTCACCAGAAGGGGAGGGCATATAGGCTGCCAGATAGAAAGTAACCATTGTGCAAATGGGAGACTAACTCCACCCCCTCACCGCGGTCTCCTACTTTTATTCCATCTACCTTTGAATATGCTCTTATAATAAGACCTTATTTTAAAAGCTTTTTATTCTGGCCAGGTGGTGACATCCAATACCCATCAGTATAGAGTCAAGGGCATTGCAGGAGCAACAAAACTAAAAAAAAAAAAAAAATCAACAAACCATAATTCAGAACATCAGAGACTCTATATCAACCACCTGGAACCAGGCCAGCCTAATCTCTCCCCATCCTGAAGCTCAAGGAAATTTGTGGAAGAGGGGGCAGTAAGATTGTGAGAGCACAAGGATGGGGAAGAGTAATGATATGCAAGATACTCCACACAAGTTAGGTCCGAAGCAATCATAATAGGACTTTGCATGACCTGCACAATGACCAACACATTATTGACCCCTCAAAGTCTAGCATGGACTAAAGGCACTAGGATCCTTAGAAGCTAGGGATTAACAGCCACAATAGTGTTCCTATACTTATGGGGAACACAAGAAAGAGTTCTAGGAAAAGCCGCTGAGTCCTTACATCTCATCAGAGAGGAGGGCCCAGAGGAAAGTTTGATATACACGTTAAAGGATGCTCCAGGGATGGGGGAAGGAAGCATAGGGAGATAGGGAGGGAGGAGGGGGAAAGGAAGAGGGAAAAAGGGGAGGGAGCTAGGAGGTCTAGAGAAGGATGGAAGGAAGGAGGGGACCAGTGTACCTATTACGTTTGTATGAGCAGAAATAAATAAATAAATAAATAATTTTTTAAAAAAGGATGTAAAACAAAGATGCTACTCCTAAGCTTGTGAAATCTCTGAAAAAGAAATGGACAAAAAAATAAACTTTCAACTTGAGAAACTTGAGAACCTTCCTATAATGGAGGGCATGATGGATCAAACTAGTGAATCATTGCCTAATCAAGGAATCTAGGATGTAGAAGGAATCTAAAATCTAAAATTGTCTTGTCAGTGCTCCTGTGGTAAGGGCTACTTGCCAAACAGCACTTGCTTATTAGCCTTATTCCCATGGTAAAATATTTAAAGTACTTGGTCCTTGAGGACATTTGGAATAGAATAAAAAGGGCCCAGAAGGCAACACACCAGACACAGGCAACTCGGAGAGAGAAAAAAATTGTTCTCTATCCCCAGACTCTGGGGTGACAAGCAAGGAAAAAGATTTGTTCTAGACAATAAGCTGAAGATCAATCACTACAGCACGGAAGCAAAAACAGGTACTGAAGACTCTGCCAGACAGACAGCATCTCTGTCCTTTCTGAAGAAGCCTGCGGATGCGCTGCATGCTGGGAGGCGAGCGAGAGCAAAGACAGGCACGTCCTGTTCTCTGGGTTTGGCTACATATGCTGATCTTTGACGTCTGCACCGGGCTTTGCTTTATTTATTCCCGTTTTGCTTCTTCGCCTTCAGTGCTTCCCTCTCGCAGGTCTTCACTCTGGTAGGGACTGAGACCTGCGGTCATCAAGCAAGAAAGAAATAAAACTCAGCTCTGGGACTTGCTTCGGCAGCACGTACACTACTGTCCACCTCACCATAACATCAGAAAGATGTCAAGAAGCTCCACACCTCTGAGCGGCTAACGAAGACCAAGGCTGATGGAGAAGCAGAGGAGGATGCTCTCCTGCATGGTGTATCCACTGACCTAGGACGCTTGCCGGAGCATGGATCAGGTCAGGCATATGTCGTCACAGACTAGATGAAACACAGTGGGCCGCACAAGAGAAAAGATTTGAAATTAGGAGAGAGTCAGACAGGGGAGTTGAAGGGCTATAAGGCAAAAAGGAGGAGTGGAATTTGGGACTAAGGTTTGAAAATACTATAAAGTCACTATACTTGTGTATACAGCATTAAAAATAAAGATTAATAAAATAAAATAAAATTGGAATGATACAGAGAAGATTAGCATGGCCCCCGTGTAAGGTTTACACACAAATTCGTGAAGCATTCCACATTAGAAAAAAAACTAAGCTCTAAGATGGAACCTCTTTAGGAATAAACTCTATGTTCAACCTCCCAGAACAACAAAAACTTCAAAGACTGCTTTAGTATATCTAATAAAAGACATGTAATTTAAAGACAAAAAGTAAAACAAATGCAGTATTTAATGCATACCCTAGCTGAATTACCATTTAGAAAATCCAAAAATCAACACGTATATATGATCACAATGGCATTATTTTATGCTATTTTGAGTTTTCAACTCATTCATTTAGACAAGAAATAAAAATTAACACATATAAATTTAAAGAAAAATATTGTTTGCAAGTAACTTCTTGTTCTATCTAAAAAAATGTTTTAAAACACAATATCAGTGGGAAATTACAGATATTAGCAAAGGTTTAACAAAATGGATGAGCTATAAGGTAAAACTATAACTTCAATATGTAAAGTAATAAATATATTGATTTACCCAGCAATAAATTATTAATATAATACAAAATAAAAATCACAAAACATTTAAAAGGAGCACAAAAGGCATAGTGGCACACCCCTGTAATTTCAACACTCGGGAGTTGAAAGGCAGGAGGAAGAGGACTTTAAAGATAGCTTTGTCTACACAGCAAGTTTAATGACAGCAAGAAATAAGTTTAAATGTGTGCTATCAATAACTTTCCAAGCTATTGCATTCAAAAGTGTAGAGGTAGTTGAAAATATATTGGTAATTTCTGTCCTTACATACTTTACTGATATAATTGATAATCTAAAATTATGTTTTTTCATTTTTAACATTTTATTATGAAAAAAATAGAAACATAAATCAAATTCCAAGAAATTTAAGTAAGTTCTCATATTCTCACTCATGGATCATACCACTAGCTTTTTGCATTTTGGTTTTATTTTACTTTTAATTGACACACAATGATTATATGTATAACCATATACTACATATATGTTTACAATGTGGTGCATATATATATAAATGGAAATGGTCAAAATACTTATTTTAATATTTATTACTTGTTATAATAACAGTTAAAAAACTCTTCAAGGTGTTTTGAAATTTACAATATGCTAATGTTAGCCCTAGTTACCATACTGTGCATAGATTGCAGACCTTACTTTTCCTACACTGTAATTTGGACATATTGATGAACTTCCATCCACCTCCTGACGTCAAGCCCAATCTTCCCCAGTCTCTGGTAGCCACTATTCTACTTTCTACTTCTATTATGTCAACATTTTTAGGTTCCACAGATGATATCATTTGATCAAATGAGTGGCATTTGTCCGTATCTGGCATATTTAACTTAACGCAATATTCTCTGGGTTTATGCAACATTAGTTCCATAATCAGAAGCAGAAGCAGATATTGTTCCTAAAGGGATACTGACATACTGACTATGATTGAATGGAGACTGAACCTATTTAGGTTCTTCTGCCCTTATGTGGACTTTTTCTAAGGGTCTCATTGTGAATGTAGGATGTCTGAAAGACTGTGTTGTGAGTGAGATTTAGTTTCGATCTTCCCCTGAGCTAACTATAGCTTTTTCATTTCTCCCCTTAATCCACAGGCTTGTGCTGAGAACAGGTCATTCTACAACATGGATTCCACCTTGGGTGCCCCCAACAGCTCAGGGACTCAAGTGTCTGAGTTCTTCCTGATGGGATTCCCAGGGATCCATGGGTGGCAGCATTGGCTCTCCTTGCCCATGACTGTGCTTTACCTCGTAGCTCTTGGTGCCAATCTCCTTGTCTTGATCACTGTCCACCATGAGCCTAGTCTGCACCAACCCATGTATCAGTTCCTTGGTATCCTGGCTGCGGTGGACGTAGGCTTGGCTACCACCAGTATACCCAAGATCCTGGCCATCCTGTGGTTCAATGCCAAGGCCATCAGCCTTCCCGAGTGCTTTGCTCAGATATATGCCATCCACACGTTTATGTGCATGGAGTCAGGCATCTACCTATGCATGGCAGTGGATAGATACGTAGCCATTTGTTATCCCCTCCAGTACCCTTCCATAGTCAATGACGCTTTTGTCATCAAAGCCTCACTGTCCATGCTGCTCAGGAATGGCCTGCTGACCACCCCAGTGCCTGTACTAGCTGCCCAGAGAAAATACTGCTCCAGGAATGAAATCGACCACTGCCTGTGCTCTAACCTGGGGGTCACTAGTCTAGCCTGTGATGACATCACCATTAACAGATTTTACCAGCTGGCTTTGGCCTGGTTTGTGGTTGGGAGCGACATGGTTCTGGTCTTTGCTTCCTATGCATTGATTATTCGCTCGGTAAAGAGGCTGAACTCTGCCGAAGCAACATCCAAGGCTCTCAGTACCTGCAGTTCTCACCTCATCCTCATTCTCTTTTTCTACACAGCTGTTGTTTTAGTATCCGTCACTCACCTGGCTGAAAGAAAGTTTCCCCTCATCCCTGTCCTCTTCAATGTGCTGCATATTGTCATCCCGCCATCCCTTAACCCCATGGTGTATGCCCTTAGAACGCATGAGCTTAGAGTGGGCTTCCGGAGGGTGCTTGGCTTGAGGGAGCATGTGTCTAGGAAGTGAGACAACTTCCTGATGACCTAACAGAACATTAGATGCAGCACGGCGGGGAGAAAAACAAACACAAGCTAGAGTATTCAAAACATCTTACTTAAAATTCTATCTCTTCCAATTGTTAGGGACATTAATTCAAATTTATTTACCTGTTTTATGTAGTATATAGTATACAAGGAACTGCTCTAAACTTTTCATGAATATTAATACCTAATTCCTATAGTAGTTCTGCAATGAGAACATAGTTATTTTTAAAATTTTCAGATATGGCAATGAATTGGGAAACTGTCCCCCGGATGAACAGGAAGTTGTAATGTGAGATCTGAACTTCCTTTGTCTCCAGAACCTCTGTTCTTAACCCTTTCTCTCTATTCATCTCTTACTAACTTTTAAATGTAAATTAAAATATCAAAACAAGGTAAAATTGTATATCTCTTCCTTCTTAGTAAAATTTCATTTAACAGTTTGTAGCAAGTTTCCTATCTAATGATAAAATACATTATTTTTAAAAATCCCCTACAAAAATCATTCTGTATAACTTCTTTTACTGAAATTATTTTATCAAATTTACAAACTCTTAATTTACCTTATAATTTAATCTTTTAAACTTTACTTATTCATTTGTGTGTGTGTGCACGTGCGTGAGCATACGCACATGTGTCCCTGTGGAGAGTCAAGGGATCATCCTGGATTGCTTCTCCCTCCTTTATACTTCACTCAGATTTCCCAGGCTCCACCCACCAAGGGCAGAAGTGCAGGCTGCCTAGTCGTTTTATGTGGGACCTGAGATCTGAACTCAGGACGATCTGAATTCAGGACCTTCTGCTTTCGAAGCAGAGTCTTAACCCTTGAGCCATCTCTCCAACCCATGCCTTATAATTTTAAGAGGATGATACCAACTTCAAAACAAGGCATTGAGTATAATAACTTGAACTTCTCTGATGAATTAAGTATATTACAATAGGTGCTATAGCTGACTACAGTGTGAGAGCAACACAGGTTTCTGACAGTGAATTTTCCCCACAAGAGAAATGATATGTCTGGAAGCACAGAATGAAAGGGAAGGAAGCAAATTTGCTTTGTATGTACTTCTGTGCTAAAGTATGGCTCAACAAGGACAAAAAATTGACTTGGGACAATGCAAATGAGGATGGGAGATTTCCATGGCATTTTGGCAGACTTTGGAAGACCAATGTGTGACAACAGCAAATTTGGAGAATTTAAGTATGAGAATTTAAGGCCATTAAGGCTCAAGCTGTTCAAGTAGATGTCATCATAGCAGAAGGTACCACATAGGCTGCGAGACAGCTAAGTTATCAGTAGTCTTACTCAGCTGCGAATTCTATGAGCTACAATAACAACCACTCTGACAAGAAGTGCCCATTAGTGTGATAGTGGTGTGAATATTATGAAGGTGACCAACTCCTTTCTGATTGAATTTAAGGTCTACTCCATGCAGAGAACTCACATGTAGTACTGTACACCTGGATAACAACCTGTGGGTGGAGAGGTCATAGGCCCCAGGGAGGAACAAACTACTAATATTTTATTATCTGGACATGGCATCAAACTGCCTTCAAAATGCTTAGCTTAAAACCCATAGATTAGCAGATCATGATTCAGAGCGTCAGAGACCCTACGTTGATCACCAGCAACCAGGCCAGCCTAATCTCTCCCCATCCTAAAGCCCAAGGAAATTTGTGGAAGAGGGGGCGATAAGATTATAAGAGCCTAAAGATGGGCAGGAGCAACGATATGCAAGATACTCCATACAAGTTAGGGCTGAAGTAATCATAATAGGACTTTGCATGACCTGTGCAATTACAAACATGTCATTGACACCCCCCCCCAAAGTCTAGCATGGATCACAAGCACTAGGATTCTTAGAAGCAAGGGATTAACAGCCACAATAGTGTTCCTATACTAAAGGGGAACACAAAAAAGAGCTCTAGGCAATGCTACTGAATCCTTACACCTCGTCAGAAGAGGAAGACCCAGAGGGAAGTTTGACATGCACAGTAAAGGATACTCCAGGAATGGGATGGGGGCCCCACTGGGAGAAAGGAAGGGGGGGAAAGGAATGGGAAAAGGGGAGAGGGAGCAAGGGGATCCAAGAAGAGCTAGAGGGAGGGAAGGGAATGGGGTACCTATCGAGTTTGTATGAGTAGAAAAAAATATATATATATGAAGTTAAAAAGAACTCCTAGATTAGTTCAGCTCTTAACCATCAAACCAAGAAGCTTCCTTTTACAATGGAAGGTGTTGAACACAGAAACCCACAGTTGGCCAAAGAGCTGAGAAAGTGACTAGGGAGTTCTCAACCCTGAACAAGATATCGAAAATCATCCTCTACCACAAGAATCCGGAACATTGCATTGTCTTCTGGACATGGCGAGGTCACCGTTCCGTGGAGTCACTCACTACAGCTGTGTATCCTTCTACCTGACACCTGACCTGCACAGGATTGGGCCTGTCTGGATCTCATCATGGAAAGGAGAAGAGTTTATGAGGCACCACCCTTTCATGAGGACTATTGATGGCTAATGCTGCCGGGGCAGTGTTTATCCACTGATAGACCACCCATGTTCCAGAAGTGCACAGGCGCGTGCCAATGCAGGTAACGCTAATGCAACCCATGAGCCACATACACAAAAAGACATATGGTAGGAGGGAGACTGGTTAGGAAAAAGTTTTTTCAATAGAAGATGGAGTGAAGATGGGATCAGATAATATGGAGTGAAACAAATTGGCTGTATTCGTATATGAAACTGGTCAAAGAATAAAAATGATTACAAACGTTGGTAGAAAAAAAAGAATCCTTATCACACTGTTGGTGGGTATAAACTAGTACAGTCACTACAGAAGCAATGAGGAAATTTCTGGAAAAATTAAAAATAGAACTATCGTATGACCTAGCAACTCAAAAGACATTTGCCCAAAGAATTCCACGCCCCACTACAAAGACGCACACACATCCATGTTCATTGTTTCTCTTTCCACAATAGCAAGAAATGGAATCAGTCTAGATGTCCACAACAGAATTTTATTTAGTCATTGAGTTAGATGAAAATTTCAGGAAAATTAGTGGACCTGGAAAAGAGTGTATTAAGCAAGGTAGCTAAGGCTCAGAAAAACAAATAGCACATGTTCTGTATCATGTGATACTAGTTACTAGTTTTTAAATAGGTACATCATAGATAAAAGTAAAGACCAAGAAAATAGAAATGTGGACATGAGACTAGAGAACACAAAGAGGCTATAAGGGAGCAGCTTGGGGAAGACAGCAGGATATATGTGGATGCTGAAGTGGCCAGGAGCGCTGAAGAGATGGCTCAGGAGTTAAGCCTTTGTCTCACAAGCAAAAGGAGAGCTCAGATCTCAGATCACACATAAAAAACACTGGGCATAAATAGGTGCAGCCCGCACTTCCAGGCTCAGAAGATAGAGTCTGGGAAATCCCAGAGCAAAGCAAAAACGAGATAGAGCAATCCAGAACAAAATGTGTGGGCCTGACACATGTCATCTTCTACATCCACATACACCTACAAATCACACACATGTACACACTCATGCCTATACACACAAACATAAACATTAATTAATTAGAAATTAACGTGGAAGGGGATAGTATGTAAGGAAAGGATAGCAGGGTAACCGGGCCGGGAGCATTGGCACTCAACCATAATGAAGTATGTGTGGAAATGCCATAAGGAAATCTTTTGCTCTGTAAGCTGTTTAAAATAAATGCATAATTTAAAAAACTACCTTATCTACAGATAGGAAAAAATAAAAATACCTACTTTGAATACCCAAATATAAGATATTTTAATTGTTTTTCTCAATATGCTGTCAGTGAAACAAATGTTAATTTCTTCACAAAGTGGCCCTCCAAGACTGCATACTTTTTGCCACTTGGCTGAGAGCCAGAGAGTCACATGCTCCAGAGATGAGCAGGAAGGCACTGAGAGCTAACCCCCTCTTTTTTTCCCATGGAAGTCACCAATCAGCATCACTGTGACCTGAGAAAAACAATTTAAGGAGGAAAGGTTTGAGCTTATGAGTTCAGTTCATGTTCAGCTAGCTCCATGGCTTATAGGCATGTAGTAAGACAGAGGTATCAAAGTAAAAAGACAAAGAATAAGAAAATACTTATGACGGTCAGATATAGAAGAAGAGAAAAGAAAAGGTCCTTGGAAAACACCCTTCAAACCACACTCTTAGGGACCCGTTTTCTCAAACTAAATCTTACTCCCTTAGAGTTCATTTGCCTAGGAATGCATCAGTGGGTTAATTCATTGATGATGCTAGCACCTTCACAATCCAATCACCTTTAATAATGTCCTTAACTAGAGGCCAACCCTTCAACACATGAACCTTTTGGGGAGAATCTTTATAGCTTAACTATCCCATCCCTACCTGGCTTCCAAAGGTCGTGGTCATCTCATAGTGCAAAATATATGCGCCATTTTCAAAGTCTCAATAGTTTCAGCTTTCCTCAAAAGTCCAAAGTTCAAAGTCTCCTCTGAGACTCAAGGCAAACTCTTGGTTGTGAACCCCTATAAAATAAGAAAGAGGGGCTGGAGACGTGGCTCAGGGGTTAAGCCTCCGCCTTGCAGGTGGAAGGTCCTGAGTTCGGATCCCAGATCCCACGTATAGACGCCGGGCGGAAGCGGAAGCGGGGGCGGCCTGTGCTTCTGGTCCTGGTAGGGCAGAGCCTGTGAATCCCGGGGCAGAAGGAGGTGGAGGCGTCCATGGTGGTTCCCGAATTCGTCCGTGGTTCTGCACACACACACACACACACATACACACACACACACACACACACACACACACATACATACATACGCACATGCGCACAGTTGAATAAGTAATAATAAAAAAAATTTAAAAAAAAAGAAAGAAATTGCATGATTCCTAAACATAATACTATGGAATAATCATTCCTGTTCCTGTGGGTATATATAGAAATGAGATGGGGCTGGAGAGGAAGTTCCAGAGTTAAGCCTCTGCCTCATAAACAGAAGGACCTGAGTTCAATTCCAGACCCCATGTAAAAATGATAGGCAGAAATGGTAGTGGCCCTTCTTACCTTGAAAAGCAACCTGGGAAACCCCAGAGCAAAAGCAAAGAAGGTAGAGCAATGCAGGATAATTCCCAAAGACACTCTTGGGCCTACACACACACATATACACACATACACATGCAAGAAGGAAGGAAGGAAGGAAGGAAGGAAGAAAGAAAGAAAGAAAGAAAGAAAGAAAGAAAGAAAGAAAGAAAGAAAGAAAGAAAGAAAGAAAGAAAGAAAGAAAGAAAGAAAGAGAAGGAAGGAAGAGAAGGAAGGAGGGGGGAGGAAGGGAGGGAGGGAGGGAGGAGGAAGGGAGGGGGGAGGAAGGGAGGGAGGGAGGGAGGGAGGAAGGGAGGGAAGAGGAGGGAGGGAGGGAGGGAGGGAGGGAAAGAAAAAAGTAAAGCCACATAAATAGTAGCATCAATGTTAGCAAACATAATTCATGTATGAAAAGGCTGAATGTCTTCAACAACTTACTAGAAAAGAACAAAACCCAGCAGGCTGAACACTGAATCCACAAACACATGTCTAGCATCAGGGGACACGGCAGTGCTATAAACCCCTGGGCTTAGACCCATGCAGCTGCATTCATGTGCATCTCCCTTGGCCGACTCCACTCACTGCCAAAAGCTTTCCTCAGCCACTGTCTAAGCAGCTCTGACTTCCTGGAGTATCGCTGTAGCTCTAGCTTTGCCCTCGCAGCATCATAAACCTTCCTTTCGAGGGCTTCCCACCCTTCCATAACCCTTACCTCTTGAGGGTTTTTTCTTTTGTGTTTTGTTTTGTTTTGTTTTGTTTTGTTTTGTTTTCATGCCGGTGAAACTGCATCTTATGTCTAATACTGAAAAAAAGCAAAGACCTCTGAGGAAAACCAACCTGATAATTACAAGTTAGCACAGAGGAACTATCTACATAGGTCTGTCCTTCCATATATAACTCTTAGATCAATAAGTGCTCCCAGAATATTGAAGATTGTGCAGGAAGACAGGAAAATGGCCTAGAACGTTATAAACCGTATTTCCCGTAAAGGATACTGGAAAAGCTCAAATACCAATCAAGTTATTTAGTACACATCATGTGACCCCTATGAGTTACACCGAAAAACACAGCAAAATTCCAAGATTAACCACCAGAAAGAAAAGCAACCACATAACCAATGACTGACATGGTCTGAACATTCCTCTCAGTTTAACTTGATTAAACATATTTCTTCCGTAACTGTGAACCCTCCCTTTTTTCAGTGCAATTGCTTCAGGAAATTTGTCATTGTAAATACTTTCTCTCCCACTCTGAAATGCACATAAATCTTAGCTTCTTATCTTATTTCACAATCGAGTGATGTCTTTCTCAGGGACCTGGAAAGCATCTCTTGAAATGTAGGCATTGAAGAAGAAAGGGCCTGTGTTCCGTGTCTAAGAGTGCAGGAGATTAACTTCAGTGGGCGCCAATTAGCAAGCACAGATGGCCTGAGCCCACAGAAAACACTGAAAACCTCAGGAATAACTCAATACGCTCCACACGCCCCATCCATCAACCTCCTCTCAGAAGCCCTCTAGTAGTTTCTCACTATCTCACCCCAATGTTTAGATCTTCTCTACCCCATTCCCAAAACCAAGATGATGTCCTCCTCTTCTAACACAGCAGAAATCCCAAACTTGACCTTTGTTTTCTTCCATACCAAAGGCAATAGCGTCAAGGGGGAAATATCAAATTCTGTTTACTTATTCTGGCCGGCACAGTTTTTCTTTAGTGCCAAAAACCAATCAGATATTTGAGCAAAAGCCACATAAATCATAGCATCAATGTTAGCAAACATAATTCACATATGAAAAGACTGAATGAGTTCAGCAACTTAAACCAAAGTGTTAATTTAACCTTCTTTATAAAGAATATAAAGGACATCTTTATGAAGGATATAAAAATAATATCTTCATAAAGATGATATTCCCTTCATAGACTGATGTTTTTAATCTTCCAGAGTACTATTTTATTTATATAGCTCACTTCAGTGGTAGGAGGAGAGGGAAAGCTTCCTTTTTTATTTAATCCAAAGGTCAATATAGTTATCAGTTTGTTGTTACCAAACACACAAGCCAGTGACAGCGTGGATATGGTACAATAAACAACGATGTTAGTCTCTCTCTCTCTATCTCTATCTCTATCTATCTATATATCTCTATCTGTCTGTCTCTCTCTGTCTGTCTCTCTCTCTCTCTGCTACAGCAATAAGGTGGATGTTAATCTTTGCTTCTGTAAGAATCCCAAATTTAAGATTTTCAACTGCAACTATTCCAACTTCTATTTCTGAAGGATCGAAATCAATTGCTAGAACAGTAGTAGACAAGCACATAAATTCAGTTCCCATTATCTAGTCAAGTGTCCAATCAAATCTCTTCTTTTCCAAGGAAACTGGTTGACTCTGTTTAATCTTGCTACAAGGGCTTTAAACCCATAACTTTAAACCAGCAGGACCACATTTGAGAAACTTGTTCTTCATTTCAACCAATTAAAATCATACAGCAACCAAGTGGCCAGACATTTTATGTTAAACCGCCAACAACTCAGGCTTAAAATCAGCTTGTATATAACCTTAAGTAGGGTCTCATTTATCCCCAGACATTTTCTTTTTTTTTAATGTTTACATTTTCTTTTTTTATTATTTATTCAATTGTGCATGTGTGCGTGTGTGCGTGTGTGCGTGTGTGTGTATGTGTGTGTAGAACTGCAGACGAATTAGGGAACCACCATGGACGCCTCCACCTCCTCCTTGTTTACTCTGCCCCGGGATTCACAGGCTCCGCCCTACCAGGACCAGAAACACAGGCCACCCCCACTTCCACCAGGCGTCTATACGTGGGGTCTAGGATCCGAACTCAGGACCTTCCGCCTGCAAGACAGAGGCTTAACCCCTGAACCACCTCTCCAGCCCCATCCCCAGACATTTTCTGGGAACCTCATAAATAGGAATATTAACTTTGTCTACAGTGAAGATATGTTAACTTCCTGAATCTCTGTGTTCTGCCTTATCAAATGCAATCCTGTCCTGGCCTTCAAGAACATTCTGTAATCTCATAGAGGCCTCTTACCAATGCTTTGAAGGTAACAGCTGAAAAACTAAATGAAATGATTTCAACAGCTATGGTGAAGACGATAGACCGAGACTGTCTCTCAGAGACACCCTTATTTCCTATAATAAAAGTTTCCTTCTCTCCCACACTTCTGCTCCCTGGCATGTCTTACTTTCTTCTTAAGCACCACCCAACTCTCATGATTAACATCTATATTATTCAATAAATTTATTATTCAATAAATTCTAACTCAGCTTCATATTTACCTTTGTCTAAAAATTCTTTTCTACATTGAAGCCAAAAATCTAGTTATACCTAAGTTAAGGTCCCCCCCCCAAAAAATTATCCGAACACCCTCAGACTGCTTTGGGCAGCAGCATGGAGATGTCTCTGGCCCTTCTACCAATGGCACTAGGGATTGATGAAGTCAGACTCAAAAGTGCCATGAAAGACCTAGAGGGAAATTTTTGAGATGGAGTTGGCAACATTGGACTCTTCATATTGTAAGGGGAATGTTATAAGAGAGGAGAGAAACTTTCAACACAGAAAATAGAAAATGCAATCACTTATACATGACTGAATTTGAAATACAAATCCATTTATACTCTAGGAAAACAATTTGACCCTAATTGAATTTCACATTTGTCTACATGCAATTTTATCCACTAGGAATGCTGTTTAATTTTATTTTATTCTCTGACAGTTTTGCATATGAATACAATGCGTTTTTATCATTTTCACAATATTAAACTACTTCATCCCATTTCCTTCTTTCCTGAAACTTCTTCCATACCCACCTTGATATATGGGCAATATATCAACGGCTACGCCTCTGAAGCAAGTGGGTTTCCTTCTCCCACCATAATTAACCATTACTATGCCATCATGAATGGTTAGGATCTCATGAAATTTTTCCCCCTTATGTGATGAAATCTCATGGAGGTCTTGTGCGCCATAACACAGCTGCAGTAGTTCAGGGTGTGATGGCTCTGTCACATGCATAACAATGGTAGCACTCCTCCCAAATCCTCTGGCTCTTACATTCTTTTCACACCATCTTCTGAAACATTTTCTGAGCTTTGGGGGTAGAGAGAATAATTTAGATGTCCTATTTAGATCCAAACACTCCAATTACTTATTTTCTGCACTTTGGTCAATTGTGATCCTCCTTATTAACAGCCATTCCTTGCAAAAATAAGTTTCTCAGTCAAAAAATAAGCTATACTCATCTATGGGTTTAAGGAAAAGTATGGGAAGGCACTTTGATACCATGTCCACAGAACAAAACAATAATAATACAGTTTCCCCTCCTTATGGCCTAGGATGGATTCTTTCCAAATCATGAAGGCATTATCATTATCAGTGGGTTAATTGGTCCATCAATGAGTTCATAAATGAGCGAACTATTGAGATAAATAGGATACTTGGAGGAAGGTCATTGGGTCATGCCTTAGAATAGTATATCTTAATCTTGGATTCTTCCTCTCTCTTTCCAATCTTCCCACCTGCCACCAAGTGAGCGTTTTTGCTCTACCACGTCCTCTTTGCCATGATATTCTGCCTAATCTCAGGCATAAGCAATGGCACCAGCTGACTATGAGCCAAGATCTTGGAAGTATGAGCCAAAATAAATCTTTCTTCCTTTAACTTTTTGCTTTCAGGTAATTTGTCACAATGATGATGGGTTGACTATGTGCATAATGTAGCAACCACAGCTATGCTAGTGCAGTGCAACGGGCCGATGAGAGAAAACAATTGAAGACATCATACAGCATAAGGTTGACTGAAATGAACTGACAGAGAAGGACCAGTAGCTGGTGCCCATCTTCTCTCCAGCATTTTGCCAGTAAGCCTGGAGGCATTTGGTTAGACGAGTATCTCTTACGATCTTGTGGCAAGTGCTTATATTTCCTACAGAACTTGGCTGAAAAGTCCAGTGGTGCTTGACTGAACGAATGATTTGCCTTTCCACAGTACTGTACACAGTCATCATGGAGAGGGGGATTTCACAGACCAACGCATTTAAGTGTTGATATTGTTAGTTTGCTTTGTTCCCAAAGAACAGCTGCCTTGGGTGCACATGCAGGAGAAGCAAGTTTCATTTGTCTGGCTGCTTCCCAGCATACACATGGAGCCAACATTCCTTCATGTAACTTAGTCAGACAGTTCAGTGACAACCTGTGTCATTTCCTTGACTTGACAAGAGCATTGGAACAACATGGAGTACCTCAGCAACATAGTGCTTGATATCTTACTTGTCTTAGGACTCATGCATGTTGCTGCTGGGAGAATTGAAGAAGGCTGTTCCCCTCTCAAGGACTCTGCTTATGAATCCGGTTCACCCTCCTCTTCAGTTTCCAGCTTCCTTTATTTATTCTTCAAAATGCTTTCACCCTGTGTAGAAGCTGAGAGGTATACCTAGAAAAAGAGGTTCAGGAGGTGAGGTGAGCTCTGATATAGCCACTTTAGGGAATTTGGGACATTTCCACAAGAGCACTACACTAAGAAAATCCATACATTCAAAAGAGGGTCTCAGTTAAAAACTGGTGCATAAATGGGGGCTGGAGAGGTGGCTAAGGGGTTAAGCCTCCGCCTTGCAGGCGGAAGGTCCTGAGTTCGGATTCTAGACCCCATGTATAAACTCCAGAACCGGGGGCGGCCTGCGTTTCTGGTCCTGGTGGGCAAAGCCTGTGAATCCCAGGGCAAAGTAAACAAAGAGGAGGTGGAGGCGTCCATGGTGGTTCCCAAATTTGCCCATGGTTCTACACACATGTACATACACACACATATATACATACATACACACGCACAATTGAATAAATAATAATAAAAAAATTTTAAAAACTGATGCATAAATGAAGAAGCTAAACTAGATTCTAGAAATCCACCAAAAACACTTCAAATATTTTAAATAAAAATAATGTAGAATATTGATTATCTATGGAAACAAAAAGTTTCTATCCTCTGAAAGTTTGAGTCTACAAAATGAACTAACATTAGACATATTAGCAGGAAAAGCACAAGCAAAGGCTCTTAAAAATATGAGAATACACTATATAAATACTAGAAAATTTTAAAGAAATTTTAAAAAGAAAATTTGAAAAAGGAGAATTGTAAACCATTGAGTAGGAAGAACAACTCTATTTTGGAGAGGTTATTTTTGTAAAATAATTTGCATATTTAATATGATCTCAATTAAATTTAAATGTTTTAGAAATAAATGATAAATTTACAGATGAGTCTGGCAACCTTAACATTGAAAGAACTTTAAAATTAAAAATGTAACATATTAAGTGAAAACCACATCTATCATGCAAGTCCATTATAGGAACTTGTAGCACATGAATGTAACCATTAGCAATCAGTGGAAAAATACACTAAAACTGTTGCTCAGCTGCTCAGGAAAAAATAAAATCATAAAAATTAATGCTTGTTGTGACCATGTTCATAGCAGCACTGTTTACAATATCAAAGTCATGGAATCAGCCCAAATGTCGAACAGTTGATGAGTGGATAAGGAAAATGTGGTATATTTATACAATGGAATACTACTCAGCCATCAAAAATGATGAATTAATGCAATTTGCCGGGAAATGGATGGAATTAGAAACAATTATACTGAGTGAAGTATCCCAGACACAGAAAATTAAGCACCGTATATACTCCTTAATAGGTGGATCCTAGTACCAAACCCACTTAGAGACACTCAAAAACAAATCTCGTTAATACCTACAGTAATTGTAAAGGTTATAAACAGGAGGGATGGGGAAGGAGGGCCCCACCAGAAACAAGGAATGAGGGGACCATGTTACAGCAGACAAAATTGGCCACCATCAAGGACTGCAAGGGGTGACATCCAATACCAATCAGGATAAAACCAAGGGCACTGCAGGAGCAACAAAACCGAAAAAAAAATCAACAAACCATAATTCAGAACATCAGAGACTCTATATCAACCAGATGGAACTGGGCCAGCCTAATCTCTCCCCATCCTGAAGCTCAGGGAAATTTGAGGAAGAGGGGGCGGTAAGATTGTAAGAGCACAAGAATGGGAAGAGTAATGATATGCAAGATACTCCACACAAGTTAGGGCCAAAGCAATCATAATAGGACTTTGCATGACTTGCGCTATGTCCAACACATTACTGACCTCACAAAGTCTAGCATTTGCTAAAGGCACTAGGATCCTGGAGGCTAGGGACTGACAGTCACAGCAGTGTTTCCATGCTTAAGGAGAACACAGGAAACGGTTCTGGGAAATGCCCCTGGTTCTTTGCACCTCATCGGAGAGGAAGACCCAGAGGAGAGTTTGGCATGCACAGTAAAGGATGCTCCAGGAATTGGGGGGGGGGGCACTGGGGATGGGGAGGGAAAGGAGAGGGGAAGAGGGAGCAAGAGGGTCGGGGTGGAGGTGGAGGGAGGGAAGGGATTGATGTACCTGTTAAGTTTGTATGAGCGGAAATAATAATAATAATAAATTAATGCTTGTTGGCCTTAATATTAGATGAGAGACTATAAAAACCCTAGTTGAAAAGGTAGTGAATTCCCTCAAGCTGATTGGACAGGCCAACAATTCCTAAACAGAAATCCTGTTCATGCAGAGACACTAGAACCAACACTCAACAGATGGGATCTTATGAAATTAAAGAGCTTCTGTTCAGATAAAGAGATTGTAAACTGAGCACAAAGGCAACCCACAGAATGGGAGAAAATCTTCACTAACCACATATCTGATAGAGCTCTATTATCCAGAGTACACAAAGAATTAAAAAACTAAACACCAAGGAAATAGATGGCCCAATTAAAAAATGGGCTTGGGCACTTAGTAACATATTCAAAGATAAATCTCTGTAATACCTACAGTAATTACAAAGATTATAAAAAGGAGGGAAGGGGAAGAAGCCCCCCCCCCCAAATAAGGAAAGAAGGGATCATGCTACCCTAAAGAAAATAGTCACCATCAAGTACTGCAAGTAAGTAATGAGACATCTGGTTAAGCTCACTCACTTTCC
The DNA here is from genome assembly GCA_023101885.1 of Typhlomys cinereus. NCBI lineage: Eukaryota > Metazoa > Chordata > Mammalia > Rodentia > Platacanthomyidae > Typhlomys > Typhlomys cinereus. Next base: position 1,864,881 of record JALPQD010000304.1, on the reverse strand, counting down.
TTCCTGGCCACTTGCAACTGAAGGAGTTTGATCTCACCCGTCAGGGAGGGTATAGAGTCTGGCAGATAGATGATAACCATTCTGCAAATGGGAGACTGACCCCCCCACACACACACACACCACTGTGGTCTCCTATTCCTATTCCATCTAGCTTTGAATCTACTCTTATAGTCATATACCATTTAAACAGCCTTTTATCTCTGGTTAAGAGCAGTGCAGGAACAGCAAAACTGAAAAACAATAAACAATAGTTCAGAACACCAAAGACCCTACATTAATCACCTGGAACTAGACCAGCTAAATCTCTCCCCATCCTAAAGCTCAGGGAAACTTATGGAAGAGAGGGCAGTAAGATTGTAAGAGCCTAAAGATGGGAAGGAGCAATGATATGCAAGATACTCCACACAAGTTAGGGCTGCAGTAGCCATAATCGGACTTTGCATGATCTGCACAATGACTGACATGTCAACGACCCCCCCAAAGTCTAGCATGGATCAGAGGGGAGATGGCTCCAGGCAGTAGGATCCTTAAAGGCAAGGGATTAACAGACATAATAGAGTTCCCATACTAACAGGGGACCCAAGAAAGGGCTCCGGCTATGCCACTGAGTCCTTACCTCACACTAGGGTGAACCAAGCAGAGGGAGGTTTGGCATTCACCCAAAAAGGATGCTCCAGGGAATGGGAGGGATGAAAGGGGAAGCACCAGGAGAAGGGGTGGGTGGGAGGGGGTGAAAGGAAGGGGAAAAGAGGGGGAGAGGGTAAGGGGGAACTGGGGATGAGAGGAGGGAAGGAGAGGACAGGGGTAACTATTGAGCTTTTATGACTTGGATAAAAAATAAAATGTGGGAGAAAAAATTTAATGCTTGTCACTCTGAACTAAAACTTAATATAAATTAATTATGTTTCTGTAATCAGCCGTTAAAAATAGCAAATAATACATATTGATATTATTTAAATCAATATTTATCTATTAATATATTTAATATTAATTTGATATTTTTAATTTAATTAAATGAAATAATTGTTTTAATTTAATGTTAACATTAAATATCAATACATTTAATAATATATTGCCATTATAATTAAATAATATTGACATGAGGGAGGAGGAGGGAAGGAGGTCACTGGTGTACCTATTAAGTTTGTATGAGCTGAAATAATAATAAAAAATGTATTAAAATAAAAAAATAATAATATTGACATGAATTCAAAATTCTGAATTGAAGATGAATTTTTAAATCATTCAAGGTATATTACCTCCAGCAATTACTCTTCTCTGCTAATGTGAGACAACACTCAAACTCAGACAACTTTTTTTTTATAACACTTTTTATTATTATTTCCGCTCATACAAACTTAATAGGTACACCGGTTCCCTCCCTCCCTCCCTCTTCCTCCCTCCTACCCCTCTGCTTCCCCTCCCCTCACCCCTGCCTCCCCATCCCCCAGTGCCTCCCCCCCAATCCCCAGAGAATCCTTTAATGTGCATGCCAGACTCTCCTCTGGGCCCTCCTCTCCGATGACGTACAAGGACCCAGTGGCTTTTCCCTGAACCCTTTCCTGTGTTCCCCTTAAGCATAGGAACACTACTATGGCTGTCAATTCCTTGCCTCCAAGGATCTTGGTGCCTTTAGCAAATGCTAGACTTTATGGGGTCAATAGTGTGTGGGACATTGCGCAGGGCATGCAAAGTCCAATTATGATTGCTTCGGCCCTAACTTGTGTGGAGTATTTCACATATCATTGCTCCTCCCATCCTTGTGCTCTTACAATCTTACCGCCCCCTCTTCCACAAATTTCCCTGAGCTTCAGGATGGAGAGAGATTAGTCTGGCCTAGTTCTAGGTGGTTGATATAGAGTCTCCGAAGTTCTGGATTATGGTTCCTTGATTTTCTTTTGCAGTTTTGCTGCTCCTGCAATGCCCTTCACTCCATCCTGATGGGTATTGTATTTCACTCCTTGGCCAGAGATAAAAAGCTGTTAAACTAGAGTCTTGTTATAAGAGTATATTCAAAGGTAGATGTAATAAAAGTAGGAAACCACAGTGAGGGAGGGGTCAATCACCCATTTGCAAAATGGTTACTTTTTATCTGCCAGACTATATGCCCTCCCCTTCTGATGAGATCATACCCCCTCAGTTGTAAATGATCAGGAAGGAAAGTCTGTGAACGTAACCAGATGTCTCATTACTACTTGCAGTCCTTGATGGAGGCCTATTTTCTCTGCTATAACATGGTCCCATCTCTCCTTGTTTCTGATGTGGCCCTCCTACGCCATCCCTCCTGTTCATAATCCTTGCAATTACTGTAGATATTACAGAGATTTATCTTTGAGTGTGTCTAGGTGGGCTGGGTAGGTTTGGTACGAGAAGCCACCTATTAGGGAGTACATACGGCACTTAATTTTCTGGGTCTGGGATACTTCACTTAATATAATTGTTTATAATGACATCCATTTCCAGGCATCATTTTTGATGGCTGAATAGTACTCCATTGTATAGATGTACCACCTTTTCCTTATCCACTCGTCAACTGTTGGACATTTGGGTTGATTCCATGACTTTGCTATTATAAACAGTGTTGCTATGAACATGGTCGTGCTTGTGCTATCGAGGTGAATTTTTGCTGCATGGGGGGTTATTCCCAAAAGTGGGATAGCAGGGTCATATAGCATTTCAATCTTTAACTTCTTTAAGAATGTCCAGACGGCTCGCCAGAGTGGTTGTATGAGCCTGCATTCCCACCAGCAATGTAGGAGAGTTCCCTTCTCTCCACATCCTCTCCAACATTTGTTGTTGTTTGTATTGTGGATTTTTGCCATCCTGACCGGGGTGAGATGATATCTCAGGGAAGTTTTGATTTGCATTTCCCTGATGGCTAAGGAAGTGGAGCATTTTTTAAGATATTTGTTAGACATTTTAATTTCAACCCTGGTAAAGTTTCTTTTAAGCTCCAGAGCCCATTTTTTAATTGGGCCATTAGTTTCTTTGGTGTTTAGTTTTCTAAGTTCTTTGTGCACTCTGGACAGTAGAGCTCTATCAGATGTGTGGTTAGTGAAGATTTTCTCCCATTCTGTGGGTTGCCTTTGAGCTCGCGTTACAATCTCTTTATCTGAACAGAAGCTCTTTAATTTCACAAGATCCCAACTGTTGAGAGTTGGTAGCAGTGACTGTGCCATTGGATGTCTGTTTAGGAAATGTTGGCCTAGCCCAATCAGCTCGAGGGAGTTCCCTATCCTTTCAACTATGGTTTTTATAGTCTCTGGCCTGATATCAAGGTCCTTGATCCATTTGGAATTAAGTCTTGTACATGGTGACAAGTACAGGTCCAGCTTTAATCTTCTGCATGTGGAGATCCAGTTTTGCCAGCACCATTTGTTGAAGATACTGTTCTTTTTCCATTGGATTTTTTCGGCCCCTTTGTCAAAGATCAAATGGCCGTAATTGTGTGGGCTTATATCTGGGTCTTCAAGCCTTATCCATTGTTCTGTGTGTCTATTTTTGATCCAGTACCAGGCTGTTTTTATAACTATGGATTTGTAGTATAGACCAAGGTTTGGTATAGTGATACCTCCAGCCATGTTTTTGTTACTCAGGATTGTCTTTGCTATCCTGGGTCTTTTGTGCCTCCATATGAACTTTGAGATTGTTTGGTCAACTTCTTTGAAGAATTGCTTTGGGATTTTAATTGGTATAGCGTTGAATTTGTTTATTGCCTTTGGTAGGATGGTCATTTTTACGATGTTGATTCTGCCAATCCAGGAACATGGGAGGTCTTTCCACCTTCTGGTGTCTTCTGCTATTTCTTTCTTTAGGGTTTTAAAGTTTTCATTGTAAAGTTCTTTTACCTCCTTGGTTAGGTTTATACCAAGGTATTTCATTTTTTTAGGGGTCATAGTAAATGGGATTGAGTCTCTCAGGGCTTTTTCACTTCTTTCATTCTGGGCATATAGGAAGGTCACTGATTTTTGTACATTTATTTTGTATCCTGCCACCCTGCTGAACTTCTGTATTAGTTCCAGGAGTTTCCTGGTGGAGTTTTTGGGATCACTCAGGTATAGGATCATATCATCTGCAAACAGAGATAACGTGACTTCTTCCTTGCCGATTTGAATCCCTTTTATGTCCCTTTCTTGTCTAAGAGGAGAAAAGGAGATGTTTTTGACTGATGGTTCCAGAGGAGAGACACAATCCATTATGGCAGGAAAGGCGGCAACGGGAGGCAGTTTAGGTCAAGCCCATAATGGAGGCTAGAGAGCAAGCTTCCTACTATAAGGACAGACTACTAGCAGTAGTAGGATGGGGCTAACCAACCTAGAAGCCCGCCCCCTGTGACATGTCTTCTTCCAGCAAGGCTCCATCTCCTAGATAACTTTCCCAATACTAACATCAACTAAGGTTGCAATCACATGAGCCTGTGTGGAAAAACTGACATGTCAAACAATGACATCGTCCATGCTCCCCTTCTGGTGAAATAACCTAAAAAGTTTTTAGGCATACAAGGTCTGCATCAAAATGAAGAACTATCATTTTGCCCACAAGGGCACATAGTCTACTTTTTAAGTTTTTTCCTTCAATCCTATAAGCCAATAAAAAAAGATTCATTCTTTGCCAACAAGTCAGTCTGTTTCATCCACCAGCACCTGTAATTTCAGACTCTGAAGAATAAGTGATGGAAAACGAAAGGTGAACACCCAAGCAGGGTCCATGTTTCCACCTGGAGGAAACACATGACTAACAGTGATGTCTGTACAAGCTAAAGTTCCCAAAACACAATCTCATTTAGTCCTTCAAAAATTCCTGCTAGTTAAATATAGTCCTTGGCACTCAAAAGTTTAAGAATCAGAACAGTTTAGTGACTATGTTAGTAAGAAAACACCCGCAAAGTGTTCGTTGTTTACCACAGTAAAACACTATGCTGTTAAACACAAAAATAAAACACAACGATGTTGCTGGTTAAAGGCCCTATTCGTGACTTGCCTTCAAGTGTTGACTTAGAGTCTAAAATTTTCTCATTTGCTATCTTCAACATGTTCTCCAAAATCAAAGGGGAATTTGCACTAGATTATTTAATTATCTCATCACGAAAGTGATACACATTACTTCTGCCCATAGTTCTTTGATAATAACTGGTCATATGACCCCCGTCTGCAGGCAAGATTACCAAGCCATCACTACTTCCCAGGAGCACCTCTATCCTTGGGAGGTGCAAAGTTGCTACAGCAAAGCTGTTACTGTGGTATAACCTGACTGACTGATCCCATGACTGCAGGGACACCCACGGTAGTATGATTAGTAGCCAAGGAGACTGCGTGTTCTCTAGTCCATCACCGATCTTCGTGGCTATCAGGTGGGTGAATATCGAGATGGATGTAGAATTGCAATAAAGCTGAGCGATGAAGAATCTGCTCTCAGAAACCATTAAACGGAGCCATCTGTGTTACACAACAGAAAGCAGTTGGATTGCATGTGTCCTGTGAGCTCCAACCACCTGCCTCCTAAACTCACGGTACTAGCCGAAGAGATGTTGGAATAGAAAATGTTGGTAACTATGCTGGCTGCGTTGCTGAGGTAGCAAATGAGCTACAAGGGGAGGGAGGGTGGAAAGAGGTAACCACTTACCAAGAAGGAAAAAAGAAAGCAAATGACGGGTATACGGATTTCCTGTTGCTGCTTCAGTAGTTTACCACAAATTCAGTGACTTAAAACAATACACCTTTATTGTCTTCCAGTTCTGCTTGTCAGAGGTCTGAAATGAGAGTCACCAAGATAGAACAAAGGTGTTAGCAGGGCTGGTTTTCTTCTGAAAAGAGTTCTGGAAGCTCTGAAATCTGTCTCCTCTGCCCATGGGCTTGCCTTGATATCCCAGTTCATAGCCAACACTGGCAAAGACCTGCAGAGTCTTTGTCAATCACAGTGTCAATTCTGACCCTTTCTGGGGACCTTTGTGATTAAATCGGACTTCTATCACAAAATCTGGGATAAGAGCTATTGATTAGCCCACTTAATCTCATCTGTCACTTCAATTTTCTTTAGCTCTGTAACCTAACTCCATCAATGGTTTCAGGGATTAAGACACACATATGAGAAAGAAGGGGTGAGGGGAAGAGAGGAGAGATTGGGGCTGGAGAGGTGGCTCAGGGGTTAAGCCTCTGCCTTGCAGGCAGAAGGTCCTGAGTTCGGATCCCAGACCCCACGTATAGACGCCAGGCGGAAGCAGGGGGCGGCCTGCGCTTCTGGTCCTGGTGGGCGGAGCCTGTGAATCCCGGGGCAGAGTAAACGGGAGATGGAGGCGTCCATGGTGGTTCCCGAATTTGTCCGTGGTTCTACACACACACACACACACACATACATACACGTGCGCACACACACACACATACACGCACAATTGAATAAATAATAAAAATTTTTTTAAAAAGTTTAAAATAAATCTTATGAATAAATGACTACTGTGTGTTCCATAGTTTTGACCTCTCTTAAAAGATTGCTAAATGATCATTGCACCATGATATCTTTCACAAGAGGGTGAGGAGGTACCATGTAAACTTCCTTTGAAAAACCCCAACCAGATCTGTCAGAAAAGCCCTATGTGGTAATACATATCTGAAATCCTGGCACTCAGGAGGCTAGGATTGTGACTGGAGGTCAACACTACACGGCATAAGTAGTTCCTGAGTTACACGGTAAAACCCTCTCTTTCTCTCTCTCTCTCTCTCTCTCTCAAAGTACAATATCCAAATGCTCTCATACGTTGCCTGAGGAACCTACAGTTTGTGCTGCACAAAGTGCTTAGATAGGACTTTGAGGTCCTCCATTGTGAAGATGTGACACAAGAATAATATTAAGGGGCTAGAGAGGTGGCTCAGGGGTTAAGCCTCTGCCTTGCAGGCGGAAGGTCCTGAGTTCAGATCCTAGACCCCACAGATAGACACCGGGCGGAAGCAGGGGCAGCCTGCGTTTCCGGTCCTGGTAGGGCAGAGTCTGTGAATCCCGGGGCGGAGTAAAAACAAGGAGGAGGCGGAGGTGGTCCACGGTGGTTCCCGAATTCTTCCGTGGTTCTACACACACACACACATACACACACACACACACACACATACACGCGCACAATTGAATAAATAATAAAAAAAAAGAATAATATTAAGTGTAGATGATAGCAGAGGGTATAAATACATAATGTAAGTCCATGAATGTTCTATGTGTCTTGGCTTCTGCAACTGAGACCATGGAGCTTCTGTTCACTAGGAGGGAGAGAGAGAGAGAGAGAGAGAGAGAGAGAGAGAGAGTTGAGAATTACTTTAAGCCCCAAACTACTAGTAATCGCTGTGCTTTTGATGCTGTCTTGGCAACTGAAAGAAAATGCATGCTGAGGGAGCAAGGGAGACCGCTCAGTTGGCGAACAACTTGCTACGCAGGCATAAATACCTAAGTCTGCTCCTCAGAACCCACATAAAAATGTCAGGTGTGTGGTCCATGCTTAAAACCCCAGTACTAGGGAGGCAGAGATGAAAATATCCCTGGACTTGCTGGCCAGCCAGTCTAGTGTAACTGCTGAGACCCAGGCCAGGGAGAGACCCTGTCTCAAAAGAGGTGCAGGGTGTCCCTGAAGATGATGGCTGAGGCAACCTCTGACCTCCAAAAGCATTGCATGTACACACACCCATAAAAATGCATGTTGATGTGACAGAATCACAAGGTGAAAGGATTCAGGATTCTTCAATCATCCTGTTAGTTTCTTTTCTTGTTTCTGTGACCAAACACCTGACAAGACACAGCTTAAGGGACGAAGGGTTTGTTTGAGCTTTGTTATAGTTAGGTACCGGTGTCAAACTGAGAGTTGAGGGTTTGAGCTCTGGGCACACTTATGGAGAATTAAGTTAAGTCCAGAACAAACCTGCAGATTGTCTAGCTGATGGGGAACCATCAGGCTTTCAGTTTGAGTCTATTTAGTTCATCATGGTGGTGAATGAACGCGGGCGAATGAATGGGGGCAGGAGCATGGGCAGCTGGCCACATTGCCATTGTGTCTACAGTCAGGAAACAGCAGTCAGGAAATATGGACATAATATAAACTCTCAAGGGGCACCTTTGTCACCCACTACCTCCAGTGAGGCTCCACAGCCTCCCAAAATAGTGTTACCAGTTGGAGACCAAGCATTCAAATACATGTAACCATGGATGATATTTCATATTCAAACCACATCATCCACTAAATGAAGAACAGATGCTATTGCCATGAGCCATATTTGAAGTGAAATAGGAATCATTGTCCTTTTGCTGATTCACTAAATGTATGTTTGCTATGACAGCCTAGCCTAAACTCTCTTTTCTAGCACAGACATATATATGGTGAGATGCCCATGAAATAGATAAGGAAAGTCATCAAGAAATGGTTGAATGTCCCCTTTACCCCACCGCGCTCCGCCGCTCGGGACGCGCGCGCAGTCCAGGCGGGCCTCATCCCCCGACCTAGGTAAGCTCCGCCCGCGCCCGCCCACCAGAATCCCAGGTCAGCCCAAAGGGACCCGGCTCCGACTCCCACCATCCAGCCGGAGCCACGCACAGGGCCGAGGGACGAGGAGGACCTCCCCCTGCGCCCGGGCCCCGCCCCAGATGCCCTCGGGTTAAATAGCTCCACGCCGACGCGCCCATCCTCCCTTTACCCCACCCGGCTCCGCCGGTCGGGACACGCACGCGTGGTCCAGCCGGGCCTCACCCACGACCTAGGTAAGCTCTGTCCTTGCCCACCCCCAGAACCCCAGGCCAAATAATTCAGTTTAGTGAAATTGAAAGATCTTAAGAGTTAAAACGACAATGCCAAAGACAAAGTGCAAATCCATGAGAAGCAACACTCAAGTAAACAAATTTCCCACTGAAGAAATTAATCCCATAATGTTAGACTCCAACCAGAACAAACCCGCGGAAAAAAGCAAAGAAAGCCTGACCCAGGATAACGACCTTCAAAATATGATCATTACCATATTCAATACTATGAAAGAGGAAATCCGGGAGGAATTACATAATCGAATCAATCGCTTTGAAGAGGAACACAACAGACATTTGCAGGAGTTGAGAAAAACAGTGCAAGAATCAAAAACTGGCATAGAGCAGTTAAAGCAGAGTTTAAAACTGAGCTACAAGACAAGTTATCTTCAACCCAGAACTCCACAGAGAGTCTTAACAGAACTAACAAAGAAGAAAACAGAATTTCAGACCTTGAAGATAAAGTGGGAGTACTAACCAGCTCAATGGAAGAGGTTGTTAAAGCCAAAAAGATACTTGAGAGTAATATCCAAGAGATATGGGACACTCTGAAGAAGCCTAACATGCGTATTCATAGAATACCAGAGCAAGAATCTCAAAATACCACCCCTGAGGAAATTTTTCAAACGATCATCAAGGAAAACTTTCCTCATCTAAAAAAAGACAGGCCCATCCATATACAAGAGACATTCCGCACCCCAAACAGATACGAACAAAACAGAAGCATGCCACGGCAAATAATAGTTAAAACACTCCACATTCATGATAAAGAACTGGTGCTGAGAGCTTCAAGGGAGAAAAAACAAGTCACTTTTAAAGGCAAACCTATGAAAATAACAAATGACTTCTCAGTCGAAACAGTAAAAGCAAGAAGAGCTTGGAGAGACATATTTCAAGTATTGAATGAGCAAAAATGTCAACCCAGGATGATTTACCCTGCAAAACTATCAGTCATGATCGAGGGAGAAAGAAAATTTTTCCAGCACAAAGACAACTTGAAGGGATACATGTCCACCAAACCAGGCCTTCAAAAAATGCTAGAAATGATACTCAAGCATGAAGAAAAAAACAGGCATATCCAGGAGAACAGAAGGCAAATATAACACCATTAAAAGCGAAGCAATATACTTATAAAAACTACTAAACATAATAAATGTCTGGAATTAAAAATAGCTTTTCCATTATAACACTAAATGTTAGTGGAATTAACTCACCGATCAAGAGACACAGATTACAAACTTGGATTAAAAATCACAATCCATCAATCTGCTGCCTGCAGGAAACCCATCTCACCACAAAAGATAGGCACGCTCTAAAAATAACGGGCTGGTCAACAATTCTACAAGCAAATGGAAGCAGAAAACAGGCAGGGGTAGCCATTATGCTATCAGACAAAGTGGACTTCAAACCAAAGAAAATTATAAGAGACACGGATGGATACTACATTTTAGTCACAGGTACAATTCACCAGGAAGACTTCACAATACTGAACATATATGCACCCAATACGGGCCCCTCCACATTCATTAAGAAAACCCTACAGCGTCTAAAGCAAGAAATCAATCCCCAAACGATAATTCTTGGGGACTTCAACACTGCCCTCTCAACATGGGATAGATCAACAGGTCAAAAGCTTAACAGAGACACTTTGGAACTTAATCAAACCCTGAAAGAGATGGACCTTACAGATCTCTATCGAACTTTTCACCCACGCACCAAAGAATACACATTTTTCTCAGCAGCACATGGAACTTTCTCCAAAATAGATCACATACTGGGCCACAAAACGAATCTACACATATACAAAAAGTTGAAATTCTAACCTGTGCCCTATCAGACCACCACGGCCTAAAGCTGGACATCCACAACACATCAAACAAGAGAAAATACACTAACTCCTGGAAACTTAACACTATGATGCTGAATGAGAACTGGATTCAGGAAGAAATTAAAAAGGAAATTCAGGATTTCCTGAAAGTGAATGATAACGAAAATACAACTTACCAAAATCTCTGGGACACAATGAAAGCTGTTCTAAGAGGTAAGTTCATAGCTCTTAATGCCTACATCAAAAAAATGGAAACATCAGAAATAAACAACTTAACAATGCAGCTTAAAGCTTTAGAGAAACTAGAGCAATCTGATCCCAAAAGTAGTAGAAGAGAGGAGATTAGCAAAATAAGGGGAGAAATATCTGAAATCGAGATTAAGAAAACAATAGAAAAAATCAACCAGTCAAAAAGCTGGTTCTTTGAAAAAATCAATAAGATTGATACATCCCTAGCTAAATTAACCAAAAGCAGGAGAGAGAAAACCCAAATTAACAAAATCAGAAATGAACATGGAGTTATCACTACTGATACCCAAGAAATCCAGAGAATTATAACATCATATTTCAAAAACTTATACTCTGTGAAGTTTGACAACACAAAAGAGATGGATGAATTTCTAAGTAAACACAACTTACCTAAATTGAATCAGGAAGTTGTGAATTATTTAAATAGTCCTATAACATATAAGGAAATTGAGGAAGTAATCTTGAATCTTCCCACCAAAAAATGTCCTGGACCAGATGGATTCACCACAGAGTTCTACCAGACATTTAAGGAGTTAATAATACCAATACTCCTTAAACTGTTCCATCAAATAGCAAAAGAAGGAACACGACCAAATTCCTTCTATGAAGCTAATATTGTCTTAATCCCAAAACTTAATAACGACTTACTTAAAAAAGAAAACTATAGGCCGATCTCCCTGATGAACACAGATGCAAAGATTCTCAACAAAGTTTTAGCAAATCGGGTTCAAAAACATATTAAAAAGATTATAAACAGGGACTTAGTAGGCTTCATCCCCGGCACACAAGATTGGTTCAACATACGCAAATCAATAAATGTAATTCATCATGTAAACCAGTCCAAAGTCCAAGACCACATGATACTCTCGACAGATGCAGAAAAAGCTTTTGACAAGATCCAACAGCCTTTTATGATCAAAATGCTAGAGACAGTAGGAATGGAAGGAACCTTTATCAATATAATAAAAGCTGTATACAACAAGCCCACAGCAAGGATTATGCTCAATGGGGATTATGCTCAATTGGAAGCATTCCCACTCTGATCAGGAACTAGACAAGGCTGTCCACTCTCACCACTTCTATTCAATATTGTACTTGAAGTCTTAGCTGAAGCCATAAGACAAGAAAGGGACATAAGTGGGATTCAAATCGGCAAGGAGGAAGTCAAGCTATCCCTATTTGCAGATGACATGATCTTATACCTGAGTGATCCCAAAAACTTCACCAGGAAGCTCCTGAAACTAATTGACAAGTTCAGCAGTGTGGCAGGATACAAAATAAATGTGCAAAAATCAGAGGCCTTCCTATATGCCCAGAATGAAAGAAGTGAAAAAGCCTTGAGAGAAACCATCCCATTCACTATAGCCCCTAAAAAAATGAAATACCTTGGTATAAACCTAACCAAGGAGGTAAAAGACTTTTACAATGAAAACTTTAAAACCCTAAAGAAAGAAATAGCAGAAGACACCAGAAGGTGGAAAGACCTCCCATGTTCCTGGATTGGCAGAATCAACATCGTAAAAATGACCATCCTACCAAAGGCAATATACAAATACAATGCTATACCAATTAAAATCCCAAAGCAATTCTTCAAAGAAGTTGACCAAACAATCTCAAAATTCATATGGAGGCACAAAAGATCCAGGATAGCAAAGACAATCCTGAGTAACAAAAACACTGCTGGAGGTATTACCATACCGAACCTTAGTCTATATTACAAATCCATAGTTATAAAAACAGCCTGGTACTGGATCCAAAATGGACACACAGATCATTGGATAAGGATTGAAGACCCAGATATAAGCCCACAAAATTACAGCCATTTGGTCTTTGACAAAGGGGCTCAAAGAATCCAATGGAAAAAGAACAGCATCTTCAACAAATGGTGCTGGCAAAACTGGATCTCCACATGCAGAAGATTAAAGCTGGACCCGTACTTGTCACCATGTACAAGACTTAATTCCAAATGGATCAAGGACCTTGATATCAGGCCAGAGACTATAAAAACCATAGTTGAAAGGATAGGGAACTCCCTCGAGCTGATTGGGCTAGGCCAACATTTCCTAAACAGACATCCAATGGCACAGTCACTGCTACCAACTCTCAACAGTTGGGATCTTGTGAAATTAAAGAGCTTCTGTTCAGATAAAGAGATTGTAACACGAGCTCAAAGGCAACCCACAGAATGGGAGAAAATCTTCACTAACCACATATCTGATAGAGCTCTACTGTCCAGAGTGCACAAAGAACTTAGAAAACTAAACATCAAGGAAACCAATGGCCCAATTAAAAAATGGGCCCTGGAACTTAAAAGAAATTTTACTAGGGATGAAATTAAAATGTCTAACAAATATCTTAAAAAATGCTCCACTTCTTTAGCCATCAGGGAAATGCAAATCAAAACGTCCCTGAGATATCATCTCACCCCGGTCAGGATGGCAAAAATCCACAACACAAACAACAACAAATGCTGGAGAGGATGTGGAGAAAGGGGAACTCTCCTACATTGTTGGTGGGAATGCAGGCTCATACAGCCACTCTGGCGAGCCATCTGGAGATTCTTAAAGAAATTAAAGATTGAAATGCCATATGACCCTGCGATTCCACTTTTGGGTATAACCCCCCATACAGCAGAGGTTCACCTCGATAGCACAAGCACAACCTATGTTCATAGCAGCACTGTTTACAATAGCAAAGACATGGAATCAACCCAAATGTCCAACAGTTGACGAGTGGATAAGGAAAAGTGGTACATCTATACAATGGAGTAATACTCAGCTATCAAAAAGGATGAATTACTGGAATTTGCCAGGAAATGGATGTCATTAGAAACAATTATATTAAGTGAAGTATCCCAGACCCAGAAAGTTAAGCGCCGTATGTACTCCCTAATAGGTGGCTCCTAATACCAAATCCACCCAGCCCATCTTGAGACACTCATAGGTAAATCTATGTATTACCTACGGTAATTGCAAGGATTGTGAACAGGAGGGATGGGGTTGGAAGGCCACACCAGAAACAAGGGGAGAAGTGACCTTGTTACAGTAGAGAAAATAGGCCTCCATCAAGGACTGCAAGAAAGTAATGTGACACCTAGTTAAGTTCACAATTCTTTCCTGATCATTTACAACTAAGGGGGTATGAACTCACCAGATGGGGAGGGCATATAGTCAGGCAGATTAAAAAGTAACTAGTTTGCAAATGGGTGATTGACCCCTCCCATTGCCAAATGCCATATGACCCTGCGATTCCACTTTTGGGTATAAGTATTACATCTACCCTTGAATGTGCTCTTATAATAAGACTCCAGTTTAACAGCTTTCTGTCTCTGGCCAGGGGGTGACATACAGTGCCCATCACGATGGAGTGAAGGGCATTACAGGAGCAACAAAACTGAAAAAGAAAATCAACGAACCACATTCCAGAACTTCAGAGACTCTATATCAACCACCTAGAACTAGGCCAGACTAATCTCTCCCCATCCTGAAGCTCAAGGACATTTGCGGAAGAGGGGGCGGTAAGAGTGTAAGAGCAAAATTATGGGAGGAGCAATGATTTGCAAGATACTCCACACAAGTTAGGGCCGAAGCAATCATAATTGGACATTGTATGCCCAGCGCAATATCCAACACACTATTGACCTCACAAAGTCTAGCATCTGCTAAAGGCACCAAGATCCTTGGAGGCAAGGGATTGACAGCCACAGTAGTGTTCCTACGCTTAAGGGGAACACAGGAAGGGGTTCAGGGAAATGCCACTGGGTCCTTGTACGTCATCGGAGAGGAGGGCCCAGAGGAGAGTCAGGCATGCACAAGAAAGGACTCTGGGAATCGGGGCGGGAGGCACGGGGGAATGGGGCGGGAGGGGTGAGGGGAGGGGGAGCAGGGGTTTCGGGGGAGGAGGAGGGAGGGAGGGAACTGGTGTACCTATTAAGTTTGTATGAGCTGAAATAATAATAAAAAATGTATTATAAAAAAAAGAAATGGTTGAATGTGTGAATGAGGATCTCAAAGGAAATGTAGGAATGAGACTCTCAAAGGAAATAACTCTGCTGGAAATATTTGGAAGTCATCATAAAGAATTTGTAGTCAGACAACCAACTCTGGTTAGGGAAAAAAACTATAGAATCAGAATATTTGTGTGGCTTATCATTTTTTTCTGTTATGGGTGTGACCCTATAGTTTATTCTTTGCTCATGTACTCAGTGCATATGCCAGCTCCCTGTGGGTATTGCCTCTGTCTGTATCACCTGCTCCACTAGGTTAGAAAAGTAATCAGATGTTTTATGTGTAATAATGGTCAAGCTTCGATACATATATATGCAATCAGTTCCAACCTTAATCTTTGTGAACATCTTGGTGTGTACTTAAAAGGTGCTCTATTACATTTATTATCTAATTTGCCCTGTAGAGAGGATGACAATGATATTGGTGATGATGATCATTAATAGCAATAGAATGTAAGAATGGGAAGAAGGAGACGCCTCATGGAATATTGGAAATCTCATATTCTTCAAATCTAAAAAAAATCAGGCAAAAAGCTTCAAGTAGAATTATAGCTAGCATTGAAACCCTGTGTAACACTGAGTAATAGGCCAAGTAGTTCACATACTTAACTTAATCCTCACAATAGACGTAAAACAAGTACAAGTGATTTGGTTTTATAGATCAAGACTAAATTTCTAAAAAATATATATATATATAAACCTGGTCAAAAATCAGAAAGCAATGGAGTAGGATTTGAATCCAGATATATTTTATTTCAAAGTTTTTTTGCTTTCTGTGACAACAGAAATAAACTTGGGAACTTACAGCAAGTTCTCTTTTCTCCTGCCAAGAGAAAATTACGATGGCATCCTGAACCGTCTCAAGACTTCCACACGACAAGCAACATGTGAGCCACGCTGCCGCTGATTTGTTTGGTCTTTCCTTCGCAGATGATGGGGGTTAAGCATGGGGGAAACTAGCACAAAGAGATTTGCAAGAAGGACGTGCACATGGTGGGGAGACATTCTTGCCAAAGTGGTGGGTGAAGAAAGTAAAAGATGAAGGGATGAAGACGAGGATGACTCCGATGTAAGAATTACAGGTATTGAGAATCTTGTGCTGGGCATCCAGAGAAGGAAAACCAAGCACAGCATGGAGAGTGGCAGTATGAGAATTACCAATGAGTGCAATATCTACCAAAACTGATGCCACTGGCACCAAGAAGATGTGCCAGTTATTGACAGTGACATCAGCACAGTGCCAGTCAGATCACCCCCATGTGCTCGGAGTATAAGTGTGGGTCCAGCAGTACGACGGTCTCTTCAGCAAGAATCTGATCTGATAAGGAAAAACAGTCTCAGTGCTTCATCTCCAGGTGACCTGGGTCACTTTCCAATTCCCACGGGACTTAAGATGGCTGTGTACCTCAGGAGTACAAATGTTTACATAGCAGTCCAACAGCAGGATTCCTGACTTGTCCACGAGGCAACATGGATGAAAATCATCTGAGCAATACAAGCATAGAAAGGGATATGCCTGGCACAGAATCGAAGATAGTCAGGCCTTGGGCACGGTGGTGGTAGACAGAAGCATGTTGGTGCCAGCCAGCACAGATGAGAAGACATGCATGCATCCATGGAGGTGCATCCACACAGGACAAAGACAAGAGGTCTCCATCTCGCCATGATGCACATGAGACAAAAGGGAATAGAAAGGCAGGTGTGGTATTAACTCCAGTCCTGGGATGCCAAGTAGAAAGACACAGTCAGATGGATGACCGTGAGGTTAGCACCAAGGATGCCTGCTGCTGCTGCAGTCTCCCTGTGAAGACCAAAGAAATGGGGAGTCAGTGGGGGAGAGCCAGCTCTCAGTTCTGGTAGAAAGCTGAACATGAGATTATGGAATCAGTTGCCAATGTTCAGACTTAAAGCCTATGTCCTTCTTTCACATCCCCATACCATTGCAGGTATAAACATAGGCAAATGTTCCTGTTTGCACTTCAGCATGCCTAGAAGTATGGTGTGAATGTGAGCTCTCCCCCACCCTAGCTGATGTTAATGTTTGGGAAGGTCTGGGCAACATTAGGGGGTGGAGTCTTACTGGAGGAAGGCACGTCACAGGGGGTGGGCCTTGAGGTTGGGGAGCCCCGCCCTGCTTCCTCCAGTCTTCTGCTCTTGCGCCTCTGCCTGCGCGCGCGACCTGAGCTGCTTCCATCTTCTGCCGCCCACCACGCCTTGTTTGCCATAAAGCACTCTATCCCTCCGGAGCCACAAGCTAAATAAATCTCTTCCTTTCTCCTCTTCATTGGTGCCTCAGCGTTGTCTCACAGCATCGCGAAGAGTAACTACAACTGGTATAAGCATAGCCGAACGTTCTGTTGGCACTTCAGCGTGCCTGAAGCACACGTGCGTATCTGTATTCTCACTCCCGTGCTCTCTTCCAGTGAATTATCATTCACTTGTGCTCTTGCAGGCATCCTCGGCTAATCCTCCTCCTCACTCCAGTTCCCAAACTCAAATTGTTCATGTTGAGCAGCTTCGGGGCTATCCAGATGACTTGCTCCACACAATCCAATACTCTTTTAGTTTCAGTCATCTTTGAGACATTAACAAAGCCAATTTACCTTGTTAACTATTCTCCACACAAAATCAGATTCTTCCAACATTCATGACTCTCCTCAAGCTTTTTTTTAAAGTTGGAAACACATTTCTTTAACATCAAAAAATGTCTTCCTTGGTCTTCAATTCACAGTTTAAATATTAATAATCATCTGGGAATCCTTATTTGATTCAAATCTTAGGCTTCTGAAATTTTATTTTTTTTTTATTAAAAATTTAATTATACATTTTAGAATTTTTTACCAGTTCCCTCCCTCCTCCCTCCCCTTCCCCCAGTGTCTCCCCCCCAATTCCCAGAGAGTCCTTTATTGTGTGCGCCTAACTCTCCACTGGGTCCTCCTCTCCGATGACATATAAGGACCCAGTGGCATTTCCATAAGCCCTTTCTCTTGTTCCCCTTAAGCATAAGATTACTACTATGGCTGTCAATCCCTTGCCTCCAGGGGTCTCGGTGCCCTTAACAGATGCTAGACTTTATGAGGGCAACAGTGCGCTGGACATTGCGCAGGGCATGCAAAGTTCCATTATGATTGCTTTGGCCCCAACTATTGTTGAGAATCTTGCAAATCGTTGCTCCTCCCATCCTTTTGCTCTTACAATCTTACCGCCCCCTCTTCCGCAAATGTCCCTGAGCTCCAGGATGGGGAGAGATTAGGCTGGCCTAGTTCTATGTGATTGATATAGAGTCTCTGAAGTTCTGGATTGTGGTTTGTTGATTTTCTTTTGCAGTTTTGCTGCTCCTGCAATTCCCTTCACTCCATTCTGCTGGGCACTGTATGTCACCCCCTGGCCAGAGACAAAAAGCTGTTAAACTGGAGTCTTGTTGTAATAGCACATTCAAGGGTAGATGTAATAAGAGTAGGAAACCTCACTGAGGGCGGGGTCCATTACCCATTTGCAAAATGATTACTTTTTATCTGCTAGACTATATGCCCTCCCCTTCTGGTGAGATCAGGAAAGAACGTCTGTGAACTTAACCAGGTTTCTCATTACTTACTTGCAGACCTTGATGGAGGCCTATTTTCTCTGCTGTAACATGGTCTCCTCTCTCCTTGTTTCTGGTGTGGCCCTCCTAACCCATCTCTCTTGTTCATAATCCTTGCAATTACTGTGTTACATAGGTTTACTTTTGAGTGTCCCAATGTGGGCTGGGCGAGTTTGGTACTAGGAGCCACCTATTAGGGAGTACATACGGCGCTTAATTTTCTGGGTTTGGGATACTTCACTTAATATAATTCTTTCTAATGACATCCATTTCCCAGCAAATTCCAGTAATTCATCATTTTTGATGGCTGAGTAGTACTCCATTGTATAGATGTACCACAGTTTCCTTATCCACTCGTCAACTGTTGGACATTTAGGTTGATTCCATGACTTTGCTATTGTAAACAGTGCTGCTATGAACATGGTCGAGCTTGTGCTATCGAGGCGAACCTCTGCTGCTTGGGGGGTTATTCCCAAAAGTGGGATAGCAGGGTCATATGGCATTTCAATCTTTAATTTCTTTAAGAATCTCCAGACGGCTCGCCAGAGTGGCTGTATGAGCCTGCATTCCCACCAACAATGTAGGAGAGTTCCCCTCTCCCCACATCCTCTCCAGCATTTGTCGTTGTTTGTACTGTGGATTTTTGCCATCCTGACCGGGGTGAGATGATATCTCAGGGAAGTTTTGATTTGCATTTCCCTGATGGCGAAGGAAGTGGAGCATTTTTTAAGATAATTGTTAGACATTTTAATTTCATCCCTGGTAAAGTTTCTTTGAAGTTCCAGGGCCCATTTTTTAATTGGGCCAGTGTTTTCCTTGGAGTTTAATTTTCTAAGTTCTTTGTGCACTCTGGACAGTAGAGCTCTGTCAGATATGTGGTTAGTGAAGATTTTCTCCCATTCTGTGGGTTGCCTTTGAGCTCGTGCGACAATCTCTTTATCTGAACAGAAGCTCTTTAATTTCACAAGATCCCAACTGTTCAGAGTTGGTAGCAGTGACTGTGCCATTGGATGTCTGTTTAGGAAGTGTTGGCCTAGCCCAATCAGCTCGAGGGAGTTCCCTATCCTTTCAACTATGGCTTTTAAAGTCTCTGGCCTGATATCAAGGTCCTTGATCCATTTGGAATTAAGTCTTGTACATGGTGACAAGTACGGGTCCAGCTTTAATCTTCTGCATGTGGAGATCCAGTTTTGCCAGCACCATTTGTTGAAGATGCTGTTCTTTTTCCATTGGATTCTTTGGGCCCCTTTGTCAAAGACCAAATGGCTGTAACTTTGTGGGCTTATATCTGGGTCTTCAATCCTTATCCATTGATCTGTGTGTCTATTTTGGAGACAGTACCAGGCTGTCTTTATAACTATGGATTTGTAGTATAGACTTAGGTTTGGTATGGTAATACCTCCAGCTGTGTTTTTGTTACTCAGGATTGTTTTTGCTATCCTGGGTCTTTTGTGCCTCCATATGAACTTTGAGATTGTTTGGTCAACTTCTTTGAAGAATTGCTTTGGGATTTTGATTGGTATAGCATTGAATCTGTATATTGCCTTTGGTAGGATGGTCATTTTTACAATGTTGATTCTGCCAATCCAGGAACAAGGGAGGTCTTTCCACCTTCTGGTGTCTTCTGCTATTTCTTTCTTTAGGGTTTTAAAGTTTTCATTGTAAAGGTCTTTTACCTCCTTAGTTAGGTTTATACCAAGGTATTTCATTTTTTTAGGGGTTATAGTAAATGGCATGGTTTCTCTCAAGGCTTTTTCACTTCTTTCATTCTGGGCATATAGGAAGGCCTCTGATTTTTGCACATTTATTTTGTATCCTGCCACCCTGCTGAACTTCTCAATTAGTTCCAGGAGCTTCCTGGTGGAGTTTTTGGGATCACTCAGGTATAAGATCATGTCATCTGCAAATAGAGATAGCTTGACTTCTTCCTTGCCAATTTGAATCCCTCTTATGTCCCTTTCTTGTCTTATGGCTTCGGCTAAGACTTCAAGTACAATATTGAATAGAAGTGGTGAGAGTGGACAGCCTTGTCTTGTTCCTGATCGAAGTGGGAATGCTTCCAATTGTTCCCCATTGAGCATAATCCTTGCTGTGGGCTTGTTGTATACAGCTTTTATTATATTGATAAAAGTTCCTTCCATTCCTACTGTCTCTAGCGTTTTGATCATAAAAGGCTGTTGGATCTTGTCAAAAGCTTTTTCTGCATCTATCGAGAGTATCATGTGGTCTTGGACTTTGGACTGGTTTACATGATGAATTACATTTATTGATTTGCGTATGTTGAACCAACCTTGTGTGCCGGGGATGAAGCCTACTTGGTCCCCATGAATGATCTTTTTAATATGTTTTTGAATCCGATTTGCTAAGACTTTGTTGAGAATCTTTGCATCTGTGTTCATCAGGGAGATCGGCCTATAGTTTTCTTTTTTAAGTGAATCTTTATTAGGTTTTGGGATTAAAACGATATTAGCTTCATAGAAGGAATTTGGTAGTGTTCCTTCCTTTGCTATTTGATGGAACAGTTTAAGGAGTATTGGTGTTATTAACTCCTTAAATGTCTGGTAGAACTCTGTGCTGAATCCATCTGGTCCAGGACATTTTTTCGTGGGAAGATTCGAGATTACTTCCTCAATTTCCTTATATGTTATAGGACTATTTAAGTAATTCACAACTTCCTGATTCAATTTAGGTAAGTTGTGTTTACTTAGAAATTCATCCATCTCTTTTGTGTTGTCAAACTTCACAGAGTATAAGTTTTTGAAATATGATGTTATAATTCTCTGGATTTCTTGGGTATCCGTAGTGATAACTCCATGTTCATTTCTAATTTTGTTAATTTGGGTTTTCTCTCTCTTGCTTTTGGTTAGTTTAGCTAGGGGTGTATCAATCTTGTTGATTTTTTCAAAGAACCAGCTTTTCGATTTGTTGATTTTTTCTATCGTTTTTTTAGTCTCGATTTCAGATATTTCTCCCCTTATTTTGCTAATCTCTTCTCTTCTACTGCTTTTGGGATCAGATTGCTCTAGTTTCTCTAAAGCTTTAAGCTGCATTGTTAAGTTGTTTATTTCTGATGTTTCCATTTTTTTGACGTGGGCATTAAGAGCTATGAACTTACCTCTTAGAACAGCTTTCATTGTGTCCCAGAGATTTTGGTAAGTTGTATTTTCGTTATCATTCACTTTCAGGAAATCTTCAATTTCCTTTTTAATTTCTTCCTGAATCCAGTTCTCATTCAGCATCATAGTGTTAAGTTTCCAGGAGTTAGTGTATTTTCTCTTGTTTGATGTGTTGTGGATGTCCAGCTTTAGGCCGTGGTGGTCTGATAGGGCACAGGTTAGAATTTCAACTTTCTTGTACATGTGTAGATTCATTTTGTGGCCCAATATGTGATCTATTTTGGAGAAAGTTCCGTGTGCTGCTGAGAAAAATGTGTATTCTTTGGTGCGTGGGTGAAAAGTTCGATAGAGATCTGTGAGGTCCATTTCTTTCAGGGTTTGATTAAGTTCCAAAGTGTCTCTGTTAAGCTTTTGACCTGTTGATCTATCCCATGTAGAGAGGGCGGTGTTGAAGTCCCCAAGAATTATCGTTTGGGGGTTGATTTCTTGCTTTAGATGCTGTAGGGTTTTCTTAATGAATGTGGAGGGGCCCGTATTGGGTGCATGTATGTTCAGTATTGTGAAGTCTTCCTGGTGAATTGTACCTCTGACTAAAATGTAGTATCCATCCGTGTCTCTTATAATTTTTTTTGGTTTGAAATCCACTTTGTCTGATAGCATAATGGCTACCCCTGCCTGTTTTCTGCTTCCATTTGCTTGTAGAATTGTTGACCAGCCTTTTATTTTTAGAGCGTGCCTATCTTTTGTGGTGAGATGGGTTTCCTGCAGGCAACAGATTGATGGATTGTGATTTTTAATCCAAGTTTGTAATCTGTGTCTCTTGATCGGTGAATTAAGTCCATTAACATTTAGTGTTATAATGGAGAAACTATTGTTAATTCCAGACATTTATTATGTTTAGTAGTTTTTATAAGTATATTGCTTCGCTTTTAATGGTGTTATATTTGCCTTCTGTTCTCCTGGATATGCCTGTTTTTTTCTTCACGCTTGAGTATCATTTCTAGCAGTTTTTGAAGGCCTGGTTTGGTGGCCATGTATCCCTTAAAGTTGTCTTTGTGCTGGAAAATTTTTCTTTCTCCCTCGATCATGACTGATAGTTTTGCAGGGTAAATCAGCCTGGGTTGACATTTTTGCTCATTCAATACTTGAAGTATGTCTCTCCAAGCTCTTCTTGCTTTTACTGTTTCGACTGAGAAGTCATTTGTTATTTTAATAGGTTTGCCTTTAAAAGTGACTTGTTTTTTCTCCCTTGAAGCTCTCAGCACCAGTTCTTTATCTTGAATGTGGAGTGTTTTAACTATTATTTGCCGCGGTGTGCTTCTAGTTTGGTCGTATCTGTTTGGGGTGCGGAATGCCTCTTGTATATGAATGGGCCTCTCTTTCTTTAGATGAGGAAAGTTTTCCTTGATGATCGTTTGAAAAATTTCCTCAGGGGTGGTATTTTGAGATTCTTGCTCCGGTATTCCATGAATACGCATGTTAGGCTTCTTCAGGGTGTCCCATATCTCTTGGATATTTCTCTCAAGTATCTTTTTGGCTTTAACAACCTCTTCCATTGAGCTGGCTAGTACTCCCATTTTATCTTCAAGGTCTGAAATTCTGTTTTCTGCTTCATTAGTTCTGTTGATAAGACTCTCTGTGGCGTTCTGGGTTGAAGATAACTTGTCTTTTAGCTCAGTTTTAAACTCTGCTTGAGTTTGTTTTAACTGTTCTATGCCACTTTTTGTTTCTTGCACTGTTTTTCTCAACTCCTCCAGATGTCTGTTGTGTTCCTCTTCAAAGCGATTGATTCGATTATGTAATTCCTCCCGGATTTCCTCTTTCATAGTATTGAACATGGTAATGATCATATTTTGAAAGTCGTTATCCTGGGTCAGGCTTTCTTGGCCTTTTTCCGCGGGTTTGTTCTTTTTGGAGTCTAACATTATGGGATTAATTTCTTCAGTGGGAGATTTGTTTACTTGAGTGTTGCTTCTCATGGATTTGCACTTTGACTTTGGCATTGTCATTTTAACTCTTAAGATCTCTCAATTTCACTAAACTGAATTATTTGGCCTGGGGTACTGGTGGGCGGGGCCTGAACGGGGACTTACCTAGGGAGCGGGGTGAGGCCCGGGTGGACCGCGTGCGTGTCCGGACTGGCGGAGCGGGGTGGGGCGAAAAGGGAGGATGGGCGCGTTGGCGTGGAGCTATTTAACCCGAGGGCAGCTGGGGCGGGGCCCGGGCACAGGGGGAGGTCCTCCTCGTTCCCTCGGCCCCCGCGCGGCTCCGGCTGGATGGCGGGAGTCGGAGCCGGGTCCCCGTGGGCTGACCTGGGGTCCTAGAGCGCGCGTTGAGGCCCGGCTGGATCTCGCCTACGCGTCCCGACCGGCCCTGAAATTTTATTAACTGAAGAAATGCAAGAATTTCACAGCTCAAGAAATTCAGCCTTATCTGTGATGTAAAACTATCCATACTTTTCTTGTCAGATTAAATAAGATGAACTCGATGAATTGCTAGCAGAATGTCTGGTAGAGAAACACTAAAGTAATGGTGGTAACTGTTACTGAATAAATCAGTACAACACAACAGAAATGTAAGAAACAAAACATATTTGGCATTTAAGTTGTGATGAGTACATTAAAGGACTCTCTGGGGATGGGGGGGAGGCACTGGGGGATGGGGAGGGAAGGGTGAGGGGAGGGGGAGCAAAGGGTTCAGGGGGAGGAGAAGGGAGGGAGGGAAGTGGTGTACCTATTAAGTTTGTATGAGCAGAAATAATAATAAAAAATGTTAAAAAAAAAGTTGTGATGAGTAGGATTTTAATCTAATGCAGGGAAATTCAATTAATACTCAATTAAGCCAATTAATATCTGGAAGTAGAAGCCTAGCTTTAGGAAATCCTAAAGTGAAGCAAAAAAGACAGTAGAACCAATCCAAGAGGATTCTCAAAGTCATCCTTGGACTTCCATGGGCATACATTATGCCTACTGATACACACTATGCCTATTGATATACACTATGCTTACTGATACACACAGACACACACATACACACAAATAAAAAAATAAACTTTAGAAAAGTTTCATCAATCTGTGAAAGCTACAAAACAATCACCCTGGCAAGAGGTAACCATCAGTTTAATAGTGGCATGAATGTCAAGAGGGCAATCAGCTGCCTTCTGAATGATTTTTCAGCAGGGAACACATTCCTGTTACTATAACCTAAAACAAGAACCTCTGAAAGGTCCCCATGAGAAGTGTAGGAAGTGAAGGCTTAGCTATAAAAACACCATTAAACTGCCTTTTAAAAACTGTCATTATACCCATAGATGAAGGAGCACTCGGAACTGGACCTAGAAGCTCCCTTCTGCAATGGAAGGAGTTTATTATGGAACATCCAGGAAGAAGCTGAAGTAGAACAGAGGTGCAATCAGACATTATCTCTGGGACATGACAGGACTGTTGTATCCATGATTTTATGGAAGCTGTGCATATTTCCATAAGAGCTTCATGAGAATTGTCCTATCAACATTTCACCATGAAAGGGGAAAGATCTCAAGAGACTCCACACCTCCCGAAGAGACTGATAACTAATGCTGATGAGGAAGAAATGGAAGATGCTTTCCTTGGTGGTACACCTACTGATACATGATTCATGCTCTAGCAAATACCCAGGAACATGCCCTCAAAAGCAACCCAGATGAAACTCTGGGCTACACATGAGAAAAGACTTGAAAATAAGGAGGGATGGTAAAATAGTTCAGCTGGAAGTCACCTGCTTGCAAACCTGGAGACTGGAGTTCAATTCAGGGAAGCCCACACTGTGTGTGTGTGTGTGTGTGTGTGTGTGTGTGTGTGTGTGTGTGTGTGTGTGTGTAATAAATAAGTAAAACATTTTTAAAAAGAAAATAGAAGAGAGTTTGATGGGGAGAAGAAGAGTTGTACAGGGAAGAGAAAGGGGTGGGATTAGGAATTAAGGGGTGAAAATATCATAAATTCACTGTATTCATGTATGTAACAATAAAGAAATAAAAAATAATATGACAAAAAGATAACTAACATTCTAGGAGAAAAATATTCATATGAAACATGTAATAAACAAAAGTTAATGTCCTGAAACAATAAAAGTTAGTGTCAATGAATAAAAAAATATGAAAATATACATTTACATTTATTTCACTTATGTTGAAATAAAAATAATTATACATATGAATAGATACTCAATCATGTTAAATCTAAGTAAATGAATCATATTGAAATATCATAATATATATCTCTTATTTGATTGGATAACAATCTCCAATACTGATGATAGCAACTTAATATAACCAGTTTGGAAAATAATTTGAAAATAGTTTTTAAACTTCATAATTTTGTAGCTTTAAGTAGCTTCACTTCTAAAATACACTTTATGAAATCACAGCACAAGAACCTTTATTTTTATACATTACTGTAATATCAAAAGAAATCGTTCTCATTTCATGTCTGTCCTAAGGCAGTAAATACGTTATGGTATATGTATTGCAATGAGATGTTTTGTTTCCACTACAAACAGTGGTGTTAGGGATGATGAGATGATTCTATCACAATTGCCTTGCCTTGCAAGCATGAGGATTTTAATTCAATATCAAGCAATCACATATTGATAACAAACAGCACTTGGTGGCACATTTGAAATTCTATCACTAGAGAAGCAGAGACAGAAGGATCCCCTGCCAACTAGCTTAGACTTACTGACAAGTCTTAGATCCCCATGAAAAACCCTGTTTCCAAACACAAGGTAGACAGCTCCTGAGGAGTCCCAAAGTTGACCTCTATTCCCCATGTATACACACACACACACACACACACACACACACACACACACACACAGGAGTTGCCTCTGACTTATAATTAAGTAAAAGAAAAGCAAATTAAAGATTGAGATACATAATCTGGTTTCTTTCCGAATGGCACAGTACTCTATTTCATAAGCAGAAGAAAATCCAAATCCACTTTAGCTTGAGCATAAAAGAATGTCTTAACTTCTGTAAGGGAAAAAAATGAATGTTTCAGTCCCAGGTTTGTCTAAAGATTCATGACATTATCAGAGACTTACTGCTGTGTGGCTCAGGCCTCCTGGCATCAAGTCTTCTAACGTAGAGAGTGAGTGATTCACTTATCCTGAGTGCAAAAAAAAAAAAAAAAAAACTCAACAATTATCAACAAAAATGTAAGTAAAAAGATCCACAATAAACAAAGTATCAAAAATTTAAGGAAAGATAGTTTTTAGCAGTATAGTACGTGTACTGTAATTGATGTTTGAGAAGAAAAATAAATTAGGAAAATAAATATAGGTTTTATGATATAAGCTTTATGAATTCTTAATGGCAACAATTGTCCTATAACTTTATTTTTTAATGTTATGGATGGGTTTCTTCAATTCAAGATAGTATTATTCTAATAATTTTAATTTTTACTCAGCAAAATAAACAAACTAGACAACTACATTTTAAGTTTTAATGTATCTATTTTCAATATTCAATATTTTAAAACTATAGCAGTTGAAGATATCAAAATATGTTACTCTACTATATACTACACTATAAAAAGGACATAAAGGGCTGGAGAGGTGGCTCAGGAGTTAAGCCTCCGCCTTGCAGGCGGAAGGTCCTGAGTTCGGATCCCAGATCCCACATATAGACGCCAGGCGGAAGCGGGGGTGGCCTGCGCTTCTGGTCCTGGTAGGGCAGAGCCTGTGAATCCCGGGACAGAAGGAGGTGGAGGCGCCCATGGTGGTTCGCGAATTCGTCCGTGGTTCTACGCACACATAGACACACACACACACAGAGACACACATACATACACATATGCACACAGTTGAATAAATAATAATAATAATAATAAAATTTTTTTAAAAAGGACATAAAAAGACCTCTAAAATCACAACTTTTGGATATTTTTGTAGAAAATCTAAAAGTTTAAGAACCAGAAATTTGCCTGGCTGAATATGTGAACAGAGTTCACTGTGCAGCCTCTGAGAAGCAATGAGCAGTGTTAGTGCCTCATCTTTGAAATCCCTTGGGTCAGTGGATAGCAGCTTCTTTCCCATGATGCTTTAGAGACATAACTAGATCCTTAAAGATAAGGCCCCAGAGAAACTAGAGAGAATATTCCTTCTTACAATTTCTGTACATACTACAATCGCTAATAACTCCATATCTTAAATATACAGACAAAAACATATTACTAGATATGCAGATTATTACAGTCTAGACTACACCTGTGAAACCTCAACATCTATAGAAATTTATAGGTCAGAAGGAACTGATTATGTGCATTACATGTCAATGTAAGTGATTTTCCTTTGTGAAGTTCATAATATTTAACAATGAAATGTCTGGCTGTCAATACCTTCACCAACATTCAATCTATAAATATATAGTTATCTTATACTGTATGCTGGACCAATAATGATAAATAGGACATATTCTCTGTCTGGTAGTTTCATGAGTAGAGAAACTAAGATTCATTGAGACCATAAATATCACTGTAGAGACACAAAGGATAATTATCTCTGACCTAGGAGAGTATTGATAAAGACTGCAAAGAACTGACACTAGTACTCTCCCATTTGCCAGATGTGTGACCTTGATTAGTTACCATTCCTGAGCTGTTGCGGTTCATCTGCATGGTTGCTGATAAATGGCATCAAACGGCATAAGGGAACAAGGAGTTTATTCTCTCTTATGACTTTCCGGTTACAGTTCTCAGTCTAGCTTAACGGGAGACCACGTACCAACACCGAGGCCAAGGGAACTGGCCACAGCATCACCACATAACGGCTGAGAGATGAACGATCCTTACTTGCCAGACCAGCATGACTGGCCAAGTGTACACAAGGATACCAACTTCCTCAACTGGCTCTCAGTATTTTATTCATCTGTTCAGGGCCTAGTCCCACCCGCCATGGGCTGGACTTTCCCATCAGCTAGACAATCTCCTGCAGGTTCACTCTGGGCTTAACTCAGCTACTACTTTTCTACAAATGTGCCCAGAGCTCAAACCCTCAGCTGTCAAGTTGACACCTGTGCCTAACTGTGACATGAGCCTTGGTCCTCCTATGCATTAAGCAGATAGCAACACCACTGTCTACCAAGGTTGTATGAGAATTAAATGAATTAATGCAGCAGAGCACTGAATACAGCTCCTAGCAGAATAAGCTCTTAATAACCAGAATCTGATACTACAAGTGTGTTAGTTACTTTTTCTATCACTCTGACAAAACACCTGACAGAAATGACTTAAGAGAAGAGAGGTTTAGTTGAGCTCACAGTTTGAGGGACTGTAGTCCATGGTCACCTGGCTCCATTGCTGCTAGACCATGATTAGAGAGACCAAGAGATGGAGCAAAACTTCCTGTTCACTTCCTGGTGACCAGGAAGCCTGGGGAGTGAGGAAGGGCCCAGAACAAATTATGAATCCATTGATAACATCAGAGGCCTCATAATCCAATGAATCCTGTCACGGTTTGAATGAGAATTGCCCCCAGAGGCTCATGTGTTTGCATCCTTTGCCATTGTTAATGTGTGGAAAGGTTGTGGCACCTTTGGGAAGCAGTATTTTGCTGGAGGAAGGCGTGTCACAGAGGTGGGGGGAGTCTTGATTGGCAGCCCAGCCCTGCTGCCTCTTGCAGTGCTGTCTAGTCTCTCCAACTCCATGATGATGACAACAACCTGAATCTCCTTCCTGCTTCTACCTGCAAGCCACACCTGCTGCCGAGAGATTTCTACCATCGTGGGTTGCTTTTCCCCTCTGGAACCATAAAGCAAATAAATCTCAGTTAAATTGTGGATGAGCATTGTCTCAGAGCAGTGAAAGACAGGCAACTACCAACCAAAAACTCTACCTCTAAGTGTGGTGCCCTGGGGACCAAGTTCTTTAGCACATGAACCTTTGGGGGAGGGGACATTTCATAGCCACACCACAATAGTTACTATTATTTTAATTATTATAATATCAATATACTATTTACAGTTATAGCATTTGACAATAAAGGTAGAATAGAATGATATAGTTGAGGTCAGATTATTAAACTATTAAACTACAGCTTTGTTTATAATTTACTGTGCTATTTCCAAGCTCTGGCTAATAGAACACTTTACATTACATTATACACATAAATTGATAAGCTAGTAACAGATATTATGCAGACATGGAGAGAAATATCTGTGGTCACAAAAACGTGGGGAAAACTGTAAATGCTAATCTTCTCTGAGACTCACATTCGTGACTCAAAGAACATTAGCATTTTCTATAGGTGTTTTGCTATAGAACACACATATATATGTATATGATTCATTGATGTTTCATATCTAAAATATTTTGTGGAAAACTTTCTGTAAGCAATGAATAATACTCCATATACTTGACAAAAAGTAACAACTTGTTTGTTTTTACAAACCTTTTACGATGCTTTACATAGAAGCACTTTTAATCAGGTTGAAGTGTAAAAGATTAAAAATATTGAAATCAGTTAAGAAACATGCAAAAACTGAGATGAAATAAGATAGAGCTCATGGAATGGAGAGATGGTTCAGTGGTCAAGTCTCTGCCTCAAAAGCAGAAGATCCTGAGTTTGGATCTCGTATCCCATGTAAAAATGTCAGGGGAAATGGCAGTGGCTTGTACTTCTGGCCCTGGCAGGCAGAGCCTGGGAAACTGCAGGGCAAAACAAAGAGGAGACAGCACAATCCAGGGTGATTCCTGAAGTCACCTTTAGGCCTTTGCAGGCATACACAGTGCCCTCTGATACACACACACACAAAATAAATAAATAAACAAACAAACAAGTAAGTAAATAAGATAGAGCTCATAAGTAATGCTGGAGAGATGGCTCAGGGGTTAAGCCTCTGCCTCGCAAGTAGAAATTCCTGAGTTTGGATCCTGGATCCCATGTAAAAGTACCAGGTGAAAATGGCGGTGGTCTGCATTTCCAACACTGGATGGCAGAGTCTGGGAAACTCCAGAGCAAGGCAAAGAGGAGGTAAAAGCAATCCAAAGTGATTCCCAAAGTCAGCCTTGGGATTCACGGGTACACCCAGTGCCCTCTGATACACAGAGACACACAGAGACACACACAAATAAAAAATAATTAAACTAACAATCAATAAATAGTTTGTGCATACCATAAGCTAAAGTAACTGATATATATGGCTTATTCCATTTAATCTTCTCAACAGCTTTATAGAGGTATCCCATAAGATACTGATTTTATAGGTGTAAAATAAAAGAGAACTAAAAATGTTCAGTGCCTTTTTCCATGTTTGCATGATGAGAAAACAATGGGAGCAGAAACTGATTCTTGATACCCCCACATAACCAGGAAGGAGTGTGTGTCATCAACAGGAGGGCCAGCTTGTCAAGGAGCGGGCCTGAGAGGAAGATATTGACAGACTCCAGGGTTCTCCACCCAGGGAAGCTGATGGGATAATCCTAATCTACTTCCCAAGAACTGGGTCACAAGAAGAAAAGTTGACAAGTGGGCATTTTAAGTCCCAGAGGCAACAACCCATTAACAGGAGGATTTATGTGCCCAAAACACAAAAGAGAGTTTCTGACTAGAGATGTGGATTTAAGACTTATCAGTGTAGGTGTTAGCTAAAGAAATAAATATATCTAACCTTTCTAAAAAAGCATGAGAGAATGGGGATCAAGACTGTGAAACTCAAGAGAGTATTCTAATTTTGCTAACCTAGTACATGAACAACATTATGTTGTTTGTAATACAGTATCTCCAACATGGGGCTGGTTGAAAGCCAAGTAGAAGAACTGAGAGTACCCTGTGTCCTCCTACTTTAGCTGTTCCTGGTGTCTGAGTCACACCAAGTGTAAGAAGTAAAGATCACACATTAGCAGCTGACCTGCCTCCGTGACGTTAAATCACATCACAGAGACCTAGTTTATTAATCACTGATTTTGTGACCAATGTCGATATATCATAGAGATGCGTGTTCTTATTTCAGAGAGACTCTATAAAGTTATCAAACATTTATGAAGTCAGACATTTTTAGTATGTTAAGGGTACAAATAAGAAAGATACATAGTCTTCTAGCTTCAAGGACTTTACAACAGTTAACAAACAAATAAACAACTTATCACAACTCATTGCATACTTAAGAGACGTATACAAGATGTGCTAGATATACAAAAATTGGGGTTTGGTTCACTTGGAGGTAACAGAGATGGTGTTCGTGAGCTGAAATTTAAATAATGAGACAGAGTTTCCCAGTGGCTGAAAAGCACCGATAGACTGTTTTGAGCAAATATCTGCCAATATGGAAGTGGGAAGCTACTTGATTCTTTTTGCTTGCTTGAGGGGTTTTGTTTGTTTGCCTGATTGTGGTCGGTGGGCTGGTTGTGTTTGTTTGCTTGTTTGTTTATAAGTTTCACCATGTAGTTCAGACTGACTCAGGCTCACTACATAACCCAAGCTGGCCTTGAATTTTCAGCAATCCTCCTGCCTCTGCATTTTAGTGCTGATAGTACAATCATTCACCACCATACCCACTTTTTTGATTCTGCGTATAAAAACCAATAAATATTTAGGGATTTAAAAGGGCATATGCTAGACATAAAACTATTATCATTCACTTTTTTTAATGAACTTACTTCATGTGATATCTGGTTCTCTGTATTTCTGGGGTACACCTAGTTTACCGAAGAAATCAAGTGCTCATTTCAAAGCAATGTGAACTTAGTGTTCCTGGTATCTGAGTCACAGCAAGTGTAAGAAGTAAAGATCACACATTAGCAGCTGACCTGCGTCCGTGATGTTAAATCACATCTCCAGTTCATAAGGATAAATGTATGATGGAGGTGGGTACTGAAACAGGAGAAAGAGGCAAGAAAGAATTGAAGAAGAAAAAAAAAACATGGGAGAAGAGAAGGATGAAGCAGAAGACAAAAAAAAAAAAAGGCCCCTAGGTCCAGGAAATGTGGATTTCAAAGTTCACTTGCTTCGTGCATCTGGGCACCGAACACCCGTGTGTATCTCTCAGCCCAGAGGGGAGGAGCAACACCAGGTCTTGATGTCAAAGAACCAGTGGGCTACACCCTCCCGGATCTGCTTGGTCTTCACCCCATAGACAATCGGGTTGAGCATGGGTGGCACCACCACGTAGAGGTTGGCCAGCAGGATGTGGACGTGCCGGGGAATGTTGCGTCCGAAGCGGTGGGTCAGTAAGGTAAAGAAGGACGGGACGTAAAACATGAGGATGACACAGAGGTGAGACCCGCAGGTGCTGAGGGCCTTGTGCCGCGCATCCTGGGACGGCAAACGAAACACCGCTCGAAGAATCAGTGAGTACGACACGGCGATCAGGATCACGTCCGTGATGACCGTGACGATGGGCACGGAGAAGCCATACCAGATGTTCACAGTGATGTCGGCGCAGGCCAGGCGCGCCACTCCGATGTGCTCACAGTAGGAGTGCGGGACAATGTTGGTCCGGCAGAACGGCAGCCGCTTCAACAAGAAGACCACTGGGAAGATGATACAGAAGCTTCGAATGACAATGACCAGAGCGATCCTTCCCACCGTGGGCCATGTGAGTACAGCCGTGTATCTCAAGGGGGCACAGATGGCCACAAAGCGGTCGAAGGCCATGGCTAAGAGGATGGCCGACTCCCCCACAAACATCGTGTGCACGAAGAAGACTTGGGTGACGCAGGCATCAAAGGCAATGTCATGGGCATGGAGCCAGAAGATGGCCAGAGCCTTGGGCACGGTAGTGGTAGACAGCAGGATGTCCGTGATGGCCAGCATGGAGAGGAAGAAGTACATGGGCTCATGAAGGCTCCGTTCCGTGATGACGACCATTATCAGGATGCTGTTCCCCAAGACTGCAGCGACGTACATGAGGCACAGAGGTACGGACAGCCAGATGTGGTACGCCTCCAACCCAGGGATGCCAAGGAGCACAAAGACGGCAGGGTGGAAGACGGTGAGGTTAGAGTGACTCATGAGTCCACTGCGGCGCTGACAAGCTGCTGGAAGTGATAGGAACAGAAAGCGCCCCTGGGAATTGCAACCATCGCAAAAGACACAGTGTGGATTTCCACATTACCAGAGTCCTGGAAGGTTCTTCTAGAAAATGCTCACTAGAGTGTATATCAAACTGCTCTGTAGGCAGCTGTTATTATATCCATAGAATGGGAACTTCCAGTGGAAAACTTTGGGTCTAAAACTGGATGAGTGAAGGGAAATGCACATATCAGTGGGGTGGCCTGAAGAGAAGTCACTTGATATATCATATCCTATAGAGGCCTGAGCCCCCACAGGTGTAGACAAGCCAGAGTGAACCCTGGGGTCCATAGAAGCAGACAGGCAGAGGGTGGGAGGGAGTGGGAGGGAATGGTGAAGGGAAGAGAGGGAATGGGAGTGAGAGGGGAGGAGGGAAGTAGGGATGAATACTCAATATGTTTGTAAAAGTAGAAAAAAAATAAAAAAATTTAAAATGCTCACTAGAGTACAGGAGACCGCTGGGCCGGTGGAGCTTCGTGCACACAGAGCTTCCGGGGGAAAAGACTGCTTCGAAGACCACCAGAAGCTGCCTCTGCCTTCAGTTGCTCTGTCCCAATACCGGGACCCACTTTGCCTTTCCACCACTCATCCTACATTTCCACGTGGCCCTGTTTGCCCACTATCCATGTGCACTTGTCCATTTCCTCCCCCTGCAAGATTTTGTGTTGTGTTGACCTAAATTTCTGCCTCTTGTGCCCAAAGCTAACCTTAAACCACCCCCCTTAGGACATGCCACTTTGTAATGTGTTCATAATAATATGCCTCCTTCCTGAAGACCTATTAACTAAACTATCTTTAAACTTGATTATAGTCTAACATATTAAGTTTGTCTGGCTATGATCTTGAAGATTGCTGAGAACGCTTGCCCTCATGGCTCCCTGCGATGGAAGCAGCGTATCCAGGAAGGTGGCTGAGGGATGTACTTGTCCACTCTGACCTCGATTCACAGCTTTTATAATGGCAGGGCAGCTACGGAAGCTAAAGAGATCTTCAACACCTCCTCATGAACCTGCACTTCTTCAGAAAGTTCCACGTAGGTGGCCCTTTGAGTCTACATCTCTGTATCCATAGAAACCATCAACACTCCCCCAATTCCACAGAAACCACCCCGAGGAGAGCACATCGATCTATCTGCTTTCTTCCTGCTTGTTCACTAACCTCAGGAAGAGTCAGGCTTCCCTGGTGCTGAAAGTGCTGTAGAACCCTCCTGGTCTTCCAGCGACTTGCATACTGTTCATTTCTGACTAGCTGTCAGTCACTAGAACTAGAAAAGGTATTCTTGATTAGGATTAGACGTGTATTTTCTCCCTGCGCTCAACCCCAATAGTCATTACTTTATCCTTTTTTCATAAAACGGCTTGATACTTGACACAAGTTCTCATGGAAACAATGCCTGCTCCTTGCATACATCTTGCCACCATATGGCCACCATAGCAACATTCTGAAGGACTGGATTGCTATTGATGAGGTGCTGGAGAAAGGGGGCAGCTGGGTGGAAAGAGGGACTCCGTTTCACTCAGCAACTCCTGAAGACTCCATCTCAGCCAGACACCAGAGAGAGTTTGCAGGCTTGTCTGAGGAAGAAGTTGGGAGTGAGAAGAAAGGGAAAATACAGCTCAAAGAGACACGTGCAGCCTCACTGGTAATACTCCCCAGAGCTCTGAGGCAGTGTTCATCAAAATGAGAAAAGAGAAGAGAGAAGAAAAAAAAGGGAGGAGAGGAGAAGGGATGGGAGGAGAGGGGAAGAGAGGAGAGGGGAGGGGAGGAGAGGGGAAGAGAGGAGAAGGGAGGGGAGGAGAGGGGAAGAGAGGAGAGGGGAGGGGAGGAGAGGGGAGGAGAGGGGAGGGGAGGAGAGGGAAGAGAGGAGAAGGGAAGGAAGGAGAAAGGAAGAGGGGAGGAGAGGGGAGGGGAGGGGGGAAGAGAAACTGGAAAGGTAAGGAAGACCAGGAGTCGTGGCAGATGGGAGGGAACATCCATTCCTATTATTAACATGTATATTATTAACATTCTATTAATATCAAAACCTAGTAGGTGGGCACAAGCTATGGAGCTAGGATGCCTGACTTTGTTTCCCTCTTCACTCCCAACTGGCTACACGATCTTGGGCAAGCGCTTTACTTCCACACGCCTCTGTTTTTTCTTTAGCAGTGATGTGGGTAATAACAAACTTCACGAGGTAATTATGAGGGCAAAAGAATTGACCCGCAAAAATAGCTGAGAAAATAAGCTATTACAGTAATTTCCCATTGCTTATCATCATTTATCCGACCATCATCTGACTGAATTTTCCCCGGAGGCAAAACACCTTACCACCACATTAAAGTTCTACCCTTCACCCACATATGAACAAACGAAACTCCTTTCCCAGGACAGAAAAAAAAAAAAAAAAAACAGAGGGAAAAAGAATGAAATAAGCAGCAGAAGAGAGAACGGCCCACAAACAGTCCTCTCAGACAGGCCTGGGGGGGGCAGCACCAGGACCCCCAGCTGTGGGGGGAGCACAGGGCGGCAGCCTGACCCAGCACTGCCCTGCAGACTTCTGTCGCAAGCTCTGAAAACCACCCACCTGTCTGGACAGAAACACAAGGAAGATTCCCTGTCATTTACAGACACCCTGGTGACACCGTGGAGTGGGGACAGCAGCTCTAACTGTAACCAAGGAAGCAGGAGTGGGAACCACAGAGCTGAGGGCTGACGCTGGGAGCCACAGTCCCAACATCCCCGAGCTCTCTAACCAGCTCTTCCTTCCTCCACAGCGCCTTCTTTTCTTCCCGCAAGCCCTGCCGAGCTGTACTTTTTGCTAATGCCCGTGTCTTCATTTGACAGACTCCCATTAATATCAAAACATGTTAAAATTGTACTCATAGATCCTATCCTCTGTAACTTCTAGATTTATGTGTAAGAGTTACTTTTTGGCCTAGCGCATCACCTAGACAGTTTATCAACCCAAGTGTTCATTTCACTTGGCTTATTTTCCTTGCATGTACATTTCTTATCTCAGGCACTGCTGCCATTCAGACTCTTCAGAATGGCCCTGCTCTACTACTCCAGCCACGTAGCATGTGGATGAAAGACGCCCTCCTCCCCCCTCCACCGCAGAGCACGGGGTCTTTTTGCAGCACAAGCCACAGCAAGGTTTATTATGAGACAAGAACCTAGCTTCATTTTTTTAACTTTTTAACTAGCATGTATTAATTGTATATACTAATGAGGCATGGAGTAATATAGCCATACACTTATATAGTAGGGTATCCAATTTTGAAAGTGTTTTATTTCCTCATGTATTGGAGCAAGTTCGTTCCTGCTCACAGGCACTTAATGACAGTCTGCGAAATGATTTTGTAAGCTAAATCTTCTAGCTAACCACAGAAGTGCCAAGAACCCTTTGATTCATTATCACACCTTTAAGAGTAACTCACGTCTTTTGAAATTATTTTTAATTAACATTTAAAATGCTATCTATTTAGGGTATGCAACATGATTATTTTGATATATGCATAACACACTGTGGTATGGCTAAAGAAAGCCAATTAACATATAAATACTATTTCATATACTCACAAACTTAAGTAGTAAGAACACTTCATAGCAATTTTAAATATACAATATGTTGTTGTTAGTGAGAGTTTCTATGATCTCTTGAGCTTATTTCCACTGCTTAACTGAAACTTTCCAATTCTAGCACCACACAGCTTCTGGTAATTACCATGACTCATGATTTTTAATGATTAAGCATCTTGAGAAAAACGCCCACCTACCCATTTTGCTTAACTCCCTATAAATATTTTAGGGATTGTATCCAAATTTGAGTAAGCATATGGCAATATGTCACATGTGGATGTCACCGGCCATGTTCTTGTGATTCAGTAACAAATAGTTGATAAACCCCAGCTCCACAAACAACCTTTTCCTCTCCCAGGGTTCATATCTGTTCTATAAAATAAAGAGAATGAGGAGGATTTTTCAGGCTTAGGTAGACCCAACACTGAGATTAATTACAAGGAAAATATCCTCAAGAGTTTCCTTCAAGATGTAACAAGAACTCATAGCATTGAGCAAAGAGCCCAGCACATTATAGGCATTTAAAAAATATTTTAACCAACGAGTTACAGAACCAGTGAATGAAACTTTATCCAGTAACTGTTCTTGTTCCACAAAAAAAAAAAAAAAAAGAAGAAGAGATGGTGCTCAAATCTGAGCCATTCTTAAGGACCAGGCCCCACTGATGTTGCCTTGGTCTAGCTGTCCTTCAATGCCACCCTCAAATCTTCAAACAAGAAGTCTCTCTTAAGCCACAACCTCCTGGTACTTTCATGCCCTTTATTCTCTTTGCTGTCTACATTTTGATGTCTCCCTAAGTTCCCATGCTCCCCACCTGTGTTCCATCATGGTGCAATCCCTCTTTCAGGCTCTGTCTCTCTCCCATGTATCCATTTCTCTTCCCAGCTACAGACTTTGTCCTTTGCATATGCACATGCGTGCCTGTGCACGCGCGCACGCACACACACACACACACACACACACACACACACAAACACACATTCTGCTGTCAATTCCTTCTTCTGCCACCTCAAACCCTTTCAAACTCACCTGCTACATCTCAGTACCAGCTGAGGGACTGGAAAATGGAAAGAAGAGCTTAAGGAACACTCATTCTGAGAGTTCAGTAATGACAAGAGAAAAGACAGGAAATGGATCGTGCTGACTTGAGGGGGTGTCACTGCTTCTGGTCTGTACTTGGGTCCCTTATATCTAGAGACTGAGAGGTCCCAGGTTTCTTCTCCTGGAAGCAGGTGCTTGTGATTCCCATGGGATCATTGAGCATAGGGTCAATGAACCACGGGAGAAATAAAAACCCTGCCAATAGTGACAAGAGGGAACAATTCTAAGGGCAATTAGTAGCCCAAACAAAAAGCAGGTGAAGTGTTTGAAGATACAACATAAAAGAAACAGCGGAGGAACAGCTGGCATGTGTTAAGACCTTACTTACTACCTCCTAGTCACTACATGGAGTTCTTAACACACTTTATCTCAGTTAATGCTCAGAACAACAACCTAATGAGAAAAAGGTACTGTAGCTATATTCATTTTGCAGATGAAAAAATACAATCTTCGAGAGATGAAGCAGATGATCAGGAGAAAAGACAAAAGCTTTCAGTTGAATACATCAAAAAGATCCTGAACTTGGTCCTTGATTAAGAACACAGAGAGAAATAATTTTAAACAATCCAAAAGGGTTAATACCTCCAGGTAATTTCAAGGGAAAGAGACAGAATGAATCAGGAAGGAATAAATAGCCATGAAAGGAGAAGAATACCAATATGAGCTTTTTATATCATTCAATTTATTCATTCATTTATATAATTCAATAATTAAAACAAAAATACAATGTCATTTGAGACCAAGAGTACTTAGTAGTTAAAAGCAGAAAAAGTAAAGAATCCTGAGCAGTAAGCAAGGTTTCCACTACATGTGGTAAAATATTGGCGCCAATGGGTTATGATGAGCCATGTGTATATATTTTAATACACATGATAAACTATACAAAGCAATAACTCAATAAGTCAAGATGAAATAAATAAATCATGGTGGAATCCTAAAAAAAGTTCAAGTTATTCACATAAAGGCAAGAAAATAAATATAATAACCAGATACAGAAAAAGTACACAGGAAACAATCAGATGGTCCTTATGTGAAATTAACTTCAAATCCAATAATGTAGGCAACCTGAAAATAGAAGGACGGAAAAAAATTATATCATGCTAATATTTATCTAGAAAAAAGTAGGAGTTACTACGTCAATTTTAGATAAATTTGACTTGAAAGAAAAGAAAATTACAAGTGACAAAACACTCATCATATATTGACAGTTGAACCAGTTCACCAGGAAAACATAATGAGCACAACTATGTACACATCAAGCAAGAACCTCAAGAAAGAGGAATGGAAATTAGAGGGAATTGAAAGGAGAAATAGACAATTGTAATTTAAGGCTTCAACATGAAATTAAATAGGGAAAACTAAGTAAATAAAAAAACTTTGTTTAACATTGCAGAAGACCATGTTGCAGAAATAGAGATTAATATATCTAGGAGGGAAAGAAGGAGGCCAGGGAACAAAAAACAAGGATCTCGTTAGACACGTTAAGCACAGGACCTGGCATAAAGCAGATGGCCATTAAATATTTATTAGATAAGTAAACAGAGAGTATGAAAGATGACAACAAAATTTGCTTCGGAATAGAGGAAAGGTTGGTGTTACACTTTA
This sequence comes from Typhlomys cinereus, assembly GCA_023101885.1. Lineage (NCBI taxonomy): Eukaryota > Metazoa > Chordata > Mammalia > Rodentia > Platacanthomyidae > Typhlomys > Typhlomys cinereus. The sequence goes on along the minus strand of JALPQD010000304.1, from coordinate 1,825,024 downwards.
GTGTCAACTTGACAGTTGCAGATTGTTTGGGGCACAGCTGTGGAGGGTTTATGGTTGGGACAGGTCCCTGAACAAGTCTGCAAGTACTTGATTAATTGATGTGGAAAACCCAGCCCATGGTGGGTGGTGCTTTCCAGTGGTGGACCAGATAATAGGAGGTACAAGTGGGGGGACTTGCTCTTCCTTGCCCTGTGTCCACTTGCTGTTGACTTCTTCGAGCATCATTGCCTTCTTTGTTGCTGCTGCTGCTGCTACTGCCTCCATTTTTGGCTGACTCAGAAATCCATTCTTTCCACCTTGGGCTGTTCCCACTGCCTTTGGAACCTGGTCTTTTTGAAGCTGTTCGCTGTTCATTAATGACGTTGGAACCCAGCACCTTCAATCCTCCAGCAAGATAGAGGCTCAAGACTGTCTCAGCTTTGTGAGATATTCCAGTCAAGAACAAAGCAGCTAGGGCAGCTACTTTGAAGGATGCTATTTTTATTGTGAGCTTATTTCATAAAGTTATTTATATATATTACATTCTAGAGATCTGTTCTTCCAGAGAACCCTGACTAATACAGTTGGAAAAAGGATAAGATGAAAAGAGATTGTTAGATTTTTTTTCTTAGATATGTTTACTTTTATTGCAATGAATACTTGTGAAATTTATATTTTAGAAGAGATAATTAAAACAATATTTTAAATATATTAAGATGATGTGTAGAAACAACATCTAAAAGCAAACATTGTATGTGGTAATGTAATGTGACTAAAGAATAGTTTGAGTACAGTTACAGCCACATGGTATAGAATTTGCAACACAAAACAAATGCAATCCTTCTCTTCAAGGAAGTGGTGGTGAAGGGCTGAAAGGCTTAGTGGCAAAAGACTGGCCACATGAAGCAATCAGCAGAATGAGGAAGAGAAGGCGAATGAACTCGGGGGCTGCCCATGCTCAGGCTCCACGGGCTGGATCACACCCATAACACTACCTTCTGCCACACGTGTATGCACATACATGCACACACAGATATATTCACATGCATGTACACACATACATATAAAAATACCTCACACGTACACATACACATACACATACACATACACATACACATACACATACACATACACACACAGAAGGGTTTATCAGTGCAGAAGCAGAGAAGACAAATTGCAGAGATGCATACTGAATAACAAAAACCAAGAGGAAACCGACATTTGCAATGAATCCTGGGCCCCAGCCAGAATCAGACCCACTTCAGTGTAGCAAGTTCTGCAGAGGGTGTACCCATTGTTAGCAGTACCCAAGAGAAGGGAGGGAAGAGAGTGTGCTGGCCAAGGAATGGAACACTGCATGAGTTTATAGAGGAGCTGGAAGACACATGTGTGGACCTTCAACAGGGAGAATTACGTGACACAGAATTCACAACAGCAACTGTAAAGTGGATGCAAAAATTACAAGATGCATTACAGACAGGAGCTACAATGGAGATGACTTTTAGAAGATAATGACTCTGTGGAAGCAAAAATATTCAAATAAGTTTTGAGGACAGAAGAAAAGAAAGTCATTTTGTTCGCCTCCTATCTTCAGACATAGCAGCCGAAACTGGTCCTTGAACCTCAGATGGCGTCTTGATTTGAGGAAGGAAGAGGAAATGCAAGTTGAGAAATGAAATTACTCCAGGAAAAAACAATGAAGACCAACCTGCTTTAGTTTCATTAAGACCACATAACCCTACACACTGTCATGGACAGAATCCATCTGCAATCACACTGATCTGAATTCAAATTCAGACTCATTAGTTTTGTGCCTGGAGTTAAGCTACCTATGCATCAATTACATCATCTATAAACAGAGATAATATTGTGTGCCTCATAATACTGAAGATACTGTATGTAGATTGCGACATCCAGAATCTAAATCACAAGCAGTGTTCAATAAATCTTCAGAGAGTCATTATGTACTGTTGAAGTCTGTACACTGTGAAAAGAAAATGAATGACAGTGTCTTTCAACTTCATGGCAAAAAGGGACTTATTAAGTAAGATACGAAGCTCTCGTCTTAGATGTGTCTTTTATTAAAATTCAAATTTCCTAAAAGATAAATGACACTACAAATAAAAGACAACAGATTAGAAAATTATGTTTCTAATATAAAACAAAGGGTTACCCAGAATACTTAGAAAATTTATACATGTAAATACAGAAAAAGAAACAATAAAACTGGTTAGAAAAATAGACAAAAGAAATAACCCAGGAATGTAAAATGTACATTTTAGAAGGTATTAATTATACTCACAAAAATATTGCTATGATAGTATGAAGTTGCTAAGGGTATTAAAACCAGGACCCTACATAAAATTCCCAGCCAGAATCCAAATTAGAAGAATTTCGAAAACAATTTTACAATAATCTGCTTTAAAAAATCATAGTTGATAATCCAATAATACTGTCTGGAGATATATGCTGTCTAGAGAAACACATTTGAAACGTGTCTCAATGTACACATGAGACATATACAAAGGTGTCCATCACAGCATATACATCAAAAGAACCAGAAGCAATGTTAAATCTATCAATAAATACATATTTGACATAGCCATAGGCTACAAGCCTATGTAACATATGGTCTGTTTATTTGTATAAATAGAACTAAAAACATAACTTCCTATGTACAGCAGGATTAATTTATATGAATATATAAAGTCACCCATGAAGAAAAACATTCAAAAATCCAATTTATGGCAATTATTTTCTTTAAAGTAAGAGAATGGCACATCATACAGAACAAAGGATTTTATTGCCTTTATTTAAAAACAGGTAAAAGTGGGATAGAATGTTAATAATTGATCATCTTGGGTTCAAAGATACTTGTGCGTGTTTTTAATTCTTTGTACTTTTATATCTAGTAGCCGCTATTCGGATAAAAGCCTGACAACGAAATAAAATGCAAAAAGCATATTAAAGACAAGATCAGTGATGTTCCAGGAGAACATGCTCCAGAGGAGAGAGGGAAGAGCCAGACACACAGGGCTCCCCTGGGGCGGACCTTGGGGGCTACTTGAGTGCTGACGTCATCCATGCAGGAGGCTGTAACAACATGCCAGAGACTGAGCAGCTGAAGCAACAGACATTTCTTCCTCGCGGTTCTGGAGACTGAATAGCCCCAGAGCCTGCTCCGGATCCCTCTGGTAGGAGGTCTCTTCCTGGTTTGCGGTCAGCGGATGCCTTCTCCCTGTGTGGCATGGCAAGAGAGGGAGGAAGGGAGGAGGGAACAAGGGAAAGAGAATTTGGAGAGAGAGCTCTTCCTATCCTTTTTATTTTTTACACTTATTTGAGTAGGGAGTCGAGCCTCCCATGGAGGTCAGAAGTCAGAGGTTAGAAGTCAAAGGATGATGTGGGGGAAGTCTGTTCTCTCATTCCATCATATAATTTCTAGGGACTGAACTCAGGTCACCTGGCTTGGTTACAAGCACCTTTATGCGCTGAACTAGCCAGTTTGCCAATCTTATAAATATGTTAATCTCAGGAAGGCTCACTCTCATGATCTTATCTAACCCTGGTTATCTCTCAAAGCCCCATGCCTAAATACTATTCCAGAAGATGGTGGTATTACAACGGGTGAATGGAAGGGCATGAATATGCAATCCCTAACAAATGTAATAAGATGTTTATTATCTATTGAGGTTTCAATAATTTGCTGAATTCTCTAGTGACATCAGTACTTCTCTTAGTTGTCACCCATTCAGTGTGAGGTCAGAGAACAGGAGGGAAGGCTGAGAAAAGATAAAGACACAATCTAGTTAGTATCTTAGAAGGGAACAATTGTTTTGGGGTTGCTTTTCTTTGAAGCAGGGTCTTATTCTATAGCCAAGGTTGGTCTGAAGTTAATGACTGGATTATTCCTCAGACTCTCAATGCTGAGATTGTAGTCATGAGTCTCCATACTTGCTGGGAATGAGTTTCAGGAGAGATGTCTCAACCAAATCCCAGTAAAGAAAGTTACTTCGGGAGTCCTCTACGATCTAGAGAAATTTTACAGGGAAATTCTTGTCTTCCATGAGAAAAGCCTTTGAAAACCCATCCGAGCACAGGTGAGTCTATTGCTCAAGAAATACTCCCTCCATCTATTGCAGTGGAAGAAAGAAATTGGGTTTTCAATGCCATGGTCTAGTCTACAGGTGCAGAGTGACCTAGGATGCAAGGAAGCGAACATTCAGCGGCCTTTGAGAGTCGTTGGTTCAGTGTGGTTGGAGACAGAATCATTCTTACTAGAAGGTTGTAGAAGATGATTTACACAGGAGCAATATACAGGGAGCAGATAAAACACAAAAGATTGATTTAAAAACTAGTTATTGTTGGGGCTGGAGAGATGGCTCAGGGGTTGTGACTCTGTCTCACAAGCAGAAGGTTCTGAGTTTGGATCCCAGGTCCCACGTTAAAAAAAAAACTAGTTATTGTTGAGTATGATGACACACGCTAACAATCTCAGCTACTTGGAAGACTAAGGCAGGAGGATGATGACTTTCAATCCAGACCAGGTTATAGAGTGAGCTCTAGGCCAGCCTGGGAAACTTAGTGAGATCTGTCTCAAAGCTTTCTAGAAAGAGCCTAGGAATGTAAGTTCAGTGGTAGAGAACATGCCTAAAGCATATGTGAGCTTTAGAGTCAGTCTCCAGTGCTACAATACATACATACACACATACATATGTACATAAATATATGCATATATACATGCATACATACATCATGACTTATTCCATTCCACCAGTTTCTACTATAATGGAGAACAATTCCTTTCTCAAATCTATGGCCACTACTATCTACCATCCCAGGGGACTCAAAGTGCCCAGTGATGTGCAGGATGTTGAGGATCCTCATGGAAGGAACCGAGGGTGAGAGGTGGTGAGCTGATGCTAGAAGGCAGGATGGGGCGGTAGTTCTGTGGCTCCCACCACAGGGGCGTCTGATCTTTCAGTGGGTTCCCTCTGCTTCTCCAGAGTTGAAGGGAAGGGAAGGCCTCAACCACTGTCCCCCCTACTGAGCTAGTCCCATGCTGATCTGGAAATTGTGGTTTGACATTTCACAGTTTGCCGTAAGATTCCAAGAAAGGACTCAGTGTTGAATGACCCAAGGCTTCTGCTCTGTGATTTATTGTGTAAGTAGGTAATATATGCCATTGCTCCTTTGAAGCAGAGAAAACCATAGAAGAGACCCACTTGGACACAAGCAGGGATCTGACAGTCCTAACGTATGGAAGATGCTGGTGGCAACTATATTAGCCAAAGCAGAAAAAATCGCTCTCCAAACAGAACTCTCTCTTTTTCTGTGACAGTCTAGAAGCTAGTAGTGGGTCCAGTTTCCTCTTCTCCGCCCACACCACTCATGCCCTGCAGACGTCTGGCATCGTCCTGTGGGAAGCAGGCTCGGGCACCTAGTCCCACAAGGTTATAGGTGTGTTGCTAAATTCCTTCCTCTAACAGGAAGTGTCACAGGGAAAGTCCCACCAGGTACAACATGCATTCAGAGGACTTTGGAAGTATGTAGGGTGTCAACTAAGGAATTTTCCAGAAACAGATCCCCCCATTCAATCTCAGATTACTGAAGAGTGAAAATTCAATATATAACAGATTTTCAACTTGGGACTTGTCAACTTGGAACTTACTGGTTTTAAAAGGTCCATGACTTACATGAGCAATTGCTTAAGACAGCCAAACATCTCATCGGCATTCTCTTGAGACCAAAAGCATCATCTCTCTTCTCCCTCTAATTTCTTCATGGATATCAAGTTACTGTTCCTACCTCCTGAGCATTTTTCTTAGCTTCTGAGGTGGCAGCTATTTCTCCATATTGTCATCTGGAAAACTTTGGACCACCCACCAACCCCAAAGTCTCTTGAATTATCTGTCCCAGGAGCAAGTACAACTGTGCTCCCCGGCATTCAGAAAGCATCATATGCTAGATCTTAGCGGAAATGTTTGGAGTCATGGCTAAGCAAGCATGCTAGAGCCCAAGGAATTTAATCGAGTAATTCTGCCGTCTACTACTGCTTGTGGAGCCTTGGGCCAGGCATTTACTGTCTCTGTGCCTTGGCTTTTCAGTCTGTAAAACAGGAAAAGATTTGTACTCACCTTGAAAAACTGTTTAGCGGTGAAGGTGGGAGCAGCACACGCCCAGGGGACACTCGAGGGGGGTGGTCACCGGGTGGCCACCGGGTGGTCACCAGGAAGAACGAGAGGCTCCATGCCCATCGTGCAGAGCAACCTCAGTTGAGGCGAGCGCCTCCGCAGCCCTCCGTGTATCACTGAGTCCACCAGAAGATAAACTCTTTTTTAAATTTTTTAATTTCCTTTTGCGTGTGCATGTGCGTGTGTGTGTCCGTCCATCTGTCTGTCATCTACCTTTGTCTGTCTATATGTCTGTGTGTATCAGAGAGCACTCTATGTACCTGTAGAGGCCCAAGGGTGACTTCGGAAATCACCCTGGATTGTTTCTATCTCCTATTTGCTTTGCTCTGGGATTTCCCAGGCTCTGCCTTACAGAATCAGAAGTGCAGACCACCTCTATGTCTGCTTGGCGTTTTTACTTGGTGGGATCAGGATCTGAACTCAGGTCCTTCTGCTTGCACGGCAATCTTAACCCTCGAACCATCTCTCCAGGCCGAGATTATAAATTCCTTGAGAGAAGCAGGGTGGTGTTGTAGCGTCGTCATGTAGCACTGGGCCAGGAACCAAAGAGACTGGGTCAAGTCCTGCTACTTGAAATGCAAAATTGTTCAACCACAACTGGTATATTAATGAAGGGAACACAGTGGGAATTTCATGCTTCTGTATGATTGCATTCTGAAGCAACTAGGTAAGCACACAAAACTGCAGTCAGGTGAACTGGGCTGAACAGAAAAGCCCAGTCTCAAACTTCTGTCAGTTCCTTACTTATCAAATGACTTTTAATCTAATTTCAGACAAACCTCCCTCACGGGAAAACATAAGCTGTTTCCAGCACTCACTTCTACTAGGGAAACTAGTAGAAGTATCGTATGCAACTGTTGCATATTTCCTAACCATTTCATGTCTTAAACAATCCTTTTCCCATATGTACTAATAGGTTTATCAGCATTATGCCTTTTCCCCAACTTTCCCAATAAGCCCAGCAGTTTTCATTGTGATTTGGCACTGTGGTCATTTTAAGGATGTCTCCTAACGGCAGAAAGAACTGCACTCAGGAGTCCTCAGGTGGAAGGGAAACAACGCTTTTCTCTGTAGATGCCTGATGTTCTTGCAACTATGGTGCCCCATTCCTGCCATCATAAGCTGTTGGTTGGACTAGCAGATCCCACAACAAGAAGCAATAAATTTGTATCCACAATCAGCTGCACGCTAGACATTGTGGTAAGCAGTTGAATGCACCATGGTCGGTAAGAAGCAATGCCTGTAACTCTTTGCTGTAGTGGGAAAAAGAGACAAGCATAGTCTTATAATCAAGTGGGATAGATACATTGAAAAACTCCGTAAGATCTTCTCTCCAACTTCAGGGAGTCAGCAAAGACGGCCGGAAGCAGCGTTCCTCTTTCTAAGATCGTCTTACAATCTTCCCTTGCTTGTTCCCCCTCCCCTCTGCCTCCTTCCTGAATCTGCTGAGTTGCGAAGAGGCAGAGGAGGAAAGGGTTAATACAGCACAGGGACAAGGGCCCTGCGGGACAAGGCAGAACAGCACATAAAGGCACCAGAGGCACTGAGCAAGGTGAAGAGAGGCTGTTAGCGTCAGGTGTCCGGCCTTCTGCTGGGGATGTCTCCCTCACTCGGGGGACGCCCTCAACTTGTCCTGCCTCCTGCATCCGAGATGCCGCTTCTTCATGTGCTTTCTATTCGGGGCTGATGGCTGTCTCCTCCCTTTATCATCTTCCCCCTGCAGCACCCCAGGAGTGAGAGTCTAGTGGAACCCACTTCTGGGATTTTCATCCAGAAAAAAAAAAAAAAAATGAAAAGAGACCAAGAAGAGAAGTTTCTTGGCGCGCTGCCGTGTCTTGTTCTCCATGGCTCCCCACCCCCAGCTTTGACTCTCTACTCGCTGTTCATCAACACTACGTCAGCATCAAATTCAGAGTAATGTAAGCATCCCATAACCCAAAAGCCCACAAAATCTTTTCCCGTTAGTCCAGGCTCCTGGCTCACCCCAGATCTCCTTTGTGTACCCACTGTAGTTAACTTTCTTTCTACCTTGCTTTCATTCTTCCTGCAGAATCGGTCCCCGGTATTTTAATGTTAAGAAACACTTAAAAGCATGTGTCTAAACCTATCAGAGAGTCAAGAGGCTCAGAGGACCTCCCAAAGATACAGTCAAGAACAGGACAGTCTGACACTTACCCTGCTTCAGGTTTCTCCCTGGAGACCATGACTAACTCTGCCCGGAGTCCGATGAGGAAGAGCATTCATCTCAGCTCCCCTTCAGCTGACCCCCAATGGGAGGGTTCTGAGTGCAGCAGTCACCCACTTTCTTATTACATCTTTTGTTACTACTGCTGGCTCCACTCCTAAAACACCCTCATTGTTAGGAGCAAGGGATTCTCCCATCGTAGCTAGGGCTGCATCCTTATCCATCCAATACCCCTCCAGCCAAGATTATGCTCCCCATAATCTTCCTGGCCTTTTAACACACCTATGCACACATTATGGTAGGTTTGAGCACTGTGACACCCTTAAAATCTGTCCTCCTGAGATGCTGAGAATCCTGCCCCCATGAGGCCTGTACTTGATCCTCTACAGGATGGTAGAAACTCCACAGTCCAACTCCACCTTGCCACGCCCAGCTTTCTTCATACTGACTGGCATCCCAGGGTTGGGGAGTGCCCAGGCCTGGCTGACACTGGTGTTTGGCCCCATGTATCTGCTGTCCATGCTGGGTAACGGAGCACTGCTGACAGTAGTACGAATCGACCCCGCGCTGCATCAGCCCATGTTTCTCCTCCTGGCCACACTGGCAGCCACAGACTTGGGGTTAGCCACGTCTGTAGCCCCAGGGCTGCTGGCTGTGCTGTGGCTTGGACCCCGGCCAGTGCCCTACGCGGCCTGCCTGCTCCAGATGTTCTTTGTCCACGCACTGACGGCTGTGGAGTCTGGCGTGCTTCTGGCCATGGCCTGCGACCGCGCTGTGGCCGTGGGACGTCCGCTGCACTACCCTAGCCTGGTCACTAAAACCCGAGTGGGTTACGCAGCCTTGGCGCTGGCACTGAAAGCCGTGGCCATTGTGGTACCCTTCCCTCTGCTGGTGGCACGATTTGCGCGCTTCCGTGCCAAGGTCATCCGCCACGCTTACTGCGCTCACATGGCCGTCGTGGAGCTGGTGGTGGGGAGCACTCGGGCCAACAACCTGTACGGGCTGGCGCTCTCGCTGGCTGTGTCGGGTGTGGACATCCTGGGCATCGCTGGGTCCTACGGGCTCGTTGCCCATGCTGTGCTCCGGCTCCCTACCCGCGAGGCCAGGGCCAAGGCCTTTGGGACGTGCAGTTCCCACATCTGTGTCATCCTGGCCTTCTACGTGCCTGGGCTCTTCTCCTACCTCACGCACCGCTTTGGCCGTCACACCGTCCCCAAGTCTGTGCACATCCTTCTCTCCAACATCTACCTGTTGCTGCCCCCTGCCCTCAACCCACTCATCTACGGGGTCCGCACCAAGCAGATCAGGGACCGACTCCTGGAAATGTTCACCTTTAGAAAAAAACAGTTCTAACGACCAGTTAGACCAGCAAGGGGCACTTGGAACAACGTCTAGAATCTGGTAGTGGTTACCTGTCCCACATTTGCATGTAACTGCGATAATCCTGCAACAGATACTCCCGTGAAGCCCCTAACACACACACACTACATCTGTAGACCTTGAGCTAGCAACCCATCCTTCTGGGAGGGATCAGAGGCAAGGGCTGCAAACTACTGTGCAAGGAAAACAAGGAAATCTACCCTCTCTTCCAAACTCAGTTAGCGTATCCTCTTCCCCAGATTCCAACTCTGGGTATCACCTGGAGTCAAATGCTTGATACTTGTCTGGCTTGTCTCTGGAACTAGATCGTCTTCAGCCTATTCTCAAGGCGTTATCCAGGCTTATCCCCACTACCACCCATTCTAAGAACATGGAAAAAGTGCCCGGTGGAACCAGATATGAGGTCTAAGGCATCTTAATTCTTGGTCTGATGCATAATCACTATTTCCCAATCATAGCAAAGAAAGCCCTGCCCACCACTGAAAAAAATTAACAGAACTTCTTTCCCTGAGCCTGCAACTTCAGAGGGCAAGTGCAAAAAGAAAGAAAAAAAGAAAAAAATGGTATAAAAAAAAAAAAAAAAAAAAAGCTTTGCCACCATTTCACCTACTTGCCTAAGGTCAAGTCATTATGACCAACTTGAATGCCTAGATCACTGCAGCCCAATTCGCCCTGGTCAACGTCACTGAACATGCACAGTGCTAGTATGAGAGATGGTGATGTTGCAACTGACTGAACATTAAACAGGAAGCATCGTGGTGTTGCCCAGTGGGAGGTTCATTTTCAACTAACCCTGCTAATGGAAGATTGCATATCAAATGATCTGCTCCCCCGCCCCCAGCATGGGATTCGAGATGAGTATATATAATCTCATTCAGAGGCAGGAGTTACAGCTGTGAGGACGGAGAAAGCTGGTCTGCACAGGGAGACAGACAGGACCTCTCCAGACAACGGACATTCACAAGCACTGTGTCAGCCGTGGAGACCCGAAGCCGGAGCAGCCCAGCCCGCTGTGCTGCAGTCACCACGCAGCGAAGCCGCAGCCCTGAAACAGCAGGTGACGCCCTGAAACAGTAGGTGACGCCATCTCTGAGTTCTAACTCACGGAAGCTCACGAGATCTTTACAAACAAGGAGCTAACGGGGCCCAAAGGATGTACTTTTCAGGTGAGTCGCACTATATCCAACTAGATGAGAATGTGTAGTCAACCACTGTGTGCACCCAGTCATTTTCAAGACTCACTTGTTTTCAAGAAGTTCTGGGTTTAAAAGGTTCCCAAGCAATGACTTTGTAGAAAATTGAGACAAAAATCCTAATTCTAAATGGAAAATACATTCTTAAGATGTCCATTTCCTCTTCTTAGACATTTCTCTTTAATAAATGTATTCTGAGAAAATAATTGAGATGTGAACAAACATCTATACAGCAGGATTTTTATTACATTATAAAGAAATATTAAGAAATTTCTGTGTGGTAACCCACGTCACACATACATACACACATGCCATTTTCCCCAGACATATGAAAAGGGAAATCATGTGCAGCCATGAATTGTCACAAGCAATGGATAGTCACCCTCCCGCCACTGGAAGACTCTTCTAAGGCACCTTCAAATCCTGGCTGTGCACAGTTTCTCCCAAGGTAGCTTGTTCCAAAGCTGTTTGCTGGCCGGTGTAAGAACATTCTTCCTGCAAGCCAAAAATCTACCACTTCAGACATTTGCTGGATTGAGACTGCATACATACCTACCATGTGATGTACTCAGAAAGCTTTACTTCTCACACCTTGTAATAACCTGAGAATTATATGCCTATAGTCTGTTACCTAAAATTTCAAAATAAAGTATCTCTAAAGACACAATAGGTTGGTTCATTTGCTTTTTCAAAACTTTGGTCCAAAACCTAACCTGAACCATTATGATCCTATTTGTAGCCTTTATTTTATTTAGTGTACATATTCGTATATTTAATTGCACAACTGTTGATGTGTTTGATTACAGGTCACTGCCTTGTATCCCAACTAGGATAGTCCTTAATATATGAGATACGTATATTCCCTGTCATAATTTTAAAACTTCTCAGTTCCAACACGTATCTGTCCCATTATGCTTCAGATAAAAATATAAGGACATCCGCAAGGATCCCTGCTGCCTGAGCCGAGTGAGGCGGCCTGTCACGACTGTCACCAAGTCTTTCCTGTCACTATTCACTGCCCGTGCGGTTAGTGCAGAGAATCTGTGTTCCTGGATAAACAGTGCCACCGGTTTGCTCCCAATCCCATCTCCCTCCCATGTCTTGATGAAGCCTTTCCCAAGGACACCCCAGCCCAAACGAGCCCGCCTGTTGGGCTCACCAACTCCATCCAGGACTCAGCTGTCATGTTTCCTTCAGTGTCTCAGTTTCAGACTCTGAGCCAAAAAGACAGACAGACTTACTCAGTGTCAATGTAGGACTGTGGAATTCAGGGAGCAGAGAATCATGGCAATCAGAAAGCAAGAAAAAGGCAGACTGAGGAGTGTATCAGAACCCGACTCTCCCTCTAAGCCCATGTCCGTGAACATTCTGAAAGGATCCTCTACTTCCTGCCCATCAGAACGCGCCCACCCTCTCCTCCTCATCCTGGACTTCCCTTGCCAGGGCATGTGTTTCGCTCTCCTCTGCCCCTTAACCACAGCTCTGGCCCTTGCAGAGCTGCAGAGACAAGTGGTTCTCGTTCCTTTTGTGTGTCTGTCTTCTCAGGATTCCTTCCTGAGGCGAACAGAGGAGTCACACTACATACTACACTGCATAGCCTCCTGCCCAAACCAAATGAAAACCATGTGTTAAGCCAGGTGTGCTGGCTTCGCTTCTGTTCACAGCACTCAAAAGGCGGGATTATCAAGGTCACCTTGGGCTACATAATGACACCTTGTCTCGAAACAGACAGACACACAAAAAGAAAAGTGTGGGGAAGAGTTTGCCTAGTTTCCTTAGGAGAAAGTTGAGGCTTCTGATTTGGTCTGTTGTGGCTTCTCTCTCATCTTGCTCACTTCCTTCCCACTAAGCCTCTCACGCGTTCCATCTAGCACGCAGACAAGCAAGAGAAGGAACATGCTGATTACCTCTTCATCGAAAGCAGCTGTCGCTTAATGGTTAAAACAGGATTTAGCAGATTTAGATTTGAATCCTAAATATTCTATACTAACTTACTGCATCCCTTTGGCTAATTAACTTTTCTGAAACTGCTTTTAGCTTGTAAAATGAAATGCACCAAAAGGTTCCTAGAAGCAGCTGGGCATGGGGGAACACACCTGTAACCCCAGCATTCAGGAGACGGATGCAGGAGGAATGCTGTGAGCTCCAAGCCATTCTGAACTGCACTGAGAGAAATTTCTAAAAGGAGTATCTATGACAATGTATCCTACATCTGACAAACTCTAGCACAGAACAGCTCAACAAATATTTGGCCTTGGTTCCTCTCTTGGAAAACAGGATTGAGCCCACTGTCAAACTGTCAAACACTTGGCACTTACGCATTTAGCTCTGTCGAAGGAGATGGGCCTCCCTCTGAGACCAACGATCTCCTTCTGGAAAGCACTTCTGCCCATCACTACAAGCTCTTCTGGATCCCCAGGCTCAGCCTCCGCAGGCTGACAGCCAGCTTACCAGCACATCTCTAAACTCTAGTCCGAGAGGTAGAAGACATTCACTCCCCATACGAAGGGCTTCCTGGGCACAAAGACACGCCAGAGAGAGGACTCCGATTGGATCGGTTACAGAGAAAATGGCTACTAAAAAGCTCTAGAGTGATTCTTTGAGCAGTTGTTCTTTGGGGAAAAAAAAAAAACTAGGTTAATGTTTCTGGACAAAGACACAAGGAAAGCAGGTCACGACTGGAAGGGGAGAAACACTGCCACACAGAACTCAGTCTGGAGCAGGTTTACCTATGCTTTTGGCTCCTTGAAAATTCTTGTCTGTTACTAAGGAAACATCATCCCAATTAGAGTCTCACCCTCCTTGTCACTGCTCTGCATGGTACCTCCCACACATGCCCGCTTACTTACCACTGCACTTATAACCCACTCATTAATAATGGGTTTCGACTTAGAGCTTTTGGAAGTTATGATTGCCACACGCACCCAGACCAATTAAATCAGAATCTCTGAGAAGACAGGTATCAGTAATTTTTACATCATCCATGTAATTCCAAAGAGGAGTCAAGGTTGAAAGCCACTGTTTTTGGTTTTGTTCTGTTTAGGTTTTTTTCTTTCCACATAAGGTAAGTCTTGATACATGTCCTTTAAGACCCTAATCCAACCCCACAAAGCAATCTACAACTAACCAGATAGCACTTGCTTTAATAAAACAGGTATAAGAAGAGAGGCCTGATCCTGTTTCCTTAAAGAACTCAGACCGAGAACTATAGTAGAGAGAGAGAAGCTTCATTACCCTTCCTTGAAGCAAGAAGTAACTCAAGAGGATGAGCCACTCTCAGAACTTGGGAGGCTGTAGCAGGATCATAAGTTGGAGGTCAGCCTGTGTGCTCCACAGCAGGACCTTGAGGGGGGAGGGACAGAGTTCAGGAAGGAAGAGAAGAAGAGGAGGAGGAGAAAGGAGGAAAAAGGAGGAGAAAGAGAAGAAGAAAAACAGAGTGGCAGCGAGAGAGAGAACAAAGGAAAAATAGAAGGAGAAGACACAAAAAAATAAAGTGGACAGGACAGGAAAAAAAAAGTGAAAGAGCAGATGGGAAATGAAAGGAGGAAAGGGAAAGAAAAGGAAGAGCCAGCGGCTTGAGCCGGTGAAGAGTGCTGTCCCCTCGCACCAGGACCATCACCTAGCAGGCCTCTATGACCTCATGCTCCAGTGGCCACAGCCAAAGTCCAGGTCTCACCTCCCCGGTGAGCTTGGGACTTCCTGCAGCAGCCACGACCCTGGCCAATCCCTCCTACCCACCATGTTGGTCAATACCCCCCACCTGCTAACATTAGATGAAGCAGATGCCACCTGGGCCCTCATCAAGGATAAGGTGAGTGAAGTAAGGAGGGCTAAAGAAGAAGTGACTGGACGGGCCTTGGGCAGTTTGTGTAAAGTAAATCTAAAACAATAGTAGCAGCAGCTGGTTCAAAATGACACCTTTGTGAATTAATAATGATAGCATATTAATTAAAAATAGAGCATGCGAATTTCAGGAGAAAAGAAAAAATATGTATTTCCAAAGTTAAATAGCCTTTTTAGTGTCCACTAGATTTAAAGCAGTGTACTTGACATTTAAACTTTCATTTGGGGAAGCTGCTCACCACAGAGGCTGGGAGGCAAAACAGGAAGGTAAAGATATTCCCAAGAATGACAGTTACTGGTGTCAGTAATGCATAAGTTTAGACCTGGAGTCAGCCAATCAGAAGTACATTAAAGCAAATGAGTTCTTCCACTGTGGGAAAAGAGACTCCTACTATATCATTTCAGTGGATCGATCAGGGTCTCCAGAATAAGAGACCAGAGTTGCTGTCTCCAGAACCACTGTTTCCTAGGCACTTAGTACAATCATCTCTGTGACTCGGAGCGCCCCCTTCAGAATGCAGAATAATCAAGGCATTCATGGAAGACCATTTTCTAATACAGCTTTTCCGGGGTGCCCCTGGGCAACCTAAATTTACGAACTGTGAGACTCATAGAATTTATACTCAGAAAGAGCAGGTGGTAGTCTCAAGTGACGGCCTCCAAGAACAGTCACCCATGCAAAACAATGAGCAACTGAGCTCTTTCACTTTTCTAGTTTGGGATAACCACTAAATGTTCGCAAGGGCAACTGGGCATGGCACACATCTGTAAACCCAGCATTCCGTGAAATAGAGACAAGATAATCATGAGTTCAAGGCCAGCATGGACTACACAGCAAAACTATCTATTAAAAAAAAAAAATAAGACAAGAAAACTAAGTAACAAGCCTCGCAGGAAATGAATGTCAACTCTAGCAGGGAAGACCCTCCAGATAAATCAGAGATCCAGTGTAGAGCAGAACCCTGGACAATGAGCACCAGGACTGTGATGGCACACTTGTACTTATGGGACCGTCCCTGGAAACACTCCCATTTACTGTATGTGTTCAGCTAGGAAGAGACAGAAACAGCTAGGATACTGTTTTGAGATTACAGATGGCGCCTCCGCCTTCACAAGCATTGCTAAGCCACCAATGCTTGGAAACCCCACTGACCCACCTCCGAGCCTTGCTGTTCAGCATGGTGTCCCTGGGACCCAATAAAAGTGCCCTGGGACTCTGAAGTAAAGGAAAAGGAAGGAACTCTTCATGCAAATAAAAAAGAGCCCCAGTTCTTCCCTTGGCCGGGTGAGGAGACCAGTCTGCATGCTACCTCACTTGCTCCGTGCCAGCTCGTCCCAGTGAATCACTGCTTTAGGGGATCACTGGATGAATGCAACTAGAAGGCCAGGAAGGTGTCATTCAGGGGCACAGACATGTGCAGTTGGGAAACAGAGATCACTTTGATCCTGGGGCTCAAACATGAAAGAGTTGGACCAAAGAAGGGACTTCTATGTGCCCTTGCTCTCTAGGAGAACCAAGAGCCAGTAAAAATTTGAATGGGTCAAAAAATCCTAATAGCTAAGTACAATTAGCAAGGAGAATTTTATAGGGGTCCCAGCTTCTCTCCAGAACTAAACTGAAAAGCACATATACCCCAAAGAAAAACAAGCAGTAAGAAAAGACAAAATCCAAGGAACCTGACTTCTGAAAGCATCCTGGAATCAACATGACAAAGATTAGGTGACTGAATGAACCAGCCCATGCAGCCCAGGTGCAAAGTAGACACCAAGAAGTAAGCGATACTTCATTAAAGTATCAAAGTAACAAAGAATTTCTGTATACTCCTGACTAATGACATTTCCCAGGTAATCAATCACCAGGAATGATCCTTGAGGATTTCTTTTTTTACCACATCCCTTAAAGATGTTCTACTAATTCTATAACCTCAAATCTGTTATCTCCCTCCCCCACCCCATTATTTTCATTCAGGCACTCATCATGTTTAGCCTATAGTACTGCACAGACTTAAGTGACCTTTCTCTTCATATTTTATACCTACTGAAAAGGTCCTGGTCCTGCCCCTCATACCCAGCCAGGGCCCTTGGGATAAAATTCTAGTTGCTTATAAAAAGCATCCACTCAAGGCCTTTCATCTAGCTCCTGTGCACCTCTCTTCTCTCCTTACATGAACGCGAAATGGTATGTTCAGAAAATGTCCCCCCATGATTTGAAAGCTCCGGCTTTTTCACTGGCTGTCTCCTCTCCTGGACTGAATACTGTCCAGCCTACTAATCCCTCCAAAGTGTAACTATTGCCTCCTGAGAACCTCCTTTGATCCTTGTTCTATCAAAGACAAAGGCTTTGCAGTCATCTCCTCTTCTTTGCACCCTAGTACTTACCTGATTACTGCCTTAATGGTCTCCACCATTAGCCTGAGCTACATTAGGACACTGACATTCTTTCATGTATCCTAGTAGCCAGCATAGTCAGCACAAAATAAGAGATTTAAGGTTTTGTTACACAAGGGACTGGGAACTGGGATAACCAGATGTAAGCCCTGGTACACTGCAGAGATATATTTGAACAGTAAGCAGTGACAGAAAGGTCACTTTAGACAGCACAAGTGAACATTCTGACTTTAATTCGGTCCCTGACTTATAACTGACCATCTGCAGGTCATCGAGGAGCGTTTTGGGCCCGACGTTGTGGCAGTACCTTTCCTGTCGGACGCATCTTGCTACGACCTCCTGGGTGTGCTAGTGAAACAGTCCCGCCCGGCCCATACCCGCCTGGCTCTGCCAAGCCGCCAGGGCCGCAGGCTACTGAAGTCAGTGGGACCACTCCCAAGCCTTCTAAAACAGGCAGACTCTGAGGGGGCCTTTTCCCACTGCACTCGGGAATACTCACCAAACGGCCGAGCTGAGATAGCCTACGAGGAGATGAGGATGCTGGACGGGCAGCCCTGCAGGATCCGCCTACAAATGGGCGGCCTGCGCAAGAAGGTCGCCTTCCTGTTGCTGCCGCCAGGACAAGTGGGTCTCCAGCGGACGCTTCCCTGGCTCCGGAGCACCCGCAGCATCTACGTCATCTACCAGGTCTTCTCCTGCTCCTGGCTGCATCTGGGACTGTTACCTACAGGTCGCGAGCCCCAGCTGCTCCGGGTACAGCAGTCACTGCCTGTTGCTTTCTCCTGCCTCAAGTTTTCACTGCAGCCCAAAGGTGTGCTGGGACCACAGAAGCCTCTGACCAAAGACCCACTGCCCCATGGGGCCACCTGGGTCAGACCCAGCCTTGGCATCATGCCAACTCTGGCCCCTACATCAGTGCCTGCAGACAGCCCTGTTGATATCCTTGCTGATATCCCCGAAACCGTGTCCCCACCTGTGCAAGCCCCACCTGTCCCAGCCCCACCTGTCCAAACCCCACCTGCCCAAGCCTCCCCTGTCCAAACCCTACCTGCCCAAGCCTCGCCTGTCCAAGCCCCACCTACAGCACCTCCCCAAGAAGGACCAGAAGGCAGACCTACCAGATTCTCCTACAAGGGGCGAAACCCATTCCGGAAGGGCCCCTGTGTGCTTTCAGGTACTGACAGGGGAAATAAAGCCCAGAGTGGGAGGAAGGAGAAGGCATAAGGAGTGCAGCTAAGGTCCCTGGAGAAGGGATGGAGTGAGGGAGCCATGGGAGGGTGAGATGGAAGCATGGCCTTGGCGAGGGGGTGGGACTAGCACAGATGACCAGAGGGAGGGATTAGGGAGGAAGACTAGGGCATGAGTCAAGCTGTGACTATCCCCAACTCTGGCAGAGAACTGGCTCTTCAGCCCCCGCAGCCCCCCACCAGGAGCCCAGGGTGGGGGCCCCGGGGACCCAGACCGGCACTCCATGTCCCTGCCCCTGCTGCAGGGTCTCTCCTCGGAGTTCGACAGCGACGAATGAAGTCGAGGCAAGAGTTGCAGGGGGCAAGGCCCCCCAGATCTGGCATAGGGATACTGGTCCCCAATAAACATCAGCTGCTGCTCCCCAAAACCATCCTGGCCCTGTATGGTTCTTCTTTCTAGGGTCCAGAAAAAGGGGGGTCTCCCCTCTTCCTTAGGCTTCAGTCATCTAGCCCTGTGAGAAAGAGGGCACCAGTGTCCTCAGCAGACAGAAAACCAACCCTCAAGGGTCCCTCCACCTACGTACCACCTTCCCGGGCCACAGCCACAGATAACAAAGGGTGGCAAAGAAGAATGAGCACAGAATAGAGATTTCCCTTTTATACATATTGCAACAAGTTCTCATAAAACATTCATCTGAAATAAATTAAAAAGACCATTTGCCACTGCCTGCAAACATAAAAAGGAGCCCGTGTCCTGGACTTGGCCCAGGCCACCTAAGGCCCTGATTGTCCGTAGAAGAAAATTAAGGATTGAGGGGCCCAAAGCCTGAGGTGGGAGGCCCAGACACCTCCTCGGAAGTGTCCAGCAAGAAAGGCGAGGTGACGGCATGGGCCTGGGAGATGGCAGCCAGCTCCTTGAGGAACTCCGGGAAAATGACCGCACAGTAGACGGCGTTCTTGACCCGCAGAGCCTCACCTTGGCGCTCGGAGGCCCCGCCCCGGGGAAGGAGAACTGGAGTTGAAGTCCCAGGGGAGCCCCCACCTAGTCCGAGTCCTGCTCCATCTCGCCCGGGCTGAAGGACTGGAGCCGCCTGGCGGGCCCTGGTTGGGCTGTGTGCGTGCCGCAGGAGCAGCTCCCCCAAGGACGGCCTCCGGCTTCTCACTGGGAATAAACAGGTCATCAGGAAGGTGCCTCAGCCTGGGACAGGAGATTCCTTTCAACCTCTAGGTTCTTAGATGGCTTCTGCGAGAACGAAGGACTAGGTGGACAGAAATGACCCCCACGTCCACCTCCTGTCCCAGAGCTGAAGACTTGAGCGTGGAACTTTTCTCAGTCTAACACCAGACACTGCCTGTGCAGCATTTCCCCTTCGTTCCCTCGCCAGCCGACCTACCGACCAGTCCTAACCAGCCAATGCTTGAACTACTCCTTTCTCAAGTATGACTCCTTCCTGCTCCATGTCCGCCCTGGAAATTCTACCACCAAGATCTCTCTCCTCATTCCTTAACACTTAAGCTTCCCGTCACCATCAAGACCTACAGTCAACCATTTCTACCTTCCCCCACCTACCAGTGGACTCACGTGTTCTGCTCGTATCAACAGGGATAAAGTCAGAGTTCAGAAACTGATTTCGGTCACACCCCACTGATCCTCCACACACTGCTCCCCTGTACTATTTCGCCATTCTTGAGTCCCAATCCTACACCCACCATAGGCTACACATATGGAGCGCGCCCAAACAACTGCAAGTGAGCTTAGACTAAAATGAGTTATTTGAAACACTGTCGTCTCATTTTTGGAAGGCTCTTGAGTCTGGACCCATGAATACTCTCTAGCCTAGATTCTAGCCTCTAAACAGCAGCTTTTATCCCCTCTTATATACCTGTAGCACTATATAGATTTATTAACTTTTCATTCCAAGTCCTTGGCATCCAAAGACATGATCTTCTTCCCTACCCTCTTGGAACCCTATAATAGGCAACTTATCATGTGTGAATAGCTCACAATTGGCTACAATCTGTCCTTTCTATTTTTTCCATCCTTTCTGGATTACCATCTCTACCCCGGAACCTCTGAAGAATCTCTTGTGATTTGTCCTCCACTGATTTCCTGTTTTACTGTCCTTATCTCAACATTAATAATTTCTTCCCAAATCTTCTATCTCATGCACTAAATTGTGAACTCAAGAACTTAAACCACATTCAATACTTTCTTTTTCCTTCTCCCTTATCTCTACAACCACTCGCCAAGTTCTGCCCATACCCAGTTCTTCCCCATCCCACCTTATCAAATGCTTCCTTTCTTTACCACTACTCTAACTCAAGCCTCCCTGGTCACATACACATGACAGACGCCTACCGACTTCTTCCTAAACCCCTTCTCTGAACTCCAGGTCACTTGCGGAATCTCTGCCTAATCACAACTTCTACCCACCGCTTCTACTTCCACACTGAGAACCTTCTATTCTGGCAATACCTGCCAAGCCTTATCACCGACTGACCTGCGGTCATTTAAATCTTCTGCTTCAAGTAAACAGTCCAGGATGTCTCCCAAACAAAAAGATAAAAACCTTCTACATCTATGCTTACCTAATTCCTACTCATCTGTCAAGGATCACGTGAACTACATCCTTGTAAGCTCACGATTATCTCAATTTGTCTGCCCTGAATAGGCAAGGGAATAGGAAAGGTTTTACTGAAATGTAATAAAACTATTCTAGCCTCAGACTAAAAACCTGGTGATGACATGAAGACCCAACTGTCTACATCGCCCCACTTCCTGGACATGGTTTATCCTGGTGAGGAGCTCAATCAACCCGGGCTAACGGAATGTCTAGGAAGGAGAGGGAAAGGGCTGGTGGGATAGGCCTCACCTAAGGGATCAGACCGACGAGGGGCAGGTCCTGCTGCAGGACCCTCAGCCCAGTCCAACTTGCCACGGGCAATGAGGTACTTCTTGGCTTTGGATAGCAGAGCAGGGAAGTCCTCCTGGGAGGCTGCAAAGCTCTCGATCTTGTTCTTCACAGAGCCCAGCACCTATGAAGCATAATTTCCCAAATATTTCTGGTGGCTCTAGACTGATATAGGCCATTTTAGTTCCACTGGTCTATTCCCAGCCCACCCAAGGTCGCTCCACTCCAGCTGCAGGCCTGGCCCACCATGGAGTCTGGACGCACCCATGCATGCATGCATCGCACACCTGCAGCAGGGACTTGACACTGGGCTGGAAGACCATGTTGGTGTTGAGCAGGAAAGAGCGGAGGAGGGGCTGGGGGTGACAGGCCAGCTGGGCCACCAGCCCCGTCAGCAGGAAGTTGACATAGACGGAGTTCTGCAGCATGTTCTCGAGTTTGGCAAAGAGCACAGCCATGAAGGGGCCTGGGAGGGGCGGGCACAAGGATACGAGGCCTGAGCACAATGCACACCGCAGGCATTCCTCCCCAAAACAAAAGCCCCCCCAGGGAAAATCATGTCAGTATGCAGTGTCTGAATGACCTGTGACCACTGATCCGGAAGCAATAAGGTGGCAGAGCACCACGTGGACTAGGTGATCCAGTCCAGTGTTACACACACTGGAGCCAAAGAACCAGCTCTCGTTCAGACTGCAGCTCTACTTTTACTGGCAATGTGACTGAATAAGGGAAAGCTCTCTAACTTACACTGTCCTGGTTGGTAAAAGATGGAAATACACAAACCATGAAAGATGATGGAGAAGATCAAAGACATAATAAGGTCAAATATTAAGGTCTAGCTAAGATCTGGCAATTTTATGTGTGACTATAACCATAGGTTACATTATATTTCTGGGTTTTTAAAAAGCTTTGCCCAAGAATACAATAGAAGAACAGACAGAATCAAAACAGAGAATCAAAACACTGAGCCAGGTACTACATAAGACAAGTTAACAGAAGGAAACAAGAAAGAAATGTAGCAACGACAAAGCAAAGGACTAGAAACTTCAAAGTTAGGGGACAGATAAATCTTCAAGACAACAGAGGAGGCATCGGCTGGGAGCCAAGAACAGAATCTATAGTAAAAATGCAACTTAGTTCAGAGAGAGCAAACTGACCCAGGGCTGCCTGGGTAACAAAAGGGGTCAGCACTCTTTCAGGAGACAAGCCTCAAGACCTACACAGCACCGGAATGTTAGACCTTCCGCCACCTTTCTGATCGGGGATTGCTGGAGAAAAGGGAATGCATTTAAAGCTGTATATCAACTGAGATAGGAGAAAAATGACTTCAGGGTAAGAGGCGATATCCTGAGAAAGATCTTACAACACCATCTGCTTTGGGTGCCCATATGACTAGTCTCAGTCTGAATAAAGCAACTCTTGTGTGACAGGGACCATGATAATCCATAAGTCTGGTGTTCTGTTCCTCCTTTGCCTGGGAGTGTCTTGCAAAGGGAAATTCAAAGAAGAAGAAAAAGGACATCAGTTTCAATTAATACTTAAAACTGTGGTAAAATCTACACGCTACCTTCTGGTGGTACTGAGCAGGAAATGAGCAGAGTATAAGCTAAATGAACAGGAAGATACTTTGCTACAATCTGGAAGGGAAGGGTGTTGACTCCTGAGGAGAAGCCCCAGTGCTGTATGACTAGGACAGTCACATATCTCAATCCAAACAGCGTCAGAACACACAGCACACCAACTACATGTGTACTTACTTTGGTCAACCTAAGTCTGCCATGACCTAGTTGAAAGCAACATTTGCTGAACTTTCGCAGTGTGCCGGTACTACAGTGATTGCACAGTAGTGATGCAGACAGACACTACCTCAAGGGATGCCTAACCCTAAGTCCTACGGTCTTGGTCTAAACAAAAACAAAGAAGGGCTAGCCCGACAACTAGGCCGAGTCTAGCTGCAGCACTGTAAACCCAAAAGGGCTCATCTGGTGAGTTCAATGTTTGACATTTGTCTCTGAAGAGGTTTTATACTCTCTCTACTTCTGTCCTTACTACTAACCATAAGTCTTTAAGATAATTTTAGTGGACAGTCATAGTAATTAAAAAGGTACAAGGGCAGTGGACGGAAGAAACATCAAGCCCTTCTTTGAAAAGGCATAGTTGAACAAAAAGGGCAGAGAGCTGATCCTGAGTCACAGCAGACCTGACCGAAGTCATAACAGGCAGACATATAAACTGGTGGCAGAGTCGCAAAATGGAGGTTGACAAGTGCCTAGCACATATACCTTCCAGACAGTTCTGACACACTGCTATTATTAGAAAATGTCAATGAGATATCCTATTTACAAATCCCAGGAAAGGGTCAAACTAGAGAGCAAAGAGGAGCATGCAACATAGAGCAGACATACAAGGCTGACACAGGTCAATATTCCGACCAGCACAAGCATGGACAGACGAGAGACAAACAGAAGGCCTCATTATGACAATGTACGTATGCAGAAGGGAGTCGAGCAAAGTGAATGGAGATGAAGCAAGTACACGGTAACGGCAGCCAATACAAATATGTCAGCACATGCAGCGTCCACAGAGAAGGCCCAGGCTAAGTAGCTTACCGGTGAAGGGCTGGCTCGGCAGCTGGTTGAGAGTCCTCAAAGGGCTGCTGAGGAAGGGGCCAGGAGGCTCAGGGGGGCAGGTGAAGCTCTCGTAGGCCTCCTCCTCCTCGGGAGGCAGTGGAGGCTCTAAGGGGGGCTCCGAGCCACCTCCACCATTGCTCAGCGCCACCTCGAGCTCCCGCAGCTCCTGCCCGAAGCTCTCAAGTCCTGCCGTGCCCTCGGAGGGACCCTCGAACAACTCCCCAACTCCTTCCTGTGGCACCAGTCGGGGCACCAGACGAACCTTCTTAGCCCCATCAGGCCATGGTCCGGGGACCCCATTGAGCTGGGGTGGAGGCAGGTGGCCAGGGCCCTCACTTATACCCCCAGGTAACTCCCTGCTCCCCAGCTCTTCCTCCTCCCCTTCCCCCACAGCGTCCCTGTCCTCCTCGGGCAGTAGGCTGCGCTTCTTAGTCCGAGAGCCAAGAGGATTTGGCTCAGGAGGGGGTCGCTCGCCGTCATAGGGAGCAGACCAGGTTCGGCAGGCTCGGACACAGCGGTCCACACCACGGCGCGCCTCGCGCAGGTATTCCAGGTAATTGTCTTCCAGCTCCCCAGGCTCCTCTGCGGGGCCGGGCCGCCGGCCAGGGCTGGAAGCTGGGGATGCCGCGAGCCCTGGTGAGCGAGGGGCTGGTCCTGGGGACTCGGGGCCACTCAAGCTCTGCTGCCGGAGGAACAGAGCCAAACGGGATGGTGTGGACGGGCGAGGCACGGTTACCACCGAAGAGGAATCAACATTTGGGCTTCCTGGGCCTTCAGGGCGTGGGGAAAAACAGACAGACAAGAATCAGAGAAAAGAGAAAGCAATGGGGAAGGAGAAGGGAACCTGCTTCCGTGGCTGACTCTCCAGCCCCAGGCTAACTTCCGATTCCATCACCTCTTACCACCACCATTAATGCAAAGACGCAAACGATACAGGACTGAAATGAAAACTAGAAACATCTCTGCCCCGAAGTCCACCCTACAACTCTCTGAGGAGGCTTGAGGACCCCTCTGCAATACCTCCTCCTCATCCTCTCCAAAGGAACGCCACTCGTGGTCACCTCCTCCTCTCCCCCCAGCCCTGTCTTCTTGCTAGGCTCCCCAAGAACCCAGGCCGTACCCGTGACGTCCTCCCTTCTCCCTGCCTCTCTGCTAGGCCCACCTCGTGCCCACGAGGCATGCTCTGGACGAGGTGGGCTGGGGGCACGGTGCCGACAGCAGCGTGGGATCAGGGAGAGGAACTTGTCAGCTGCTCGTCCGTAGAGATCCACATCACGCACCGCTGGCTTCTGGCTCAGCATCACATGGTTACATGGGACAAGATACCTGGGAGAAACCACAGAAAGAACACTGGGTCAGGAAAGAGCACCTGGAAGAAAAGACCGATGGAACTAAACGGCTAAACCAGGCCAACAGGACACTCGTGAACAACCCCAAAACAGCCCATCACCCCAGCACGACACTAGACCTGAGGGTCAACCATCCCTCAGCCCTGCCCACAGATACCTGAGAACCAGCTGCAGCAGAACATCCTCACAGCTGAGGTGCAGTAGGGTCCTGAAGAGACTTAGAGAGACCATGCAGAGCTGAGGGGGAGGGAGACTGAAGGGAGTCACCTTAAGAGCTCTTCACCCCCAAAGCTGTTCAAAATAAGAAGCCCCTCCTCCCAACCCTGGAGAACAAATGACGCGGGCTTGCTTGGCACATAGTCGTCACACATGTGTCAACTAGATGCTCACATGATCCCTGTGACCAAGATTCCACTGTTCACAGACAGAAAAATACTCATGTGTCAGATCCATCCCGTGGGTTTCTGGATAAGCAAATGTATCTGAACAGATGGTCTGCTGAGATTCCAGCAATGCTTCCATGAGACCCCCAAAAAGACACTTAGGAAATAAAACATAACTACAGCAACACCATAACCAAGTAAATGGCTGTCAAGCAGGACTATGGCTACCAGTAAGGAAGCAGAGAACCGGGAACAACTAGGAGAAGGCAGCGCTATGAACACGGAGTCTGACCGAGTCGCCCTCCAACACCATGGTATTCCGAAAGGGAAGGTAAAGAATCTTTCATTGCTAGGTGAAGTAGGCAGGTCAACTGACAGGAAAAGGAAAAGGTAGGTGTGTCAAGACAAGGGAAACCTTTTGTTTTAATAAAGCAAGGAGGCTTATTCATCTCAGGAGAGATAAAAAGAAAAGACATGTTAGCTGACCCTCACTACCATGGAACACTTTCTCCATACCTTCTCAAAAGATTTTACTTCTACTTTTTATGGTAGGGAGAAGAGGGAGAAGGAGAGAGAGAATATGTACACACGTCATGGTGCATGGATGAAGGGTAGAGGAAACTTTCAGAAGTGGGTTCTCTCCTTCCACCGGGGACTGAACTCAGGTCAGCAGTTTGCAAGGGGCCTAGCCCTCTTGGCAGCCTACTCCGCGGTCTTCCTTCATGGCTAGTACATCAGACATCTTCAGTTCCCTTAAGATCACTAATGAAACTTACAGGGCACTACTTGTATAGTGTTATTTGCTAAAAAGATTGTAGAAGAATTAAACTGAAAATGCAGTTGGAAAAAGATGAGACAGCAGTTCATATTTTGGACAAATGGATGATCAGGAAGCTTATTCTAAATGACCACTTAAACTATCGATGAAAAATTCAGACTCACTAATGCGTAAAAAATTAAGCAGAGGACCAGACTTTCAAAGATCCCAATCTCCAGAACCCATAAACATTTAATCTTAAACAGCAGAAGGAACTTTGCAGCCGTGATTAAGATCACAGAGTCTGGGGTCTGGGCTATCGCTCAGTGGCAGAGCACTTGCCTAGCAAACAGGCTGGGTGTGACGCCCATCATCACAGCCTGGGTACTCAGGAATAAGACCCAAAGTACTTAGAACAGACTCAGAAATGAAAGGCGGGAGAACGGCTCAGTGTAGCGGCACAAGCACAAGGTTCTGGGCTTGATTCTCAGCACTGTTTAAAAGAAATTTTTTGAAAAATAAAATAAAAAGAAGGGGGGGTTAGAAGAGGAAATTCAAAACATGACAAAGACCCACCATTCTGGAAGACAGAAGAAAGGAATCAAGTTGGGAATGATCTTTGACAGACAGCCAATAGGAAAGCAGACATCTCAGTCTCTTAAGTACAAGGATATTAATTCTGTCAATGGCCCAAATAGGTAATTCAGAACTAAATGATAATAAATTTGGTTTAAGTCACTGAGTTTGTGTATTAAGTTATGAGAGAATGGGAAACCGGCACAGACATTCAGGTCCACAGACAGGTAAACTGCAGTGACTTAAGAGACAAAAAGCAGCTCCTTAAGCTACTTTAAGACAGGCCACCAACCTGCCAGAACAGACCAGAAGGTGCAAAAGGACAGCGTCTACATCTTCTAATCAGACGAGATCTGGTTCCTCTAGCAGGGAACCAAGGAACACTCCAGAACACGAAAAGCTCCTAAAATCAAGGGATCAAATTGAAGACAAACAGAAATGAGTGCTAGAGGAATAAAAACAAGGAAGTGGTTAGATTAGGATAAGATCAAGATGAGAGAATGAAACAAACATGAGGAGGGGATGAAGCTAAAGTCTCTACCATGACTATTCCATAAGAACAAACAGACCTAAGGCTGTTGAGAGCAACGAGAAAGAAAATGCTGTAAATATTATCCCAAAATTAAACCTTTCACATCTATTCCCTATTGGTTTATATCAATAAATTTTACCTAAAGCAGGTATCAGGAATGCTTTCAGAGCATTTAAAATATGTATGTGTATATATGCTATCCCCCAAAGATTGCATGATTCAAGAGATCTGTGATCTAGGTTTAGAATCTCTGTTGTCACCCTCAGAGGCCCACAGATGATTCTGAAGTGTACCACTAGTTTTGGAGCACTGCTCTAACCAGAGCTTCAACTTAAAATTCAGAAGCTGCATCTATACAAAACAGCTGTATGAAATCTCACCGGCCACCTAAAACCACGCACCGGGTACCTCAATTCTAGAAGTCTCCTGCTACTCGGTCTTCATCCTCCTCTCTTTCTCCGTCTCTCCTTCTCCGTCTCTCCCTCCCTACTTGTCTGCCTCTTCCTCACCCATTTCCCTTCTCAAGCCCATGCATGACAGAATCTCACCTGCTTCTCTATTTCATTTCCTTTTCTCTCTTGCTCACTACACCTCCAGTCACCTGGCCTTCCAGTGCCTACGATCCACTCTCGACTCTCGACTCCTCACGCCCTGTGCATACTGCTCCCTCTGCTAGACTCTTCTGATACTCAACAGCTAGCTCCTGCCAGGCAGGAGGGCAGGAAGGGATGGAATGGATTGATGAAGGAAAGGGAGGAGAAGGGGAAGGAGGGAGGATGGAAGCAAGATAAGTACTTAATATGCTTGTAAAACTAAAGGAATTAATTTAATTAATAAAAAATAGCTAGCTCTTTTATGACTTTTAGGTCTCAGCTCAATATCACCTCCTCAGAGAGCTAGTCCTTGACCACCTCATAATTTTTTAAGGGTTCTGGGGTTTTTTCATAATGCTAATCACGATTTTCAACTATTTTATTAATTTATTTGCTTGCCTATATTCTCCATATAATAACTTCTGCACTAAGCCAGCAATGTCTACCATTATCCTGGCCCCCAGCCCCAGCAAACACGATGGCATGTGGTGAACGTTCAAAGCAAACAGCAGGGGAGGGAAGGTAAGTGGCAGTGGTGGATATATGCTGGGACTCCAGCTAACTGCGGCTAACCCAAGGGAAGGAAAGCAAGCCTGCCAGGCCCAGCCTCGTCATCTGTAGTGCAGACGCAAAACCCAAAGGGACCTCAAAGTCACCCACAGCAAGGCACAGAGTGATAAACAGCTGAAGACAACCTCAGGGCAGTACCACATTGTAAGCACAACTCAACACCAACACTACAGCCACAATGAGCAGCCAGGTCATCCAGAAAGGGTAACGTGTGTCACAGGTTCACATATAAAAATTGAGTAAATTACATCCTTTATCCAAAATGGCTAAAAGTTTATTGCTACAAAGTAACACCTGCTTTTGAAGTGACTGCCAGAGACAGAAACCAAAGAGCAGCAACGCTCCTCAAGACAGCGTTCAAGGAGGGATGTCTCACCCATGGGAGCCAAGACAGAGGGAAGAGCCATACCCGGGAGTTGCTGCCAATACGGGCAACGAGGGTGTCGAGGATGGTGTGGGTATCATGCCGGTGTAAGAGCAGGAATCGCAGAAAGGTACGGAGCAAGGCAGGCTCTGAGATGCTCCGCAGGAAAAGCTCCAGGTAGGCAGTACTGGCGATCATCTCCTCCACCGAGGTCTAGACGAAGGGAAAAGAAAGTTTGGAGACTCAGGGTTTTCCCTGAACATGCAATGACTCGTTTTCCCTGCTCTAGGGACAAGAAGGATCAGAGGGAGAAATGGGATGCGTGTCCAGGAGCATCCTGCCCACTGCCTCCCACTAGGCAGCACCTGCCGTCCAGCCACCCAAGATTCTCACCTTGTGCAGGGCAGGGCCCATGACAGGCACCAGAAAGCCATTATGGATGTAATCAACCAGCTGCTTCTGCACCAGGGGGTGAGCCACCTGTGTGGTACAAGGAGTATGAAGAGCTCACTGTCTGAAGGGAGCAGGATGAGCCAAGAAAGATGTGAACCTAACCTCAACATACCAGACTACCAAAACTCCAAGAAGTGCAACTTCTTACCCCAACTTCCCAGAATGAGCCAGGACCACACCCTCTATGAACCCCAGGCCTACCTGAATAACTGCATTGCAGAACTCTAGGGAACTCATGAAGAGAGCAAGGGCGGGCACTCCTATCCAGTCTTCCCGTCGCAAGCAATGCCAGTCATCCCCAGGAACGTCAATCTTTCTGGGCAGTGAGGAGTACAGGGCACTTAGCCCCGTGGCCAGCACCTAAGAACGGTCACCAGAGCTCAGACAATATGAAGAAGAGGGTACGAAGCTATTAGTCCAAACATGTGGTAGGAATATAGGTAAGAGCTACCACCAAAGTAGGTATTAAGCTACCCTTTCGACCTGGAACCCAGTTAGCTCCCTATCCAGTTGTGCCCATGTGTTACCCCCCCCATTCCAACTCCAGAAGGCAGTTTTCAAACTTGAGGACTAATTCCATTAGTAATAGATCCACCCTGATACCACGGCTCCAGGCCCGAAAGGTCCAAAGTTCACATGCCACACCCTACCCCCCTAAGGGTTGCTAACCGGGCAGAAGTAAGAATGATCTGCGATGTAGCGGCCCACAGTGGGGCTCCCATCGGACAGAGCCATGAGCAGAAGTAGAGAATCACGGGCCTGCTGGCCTAGGGTGCCTTCTCGATGAACAAAAGGGACGAGACGAGAAAAGAGGAGGAGACGTGGGGCAGCTCCAGGTTCTGGAGGCGGCTGCATGAAGAACTCGAGCAACGAAGGTTCCCGAGCAACACACACACACAGCTGGCTGAGCAGCAGCACTAGGCTTTCATCCAGTGCTGGGCTGCTAGGCACAGGGCGGCCACAGGCATCCAGCAGGGTGAGCAGGGCCTCCCGGACGGGACCGTGTCGCAGCAGAGGCTGTCGGGCTTCGCTCACAAGCATCTCGAAGAGTTTCAGCTGCTCAGCGCGACGTTCCTCGACACCTTCCCCAAGCTCATCCCACTGCAGCTGCCAGGCCAACACTCTGGTCAGCAGATCCTCTCGCAAAGCAAACTCCAGCAGAGGCCCCGGGCCCGAGGGAGCCGAAGGGACCGCGCGGTCCTCTGCCAGCAGCGTTAACATTTGGTACGTGTGGTTGCGCACAGCACTGAGATCATCTGAACCTCCAACAGCTGCTCGAGGACCTTGCCGCTCTAGGATTCGCACCACCTAGGGGAAAAGGACAGAAGCTGGAAGAGTCTAAAGGTAACTGAATGGCACAGTAAGAACATGAAAGTCAGAGGGTTGGGACTACTCCAGTGATTAAGGGACCAGGCACTCTGGCTTCTCATCTCTTACCTGAGACCAGTGATTCTTGAAGACCATGAGGCAGGTCTCAGGGTCAGCCGTGACAGGGGTCTGCTGACTGGCCCCTGGAGGGACACGGTGCCCAGGGACCCGGGAGGCCAGTCTGCTCAGCCAGCTCATCCTCTCCATGAGGCAGGCTGGGCAGGGCCAGCAGCCAGAGGGCTACACTCTGAGGATGGGCCAGTTGGTCTCCAGTCTGCTTCATCCGGTCTGCAGGAGCCAGTAGCTGGCCATAGAGCCAGAGATAAAGCCAAGCTGGAGTAGCAAGCTCAGAGGTCACTGTCCAGTCCAGAGTTGCAAATCTAATTCAAAGGGAGAAAATGAAATGGATCAGAAGCTTACCTTGTCCCACAGGCAGAAGAACTCACAACCATCACCCCACTGAAAATTGTGCGTGCACACACACACACACACACACACACCCAATTACACAACCAACATGTGGAACTTACATAGCTAAAACAGAACCCATGATTTCTATCACACCTCTAACTTCTCAGACTTACTTACCTCAATAAAAGGTATCATTATTTACGGACATGCTTAGGCAAAAACCTGGGTATCATGATTGTTTATCCTTTTCCTTCCAATATCCAGTTTATCTTGTCACCTCAGATTATTATGAGTCCAAGGTCAGCCTGTGCAACATAGTAAGATTTTGTCTCAAAAGAGCAAAGACATGTAGCACAAGCTGGCCTTGAACTCACTAGGCAGCCTGGCCTGGCCTCAAACGGGCCTCCTGCTTCAGCTATAATTACAAGGTGCCTCACTTGTACAGAGCCACACTACTGTTTTTAAAACCTAAGGAACACTGCATCTGCCCTCCGTAAGATGGTGCCAATGGCTTCCTATCACACTAACAGCCCACAGCCCTTACCTGGCTTACAAGAGCCTGTACTCTGCCCATCATCTTATCCTTCTTATCATCATCCTTGAGCCGCACAGGCCTAGAGTAGCTTGTCACTCCTCTTGCCTGCTCACTGCTTCAGTTCCATTTCAATGCCACCTCCGCAGAGAGGCCTTGTCTAAGATTCTAGCTCGCCCCTCTCTATGCCCTCACCCTCAAGTTTCTTAATTGTACTTCTTCTTAACAGTTCCTAGATCTGAAATCTACCTGCTTATCTACCTATGTTGCTATCTTCTCCACACAAAAATAAATAAATAAGTAAAATAAATTAACTTTTTGAGGGCGGGATTCATCTATCTCATTTAATATTGTTTCCCCACTGGCTAGAACAATATGTAAAAACTACTGCTCCGTATGTGGATAAAGAGTTGCCCAATGAATGAAGAAATACGTACTAGACTATCTATTGGCCCAAACCACACATTTCCTTCCCCACTGATTCCAAAGAAGATAAAATCTTTATAGCAATAGTATGATGTAGTTGTTTCATATTCTTTATATTAAGAAAGGACTGAAAAAAAACAGAAACCTAACACCATCCCACTTTTTACCGTAAGGTTATATAAGCCAACACTGTCTTTCATCTTTTCTCTCACAATTAACAAATCATAACTAAGGAAGGTAGCAACCATGCTGAAGGAAGCTCTGTAGGCCAGTGACTGATGAGCAACTTAGAGGAGGAAGGAAGGGCTCATGAGCTCAGTGTGAACCCACACTGGTAAGTACTTGGCGCGGTGCTAAATGAGAACTAGAAATACAAATACACAAAAAAGTTTAGGATAAACATAATACAAGTATGCAGAAATATTTGTAAAAGTGTCACAGAAGAATAAAAAGTAATTCTGCCTACGTGCTGTTAGGTTAGTTTTTTAATAATAAGACACTAGTTATACACAGAGCAAAGAGAAAGGTTTTCTCCATATCAAAAACAGCAAGACCAAGTATAAAGGTTCATGCCTGTAAACTCAGCACCTGGAGGCTGAGGCCAAAAGATGATGAGTTCCAGACTAGCCTGGAATACAAAACAAGTAACAACAGTTAGCTGGGGTGATGATCTGGGGATTCAAGCCTCTGCCTCACAAGGAAAAGCACCTCAGCTTGAATTGCAGATCCACCTGAGATGGCAGCAAACTGCAATTCTAGCCCTGGAAGGCAAAGCTTAGGAAACCCCAGAGCAAAGTAATCAGGAAGTAGAGCAATCCAGGATGACTCCTGATGTTAGACTCCATACACACACACACACACACACACACACACACACACACAGACGCACGCACGCGCAATGCATGCGAGCACACACCACAATAAATAAATAAATAAATATACTAAAACCCAAAATATAGCACTGGGAAAAAAACATATAACAAATTTGAAGAATAACTAAAGATCAGTGTTGATTCCATACTGAGAACAGAGAAACAATACAGAGTTGAAGGATAAATATGAGTGAAAGTTTCAAGCATTACTGAATATCATGCTAAGAAATTTGAAGGGTTTTTTTTATACTTCATTTACCTGAAGGGGGATAGAGAGGGAGTAAAAGGGGAAAACAAAAGAAAGAAAAAGAGACAGAGTACAAGTATGCCTTGACTCGTGGATGGAGGACAACTTTGAGAAGTCAGTTCTTTCCTGCCACCTCTGGTTTCTGGGGATCAAATTTAGGCCGCCAGACTCTAAAACTGGCACGTACCACTCAGGTATCCCACCAAGTTTTTGTTTTTCCATTTCTTTCTATGTGAAAGGGCATGTGCATGTGTGCGTGTCTGTTTGCAAGGATGTGAGCACACACGTGTGCATGTGGATGCCTGAGGTCACTATCAGGAATCATTCTCACTTTTTCTTCCACCTCATTCTGTCTGAGGCAGAGTCTATCAACAAACCACAGCTTACCCACAGAGCTGGTCGGGAAAGCCTGCTCTGGGGACTGTGTTTTTACCTGGCTGGAACTGCAGGCAGGTCAGGCAGCAACCCAGCCTTGTACATGATCTGGCCAGCGCTTTAACTGGTGAACCATCTCCTCAGCCTGAACTTGAGTTTTATCTATTGACATCCTGGAAACAAGACCATGAGGAGATCAGATTTATCTTTAAAAATATGTCAAATAACAGTGTAAGGCAGAAGGAGAAGGATAGCAGTGGACAAGTTCTGAGAAGCAGCTTCAATAAAGTCTTTTAAAAAAAAAAAAGGAATGGTATGAATGGATGTGACAAAAACAATTAAAAAATTTGTCTGAATTTCATCTGTATCTTAACATGTGCCAAACAACAATTAATCATACCTATAATGTCTGCAAATAAATTTAGAGTAAAATATGTCTGTTCTTTTAAAAGAAGTTAATCATTGTTTGAAATACCAAAATATCAATATAGTGTCCAACATCCAATAATACTTGTAAATCTAAATACTGGTTCCTTAGCAATTATAAAAGGTTAATATATAGTAAGCACTTCTTACATGCGGCTCTGTTCTAACCGTCATTTACTACCACTCCCATTTTACACATGAAGAAACCAAAGCCCAGACAGGTTAAACAAACTGCTCTAAGTCAGGGAGCTGGTAAACGCTGGCTGGAATGTAAAAGAAGATTTAAAAGTAAAAGCAACAAAACATGGCAAATAAATGGAGGAGAAGAGATGATCCTAATGTAACTAAATCAACTTCAGCTACATAGCAAGTGTGAGGCCAGCCTGGGCTATAAGAAACCCAATCTCAAAAACAACAATAACAACAAAGAATCAAAAAGAAAAATATCACATTTGAGCTCAAAAGTAACATTAAAACTAGAGATGAAAATTTAGGAATTGCCAACATATGTCAGCATATGTCAACATATGTAAGTATTAAATGAAACTATAAAGGTACCTGGAATGAGCCAAGGGACCAGCAGATTGTGAGAGAAACTAAGGATGAAATCCTAAGGAACATCAGGATTCAGAAAAGCAAAGAGGAGTCTAAACAAGTCCGGCCAGGAGCAGTGGTTCATGCCTATAATCCCAGTACTTGAGAAGTGGAGGCAGGAGAATCGTGAGTTTTTAGGACAGCCTGAACAAATAACAAAACTCTACCTCAAAAAAAAAGATACACACACACACAGGAAAAAAGAGTGTGAAGGAAGTCAGAAATAGAAGGAAAATCTAAGAAATGATCTAGAAACAAAGAAATTAACAATTTAAAAAAAAAGAAACTAGCAAATGCCTATAGTATACAGTTCCACAGAAAGAAGAGAGCTGGAATGAAAACTAAAACTGGTCCACTAGTTTCACTGATAAAATTTTTTGATAATCTTAGAAAAGTAGTCGGTTGAAGAATGAATGACAGTCAAAGTGGCCAACAGTTTATGGATGATAGAGGAGGTCGTCAGTTTGCGTTTTGAGCTGGGTGTAATGGCTATGATTCTAGCACTTGAGAGACTGAAACAGGACCACAGCAAGTTCAAGGCCTGTGTGAGCTACACACATGTGGAGTCCAGGCCAAAAGAAACAAGTCAAGTAGGGCTAACAAAAGGTTTTGCTGTTTTGTTATTTTGGGATTTGGGGTGGAAAGCCTCAAGGATGTTTGTCAAATGACAAAATAGTCTGAAGAAAGGGAAAGGTAAACAGATGAATGAGATAATGACAACAGAAAATAAAGAACAAGATTGATCTAAGAAAGCAGGAAAACAGCAATACAGGTAAAGGTCAATTCAGGCAAGTGTAAAAGCAAAGATGGGAAACTTCCACCTCCCACCATCACGCCTACCTGGACGAGAAGGTAGAACCACAGGGGGGTGCTCTGCCTGTCATACAGTTTCTTACAAACCATCAAACAATCCTACAGATAGTAGCTGTGGGAGCCAGGACACTGCCAGGCACGTGGGTTCCCAGCAGGCATGAACTGCGGAAGACAAGGGAACGGTCAGGTGCACTTCCCTTCTCTCAAGGTCCTCTCCCTGCTCTTCGTGCTGGGATGCTGTACCAGCCCTTATTAACTTCTTGAAATGCTACGCATACGTTTGCCAATATAGTCCCATTAATTAAAGGCTTGTCGAACCCAGTGTGAGCCACCTGCCACCTGCCACCTGCCAAGGAACCTGACTGATAGAATATTACTGTCCACAAAATACTGTCTCCATCGTATCTCACTTGAGGACTGAAAACAAATAGAAAGTATACGCTCAAACAAGAATAATGCAAAATAACAGGAACAGCTTGAGACCTGGAGTCCCTCACACAAAGGCTCGAAGATCAGTTCACTATCGTCCAACCCTGAGATCTTACATAAGTCACAAACCTGAGCTGTCCTTGTTGACAGATTCCTAGTAAGTATTAGAACTAAATGAGATAACCTATACAGCACTCAGATATTAAGCACGTGCTCTTACAAGCTGTGTTTCTTTCCTAATTCTGTTTGACCAGGGTGAGGTTGGAACTGCTCTGACGTATCTACCTCACACACACACCCTCTTCAAGTTCAACAAAATAAGGCCTAACGTGTCTAAAAGTAATAATAGAAGACGAGTCTCCAGGACCTATCCTCACCACCTCCCGTCCCTCCTCAGAGTCCTCGAAAAGAATTATCTCAGAATCCAGAGCCTGTTCACACACTAAAAGATTACAAGAGGCCACTTCTTGACATTCTCATCGCCTACTTAAGACACTCCCGAGCCAAAGAGTGCAGAATCACAACATCCTTAAAAACTCCTTTCTTTTTCATAGCAAAGTCCAAAGAAAAAGCAGACTCTCCTCGCTTCCCACACTCATCTTCAGGCTCAGCCACGGGGTAAACAAGAGGAAACAACAGCTGATCTCAAATGGCCAGGGCCAGCCATTCACCATAGGATCCAATACAGTTTTACAGGACAGGAAGTGGCTCAGTCTTACTTGGGAACCTTTGCCCTGGGAGAGGCAAAGAAAACCTGGGGGGAGCTAGATACACCTGTAACACCTTCATCAGGCAAGGAGAGACCAAGAAAGGATGCCAAGAACGGATCAGTAAAGTCCTGAGGGTTCTGTCCCCCTGAAGTGTTCTTCATAATCTAGACCAATTACTGATGATGTAAGGCTATCACCACAAACACTGAAAAGTGGAAAGATCTGATTAAATCTTACAGTAATAC
The DNA here is from genome assembly GCA_023101885.1 of Typhlomys cinereus. Taxonomy (NCBI): domain Eukaryota; kingdom Metazoa; phylum Chordata; class Mammalia; order Rodentia; family Platacanthomyidae; genus Typhlomys; species Typhlomys cinereus. Next base: position 1,788,111 of record JALPQD010000304.1, on the reverse strand, counting down.
AAGAAGGAAGAATAGAAAAAGACCACCTAATAGCAGACCTCCCTGGGGTCAGCTCACCTACATCCTGCTTTCCCATCCCACAAACAAATGGACTCTCTGGACAAGGCCCACCTCACTGCTTACAGCACCTCCTCCTGACTCCCCCGAACCTCACATCCACAGAGGAAACCTCCACCACACGGCGATGGCCTTTCAACGGCGACTCCTCCATGTGGAGCTCCACTATCTCTACTTCTGTTGTTGCAGAGTAACAAAGATGTCACAGACGAGTGAAAGTGATCCTACAGGACAGGGAAAGTTCATGGACAGAGAAGAAAAGACGTTCCTAGAAGAGGAAGCAGCTGCTGCAAAGGTTTCAAGGCTAAAAAAGTACCGTGTTTGTGAAAGAGCTGTGAAGGATTTCCTCAAGCTGGGACTGAGCAGGGAGTGGCGGCCGCCGAGGCTTGGAGGTGAGCTGAGGTCACACAAAGGAACTTGGACTTTGTCCTGCAGGCTGCGAAGAGCCAAAACGTTTAAAGCGGTGGAGTTCCGTGGCAGATTCGTATTTTTAGAAAGATCATTCTAGGAATGGACAAGAAGGACCAAGTTTTAAGGCAGCGGATTTTTTGAAGAATCAGATGAAGGCTGAGGAGGGAGGAGCCGGAGTAAAACTTCACTGGTGATGATGTGGCAATGGAGATGGAGAGACCCCGAGAGGAAGCAAGTCCATGAGCCTTGGTGCTCACCGAGTTTAGACAGCAAAGGACTGGAAAGAAGATGGTTCCAAAGTCCTTGCTGGGTTACACGGCACATGGGTGTAGGTTTTTCAAAGCACATTGCAAAGCTCCATTTTGAACATGTTAATTCAGATCCCTGTGGAGATAGACACACAGACAACTAGAGAGATTACGACCAGACACAGAGAAGTAATCACCTCATGATGGTGTACTGTATATTATCTCCTCCTCCTAAACCAAATACATCAGTCCTAACCAGTCTGACAATTCCTTGAGACTCTACAAGATCACAACTTGTTATCTCACAAAATGTCATGGGGCAGACTGTAGTTTCTATAAGTATTTGATGAGGGAATATATGAATAAATCAGTTCTCCTAGCCCTTAAGTAGAATACCTGGCATGTGGAAGACACAGAATGGTTGTACACAACAAAGCAAATGTGCTTCTGTCTCATGTATGTTTTACCCTCTCAGACCTACTATAACTCAACTATCAAAATCCATTTCAACTAATGCACTACGACTTCAACAGTTTAGTACAACAAGCATAAAACTCATCAAATCCAGCACCTCCTCTACTAGAACCAAGAATTTAGAATCCTCTAACATGCCTTAACATTCTATCACCGTCATGATGCCATCCAGATGATATATACACCTCTTCCATAGCACTAACAGTCTCACAATACGACGCCACCAGAAGCCTCCTTAATCTCTTGCAAGTAGAACATTTACAAATCATAAAAGATACTTTTCCTCTGCTTGAGGTCCTCCACATCATCGCACCCACCCTTCCCACACACACACTGTACTTTTGCCCACATTACCTTGACTCTCCATTGACAAATATTCTTTCCCCAAGTCACCATCAAAATGAAAAAGCCAAATTTTGAGTCCAGTTTTGCCTGTGTCCCTATGTGAGTTCTCGCTTCTGAATTTCAGGAAGTCATAAACGAATAGAACCAGATTTTAATTAAAAATACGGTTTTCACTGATTTTTTTAATTTTTCATCTACTGGTACCATCATTCATCAACGAAAGAGCACCTTAACACCAAAAGAGTAGGAGCCATACTCCAGAACAACCAATCTCTTCTTTTCTCAGTGTTGGGGATCAAACCCGGGGCCCTTCACATGTGAGCATGCACTCTATCACTGAACTCCATATCCAGTCTATGATCTATCTTACGAAAAACTCACTAGGTTGCTTTTATTTCTATCTTGTGCAGATGAACACTAACATGGAGAGGTGATTGACTCAGAGTTTAGGGACCACTACTCTAAATCCTGTAAATACAGGTCCTACTGAATTCTGTCTAGGCAGGCTGCCTCGGAATACATCAGTATGAAAAACTTTTTGGTTACCATAAACAGTGAAAATATACGAAAGGACAGAATGGCTGATTCAGAGACTGTGGGACAGAATGAGGACTGAAGTGCCCAGAATTCACAAGGAACCTGGGTAAGAAAGATCTAATTCTTTCTCTGGCCAGAGGAAGTCATGATGCCTAGTTTCACCGCTGAGTGTCATGAGATAAGGAAACCTGGTGGTGGGAAAAGGGCCGTTATCACTGGGTGACAATCCAACTTTCCAATTCTCAAGTCTGGGAGTGCTGGTGGGAAGACCACAGGGACCTAGAAACCACAAACAATGCACCTGATTACAGAGTATGAAAGGAGGAATATGTTTGCAAACGAATAGGAGAAAACTTTTGGGAGTGACGGAAATATCTGCTCTCTTGGTTTCACAAATGTGCAGCTAGGTCAAAAACTCATCAAACAAAAGCTTTAAGCATCAGCAGTTTATTGTACATAAATTTACTTCAATAAGCAGTTCTACTGTGGCAGAACTAAGGAAAGTAGCAGTTTCTCCTAAGAAAAGGGTGTAAATACAATGCTCGCTGTCTGTAACAAGACTGTATGTGACTTTCATGAAAGTAGAATTAGCAACTGGTCCAATAGGTAAGGAGCAATGGAAGAGGGAGGTTTTTTCAGAAGCAGGCAGAGAGGAAACACAAGTAGTCATAGCTCCAAACCCCAAAACACCCTTCAGGAGAGGGCCCACCTTCAAGTCTGAAGGACAAAGAGGAGACCTGAAGGAAAGGTGGTTTCATGATTACCCTGCTGATGAATTTCAAAATGACTTTCCTGTAGCACCCATGCTCCCCGCCTGCGGTTCTGATCGGTTGGTTACCCGGTGTTTGGATGGTGGCTTGGTCCTGTGGGTCTCCCTGCGCGCACCCATAGGAGCAGGGAGGGCAGGGCACACTTCCATCCTCACTGTCCTACTGGTCTGAAACTACTGCTCGCAGGGGACAGGGCGCCCCCCCCCCAGGCCTCCTCCGGTCCTCATCCCAGCAAGACCCGCTCGCTGCTTCCTCCCCCGCCCCGCCTTCAACCCCCTAGCGAGTCCCCCCGGCCCGCGGGCTCGCGCCTCCGCCCCTTGTCCTCCTCCCTCCTGCGGGTCCCAGGCCGGACCCCCTCACTCTGTCCCAGGACTGTCCCTCACCTTCCCCAGCTCAGGAGCCCCAAGTCCCCGCGCAACCCGCTGTCCGCGAGCGCCTTCCACTTGGCTCCTTGGACAGCATCCCCGCGTCCACCAGCCTGACTCCTTCCGGTCCAGAAGATGGGGTACCCCCACCCCCCCATGCCCGATCTCGGGCACTCGTAGCCCCTCACCACCTGCCAGCCCCAAAGCCTGTCCCCCCGCCGCCAGCAGCTGCCCCCCCGGGGCCCCGGCCCTCGCCTGCGGGCGCGCCCCGCGCGCGCTCGGGCCCGCGCGTACCTGCCCCTGACCCTGCGCCGCCCCGGCGGGCCTGGCGTCGCGGCCGGGCTAGGTGAGCTCAGGCCGCCGCCATCGCTCCTCAGGCGCACCCGCCGCGCCCCGCCCCGCGCCCCACGCAGCCCCCGCGCACCTCACGTAACCGCCCAGCGACGCACGGCTGCCCAGCGGCGTGCCAGCTCATTGGCCCGGCCCGGCCCCGGCCCCGGCGTCGACGCCGGTTTCCAGGCAACGGCCGGGCGCAGGGGCGGAGGCTCCGGCCGCGATCCACGGGAGGAGCGCCGCCTCCCTCCCGGGCCCCGCCCCCTCGCGCGCAGGCTCCGCCCCCTCGGCCGGACCCCGGCGTCTCATAGGGGCGGGCCTCTGGGGAGGCGGAGGCTCCGCGAGGCGGGGGCGGAGCCCGGAGAGGAAAGGTCGAACCGGAGGGCAGCGGGCAACCAAGGAGGGAAGAGACTTGGAGGCCGGGAAAGGCCCGAGGGGCTGGGCTGACCCGAGGCTGAAAAAGACTAGCGCCAAACGGGCAGGGCCGCGGCTTCTGGGCGGCGCTCGGCTCTGGCGTGTGGGCGTGGCGTGGGAGTGGCTTGCCCCAAAGGTTAGGTCCAGGAGGCGGGGCTTGGGGAAAAGCAAGCCCTGGAGAGCGCGGACTGCGAATGACCCGCTTTGCCCAGAACCTGTCCGCACCTCTGGGGCTCTGCATTCGTACTCGGGCAATGACCACCTCTTCCCGCCTTCCGTGCCTCCTGGGGCACATTTAGGCAAGGAATAAGTGGATTCTCGACAGTGTGGGCTCCAGATCAATAACTGCATCGCAGTGTGTGGCGGAGAAGCATCTCGGAGCGAGCACTTTGTATGATTTGTGTGTAGAGAGGATGAAGGGAAAGAAGGAGGAAGGCGCTTAGGAAAGCTTCCAAAAGGAGATGCTGTCTGAACGACTCAGGAAACAAGCAAGGATGAGCAAAATTAAGAGGGAGAAATGGCATTAGCTGTTATTGACCCAGGAATTTCAGCACATGGCCCATGGGAGGCACTTGAGATCCAAACCACAACACTGGCCAGCAAACCACTCCAACATAGCGTCGTAAAACAGTAGCCATTTGGTTATGCTCCCAGGTTCAGAGATTCCAACCAGATGATGCCAGAATGGTTTGCCTCCGGTCCGTAAGGTGGGGAGTTTCATCTAGAAAGTTCAAATGCCTGAGGTTCACTTGAGAATGGTGACTAAAACCATCTGGAAGCTTCTTTAGCCATATGCATAATGCCTGAGCCAGAATAGTGCCAAAACTGAGCCCAGCCTGGATCTTCAAATAGAGCTTCTTCCAACATCACTCTTGCTACTCTGTGTTGATTGACGTGGTGACAAGGGAGTGACATCAAAGAATTTATGGACAGATTCTAAAGTTCCACCATGTTAAAAAAAAAAAAATACTGGTGCTAGGCATTCAACTAAAAAGGGATAAATGAAGGTTGAAATAAAAGAGTAAGTGGGAGAGGAAAAAGGGCCGAGTTTCAGACAGTGGGTCTCAAGGTGTCTGCAGAATATCCAAATGGGATTCAGTGCAGCTAATCACGTGAATAATTGAAGTTCAAAGAGAGTTTGGGTGTACTCAATGGCAAAGGAAATCCTAAGGGTAACAAAGATCAGATAGTAAGTATCAAGAAGATGGAAACAGAAGAAGACCTATGCCATAGTCCTTAGAATGAGTGAGCAAGGAGGGTTATAAAAGAGACTAAGAAGAAATAAACAGAAAGCCAAGACATGGTGGCATCACGCAAGATAAAAAAGAATTTCAAAATAATTCATTAGTCAGATAACAGGTGTCAACTTGATGGTTGAGGTTCTGGCTCTGGGTACATTTGTAGAGAATTGGAAGTTAAGCTCAGAGCAAACCTACAGGAGATTGTCTGTTGATGGGGAAGGCCCAGCTCATGGTGGGTGGGACAAATCCCCATGCAGGTGAATAATATGGAGGGATCTGTTTGAGAAAGTTGGTGTTCTCCTTGGCCAGACGTGCTGGTCTAGCAAGTGAAAACTGTCCCTCTCTCAGTGGTCATGTGGATATAATATGGCTAGTTCCCTCAGCTCTTGTCGTAGGTGTGTGCTCTTTTGCCACGCTGGACAAGAACCTGTAACTGGACTATGGGAGAGAGAATAAAACCCCTTGTTCCCTTAAGTTGTCTTGTCATGATTTTATCAGCAACCATGACAGTTAGAGACTATAAATTTGATGCTGTCTCTTAAATGGGCAAGAGCCTTCACAGGCTCCCCCTCTGTCTTTGAGTAAAATTCAAGTTTTACTTTATGAGTAACGAAGCTACCCCTGATCTGGACTCTGTCCATCACTCAACCCTATCTCACATCATTGTCTTCCTACCTGTGAAAGAAAGAAGAGAGAGGGGGAGAGAGAAAGGGAGGGAGGGAGGAGGGAGAGAAAGAAAGAGAGCAAGAGAGAGACAGAAAGAAAGAGATAGAAAGAAAGTGAGAGAGAAAGGAAGGAGAGAGAGAGAGAGAGAAGGAAGGAAGGAAGGAAGGAAAAAAGAAAGAAAGAAAGAAAGTTAGTTTCCCAGTCAATGCTTCTATGTTCATGCTTCGATGCCTTGTTGTACTTTGTACACACTGCCTTGCTGATGTTCACTCTCCCATCTCTACACCTAATTCCTATTCATTCTGTAAATTCTAGTTCAGTTGAAAACAGTATCTACCCAACTCTTCAGTACCTTTGAAATGGCTGCCCCTGTGTATTTATCTAATTTCTAATTTCCTGCCACCCCCCAATATTTCCCCTACCTGACTGTGTGAGTTTTTAAGGACAGGGACGTGTCCTATTAGTTCAACACAACATTGGCCAGGCACATAGCTGTAATTCTGATGATGATTCATTGGCCGAGAAATATGAGAATAGTAGCAGGGACGTGAGATTGAGAGAGAAATTACAGGAGCTTGTTAAGTTATTAAAAAAATCCTATTCACAGGAAAAGTTGAAAGACATTGAGCATCCAGGGGGAAAAATTAAACACTTGGAAATAATGGAAGAGGAATGAGGAAAAAGTCACAGGGAAAAGGGGTCCGTCTCTGTGGTTAGGTAGATTTGTATGTAAATAAACATGTAGGTAATAAAAACATCTCAGATGTGAGAGGAGTCTCTTTGTCCCTGGAGACTAGGTTAGCACCTGACACAGATGAGTCACTCACAGATAACTGTAAAATAAATAGAGAAATTGCATAAGATACATCAGTGTTAAACCTACTTTGAAGGCATCATCTCCTAGCCTCGAGGCCTTAGGTAAGTTCCATTGGAGGATGAAGGAAAAAGAGACAGAAAACAGTAGCAAGAGTGAGGTTCCTTCCAGGGCATAGCTCGCCTATTTTCCCCAGAGACCTCATTACAGGTGTTTAGCTGGTCAAGTGTGAGCCGAACTCAGTTCCTGAGAGGACAGGATGCTAGAGGTACCCCCCTCCCCCCCCACCTGCTAGCCCAGGTTTTGTTGCTAAGAGCCTAGAAGACAGAAGCCACAGCTGGAGCTCAGGACGTCAGGCAACCGCTCCCACCTCCCCAAGCCTCCTGCGGGCAGAGAAGCACTGGATTATTTGCCAAGCCAGGACCGGGCAGCAGAACCATGAGCCAGGACAGCAAAGTGAAGACAACGGAGTCTAGCCCCCCAGCCCCACCCAAAGACAGGTAAGTGAAGAGTGTGGGTGCTGGGTGGGACCTTATCTTCCTGTCTCCCTGGAACTTTGTTCCATTTGACGTCCTTACTCCCAACCCTGGCACTGAATGTCTGCTGAATTAATAAAGCCAGGGCATCTTGCTCACAGGAAGAGGCTGCCCGTTCTGGATCCATCCGGGGATTACTACTACTGGTGGCTGAACACCATGGTCTTCCCGGTCATGTATAACCTTATCATCGTCGTGTGCAGGTTTGACAGGGGCGCCGGAAGGTGGGAGCTTGATTAAGCTGGGGTGAAAGCTAAAGCAGGAGATCAAGAAGAGGGGCGTGTCGAGGGGCGGGGCCTAAAGAGGGGGCGGGGCCATCGAAGGGCTCCGGGCCAGTATTGAAGGGCCGGTGCAGACTCCCTGCTTGAAGCACAGATGGCGTCTTTAATCCCTTCTGTCCCTGCCCTGCAGAGCCTGCTTTCCTGACTTGCAGCACAGTTATTTGGTGGCCTGGTTTGTGCTGGACTACACGAGTGACCTGCTGTACCTAGTGGACATCGGGGTGCGCTTCCACACGGGTCAGTGGATCCCTAGGACTGACCCTTTGTTTCAAAGAAAGCCTCTTAGTGGCAAGAAAGGAGTCCCCTCCATGGCCCGCTTCTCTCTCTCTCTCTCTCTCTCTCTCCTCTCTCTCCCCCCGAGAGAGGTGTGTGTGTCCAGCATCACCATGCTCTCCCTAGGAGTCCTGGCAAGGTGTATGCCCACCTCCTACATGTCCCCTTGCCTGTCCTCTGGCCTGCCTTGGCCTGCCCCCCCCAGGCTTGCCCCTTGGTTGACACGGTCCTGCCCCTCCTTGTCTCTCCCTAGGATTCCTGGATCAGGGCATCCTGGTGGTGGACAAGGGAAGAATCGCCAGTCGCTACGTGCGCACCTGGAGCTTCGTGTTGGACCTGGCTTCCCTGGTCCCCACCGACGCGGGCTACGTGCGCCTGGGCCCGCACACGCCCACGCTGAGGCTGAACCGCTTCCTCAGGGCGCCCCGCCTCTTCGAAGCCTTCGACCGCACCGAGACGCGCACAGGCTTACCCAAACGCCTTCCGCATCGCCAAGCTGATGCTCTACATCTTCGTGGTCATCCACTGGAACAGCTGCCTGTACTTCGCCCTGTCCCGGTACCTGGGCTTCGGGCGCGACGCGTGGGTGTACCCCGACCCCGCCAAGCCCGGCTTCGAGCGCTTGAGGCGCCAGTACCTCTACAGCTTCTACTTCTCCACGCTGATCCTGACCACGGTGGGCGACACGCCGCTGCCTGCGCGAGAGGAGGAGTACCTCTTCATGGTGGGCGACTTCCTGCTGGCCGTCATGGGTTTCGCCACCATCATGGGCAGCATGAGCTCTGTCATCTACAACATGAACACTGCCGACGCGGCGTTCTACCCCGACCACGCGCTGGTGAAGAAGTACATGAAGCTGCAGCATGTCAACCGGAGGCTGGAGCGCAGAGTAATTGACTGGTAAGCATGCGCCCCGGGGGGCCGGGCTCCTTGATAGGAGGCAGGACGGCTGCCTGGTCAAAAAGTTACAATGTAGCAAGTGTTGGTAGGTTGGCTAGGCGGGACTTGGAAGGGATGGTCCTCCATTGAGGAAATCTGGATGGGGGAGAAGGGTGGGTAAGAAGAATTGGCAGCAGGTGAATGAGACCCTCAAGCACTTGCCACACAAGCATGAGGATTCCAGTTCAGATCCCCAGAACCTAAATGCCCGATGGGCACTGAGCCTATCTATGTGTCCAGGTTAAGGCAGGGAATCCTGGAGCCAGCTGGCTCACAGACTAGAGGAAGTGACAAACTCCAGAGGTCCGTTGAGAGATCCCGCTGGGACAAATAAGGTGGAGAGGCATGTAAGAAGACACCCAACATCATCCATGCGCTTTCACACACGTGTGCATTCACACACACACACAAGACTGACACACATACACACACACACAACACAACACAACACAGGGAGAAACACTCATGTGAAGGGAAGGGTGACTTGGAGACTAGAGAATGTGAGCTGCTCCTGCCCGGAAGGGCTGGGAAGGGTCTAGAAGGAGTGAGTAGAGAGGACTCTCTCCCAGGTGACAGCCGGCACATGGTTGGCCATATTGTTGCACATACTGCGTTCTGGATTAAAGGAAGTATCACAAAGTCGAGGAGCCACGATGAAAGGCTCTGGTAGGGTGGGAGCTTGCTGACGGAAGCGGCTCTTCATGACAGTGGTGCAAGGTCTTGGTTGTGTCCAGGGAGCAGCCTGATCACCAACAAGTGACTGGGGGCCTCTGGGCCTTGGGTGGGGCAGAAGAAGCCAAAACAAGTCTGTGACCCGGAAGGGAGATCTGCCAACTGTCAGCACTCCCATGGCTGCCTCCGATGGGACAGGGTTCTTGCCTGAGCTGAGCTCTCCTGGAGGGTTAGAAGCTGGCACGCAGGGTTCTGGTGAAGCTCCGAACTGCCTCCCCTCTCCCCCAGGTACCAGCACCTGCAGATCAACAAGAAGATGACCAACGAGGTAGCCATCCTGCAGCACCTGCCAGAGCGGCTGCGGGCAGAAGTGGCCGTGTCGGTACACCTGTCGACGCTGAGCCGGGTTCAGATCTTCCAGAACTGCGAGGCCAGCCTGCTGGAGGAGCTGGTGTTGAAGCTGCAGCCTCAGACCTACTCGCCAGGAGAATACGTGTGCCGCAAGGGGGACATTGGCCGCGAGATGTACATCATCCGCGAGGGACAGCTGGCCGTGGTGGCGGATGACGGCGTCACGCAGTATGCAGTGCTTGGTGCGGGGCTATACTTCGGGGAGATCAGCATCATCAACATCAAAGGTAGGTGCTCCTGTGTAAGTGCTAGCAACAGAGCTGGTCACGCAGAAACGGGATGGCAGAACCCTACCCTAGGACAAGGTGGTACTCTGGGGTATGTAGATTATTAAGGAGACCTGACCCTTATGACCCTTACCTGGGTCACTCCAAGAGAAGAAACCCGCCAAGGTCAGTAGGAGACGAAGTAGATACGCTATGCGAGGAGCAACAAAAGCACTAATAAACCAGTAGAAAATGATGTTGCACCAGCCATATTGTTGCAGTTCACCTGCATGGTTGCTGACAAATCACCATCAAACGGCTTAAAGAAACGAGGGGTTTATTCTCTTACAATAGACTGGTTACAGTTCCTTGTCCAACTTTGCAGGAGAGCTCACACCAACATCAGGGCCAAGGAAAATGGCCATACCATCTCCACATAGCAGTTGAGAGACGGACGATCCTTACTTCCCATACCAGCATGTCTGGCCAAGTGTATACAAGGATGCTAGCTCTCTGTATTTTATTCAAGCACCTAATCCCACCCACCACAGGCTGGGCCTGCCCCGTCAGGTAGCCAATCTCCTGCAGGTTTGCTCTGGGCTTAACTGAATTCATTCCCCACAAATGTGCCCAGAGCTCAAACCTTCAACTATCAAGTTGATACCTGTGCCAACTATGACACTTACTGTTATGTAACTCTCCCATCAAGTGTCTGTTAAGATGGGTTGCTGATAACCGCTCAGCATGAGGCCCCCAGTATATTACAGAATGAAAGACGAGGCAGAAAAGAGAGGCGCAGAAACACTGGCCTAGAGGTACAGCCCCGGGTGCAAGGGTGAAATGCCACCTCCCTGTTCCCACCATCCACATCCCACATCCACCTCTCTGCTCTTGGGCCACAGGGAACATGTCTGGAAACCGGCGCACGGCCAACATCAAGAGCCTCGGCTATTCAGACCTGTTCTGCCTGAGCAAGGAGGACCTGCGGGAGGTGCTCAGCGAGTACCCACAAGCCCAGGCTGTCATGGAGGAGAAGGGCCGCGAGATCCTGCTCAAAATGAACAAGTTGGATGTGAACGCCGAGGCGGCTGAGATCGCCCTCCAGGAAGCCACCGAGTCCCGGCTGAAAGGCCTGGATCAGCAGCTGGACGACCTGCAGACCAAGTTCGCCCGCCTGCTAGCCGAGCTAGAGTCCAGTGCGCTCAAGATCGCTTACCGCATCGAGCGGCTGGAGTGGCAGACTCGAGAGTGGCCCATGCCGGAAGACGTGGCCGAGGCTGATGATGAGGAGGAAGCTGGGGAGGGCACATCCAAGGGTGGAGAGGGAAGAGCTGGCGGGGAGGGACCCTCAGGCCCAGAATGATCCTTATCCTGTGATCTTATCCTGTCCTTGCCACTCCCAGGCCCAAATGAATCCAGACATGTAGGAAAGTAGCTGCAGAAAGTCTGCCATCCTATCTGCTACGTGATGGAGATGCAGGCGAATCAGTCTGTAGATGCCCAAGGACAGATGTGCATCCCCTACTCACCAGCACACACGCACACATACGCGCAAACACATGCTGGCTCAAGAATGTGCATTCTTGGGCTGGAGAGATGGCTCAGGGATTAAGACTCTGTCTTGCAAGCAGAAGGTCCTGAGTTCAGATCCCAGGTCCCACATAAAGGCCTGCACTTCCGGCCCTGGTGGGCAGAGCCTGGGAAGTCCCAGAGGAAAGTGAGGAGGTAGAAGCAATCCAGGATGCTTCCTGAAGTCACCCTCGGTGTTCCACAGGGACACAGTGCCCTCTAGTACACAGGTCTGTTGTGAATGTGCTTGTGAAAACACAGATGCGTGTGCACAGCCACCTTGGTCCACGATGCCCTTCAAATGCTCCCCATAGTGGAGGCCTTCAAATAAATCCATCAAGTTGCACTTCAAGAAAGTATTTGCCTCCTTACTGAACAGTTCTGAGACTTGGAGGGAAAAGCAAAGTCCATGGTGTGCATGAAGTCTCTGAATTTAAAGTCGCCAGGATTAGGGGCATGAACTGTGTCATAGATAGAGGTTGGTTTCCAAATAGTTGGGCTATACTCTAGCTGCTCTTGGGCCATATAATCTGTCCTCTTTACAAAACACCTGGACAGGGAATCATCACTAAGCCAAGGTAGATCAGGCTTATGAGTAATACTACTACAGCATGCACATGCTTCCATGCATATATTTACACTGCATCCTATAGCGCGGAATATGCTCTTGGCTTGTTGAATGATGAAGAATGTGGTATATTTCGGTGGGTCAGAGAAGATGCCTCTAATTCTTGTTCTTTTGGTCCAGCCCTGCAGCCTGGGGCCAAGTAAGTCTTCCCTATGCTCAGGGATGTTTCCAAGGGGAGACTAGCTCTCATGGCCTGGTCCTGTCCTGCCGGTTGCTTGGGAGCAGAAATGCAGCCCTCCATATGGAGGGTGGGAGGTGGGGGGGAGTGGGAGGGAGTTAGAGAATGGGCGAATGGAATGTTATGGCTGGAAACAATGGAGATGCATTGTCTTAGTTGGTGAGCGCTTTCTCCCCAAATTCTGGAAGTTTTGGAATAACTTTGGTGCTTCTGAAGGAAGTCTGCTGGTTTGGGACAGGGACAGTATTTGGATTGACAGGGAAAGATGTCTGACATCACTTCTGAATCACATTCACTCTAGATTGACCCTTCACCTACTCCAGGACCATTCTTCAGCTCTGAGTTGAGTAAAGTGATATTTAACTTTTTTTGTTTATAGAAATATTTTATTATTTGAGAGAGAGAGAGAGAACATAAGCATGTGTACATGCCATAAGGTACATTAGAGATGACAAGATAACTTTTGGAAATTGGTTCTCCATTTCTATCGTGTGGGCTCGAGGGATCAAGCTCATGTCACTAGATTTTGCATGCAGGCGCCTTTATCTGCTGAGTCAGCTATCTCACCAGCCTGCCAAGTGGTATTTTAAAATAAAGCCGAGGTTTGAACTCGGAGATATGCCTGAGTGGTAAATGTTTCATTATCAAAAGAGATTAAAAGGGACATTGCACTTTAGCTCATCTTAAAATATGTCATTATTTTGCGATTTCTGAATAAAATGTAAGATTCATAAGACTGGCACTAGGTCTGTCTCGTTCACCTCCGTATCACCAAGGCCCATCCAAGACAGGTACATAGTAGGACAACATATGCATTTGACAACCAAAGAAAGGAGCATTGAAATGTCTAGCGACATAATGTTGGAAGAAGAGGTGTACTGGCTTTTCCACCATCTCTACCCTCAAGTCATATTGAACTAGAATGGGTGGGTGTGGTGTGCAGGCCCTTTCAGTGACTTATACAGTAGATTTGGGGGGTGAGAATATCAACTTGTTGATATGCTATGATAGGAGGCACCCTTGTCTTCCCAAAAACTGTGTTAGAATGGGTATCTCCCACCGCTCCACAGAATCCTGGCCTCGGCATAGGGCCAGTGATAACTGTCTACATCACATAGTCTAGGTGCAGGAAAGGCTGCCGTAGATTAGAAAGTATGTGCCTCCTTACTGAACAGTTCTGAGACTTGGAGGGGAAAGTAAAGTCCATGGTGTGTATGAAATCTCTGAATTTAAAGTCGCCAGGATTAGGGGCATGAACTGTGTCATAGATAGAGGTTCCAAATAGTTGGGCTCTACTCTAGCTGAATTTTGTTCTGCCTCTACCACTCCAGGGCAAGGGGAATGGAGGCTTTAGAGTAGAATTACCCTACCGAAGATACACTGAGTGTCCGCTGCAGTGAGATCTACTTCCACCAGATCTGCCCCATAGCTGACGCATCATTCTCCCATGGACCAGCGAGGGTCTCAGGAGAGAAACAAGGACCCTCAGAGTGAATCGCTGGACACTAGATGGGAGCTTCGCCACCTATGGGCTTACCCACTGAAGGGACACTTGAGCTACCACAGAGGCCTAGTCCCTTGCTAGTAGTACAGGCACACATGCAAAGGGACCTAAGGCCAGGAGGCACACAGATAGCATGGACGAGTCCTCTAACTGCAGGGCACTTCTTATCACTGTGTCCAAGATCATGTTTTCACTAGTTGGCATTCAACTGGGCGGACTTAGGTCGGGATGGGCAGAAATAAATACAGCTCTAAGCTTACTGTCCACAATCAGTACTTCTTGTCCACAAAAATATTAGTATATAACAAGTACTAAGCTAGTCACTTACACATGTGGCAAGGAATTCTATCAAAATTAAAATCCCGGGCTGGAGAGATGGCTCAGGGGTTAAGACCTTGCCTCCCAAGCAGAAGGTCCTGAGTTCAGATCCCAGATCCCATGAACACACCAACCAAAGAAGGCAGTGGCCTGCACTTCCAGCTGTGATGGGCGGAGCCTGGAAATCCTGGAGCAGTAAACCTCAGAAGCCAGAAGGACAATCCAGGATGATTTCTGTCCCCTGTAATAGGCTGAATAAATAAAAATAATTTAAAAAAATTAAAATCCCAATTTGGAATTTTAGGCATTTCGCCCTTCTTCACATCACAGGAAGTAACCCAAATCTTTGCATCCCCTGATCTTGAAGTTTTCTGCATTGCAGGTTCCGAAACAGACATCATCAGAAGCTCTCTGCCCTAGGTGTTGCTTGTGAAAACCAGGGCTTCTAGAGCATGACCAAGAATCCACTTAGAGATGAAGTGTTCTTAACTGTCTATAAAAGCTGAGAGTTGAGGGAACAGACTAAGAAAGGAAAGAGGAATCTGGAAGATGTGCCAGGGTTTTCTCTCCTGCTGTTACATATTACCATGAATTTAGCAGCGTAGAGCAGCACCCACTTATTACCTCCCAGTTGTACCATTCAGAGATCCAGGCTGCGCATCTTAAGACTGAACTCAAGATTGCCGGCTGGCTGGGTTTCCATCTTCAGGCATTGGGAGGGTCTGCTCCATACTCTTCCAGGCTTCTGGAAGAATCCCTCTCTCTTCCTTGTAGAATTGAGCTCCTTCACCTTTGAGCCAAGCGAAGCCCATTAAGTCTTTATTTTAAGTCTACCAAGCAGACATGGAGTCCTTCTTTGTAGGGCTCCTTTGGTTACGCTAGGTCTTCTGGAATCATCTAGAATAATTCCTCTATTTCAAGGTCAGATGGTCATTGACCTTAGGTACATCTGCAAAGTCCTTTGGCCACATTCAGAAGGCAAAAGTAATAGGAGCCAAAGGTCTGCCTAGCACAGAATCGCTGTGGAGCAAAGTAACATGAACATTGCAGGATCCCTCCCACTTTCATAGAGGGCCCAGAATAGGGAGCACTTAGAGTTGAGACTCTGGAATGACCACAGTACCAGAGAAGGCACGGGAGCCTAGGAGCAATACCTTATGGCTACACAAGCTTGAGCCAAGCACATACTAGCCTAAGACCAGAATCCCAATTAGAAGACCAGAGATTCTGTCCCACATATCCAAAGACTTTTGCGAGATCATACATTTGGGCAGAGAGAATGGAAAAAAAAAATTGCACGAAACCCAACCAAGGTTAAATCCCTCCAAAGGCAGATGATTAGAAGCGTAAATAAAAATTGCAAAACTCCAGGAAGTGTACGATATGGTTTCCCATGCTGCTACAGGTTCATTCATGACCACTGTGCATATATTATGCCCTTTGATTCTTGTGACGATGCTAGGAAGTTTATTATGATGCTCGCTTTTTTCAGTTGCTTCAGAGAACAGAAGCAACTAAAAATGCTGGATTTGGTTTACTGAGAAGTTACTATATGCCCAAGTCCTGCGCCAAGTGCTCTGTCTCAGTTAACCTCTTTAGCGAGATGAGAAAAATATCACTACTATCTCCATGTTGAAAGAAAGAGACTGAGTTTCGGGGACTAGATGAGCCCCACATCACAGGGGTCCTAAGCCACATGGAACGATATCTGGACCTATCGTGTTTTTTTCTTGTAGAGGGGATGGGGAAAAAGAACCTCAACTTGCAGTTCCTTCCTTTGCTGAGAATGATGGTTTGGATCAGTCACTGTGGTAACCAAGGGAGCAAAGCTTGTGACTCACCAGCAAGATTGTCCAATGGGGAGGGAAGTGCGATCTTCCGGACTGCAGCCAGAGGTACGGATGGGACCACCCACTGCTGTGGAGACTAGAGGGGCAAACTCTCTGGCTTGCAGCTGTGAGAGGTGGGCAGAGGTTTTGACAGTGCTGCTACATTTGCATAAGGATACCAAACCCATCCAAGGGCGCTCCTGCTGAGAGAGAGCTGCTTGGAGCTTGGTTGTTTTTCCCATCCGGAGGAACTAGGGTCTCATCCTCTTCTCCCAGCACGCCATGTCATCAGGATACTCAGCCTGTCCTTAGTTTTCCCAGTTAGGCACAGAAATGTCTTTGGGTCACCCCGCCCCTTTCTTTCGTTGCCTGCCAGCCCTGGAAGACAGATGGAAATAACATATCAGACTTGTGAGGAAATCAGATTCTCAGGGAGAAGGGCCTTTCCCTCGCCCTCAGGAAAAAAACAGTACAAACATGAGGAACAGGCGGGAAAGTGGTAGGTTCTTATTTGTTGGTTGAGCTGGGGCGGGTTTGACTTGAGACCTGAATTGTCAAACTAAGATCAGAATTATTGAAGTATAATGAAAGAACACGTGTTTGGAGCCAGTCAGAGTTGGGGTTTGCTTCTGAGACATCACTGGTTATCTGAGGAACCATCTGCCTCTTCTATGAAGCCTTTCAGGGTTGTTGAGAGCAAATATTAGAGAAATTACATGTAAATGAGTTAATGAGCATAAATGTCCCGGAAATGTCTGGTAAACGGTGATTTCTCAATAACAAAAATCATGTCTGTAATCGCTCAAGTCCCTCTAGCAATGATTTTGCCTTGGAGTTTTCTGAGACTCGGTTGTCCCGCCCTTTGACCTGCACAAGCCTCTTCTGGCCCTTGGGCTGTGCGGGCAACTGTCAGTCTGGCCAGCAGAGGGCGCATGGCAACCCGGTCCTTCCCTCCCAACTCCCACCCAGGCCTGGGGATTGTATTACTTTGAAAAACTGGGAGAAGTGCCCAAGGAGAAATGGAATTTCAGAAACCAGGAATGATATTGAAGCACTTTAATCTCAGCTGGCCTGTGAAAACCCTTGTTCAGACTCTTTTGCAAGAACTAAAATATCTCTCAGTGAGGCCGAGAGACTTTTAATAAAAAAGGTTCAACTGTTCAGAATCCAAAGTGGCTCTCTCTGCAAAGAACAACTTCATAACACGGCTGAGAACATTCAGGACTGCCCTCCTCACAAAGGATAAATTCCTTGCATTTTCCAGTTCCCCTCCCCCCAACCAGATGTGTGGGCCCAGAGGCCCAAAGACCTGTCAATGCCTTTCCATTACCTCGGTCTCTACCTTCGCCAGCAGGTCAGGCAGAACTCTGGAGACTAATAACTTAGCGCATTCTTGAAAGCCCTGTCTAAGTGCTGGGTTGATCGTCAAGTTGAGGCCCTGACCTGGCAGGTCCTAGCCCCTCTTAGACCACCGGTGAAAGCCCAGTCTGATGGCCAAATCTGACCTTCCACAGGCAGCCACAGTCAGGATGTGGGCCCGTGTCCCTGCTCTCCCCCAGCAGAAGCCCCCAGAACCTGGAAGGCCGGTCCTGTCCCTGACTTCTTGTCTCTGCTTGCTTTCACCCCAGCCCGCCTTCCCAGCCAGCTATCGTTTTGTTTAATTAGCCCAGGAGAAGAGCCTCGTGTGTGGGCAGAAATTGTGTAGGCAGGAGCTGAGCACAGAAGCATATCCGCACATCACAGAAACACAGAAGGCCTTGGATGAAGTGGAGGGGAGACAAAGCAGAAAGAGGGTGGGCTGAGGAAACAGGAAAGGGCGCGTGACAAGCTGAGCGCCCCAGGACCAAAGTGTAGCAGGTTTCTCTCCTGTGTAGACCCTAACTCTGTGTGTGTGTGTGTGTGTGTGTGTGTGTGCACCTGCATGTATGCATTTTGCATGTGCATGTGTTTGTGTGCATATGTGTTCATGCTTGTATGTGCATGCATGTGCACGTGTGTGTGCTTGCATGTATGTGTGTGTGCATTGACGTGTGTGTGCGAGCGCATGTATGCATCAGGAATACTCTATGCAGAGCTTATTTACGCAGTCCTAACACTGGTATATGTGAATTCTGGGCTGAGAAAAGAAAAGGCATGTGTGGATGTGTCAGCTCCCTGGAATAAGAAGTTCCTCATGACGCAGTTGTCTGGCTGCACACTCGCCCCATGTTTTCTCTTTGACGGCTTCTCTTGAGCTTACTGAAGCATCCGGTGTTCTGATATAGCATATTGGAAGAAAGCACACTTGGGTTCCTGGATCAAAGCATGCGTGGCTGAATGAAACCTCCTGGGGCAAATATAAATTGTTCTAGCTACAGGAGTCAAGTTGGGTGTTCCAGAAACTCCCCATATTCCCAACCAAACACGATCTTGGCTGGTTCAGGCTTGAGCTGGAAAGACAGCTTCCCTTAACCTAGTCACCCCCCTCCCTCCTGTGTATATCACTTTCTCCATAGTAGCTATTATTTAGTTTTATTTTCCTTTTTATAAACTTTCTTCATGGGCATATTTTGTCGCTCAGGGGTGGAGCCCTGCTTAGTGTGAGGCAGACCTGGGTTTAACTCCCCAGCTATGATAAGTTAATTAAGCAACTCCCATTAAATCAATGCACACGTGTCCTTCCTGGTCTTCCCCGTCTGTTATTCATCGCACTTAGCTAGAAGATGAGCTCCGTCCACAGACAGCGAACCACCTGCCACGCACAAGGATGTCTCAGCAATTCAAAGTTCCTGCAGCCAAGTATGACAGCCAGCTGGAGTCAGGATCTGAGTGTGAAAATTAGAGGATAGAAAATAAGTGATGAATAAAGTGTGGAGGGCTAGGGAGATGGCCCCGTGGGTGAAGCGCTTGCCGGCAAGCATAAGGACTTGAGTTCGGGTCTCCAGAAGCCATGGAAGGCCAGATGTGGTGCTTGTGTCGCATTCCCAGCCCTCCCATGGGGGGGATGAGAGGCAGAGACAGGAAAATCCCCGGAAGTTCTCAGATTAGTTAACTTGACACAGACAGCGGAGGACAAGACCCTGTTTCAAGCAAGGTGGAAGGTGGGGACCAACACCTGTATGCCACACTGGTACCAGGGCACAGGAATGCTTGTACTCAGACACGTGAACACCACACACACACACACACACACACACACACACACATTTAAAAACAAAATATAGTTTCAGAATATAGGGGAATATGCATATATTAGTCACCCAATCTGTTATGACAAAATACCACAAGCTGGAAGGATTAAATAGCAAAAAAATAAAATGCATTTTTCACAGTTCTGGAGCTAGAAGTCCTAGATCAAAGGTACCGGCAAATGCCGTTTTTTTTTTTTTTTTTAATATTTTACTTATTTAGTGTGTGTGTGTGTGTGTGTGTGTGTGTGTGTGTGTGTGTGTGTATCAGAGGGCACTGTGTTTCCCTGTGGAGGACCAAGGGTGACTTCAGGAATCATCCTGGATAGCTTCTACCTCCTTCTTGCTTCACTCTGGGATTTCCCAGACTTGGTCCACCAGAGCTGGAAGTGCAGGCTGCAGCCATTTCTCCTTGGCATTTTTACGTGGGACTTTGGATCCAAACTCAGAACCTTTTGCTTGACAGACAGAGTCTTAACCCATGAGCCATCTCTCCAGCCCCAGATTTTGTTTTTTAGGACTGTCTTTCATTTATGCAGTAACCCTCTCCCTGAGTTCCCGTGTGATCTTCCCTATGAACGGAGAGGGAGAGGAAGTAGGGAAAGAAAATAGATCAATCTCTCTGACCTCCTTCTCTGTAAAGACACCAATTCTCTGGGACTAGAGACCTGAAGGTATGACCTTACTTAACCTTCATTGCCTCCCTCAGTGGTGTCTTGCTGCTTCACCAAAAGTAAAGAATTCACATTCTCAACTTCTTTAAGCCTCCCCCTGTTTAATTTTGACGGTCGACCTGATTGGCGTGAGAGAGGCCTGATCAGTAAAGCACAGGTCTTCGTGAGTCTTGTGAGGACATCCCTGAAGCAACCAGGTGGTGAAGGCTGCAACCTAATCCGTAGTGTGAGGCGATGAAAGCTGTAGGAAATGGGGGCTCACTGGAGGAAGTCACTGAAGGTGTGTCCATCGTCCTTCCTCTCTCCGGTCACTTAGAGCAAAAATTTTTCCACGACAACACAAAAGCAATTAACACGCTCTTGTAAGTCTCATGCTGCTGAAAGACGACCCGCTCTGCAGACAAGCATCGCCACGCATTTCTCACCACCTGTATTTCAGGTTGGAGGCCTGCGCTCACCAGCGTTGCTTCCTCGCTCTCCGGAGAAGCTCAGACATTCGCTCTACTCCGCGTTTGCTTCCTCGTCGGAGACACCCAGTTACCTCGCTTACAGTATCTCAATCTGGCTCACACCCTTCCGAACGCTCTCTTTTCCGAGTCTAACTGAGACTTCATGGTCCCTCACGTCTCCCGTGTGTCCGCTTTTCTCCCATCCCTACTTGGGAAAATCCCAACTTTGGACAAACTGAAGCATCAACATTCCCCAACTCTGCTGGAGAAATAGAGACTACTAAAAATTACTTTCCAGCGACTCTCGAGTGGATCCTTCATGCTGTTCTATTGTCTCACTGCATTGCTCTGGCCTCTACTTCCCAATCCCCACATTTAGTTTTTACGTGTTTATTTTAAAAAAGCTGTCTTTACTATCTTTGCTTCTAAAATTTCATACACACACACACATGCACACACACGCACACACACGCACACACACGCACACACACACACACCAGGCCCAATATCCAGACTTCTAACCTCTAAAAGGAAATAGATGACAGACAGTACTCCTGTATTACATGCGCCGTCTTAGTTAAGATTCCTTAGGTTGCTATGACAATCGTGAAAAGAAATCACACAGGCTTGAGAGTATGGGCATTGGGCATGGGTGTTGGTGTTCATGTGAAAAGACCAGGGACGGTAAAGTGGATTCAGAGTGACAGGGACCCAGGCTCCGCCTTCCTGTCATCCATCCTCCTCTGCCACCTCCATCATCACAGGTGGCTTGCCCTCACAGCCAGCCTGCAAGGCAACGAGGAAGAGAGGGTCTGTTTCTCCCCTACAAGGCCTTAATCTCAAAGTTTCTCTTTTCATTTCTACCCACAGCCACTGTCCTGAAGTCACGCCTTGCTGCAAATGAAGAGTCCAGGGAAATAGAGCTGTCATCTGGTTGCCTGTGACTTGTCTTCATCTGTGATCTTCCTCTTCTGCTGATCTCCTATGGCAACAGAGACATCTCTTAGACAAAAGCTAGAGGCTGGAGAGATGGCTCAGGGGTTAAGATTCTGCTTCTCAAATAGGAGGTCCTGAGTTCTGATCCCAGGTCCCTGGTAAAAATGCCAGGTGGAAATGACTGCGACCTGCACTTCTAGCCATGGTGGGTAGAGCCTGGAAAATCCCACAGCAAAGCAAAAAGAAGGTAGAAGCAATCCAAGATGATTCCTGAAGTCACCCTTGGGCTTCCAAGGGACACATACAGTGCTAATTAATACACACACACACACACACACACACACACACCCCAAATAAATAAAGTTTTTGAAAAGAAAGCTAGGCACCTCCACTCTGCTCTGGATTCTAACTTGGCATCATTGATCAACCATTCCCTAATCCCCTCAACCCCATATCTCCAGTCTTCTCTGTGTTGAACTAATTCCATCTTGGGGGGGAAGGGGGGGGACACAGTTTGAGAATTCAGGTTAAAAGGAAAACCTTTCAGTCCACATTGTTCTCCAGGCCTATCCTCTTTCCTTGGCTTGCTGAAGCAGTGACCCCACTTCCAACAGAGACAGAGGGCTTTCAGGACGCCTACCCTCCCACCTGTCTCAGTGACCTCTCCACAAAAGCTCTTTCCAAGATTGCCAAAGCCGTCCAGGTCACCAAATGCAGAGTGGCCTCCCAGTCTTTACTTCCTCTTAAGTTGCTTTCCATCCTAGCTGCCACTGCAACATTTCCAGAACTTTCTAAACCTTCATAAATTCACACACACACGTGCATGCACACACGTGCACGCACACACAATCATGTCTTCCTCTCACGACTTGCAAGTGTCTCTGTGCTTGTGTCTCCTTTGCTGAGCGTGCATCCTTTCCCTAGAGCTGCTGAAGCATTTTAAGTGAATGTAGGGGTTGAAGCTGTATCCATTCATTAGCTCACAGGTCTGTTGGTCAGAAGTCCACAGCAGTGTGCTGAGTTCTCTCTCAGGGTGTCACAAGCTGCCATGTAGACCGAATTCTCTTCCAGAGATTCCCAAGAAAAGTGAAATCCCTGGTCTTTTCTTGGCTGTCAGGAGGGACCTGGTCTCTCAAGCTTCTCATCAATTACTGTCCTTCCTCCATAGGGCTCTTCAGTTCACCGGTTGTGCGGGAGCTGAGTGTGGCAGCTCGTGACTACAATCGCAGCACATGGGAAACAGGAGGATCAGGAGTTCAAGGCCATCCTCAGCAACACGGCAAGATTCAGACCAACCTGGTCTAGAGACACTGTCTCAAACGCTCCCACCAAATAATGTTTTAAATCCTTGTTCTTTTGGTTTTCTTGTTTTGTTTTTGTTTCACATTTCTCTTACTTCTGCTACTTTCTGGCCAATGAGAGGAATCCTTTAAAGGACCTGAATGATTTGGCTAGGACAACTTAGATACTTTCTCTGCTTCAAGGTCAACTGATCATTAACATTAATTCCATCTGAAAAATCCCTTTTCCCACATGACATACACACGAAGGTAATACCTTTTTGCATTCTCAGGTCCAGCCAGACTCAAGATTATAGGAGGTGCAGGTCTATCCATCCCAGGAGAGGAAGTCAGGAAAATATCTTTGAAGAATTGCATTGCCTTTTGACCTGAGATCAGATAGGCCAGGAAGACATTTCCAGAAAACACCTGCGGACATCCTATGCCTGACTGGAGAATTCATAGCAAAAAGTGGAGGGGGGATGCGTACTGGGGAGATGGCTCAGTTAGTAAAGAGCTTGCCTTACAAGCATAAGGACATGAGTTCAATCCCCAGAACCCATGTAGAAAGTGGGACATGGTGGCGTGTGCTTGGAATCCCTGGGATGACGAGATCAAAGTCAGAGACAGGCAGATCCCTGCATCACACAAGCTGCCTCTCCTGGCCCATGTAGCCAAGTTCCAGGCTAATGAGAGACCCTATCTCATGGAAACACAATATACACACATGCACACACATGCATCCACAATACAAACACAATACACACACACACCCACAAACACAATACACACATGTGCACACATGCACCCACACACACAAACACAATACACAGATGTACACATATATGCATACACACACACAAACACAATACACATGTGCACACACACACACAACACAATATCCACATATATGAAAATAATACACAGCTACATGTACTCACATACATGAATACCACAGAGAGAGAGAAAGATCAAAGAAAGACCACTGTGTCCACAGTGGAAGAAATAAAACCTGAAGAGGCTTGAACTGAAATAAACTGGCTAGAGCTATCAGCAGGAACTAGGCCCGGAGGGCTTCACAGATCCTGATTGAAGGTCTCTTCTGTCCTAAAAGCAAACGACTATAAGAAGGATCTACATCCGATCCAGTAAAATGTGGGGGCGCTCTTAGGAGCCTAGAACTGCAGTGCAGGAGACTGTTGAATACATAAGCAGTCAGAGTCGCTTGGTAGGTAAAATCAACAGGGCTTCGTGATTGATTGAATATGGGAGCTACGTCGCTATGTTCTCCAGGAAGCAGGCTCTAAAACAGAGATTACGGAGAAGGATGTTTACTAAGGAGTACTCTTGACACCTGTATAAGGAAGGACAAAAATAAGATTGGCCAAAGGGAAAAGCTGAGCAGTAATTCCGTCCCCCAAAAGTTCTCATCGTCAGAGGAGGGGCTCCAGTGCTGTAAACAGACTTCGGATTGTCCTTCATTGGACACGGGTACTTCTGTGCTGACCAGCATAGGGTCGCGTGGCCTCAAAGGAGCTGGCATTCCTCTGCTGGGACAACTTGGGAAGAGGCCAACAGCTGAGTGCTGTCTTCCAGTAGCATTCTTGGAGTGCAGGAATAGACTTCAGTTTTGAAGGGGGTCTGACTTTGGGTCACAGTCTCCGTTATGGAGGTGAGGGAACACAGAATAGCAAGGATGGTTGCTAGGTGTGTGATTTGTGCATCTCGAATACACTTACCATTGCATGTTGCAAGCCTCAGCTTGCTTGGTAAAATACCCACCATGGGGCTCATCAGGTGGACTATATGGGACAGGTGGTCACAGTACTGTAACTTTGATTTGCTGGATCAACCGATGGCCATCTACTTCTATTCTCATCCATCTGCCCATCCCCTGAATTTCCACTGTTCCCTCACCTCCCCCAAAACACACACACACATGCACACACACATGCGCACACACACACGCTTGCGTGCGCACATACAACTCTCATCCATTGTGGGAAAATTTCAGCTGTCTCATCTGTGTTGGAGTTAACAAACAGCACACCATGCTGCTCTGGTCCAGGCTCCCTGAAGAGCAAACCAGACGGTGCCAGTAGGAAGAGGAGGGGGTGCAGGCAGTGACACCCCCCTCTTCCAGGACTTCAGCCCCTAAGAACTCACTAAGGCTGGACCAAATCGTCTCCAAAGCATCCACAGGATACTGCAGCTGCTTTTCCCGGACTGTCTCACTTCTGCCGATGCCCGCCGATGCCCACCATGTCTCACCACCTCTTCCAGAAGAGGCCAGAAGATGGCCTTTCAGATCATACTGGAGTTTCTTTGGACCCAGGGGGAGAAAGACAGGAAGCAAGGCTGACCGAGTAGAGGGGCAAGCCCTGCTCAAGAAACAGATCCGCTTGCACCCTTCAGCTTCCTGCGTGCCCGCTGTACCCAGTGACCTATCCTCTTTCCCTTCCGGCCCCCTCTCGTGGGAACTCGACATCCTTACCCAGGCACCGCAACCCTGCGTGCTCAGGGCAAACAGGGGACGTCAGCGTGTCAGGTGGGGGGTTGGATGCTGCCTGGAGACAGGGAGCAGCCTGCCGCCCGCTCAGTTTACCCTGGGCAGTACCCACCTCGGCTCCCAGTCAGTCGCCCTCAATACCCTAGACACTCTACCTCGGGAGCAGCCCTTTCCAAGCTCTGGTTTTGACAAATGCCACCCACCCCTAATTCTCGCTCGGCTGCTGGGGATTCTTTGGGTAGAAGTCTAAGGGGTGAGCTTTGGTAAGAGGTGGAGTTTGGGGGGCCACTCCAGCCCTCCGGAGCTGAGAGGGATTGTGGAGGGGACTGTGGAGGGGACTGCGGCCACTGCGGCGCTGTACTGTGACTGCGGCACCTGCACCGCGGTGGTTTGACCCAGGATACACCCCTGACCTAGAGGTGGGGCTCTAGGTCCTCTAACCCACAGTGGAAAGACGCTGGACCCCGCAGCAGCCACTCTGAGCCCCTGTTCCCATCTGATCCTCCTGCAGCAGGCAGGAATTCTTTCTGTCTCTCTCTCCTCCCCCCACCCCCCAGAACTGGGGGCACCGGTAAAAGAGGTGGGCAGGAAGACATCTCGAGGAGAAGACGGGAGCATCTCTGCGGGGGCGAGCCTGGGGAGCGCGCGTAACTCGGGAGCCGGGAGGCGGGAGCGGGGAGGCGCGCCCGGAGTCACCTGCTGGGACAGAAGCCGCTCCGCTCCCGGGACGCGCCGGAGACTGGCGGGGAGGAGGCGGGGAACGGCCCGGGCCAGGGGCGGGGACCGGGAGGGGCTGGCGATGGGGTGGGCGGGAGCCTGAGTCCTCCTTGCCCGCCCGCCCCTCGGACCAGGTGGATCGGCGGCTGGAGCCCGCGCGGCCAGCCCAGCTGAGAGCCGCGGCGCCCGCGCGGACGTGGACATGGACCTGCTCAAGCTGAACCGCAGCGGTCAGGGAGCCGCAGCCGGAGCCGGGCCCGGCGCTGCCCTGTGTCGCCCGGGCGTCCCCCTCCTCAACGGCAGCAACGCGGGCAACCTTAGCTGCGAGCCCCCTCGCCTCCGCGGAACCGGGACGAGAGGTGGGTGCCCATCCCCAAGTCCCTGCCACAAGCCTCCTCGCTGCACCCCGTGGCACCCTTAGAGACCCCCTCATGACCTCTGTCTACACTGTCAAACGCCGTTGGCATCCCCTCCTAGTACTTCCTCAGCACACACACACACACACACACACACACACACACACACACACACAGGATCCTTCCCTCTCACAACTCCACTTGCTTATCCAGCCCGGGGACCCCTGACCATCCCCCAAACACAGCACTGCACAGCACACTGTTAGGAAGCAAGGATCGCTTGTCCTTCCAATTTGCAGAGCTGCTATAGGAGAGGAAGGATGAAAGGAAGATACAAAGAACGAAGCTGTTTGTTTGAGGGAAGGGGACCTGCGGTAAGCTTACATGGGAAGTCGGAATTGCAATCTGTGTCTCCCACCACAACTCCTTAGTTGTGACCCAGCCCTGGGGGACTCTGCTTAATGTCCGTCTCCAATTCACTGTCCTCAAACCCCTTTGCCTTCCCAGTAAGTTCACTTGTGCTTTCTCTTCTTCCCAAGACATCCACAAGTCCTTTCCATCTCCCACCTCCCTCTTCCTAGGTCCACTCTGCTGGTGCCAGCTGCCCCCGTGCCCCACCCTGCATCACCCCACCCCTGTCACCCTATTCCGTATCACCACCCCTCTTCATATTGCTTCCATCACCTCATCTTGGAAGTGACTTTCATTCCTGCCGTTGCCTGGAGTCTTCATCATCCTGATGAACATCTTCCAGTGCATTTCCCCTTCCTGTACCTTGGCTTGCAGTGTTTGTCGAGCGCCTGCTAGGCTGAGTGCTAGAGACTCGAGAATGAATTAGATGGGGTCTGTACTCTCAAGTCAACCTGGAGTGCATGGGGAGACAAGTTCATGGGAAAATCACAGCCTAGAAGTCCCAGCAGAGGATCTGAATATGGATACCTGGAGGAGAGGAGGTCTGATAACCACAGAGGACGGAACCTGGGAGCTAGGTCTTGAAGTCACAGTTCAGTAAACAGAGAGAGAAGGAAGCAAGTGCGAGGAGAGACACACGTTTGAAGATATTTGTCTAAGCTTAAGAAGTTGGTATAGATTGCAACCCTCCTATGCATTTATTCATGGAACTACCCATGTCTTCTCAGCCGGGTTATATACACGGTTATATGTGTGGGGTTTTTATTCAGACATTGATCCAGTGCTAGACTCTTGAGTTTCACCAAAATGATACAAGTTCTACTTCATAGAACTTTCAAGCTCCATGGGGGGGGGGTGAGGATGGGACAGCCAAGTAGGCAAGGAATGGCAGCAAAAAGAGGAGGTATCTTGACAGAGAAAGATAGTAAACATGCAAGCAAAGTATCTCCAGTCCAGGCTACCCTTGGGAATTGAAATGGGCTTTCTGAAGAAGTGGCTACACATTGAAATAAATATTATGAGGGACAGTCGATCGAATGAAGAAATAGAGAGACCCAAAGCATTCCAAGCAGGATAGGGTATCTTAAAATGCCCCCAAAATTGGTGCTGGAGAGATGGCTTGGGGGTTGCCTTGCAAGCAGAAAGACCTGCATCCAGATCCCATGTAAAAATGGCAGTGCCCTGTACTTTCAGCTCTGAAAGGCAGAGCCTGGGAAATCCTGGAGCAGAATAGAAAGGAGGTAGAGAAATCTGGGGTGATTCCCAAAGTCACCCTTGGGCCTCCACAGGCACACATGGTGCCCGCCGATACACATACATCCACACATATGTGCACACATACCAAAAACAGAAAGCCCCATTTAAACCCAGGGCCCTTTTATTCAGTAGTGGCAGTTTGTAAGTGACCAGACCCTGTGCCAGTCAAGGTAAATAAGCAACACCCAAGCTGGGACCAGCTGAGAGTATTTATGGGGAGCTTTATGGCCCTCGCTAGGGAGTGTAGACTTTATCTGTAGACAATGGGATCTATTGAAGGCTTCGATTGCACTGCCAGAATTGGGTGTGTTTGTAGAGAATGGACGGGTGCGTGAAATGAATGCACAAGGGTACTTTCAGAAGCTATTGCGTTACACAGATCGGCCTGAAGGATGATGCCAGTTGAGACTGAGGTACTGGCACTGGTGGTGGAGAGAAGGGGGTGGATTGGACGGACACTTCTGGAAATGTGTGCACAGAGACTATTAGCCAACGCCACTGTAGTCATCAACAGCACTCGATGATTGATTGGAAGTGGAGTGTGTGGATGAGGTCAAGGAATGACATTCAGTATCTAGCTTGGACCATTGAATGGATGTTGTAGGCATGTCACGAAAAAGATGATGAGGGTCAGGAGATATAGTTTGGTGTTAAAGCACTTGCCTAGCAACTGCAAGCCTTATATTTGATCCCCTGTAACCAAGGAGCAGAAGGAGGTTGATCAGAGGGGATTATTATTTTGCAACCCACTGAGGTTAACTGCTGATGGTTTTAACCTGTAAGCTGGTGAATCCGTGCAGGGTTCCGTCAAATCGGAACCTCGAAATCCTGATAAGTACCAGAGTGGGATCAGCAAGAACTGAATCAGGCTGGGCCAAGAGAGGATCTTGGAAAAGCTGAAACCAAGTCAAGTTTATTATGGAATCTAATCCCTCATATACCATGAAAGAGAGGGTGGGGCTGGGGGGTGGCATCTGTCCACTGCACAGAGGGATGACGTCAATAGTGGTAGAAAGACTACACATAAAAGGTCAACAACAGGTGGGACCACCACCAACAAACAGCCCTGCCAATCTTTAGACCTGTTAATATGCCCTAATGGTCCCATTCATTGCCAGAAAGAAGAGGCTGCTGATAAGTCAGGAACATGGTGATTCAATTACAGTGATAAAGCTCTGTGCCTATCCTTTAGACGTGCTAATTAATGTCTGCTTCCAAAGAACAGAAAGAAATATGTAAATAAAAAAAAAACCTCTGCTCTTGATCCCAATTAAAGATAGAATAAGATCCATCCCTGCCCCTTGGAGGAAAGTCAACAGGAGTCAGCCTACAACTATGCTGGCATAGGCGGCACAGTGCAACTGAGACCTCAAGGAATGCCTTTAGCATCTTTAAGAAATGGACACCTCGGGGCTGGAGAGGTGGCTCAGGGGTTAAGCCTCTGCTTTGTAGGCGGAAGGTCCTGAGTTCGGATCCTAGACCCCATAGCCTGCATTTCTGGTTCTGGTAGGGCGGAGGCTGTGAATCCCCAGGCAGAGTAAATAAGGAGGAGGTGAAGGCGGTCCACGGTGGTTCCTAATTCACCTGTGGTTCTACACACACACACACGCACAATTGAATAAATAAAAATTAAAAAGAAATGGAGACCTCCAGCTTAAGTGTTCCCTACAAATCTGGGGATTTGAAACTAACTTTAGAGGACTGAGCTGTAAATTAGAAACTTGAAAAGTCATTACCTGAAGGAGGTCGTAGAAACCATGGGACTAGGTAAAATCCTTAAAAACATTGTCAAATGAGATAAGCAGAGACCCTGTGTCAAGACTGTCCAGAAGACTAGCAGAAAGAGGGGGATCCACAAAGAAGAGTCACAGGACCCACTGATACATACATACATGCATACATACATACATGCATGCAAAAATACACACACACACACACACACACACACACACACACAAAGTAGGAAAAGATTTTTTAAAGGTTCTGATGCAAAAAAGGAAGCCAGAGAGAAATAGTAACTCTCTCTAGAAAGCAGGGGGAGAGCCTTGAGCGGAGTAAGTGGTGTTGCTAATACAAGTTGGATAAGAACAAAACAGCCAGAGGAATGACCAGTCCTTTGGAACATATGTGGGTACCAAGGTCTGACTCAGTGAGCTGAAGATGGGGCCAGAAGGGGAGGGTTTGTGAGAACTAAGCAAAAGTAGGTTAAAAAAAAAAAAAACTTCCAAGAAATTGGGGTTGGGAATTAAGACAAGTTGGGTTGGAAATTGTGTGGCATTGAAAAAAGGGGATTATGTACTAGACTATTAAGAAAACTTAAAAAAAGTTTCATTATATTGCCCCAGACTGATCTCAAGCCGGTAGGTTTGAACATTTCCCTGCATTAGCCCAGGACTACAGATTTGCCACACCCTGGATATTTTAGAGTAGGAAAGATCCAGAAGGTAGAACAATCCAAAGTCACTCTTGGGTCTCCACAGGCACACACAGGGCCCTCTAATACACACACACAAAGTAGAAGAAAAAAAAAGAAATTTTTAAAGGTTCTGGTGCAAAAGAGGACAGCCAAGAGCGCTCCCTGCAAAAGCAAGATGGGACGCCAGGCAGAGTCCAGGCACAAGGACAGCCCTCCCTTATCTGGATGTGTTGCTTGCACACATTGGGATGCTACCCAGGTGTTCAAACATCACACACAGAGACCATTAGCCACTGCATTAATACTCTTGCAGATGCATTTGTTCCCCAGACTCACAATAACGTTACCAAGAGAAATCTGGATGCCACCCACTTTATCTTTGTACAAACTAATGACGAGTACTAGCTGTACTCAGATGCCATCCACAGAAAGGTACACATCACCTGCACTCACAAGCTTCAAATATAACCCATGTGTCCTAAAGATGTCAGTTACAAAATGAGATGCTATGGATAGACTTGAATGTCACCCTTGATTATTCTAATGTTATGACAGTGTCTCAGACAGTCTATAAACTTAAATATAACCTACATTCAACCTGACATTACTTGCAACCTATAAATGTTATTCTGTTGCCCTATATCCTCCATAGAAATAAGGTTTACTTTCATCCATCTTATATATTATCTCAAAGACTTTAGCATTACCCAGCATTCACTTTGTTACCTGCGCACCCTTTCATGTTACCACTGCTCCCTTAGCGTCCACTCACACCTAGATGTCCCCAATTCACCTACCTAGTGCCCATAGTCAGCTGGACACTTCCCATGCTCACTACAGAGACATCTGGGCAGAACAAATGAGATCTTCCAGATTCCAGAAGAAAAAATTGAACTGCCCAGGTCTTCCATATCCTGTGGTCTGCTTTCTGCCCAAGGGGACATTATCTGCTAACAAAGGGGACATGAGTGAGGCACTGGTGACTATTTCCTGAGGAGATGCCATTTCCTACCCTTCTACCTCAATTTGAGTTCCTGGTCAATAAAGTCACTGTGGTGACTCATTGCACTGTGTGCGCGCGCACACACACACACAATCTTGTCAAAAAGTTTATCATTAACATCTCCCATTAATTAGTGTGACATATTTGTTATAATTTAGAATCCAATACTGATACATACTAACTAAATTCTGTAGCTTCCACTACAGTTTGTTTTTCATGTTGAACCTTTCTATGGGCAATGACAAATGACTGATGACGTATCAAAGAATACAGTGTCATACAGAACAGTTTCACTAGCTCCGTAATTCCTTATCCTGCATCTATTCATCCATCTCTCTTCCCACACCCTTTTCCTAAGATTGTTGTTTGCTTGCTTGTTGTTTTGTTTTGTTTTGTTTTGTTATGTTATGTTATGTTTTATGAAGACAAGGTGGAACTATGTGACCCTGTCTGGCCTGAAATCCACTACAGAATAGACTGATCTCAGAATTGGGGCAATCTGCCTGCCTCTGCCTCCTGAGTTCGGGGATGCCACATCTATCTTTTTAATTTTGGGGTGTTCCAGTCTCCCTGCCTTCCAGGGCCATATCTCCTATACATCCATCTTCTAAGACTGCTATTACTTAAATGAGTTTTCATGTCTTCTGATAAATATGGCAAATACCTAGGGACAGAGCAATAACTGGGTAAACAGTAACAGGCAGGAAGACCCAGTGCAACTGCTTGTCCCATTCACCATGACTCTAGCCTTTTGCTTTCATCCCCCTCCCCCTAGTACTCTGGAATCTTCACAAAGGAAGTCTAGTGTCACCTAGCCAAGCCCGAGGGCACACATGGGGAACACATCAGCTGAGTGGATAGGGGACAGGTGAGCTTTCACAGCTCACAGTGCCATCCCTACCTGAGGGATCAAGCATCATTTGGAGAGACATCCAGAGGATGGGAGAGAGAACTAGAGAAATTAAGATGGATAGGAAGTAGAGACGAAAGGCGAGAACTTGGAGAATACAAAGAGAACAAAAGAGACTACTCACTCCTTTTTCCTGGGTCTATGGGTTTCTCTAGCAAAGATCTCCCTTCCAAAATTTCCTTATTTACACACACACACACACACACACACACACACACACACACACACCCCTCAGAGTTGTCACATGTAAGATTTCCATTATCTTTCCTTATAGGGAGGAAAGAGCTTGAAAAAGAAGCATATGGTATCAATATATCTGAAATCACAGCCTGTCATTGATCCCTCAAGACCCCCCAACCCAATATGTGCTGTTTCCTAACATACAAAGGCAGAAAGGAGAGGCATACTAGACCCTCTTTACAGAAGTGAGGGATGGAAGAGGGAAGAGCACTTCCATCTTGAAAGATTACACGTTCATTAACAAACATGTACTGACTGTCTCCTATGGCTGAGGTACGCCAAGTGCTAAGAATACCATGCAGAAACGGGTGGGCTTGTCTCTGTTCTCAAGAGACTCATACCTCAGTGGAAAAGGCAGAAAGTAAGTATAATAATAGAATGAGCTGCTGTGGCTGAAGTTACAGAGAGGGAGAAAAAGGAATTCAGATCGAACTTGATTGACAGAAGAAAGGCAGAAAGAGGGTCAGGCCCCCAAGGAGCTGCAGGAGACAAGCATTTTAGCATTCCCGGATTTAGCTTCTATTCTGGCTCAACCCCTCAACTAGTTGTGTGGTCCTGAGAAAGTTGTGTGTCTGATGAGTTCTGTTTGGGAATTCCTAATAAATAGCAACAGTTTCAACTAAGTTGTCTATTGATGTGAGAAAACAGTACAGTTCCGTAGCTGAGCTGAGAGAAGAGAATTAGTCACAGGAGAGCTGAACCTTGAGCCCTTCCCACCCCCGCAATCCAGAAGACTGCCCTTACCCCCTAAAGTCTCTAGCTTCAATCTCCTTGATGCCAAGGCTATGGGAATGGCTGACTCAGACTAAGTCCATTCAATCTTGTGCAGGTCTGGGATGCGAAGATCCACGGATGAGTCCGTCTCCCCCATAGTCAATGACACAAATGAATGGGGTCAGCTTCCCAGCCCTTCTGATTCACTCAACAAAAATGAGCCCTCCTGGGGCTCCCTGCAGCTTCTCATACATTTCTCAACTTCGCTCCTTTCCCACTGGGTGGCAATTATCTGTTTAAGGATCTTAGATCCCCTCTCCACTGGAAGCTCTCAGATGACAGGAAATTTGTCACTGTCGTCCCTTTGCCCTAGTGCCTGGCATGAAAGGTAGTCCTCTGCAAAAGTTTATTGAATAGAATGAATGCTCGAAGATTATTAAAACGCAAGGCAGAAGGAAATGGGGGTTCTATCAACTACGTAAAGACCATGCACGGGAAGGAAAGATGAATACCAGGTGAGGTATGGAGAAAGGCCTTACAGAAGAAGTGGCACCTGCTCTGAGTCTGGACAGAGAAGGGATGAATTTACCAGATACAGAAAAGAAGCTTGAGATGGGATGGAAACAGGCAGGGGGTTGGTAAAAAGAATGTTCCAGGAGAGAAACAAACTTGACAAAGGAGGACTCCCAAGCACTCATAATACATTCAAGAAACTGAGTCATCCAGTAGCCCAAGTGGGTGCAGTTGAAGGAGGGCAGGGGGCGATAGAATAGAGGTGTTTGTTTTAGAGCCCCCAGATGTGTTCCAATATAGTCTTAAGGGGTGTCAAACAGTGCAGAGAGGACCAAGAGAACAGTCTAAGAAGGAACCTTTAGTTTGGACAGTTATCAGCTGGTGAGTGGAGGAAAAAGTGTCTAAACACTGATGGGAACCCTGGTTTTAGAATGTAAAGATTCCGTGACTGGCAAAGCTTAACTTGAAAGATAAATGAGTATTTCCCACAAATTTTGAGGACAGACAGGCTTTCTTAAGGAAGGGCAGAGTTGGACTAATGAATTTAAGGTTCAGCGTTTAAGATTTAATTGTAAGTAATCCCAGAAGAGTGGGAGGGTGGAGGGAGTGGTCTCTAGATTTAAGGATTTGGGGGGTGTCCTGAGATTTGGGGATAAATGGGATTGGGGATCTAACTAAACAGGTCCCAGACTTTCTGCCGTGGCATCTGTCACCTCTCCCTTTTCTCTCCAGAACTGGAGTTGGCCATTAGAATCACCCTTTATGCTGTGATCTTTCTGATGAGCGTTGGAGGAAACATACTTATCATCGTGGTCCTGGGATTAAGCCGTCGCCTGAGAACTGTCACCAATGCCTTCTTGCTGTCCCTGGCAGTCAGTGACCTCCTGCTAGCTGTGGCCTGCATGCCCTTCACACTCTTGCCCAACCTCATGGGCACCTTCATCTTTGGCCCAGTCATCTGCAAGGCGGTTTCCTACCTCATGGGTGAGACAGCCCACTCCTTCCCCTCGGCCCTCTCCCTTTCCTAAAATCCTTCGCACGCATGGAGGGGGAGGGGTCCTTCTGGGATAAGAGCGGAGGATGTCACACCGATGAACTGTGGCGCCTGTTTCCGAGATGACGTGTCCCTCCTCTTCCTCTGCTCAGGGGTGTCGGTGAGCGTGTCCACGCTCAGCCTAGTGGCCATCGCCCTGGAGCGGTACAGCGCCATCTGTCGACCACTGCAAGCTCGGGTGTGGCAGACACGCTCCCACGCGGCTCGTGTGATCTTGGCCACGTGGCTCGTGTCTGGCCTGCTCATGATACCCTACCCGGTCTACACCACCGTGCAGCCGGTTGGGCTTCGCGTGCTGCAGTGCGTGCATCGCTGGCCCAGTGCACGGGTCCGCCAGACATGGTGAGGGCGCTCACAATCTTTTCTGAAGAATTGCTACCCCCACACACACCATCACCCTCATCTCCATCAGATGCTTATACAACTGCCCCGGACAGCCCTCAGCTGCCCCAAGGATCACCCACAGCCCCACCCCATCCCATTCTGCACACGCTACACCAGAATTCCAATCCGGAGTCCTTCGCCAGTTGTCCTTCCCAACCTCATCTCTAATCCTGCTATCTTGGCTACCTGGCCCGAGCCCTGAAAACCCCAATCTTCAGTCCTGTGGTCCACCTGTGTCTGGCCAGACCCGCGTGACTGGTCTGCGTTGCGTCTCCAGGTCGGTGCTGCTGCTGTTGATCTTGTTTTTCGTCCCGGGCGTGGTTATAGCCGTGGCCTACGGTCTCATCTCCCGCGAGCTCTACCTAGGGCTTCGCTTTGACAGTGACGGGGACAGCGAGAGCCAAAGCCGGGTCCGAAACCCAGGAGGCCTGCCCGGTGGGGCTGCACCAGGTGGGTGAGGAGCACGATGGGCGGGGCTTAGGAAGTGGGAGTGGCCTTGGACGCGTAATCCCGGCTGCAGTTTGGGGGTGAAGGCTATGGGGAAGAGGGCTGGCAGGTGGTGTGGTTTGACTTCAGCTCACGAGGACCCGGCCTTCTGCTTTGATCGCCCGCCCTCTGTGTGCACAGCTCCGGTCCATCAGAACGGGCGTTGCCGGCCTGAGACCAGCCTGCCCCGGGAGGACGGTGATGGCTGCTACGTGCAACTTCCACGGTCCCGACCGCCCTGGAGCTCACCGCGCTGGCTGCGCCCCCTCCTGGGCCAGCCCCTGGTCCCCGGCCCACCCAGGCCAAGCTGCTGGCTAAGAAGCGAGTGGTCCGAATGCTGCTGGTGATCGTCGTGCTTTTCTTCCTGTGCTGGTTGCCGTTGTACAGCGCCAACACGTGGCGTGCCTTCGACGGCCCCGGCGCACACCGGGCGCTCTCGGGAGCCCCCATCTCCTTCATTCATCTGCTGAGCTACGCCTCGGCCTGTGTCAACCCCTTGGTCTACTGCTTCATGCACCGTCGCTTTCGACAGGCCTGTCTGGACACGTGTGCCCGCTGCTGCCCGCGGCCTCCGCGAGCTCGCCCTCGGCCCCTTCCCGATGAGGACCCCCCAACCCCCTCTATCGCTTCCCTCTCCAGGCTGAGCTACACCACCATCAGCACGCTGGGGCCTGGCTGAGGGGGAGGGGAAGGGAGGGGAGGAGGAAGCAGGACACTTGATCCCTACAAACACTGGCCTATCCAAACACAAACCAGGACTGACACGGGTGGACCCAGCAGCATAGACAGACCCCTCCCCCCAGGGACCCACAGGAATCAAGAATAGGAGCCTTCTCACACAGGAGAGAAGGCTGCGCTTGTTACAGGACCGAGCCCCACCCTGGGAACGTGGCGCTGACCATGGCAGACACAGCACCGCTAGCTGTGAACTTCCCGGTGCGGTGGAAGCTCTAGAAAGGTCAGTCTGTTCCTCCCGTGCCCGCGTGAACGGCTGAACGGCGCTGATGATGCAGGGCCCATGGAGGCGGGTGCAGGACTAACTCAGGATAGCCCAGGTCACGAGCAATTGGACTTCACCATGACCTTCGTTCGCCCGGTCCTGAAAATACCAACAAGCCTAATCTCACGCGTCCCTGACCACAGGCAACCTAGTACTGAGACGTCCCCTCGTGACCACGGGTTAGACGCTGGCTGGACCCGGTCCTTCACCCTTGCATAAGCTCCTCGAAAAAGATAAATAAACAAATGATGAATGACTTGGCTTCCTCCTGGGCTTTCTGAGCAATGTGGAAGGGGGGCAAGCAGGTATAGATTTTGTGAATTCCACCTTGTTCGATCCCTTGGATGACTGTTCACCCCTGTAGACCATGCTATGCCAAAAGGGCCTTGTTCTGAGCCTCAGTGGGGCTGGGTGAGTTCTCTCTGGCTTCTTGTTGCAGGCCTATCAACACTGCTGTAAAGTAAGATACCCATGATGTCTTGTGATTTTTGACTACGTTCTCCCACATGTATTACATTAATGGATATTGTGTATACGGTACTATATTAATGGATGTTCACTAAACTTCTGATGGAAAGATAAAAAGAAGAACATCACGCTTTAGACTCAGATTATATGATGTGTATTTGAAACACCAGTGATCAAACTATGAAAGGTATACAGAAGTGAATTCAAGGGTAGGGCCTTTTTACTGCATGAACAGAAGCATACAAAACTTCGGTGCCCTTACTAAAGAAAATTAGCAGACACAAAATTGTTAGCATCCTGATCAGGGCCGTGGAATATAAGCCAATGTGTTACCAACATTCACCCACTAACTACCCCTAAGAGAGGCTGGGTGAAGGGAAAGAGAGAAAAGGGGGAGTAGGTTTCCTATTTATCACTTCTTGAGCTGTTCCCCTCCAGCCTTTCCTCCGGGTTCTCGGCTGCAAGAGGCTGGAGGAAGGAAGAAACGGAGGGAAAAGGCGTTCCAAGCTGTCAACTTAAGACAGAGCTGGTTAAAAATAGAAACCCAGCTGGTCGGAGGAGCTGAAGGAAGATATTAGGCCGTATTCTCTCCTGCCAGCTGTTCTAAGGGGGCAGAAATAGACTTGCCTATAGGCTCCGCAGCACCCTGGACCACCCCTTCTAAAGCATCCTTTATAAAGAATGATAGAGACATACCAGCTGGGGCATGAGTGCCATGCGGTAGCAGCCAGGAACTGGGCAGGAGAGAGCTAGGTCCAGTTACTCTGAACCTGGGTTTGCGCCTAAATACCATGGCTTGGTTTCAACCTAAAACTTGGTACATGAACTGTTGCAGCTTATGCGCATGCTGCTGATGAATTAACAGCCAAACAACTTTTAGGGAGCAAGGGGTTTTATTCTTGCTCAGGATTCCGCATTCCCGCTCATAATTCAGCTTGGCAAGACAGTTGGCATCAACACCACGAGCCGTAGAAAATGACTCTACCATTCTTCACTTGCCAGATTGCAAATCTGCCAAAGTAGGCTGAGGCATGTATGCCAAGGTACTGACCAGCTCCCTCCATCTTACCTACCTGCCCAGGTAGGCTGTTGCAGTTCACCTGCATGGTTGCTGATAAATGACCATCAAGCAGCTTAAGGAAACAAGGATGTATTGTCTCTGACGATTCCTGGTTACAGTTCTCAGTCCAGCTTGATGGGAGAGCACGCACCAACACCAGGGCCGAGGGAACTGGCCGCACTATCTCTACACAACAGCTGAGAGATGGACAATTCTTACTTACCAAACCAGCATGTCTGGCCAAGTGAACAGAAGGACGCCAACTCTCTCAATCAGCTCTCTGTGATTTATTCGGGGCCTAATCCCACCCCCTACAGGCTGGGCCTTTACCATCAGCTAGACAATCTCTTGCAGGTTTGCTCTGGGCTTAACTCAACCATTAATTCTCTACAGTGGTGCCCAGAGCTCAAACTCTCAACAGTCAAATTGACATCTATGTTTAACTATTGTGTAGGCCATGGACTGGATCCTTCATTGATTTGACCATCTCCTATAAGTTAGCCCAGCGCTTGTCTTAACTATCAATTCTCCATAGATGTGCCCAGAACTCAGCCCTCAAATGACAAGGGAACACCCCTATCTCTAACGAGCACAAAGGTGCAGGATGAAAACACCTTCATGCATAAGTCAACTCTATTCACTGTTCAGTTAACAGATGTGAACTGGACACCTCCGTCTGTTTTCCATTTCTTGAAGCCTGACAAAACCCATCAGGTGCAGACAGAATTGCCCCATCCCCATGTACTGCAGCTTGGCCACACTGGAAAACTCCTATGTGTCTGTAGCGCCCCCTGCTTTCCCTCCTCTGCCTGTAATTTGCATTCCTGCCTGGGTTCTCCCCTGGGCTGGTAACAGGGTGATGTAGTGGCAAGATGACTGAGCCAGGTGGTGGAGGAGGGAACTGGTGAAATCCGTAGTTTCTTGGATCTCGGCGGCAGACGTTTATAGTCACTAATCCATGTCCCTCTTGGGCCCACTGCCTCTTCTTTCCATAGGTGAGGAAAGCAAAAGAAGAAGCTTGGATTCTTAGAGGGTCAGATCTCACCAGTGGGGAACAAGACACATTTTCATCTTCAAGTTGAGGTGGAAGAAGAGAAGAGAAAATAGCAGAAGAGGTGGTAAAGAAAGCAGGTCTCATCAGGAATCCAAGCTTTGTGGCCAAGGCACAACGGCAACAGAACCTTAATGGAAATGGTAGCTCTTACTACAGATTCGAACCGTGATCCTTGGGCTGCATCTGGCTCTCAGCTTCCATGACTGCTCCCCATTCACTCTATGGAGAGGGCCCAGGCTTTGGGAAATAGATTCGAGTATGACCCTATAGCCACATCTTGAGGACAGGAAACGTTAACCAGTTACAGCCACTGGAATAGAGCTTCCTTTTAATCAAACAGCTTTGAGCATCAGAGCCCTAAGTTAGGCATATAAGCAATGACAGATAAGCAATGCAGGGCCAGGAAGAATATACATCTACATGATAAGGATGGCTAGCGATAAAGCTGTCATGTCCCGGGGAGAAAAAAGAAAAAGAGGCTTTGAGCAACTTGAAGGGGGCAGAAACCCACTAGGATATGAGACCCCAGCTATATTTGAAGAAACAGGGTTCAGGGCTGGAAAGGTGGCTCAGAGTTATGACTCTGCCTCACAAGCAAAAGGTTCTGAGTTTGGATCTCAGGTCCTACGTAAAAACACCAGGCGGAAATGGTGGTCCCTGCACTTCTGGCCCTGGTGGGCAGAGCCTGAGAAATCCCAAAGCAAAGCAGAAAGGATATAGAAGCAATTCAGGATGATGTCCAAAGTCACCCTTGGTCCTTCACAGGATACACAGTGCCCTCTGATACACACACACACACACACACACACACACACACACAAACACACACACCGGCTAAATAAATATAAAGTCTAAAAAAAGAAACAGAGTCCATGGTCTGGAGAGATGACACAGGAAAGTTAGGCCTCTGCCTTGCAAGCAGAAGGACATGAGTTTCGAATCCTGGATCCCATGTAAAACCACTGGACAGAAATAGCAACTTCCTATACTTCCAGCCCTGGAAGGTGGAGTCTGGGAAACCCCAGACCAAAACAAAAAGAAGGCAGAGCAATCCAGGCACTTCCACAGGTATACACAATGCTTCTGATACACATAGACACATATGCACACAAAATTTAAAAAATAGCAAAATAAATATATAATATTAAAAAAAAAAAAGCAACAGGGTTCAGTACTGAATGTGTACAAAGAGGAGTAGCTATAAAGGCCTTACTCAGAGCCTTCAGGCCGAACTCTTTTCCTGGGTAAGAGGCAGGATTCATTCTAGCCTAATCCAGAAGGACACTCTAATACTTCCTAATTCATCAGTATCGGCCCTTCTGGAGTGCTAGAGTGCCACTTCAGAGCATTTGAAACCAGGCCCTAAACTGCCTTCGGTGTAAACCCTGCAAAAAAGATAAGAAAGAAAGAAAGAGAGAAAGAAAGAAAGAGAGAAAGAGAGAAAGAAAGAGAGAAAGAGAGAAAGAAAGAGAGAAAGAGAGAGAGAGAAAGAAAGAAAGAAAGAGAGAGAGAAAGAAAAAGAGAGAAAGAGAGAGAGAAAGAGAGAGAAAGGAGAGAAAGAAAGAGAGAAAGAAAAAGAGAAAGAAAGAGAGAGAGAGAAAGAGAGAGAAGAGAGGAAAGAGAGAGAGAGAAAGAGAGAGAGAAAGGAGAGAGAGAAGAGAGGAAAGAAAGAAAGAAAGAAAGAAGAAAGAAAGAAAGAAAGAAAGAAGAAAGAAAGAAGAGAGAAAGAAAGAAAGAGAGAGAGAGAAAGAAAGAGAAAGAGAGAAAGAAAGAGAAAGAGAGAGAGAGAAAGAGAGAGAGCAGAGCCCAGGCAGAGGACACAGGGGCATGTGAGGGAAAATGTACCTCTGAGAGGCATTTTTAATTCCTGTATTCAGAGAAATGGACGGCCTTCACAGATTCAGGAAGCAGCTGCATTCGCCAACTGGAATGATGGTACAGGCCAAACCAAAACTACACAGCAAGGATCTGGCCAGGGGAGGAATGTCCGGCTACTGTGTCCGGCACTGGCACACAAACCCTGATAGGAACTTGGATTTCACTGGCAGACGGATCTAGTACTCGGCCTTTTCCAGCTAAGGAAAGACTTTACCTTTCTGAGCCGCATTCTTCCTGATCTGTCAGAACCTCTCACCTGTGAATGCTTCATGGCTCGCCAGGAGGTGTGAGGGTTATGGGAGGCGCGGAGGACCCGGCTCCCTTGGGAAATGTTTACATGCTTGGTATGGTTGTTAGAAGCTCTAGGAGAAAGACAAATCTAGTCACGCAAAGTAAAAAATAGCATTAAATTATTATATCCATATTCGCGTTCAACAAAGACAGGTTTTTCCCATGAGTACTTTCCCCTCTCTCTTTCTGAAACATCAGTGATTTTCTAATGGAAATTTAGTCATATATGCGCATAAAGAAGTAACTTATTTTACCACATAAAGACAAATAGCAGTCATGTCCCTAGAAAGAATTAGTTTCAGGTATTTTATCCTTTTTTTCAGTATTTATCTCCACAACTTTTTAAAAGGAGTTTTAAACTTTTTATTCATTTATTTATGTGTGTGTGTGTGTGTGTGTGTGTGTGTGCCAGAGGACACTGTGTGTTCCTGTGGACACCCAAGGGTGACATTTGGGGATCATCCTGAGTTGCTCTACTTCCTTTTTGCTTTGCTCTGGGGTTTCCCAGGCTCAGCCTTCCGAGGCCAAAAATGCAGGCTGCCACCATTTCTGCCTGGCATTTTTATGTGGAATCTGAGATCTGAACTTAGAGCCTTCCAAAGAGGCCTTAACCTGAGCCATCTCTCCAGCCCCCTATTAGGCTCTTTCCAGTGGGTCCCAGCAGACAGGAGTCAGGTCCCCACATCTGC
Organism: Typhlomys cinereus; assembly: GCA_023101885.1. Lineage (NCBI taxonomy): Eukaryota > Metazoa > Chordata > Mammalia > Rodentia > Platacanthomyidae > Typhlomys > Typhlomys cinereus. Next base: position 1,746,176 of record JALPQD010000304.1, on the reverse strand, counting down.
ACACCAAACCCATTCCCAGGCAGAGGCGTCTCGCCAGCCCCATGGGACGCATTCAAGCCTAGAACAGATGACGAAATTCTGTTCCTCAGCTTCTTTCACTTTCTCCCATGTGGCAAATAACATTTTAGGCATTTGAAAGAAAGAAGTCCTCTTCCTACAGTTTCTATGAGGAAAAGAGAAAGTCGCGTGCCTGTGTTCACAGTGTATCATTCCTAGGAAACACCTCTGCTTAGATTTTTTTCTCCTCTGGAGTTGCAGAATGCAGGATGTACTGATCTGTCAAATTTAGGTTTTTAAAAGAAAAAAATACTGTGAGTAGAGATATAAAATCATTACCAATGAACTAAATGAATTCTGATTTCTCAAATAACTTTCTTAATTGCAATATTATATATAATATGTAATATAATTATAATTTAACGACTGTGAGATTATAAGACAAGTTCTTTTGCATAGTGAGCAGAGGTGAGGAGAAGTTCACAGAGGGGCACTGGGTCTTGCTTGCCAGGTTTTTCTTGTAAGATTTCCTCCCTCCAAGGTGTCTCAAGGTCAGTGCCTGAAGGTGGAACCAACCCAAGCCAGTTCAGAAGCAGATGCGAATAATCCAAATGTGTCCCAGGGAGGCCCCTTGACCTGATTTGCATAGTTTCCAGTTTCTGCCACGCTGACTTTTAGGTTCCTGGTGAGGTCTTGGGAAATCCAGGTCTGTGCCCCTTTCTCAGAGGCTGTGGCCCCCTGACTGCCCACCTATCTTCTGAATTTGGCGGGTCGGGGAAACCAGAAAGCAGCCTTGGTCCTTGTCTCTTGGTCCTCGGCCTCTTGGTATGGCCAGTTCTCTCCTCGGCTTCTGCTAGTAACCTGTCTGCCATTTCGAGCAACTGAAACCTATAATCAACGAGCATGAATAAACGTCCCCTACTCCCTTGGACGGTTTGAGTCACTTGTTATTTACAGCGATAACGCTGTGAAGCTAAGAGACAGGGTACTGAAAGGAAAGGAGTCAGGGGGGTAGGGGTGGGTTTGCAGGAGAAGGATCAGTAGTGAGGATGGGGGAGAGGGACATGCTATACATGGATAAGAAAGATGAAAAGGCAATGCAGAGAGAAGAAAGGACTTTGGAGGACAGCCGTGGGCTCATCTTCTCCAGCAAGGAAAGGCCCTCGCCAAGGTTAGAAAAGATTTGTGTTGCTGTAAAACCAGGAAGAAGTTTCCTGAGTAGGTCTTGATTCTGGTGTTTGATAAGCAGGCAGGACTCTCGCTTGAGATCTAATAGATGCTGCCAAAACTGTCAGTTTGCCTGGGACCCAGCAAACGCTAAGAGTTTAATGATGGTGTCACCTCTGGGTCCTGCAATAACTAACCCTTTCGAAGTGCTTCCCTTGTTTCATCCCTGCAGTACCTGCAAAGGGATGAATGTCTCACCATCCCCATCCTACAGGAGAAGAATTTAGAACTTGGACAAAATGACTCGTGCAGAGTTGTAATTCTAGCAAATAACTCAGTAAAAATAAATGTCCTCACAAAGATTCTCTCCGATTCAAAACTCAGTGCCTCCTGTTCTTGTTGAGAAGTGAAATGTCCCCTACAAGCTTGTGTGCTTGAGCACATGGACCCCCTAACTGATGGCACTATTTTGGGAAATTGTTGAGCCTTTTGGATGTGGAGCCAGGTTGGCAACCACAGGGCCACAGAGTCAGAAACCAAAGCACATCTAAATCAACTCTGCTCCCAGCCCGGGCTCTGCTGCCTGGCCTGGGGAGGAGTAACAAGCCCAGCCACATGCTCCGGCTGCCTGAACTTCCTGTCCATGATGGACTGTATGTTGCAGCTACACTGAACATCAGACAACCTGTTAAGACCCTGCACATAGTACTTTGAAAGAGTTAGTGATTGCGTGAACCAGGAGGCGGCCCCATTAAGCTCTTAGCCTCTGCCAGATCACTAGCAAGCTGACAGCAGCAGCTGCTAAGGTCCCAGAGCAATAGCCCTGCTTGGCCGTCAAAAACGGCATCAAACCATAAGCCAAATAAATCCTCTTCTCTCCAGTTGTTTCTAGCAAGTATTGGATCACAGGGATAAACAAGTAAATCAAAGCTGGTATTGACGTTTGCTAGGAGGAAGGTAGAGTGGGGGTGGAGCTTTGGCAGACCTGTCCTGCTTCTACTGAGCTTTCCTAATGGCTGTGCTGACCTGACCCAGCATCCTGCTTCCCCCTCCAGCTCTGCCTTCTGCTACGTAATTTGTGTCATAATAGACTATATCCCTTCTAATTGTAAGCCACATACATTTCCCTTTCTCTTCTAAGTTGTGCATGCACTCTGTCTCACAGCACCAAAAAGAAAAGTAGCTTCAACAACAATTTCTAATAATTCTCTGACCTAAAATGTCCCTGGTGTGTGATGTGTGTATATCAGAGGGCACTGTGTGTCCCTGCGGAGGACCAAGGGCGACTTTGGGAATCATCCTGGATTGCTTCCACCTCCATTTTGCTTCGTTCTGGGATGTCGCAGGCGAAGCAGAGGTTTAACCCCTGAGCCATCTCTCCAGCCATTGGCAGCATTTTCAAAATCCACACCATGGGGGCTGGAGAGATGGCCTGGGATACACACTGAAACTCTGTCTCAAAAGAACGGGGAAGGGAGGGGGGACAGGAGGGGAGGGGAAGAAAAAATAGTAGCTATTTAAATAATGGCAGAAAATCGAGCATTCCTTCCATACCATCAGGGATTGGGTAGTTCTGAAAGAGTTAGAGGCAAAAAAGGGCAGGTAAAGATGAGATGGTAAAACAAACAAACAAACAAATAAACAAAAAACAGCGTAAAGGTCTGATCAAGTTCAGGGCAGAGAATGGATGGGGGAGTAGAAAGCCGAGAAAGTGAGACTGTGATGTAACCAAAGCCCAGCATTTTCTCCCTCCGGACAATCACGTTTCTAACGCCAGAAGGACTTGGAAATCCTGAGATTCGAACCCCTAACTGCCCAAACCTTGGCTAACCCGCCCCAATAATGGGAGGAAACTTTGCCATTTCTTCCCCAAGACCTTCAACACTTCCTTCCTCCTTGGATGCCTGTCTACGCATACAGTGTCTTTCATCTGCTCAAATGCCCTGTTGAGAGCTGGGCATAGCGCAGATCTGTAACCTCAACACTCAGAAGAATGGAAAGTTCAAGGCCAGCCTGGGCTACCTAGGGAGGTCAGGTCGGTCTGGACTCCTTGCACAGCAAGACTCTGGAAAGACAAGAAGGACGAGGAGGAGCAGAAGAAAAGGAAGAGGAGAAGGAAAAGGAGGAGGAAGAGAAGAATTTTTTGTACTGTTCAGACAACAGTGAACTGTATTTTTCTTTTTTAATTTTATGTATTTTTCTAGTTTTTACAAGCATAATGAGTACTCATCCCTGCTTCCCTTCATCCCTCCTCCCTGCCCATCCCTCTCCCTTCCCTTCATCAATCCAGCTCACTCCCTCCTACCCTCCTGCCTGTCTGCTTCTATTGAAAGTCTTATTGGTCCTACATCAGGAACAATTTTTTTTCTTCTGTCCAAAGCATTTGTCCTCTTCTTCATTTGACTAAGTTGACATATTCAATTGTCGGGCCTTTATGTTAAGTACGTTTTGCACAAAATCCTTTTCTACTCTTTGTCTAAGTTGTCTTCCAATGATTCTCTCTCATACACGCTTAATTCTTCCCCTAGCATGGAACCATCTAAGACTACATACTTGTGCTTTCTCTCTCCTCCGTGATTCTCTGCCCCTCACACAGGACCTAGTCCAGAGAGCTCTCTTACCACTAACGTTTGTTTGAAAACACACAAGGAACAAGGGACTGTAAACTTAATAACTGTTAGCCTAAGCTACATTCTCAAAACCCTACTGCCTTTCTTTGTCCCCACCAGACCACATACAGGGGTTCAAATCCTGATGTCCACACTGGATAAATTGACTACACTGCTTAAATCCCCAGTCCACAAAGTTCAGAAACTTTTATTAACTATTTTTATTTTTAATAACAACATAGCCAGGGATTCTGCATTTCTTTCTTATTATTATTTACTTAGCGTGTGTGTGTGTGTGTGTGTGTGTGTGTGTGTGTGTGTGTGTATCTGTGTGTCTCTGTGTGTCTGTATGTCTATGTGTGTATCAGAGGGCATTGTGTGTCCCCATGGAGGACCGAGAGTGACTTCTGGAATCATTCTGGATTGCTTCTACCTTCTTTTTGCTTTGCTCTGGAATTTCCCAGGCCCTACCCACCAGGGCCAGAAGTTCAGGCTGCCACCATTTTTGCCTGATGTTTTTATGTGGGACTTGGAATTCAAACTTAGGCCTTCTGCTTGCAAGACAGAGTCTTAACCCCCAAGCCATCTCTTCAGCCTCCCCTTCCTGGCAGTTTTACATGGGATCCAGGATCCAAACTCAGGTCTTTCTGTATGCAAGGGAAAGTCTTAAACCCTGAGCCATCTCTGTAGCCCCCAACATAGCTATTTTCATAGACTTAATAAAAAAAAGCTGTCCTCATTTTTAGCAGATATAATTAGGGGAAATAGTTATAAAACCAAGTCCTTCCATTATCAGACCAATATAAAATATTTAATTATGTTCCATTATTTGGATGTTCATTTTAAAACATGATTGTATTTAACCACTTGTCCCAAATTATGGTGTATACGCTATCCATTTTATAAAATGGCTTTTCTTGAAAAATGCTCTGTAAACCAAGAATGGTGATACACACCTGTCACCCCATCAGTGGGGACACCGAAGCAGGAGAGGGTCAAGATTTTGAGCCCAAACTACATAGCAAAACCCTGCCTAAAATAATAATAATCATAATTAATTTTTTGCATACACATGTCTGTGTGTATGTGTATCAGAAGATGCTGCGTATCTCTATGGAGACCAAAGGAAGACTTTGGGAATCATCCTGGATTTCTCCACCTCCTTTTTGCTTTGCTCTGGTGTCTTCCAGATTATACCTTTTAGGACCAGAAGTGCAGGATTCTGCATTTCTGCCAAGCAGGGAACCAGAATTCAAACTCAGGACCTTTTGCTTGAGAGGCAGAGGCTTAAGCCCTGAGCTATCTCTCCAGCTCAATACCCACGGCCATGTAGCCCAAGCTCGCTCATACACCCCTTGACATGGGCCTTCTACAAGGCGTAGTAAATGGAAGTACATAGAATCTGCCCAGCGCAGTCTGGCCCAGTACCTGGTAACCAACAGACTCTGCATCTGGATGAACAGCTGTTCTCCTTGCCTCAGCTGCTCCATCATTCCTTTTCTCCTGAAAGAAGTTTTTCTTGAAGGTCAGGAAGAATGATATTTCTGCCATTTCCTACAGAAGACTCCAGACTTCCTAAGCATGTGAGGATGCAACCCTTGTGCCTACCATCCTCCGCCTTTTCTCCTGCTAGGTTTCCCCAGTCTCTCAAAGGGAGCGTATCGGGGCTGGAGAGATGACTCAGGAGTTAAGTCCCTACCTCACAAACAGAAGGATATGGCAGCGGTCCTGGATATGGTACTTCCGGTCCTGGAAGGCAGAACTTAGGGAATTCCAGAACAAAGCAAATAAGAGATAGAAGTAATCCAGGATGATTCCTGAAGTCACCCTTGACATTCCACAGGCACAAAGTACCCTCTGATACACATTCATACACACACACACACACACACACACACACACACGACATGCACAAAAAATAAAATAAATTGTTAAAAGGGGGTGTATGTCACTGACCATCAATAGTTCTTCTCTTTCCTGCAATATATATTCCTTGATTTTGAGGAAATACTCAGCCATAGTCAGTGTTATTATTGGTGACCTAACGCTTCCTCCATGATTCAGCAGGAAATAGGCCTGAGTTTCTTCAGTAGCACACAGAAGCCGTCATCCACCACGCTTAAGAGTCAGAACACTGGTCTAAAAAAAAAGTGGACCAAATAAAAATGTCTCTGCCTAGGAGCTAGACTGCCGCTGGGTAGCTGCAGCTTGTCTAGTATTCACGGAACCCTGGGTTCCTTTCCTGTCAATGCATTATCAGGCTCACAGTCACAAAGAGAGATTGAGGATGTTTCCAGTATCACCTTTAGGCCTCCACGGGAACATACCCACGGACCTGGGTTCTGGTGACTGAATTCAGGTTCCGGCAATGACCTGAATGACGGGGTGGTGACAGCTTTGGCCTCTGAGCCACCCCACCAACCCTAAAGCCTCTCCACCAACCCTAAAGCCACCCACCAACCCTAAAGCCACCCACCAACCCTAAAGCCACTCCACCAACCCTAAAGCCACTCCACCAACCCTAAAGCCACTCCACCAACCCTAAAGCCCCCCACCAACCCTAAAGCCCCCCACCAACCCTAAAGCACCATTTAACAGCAGATCCGTGTGCCTCAGCACAGGGGACCTAGAGACTTGGGGACAACCGTGCCAAAGAGACAGTTGACTGCTTTGTGGCTTTTCCCAGCAGCCTTGAACAGAAACTTCCAGAAGCTCGATGGTATCGGAACTGTTCAGAAGTCACTTGGTGTTTTGTGGATCTAGTGATTGAAGGCACATGATAGTTCAAGGCAGACATTATCCTGATCAGGGGGGAAATATGCAGATTTAAGGCCTTCATAATCTCACTAATTCTCAGAGACGAGCTCAGTATATTGCTGGGGCATTGTGATGTGGGGGTTTAGCAGTGTGCTCGAGTCAAGGTGAGGCACCACGCTTGCATCCAAATAGCAGGAAATGCGATCAAATCTTCCCCAAGAGAACCAAGATGTCCTCGGTGTCTCTGGCACAACTTTCCTAGGCGCAGCATCAGTGACTGGTCGCAAGACCGAAGGCTGATGACAGGCTGGGGTGTAGCTCAGAAAGAAAGCACCGGTCTATGTGCATGAGGCATGAGTTCTGCCCTTAGCACTGGGGGAGAAAGACCAGGGACCCGGGATGCAGGAAAACTCCAGATGGCGAAGCCACTTGCCTCGAGTCCCCTGAGCTTTGTTTCGTCTGCTTTTGGTTTGAAATGGGGTCTCAGACGGCCACGCTGACCTCCATCCTCCTGCCTCATCCTCCTGAGACCTGAAATTTCAAGTGTTTGCGGCCATGTCTGGCTAACTTTCCAGATTTGAAAAGGAAAACTGCCATCTCCTCCATCCATTTAAAAAGAATGTTTCCCTGCGGCCAGTCGAGCGAAATCTTTAGAATTAGGAATCAGTCTTTTTCTATTCTCTTTCTTCTCTATCTCTTCCCACTGTTGGCCCGGACATTCTGGAACGCCTTTAAAATTCCATCTAGTCTGTGAGGCAGTGTGTTTTGGGGGTAAATACCTACTTTCACACCTTACAAGTGCAAGTAGCCTGAACTATCTACATAATATCAATTAAATTTTATTTAAAAAAGATTAAGAATTATGGGAAACAAGAGACTTCTTTGACTCTGCTCACCCTATTCTTTCTTGTTGACTTTGGTAACATGTCTACTCTGGGTTTCTTATATATATATGTGTGTGTGCTTGCTCAAGGTAGTTCTGTTTTCTTCTCTTTATTTCATTTATTTATTTGAGAGTAAGGGAAAGAGAGAAAGACAGACAGACAGAGAAGATACAGACATACAGCAGGTGGGCTTCTGAGAATCGACCTTGGATCACCAGGTTTGAAGCAGGTGCCACACCCTCTGAACTAGTTCACCCGCCCCTCCAGCATACTTTTGAAATGTGAATCAGGAAACTCAACCACCATCCACATTATGAGAAGGATTTGTTTGACCCCATCCCCTGTCCACTGGGGCAGAATATAATGTAGTGTGGAGTGGCATACAATGTACAGCCTCAATTTACCTCTGGTTTCTCTTCAGGAATCTCTGGACACCTCCCTTGGTCACCCCTTGAGATGTTAATTCTGATTTTATTTTGTTTTGGTTTATACGGTCTCATGTAGCCCAGGCTGCCCTCCAATTCACTAAGGTAGTTTTCAAGGATGACCTTGAAATCCTAATCCTCCTGCCTCCGCTGCACAAGTACTGGAATTGCAGATGTGTGCCACCACGTCCTGCTCGGTCACATTAAGCTGAAACGAAAGTAACGGAAATACGCAGCATCCCCAATGTGATACACAAGCTTTGGCCAGTGCCTACTGTCTTCCAGAAATAGCCTCTTGAGTCCATCTCTGGGGTCACAGTGACTATCGAGCTTCCACTAAGCATCACAGCGCTTCTCCCTGTCCCGGAGGTCGTCTTGCTCCTGCAGTGGGAGCTGAGGAAAGTAACAATCCACAAGTCCAGGTACTACAGACAGTGTCTCTGCCTGTCGTGACAGGCTGTCCAGGTGGCCTTGATGTAACCACACTGCAGATGTGCAATTCTCCAGCAAGCCAGACACTCCGACTTAACACCTCATTGTTCCCTTCAACTAACTGCCAACCAGCCTGGTGACCACACGCTGAACCGCATGTTCTTTTCGGCAGAATTAAGCTCCCTTGCTAACTTCCTGCTGTGGTCATGACACGTATCCACACTGGATGCTCCCTGCATCTTACCTCTTTTCTATATAATCACCCCAAACAACATATAGAACATAACATTTAAGATTAATTTTTTAAATATCTGAAAATGAACATGCATATACATATTCTTAGCCTTTTGCAACTCTGCCTAAAAATCACTGCTTGCAAATAGCCATGCATGGTTTCATCTACTTTGATTTTTTTTTACTCTGCTGGGGGTTCTGAGCTTATGTGTTCTGTGAGAACACTCGAGAACCATGGTCTATTACACACAGTCACAGGCAGATAACCTGAGAGTTCTCACTAATATTTCTGAAATTAATACAAATTACAGAGGTTGTCCATATTACTATGAAAAGATTTCCATATTCTCTTGGGTTTGTTTAGTACAATGCCATTGATAAAGTAAAAGAGTTGCTCTAAGTTAGTTTGTGTCTTTTTTCTTTATGTACTGCACGCAGAGGCGTAGACTTTAGAGTAGGCACAACTGAAACAATTGCTAGCTGAAGGGTGCTAGATTGGGTAAGACATTCATGACTGATAGGAAGTGCTGCTAAATTAACACTTAAGCAGACTCATGGATTGAGAACAGTGGAGAAAGAGGCATAGAGTAAATTGTTGCCAGCCAGGAAAAATAAATAATAACCCTATTCTTTCTCCACCAAACAATTTAAATGAATTGTACCCTGGCTCACTGTGGTGGTGCTGTGAATTCTAAACAAAGTCTTCTGTCTGACTCGAAGAATAAGTAAAACGTAGTTTCCTCCTGTCCCTCCATTGCTTGCTGGTGACATCTTCACCCTGTTCTTAACTGTTAATATTCAAAGAAGAAATGGCTCTTAGCTATAGCTACCCAAGGAGCCGTCTGTACAGGGCTTACCCAGATATCAATCAAGAGTGGGGTTTATTGAACTCTGCACCGTGGAAGTTTTGAACAGACTAATTATTGTAGGAGAACATCCTGTGTGTAGTAAGATGCTTAGTGACATTTCTAACCTTTGCCTCCTGGTGGTGACACTCAAAAATATCTCTAAGCGGGGCTGGAGAGGTGGCTCAGCGGTTAAGCCCCTGCCTTGCACGCGGAAGGTCCTGAGTTTGGATCCTAGATCCCACATATAGACGCCAGGCGGAAGCGGGGGCGGCCTGCGTTTCTGGTCCTGGTGGGCGGAGCCTGTGAGTTCCGGGGCAGAGTAAACAAGGAGGAGGAGAAGGCGGTCGATATACACATGCACAATTGAATAAATAATAATAAAAAAAAGCTTTAAAAAAATGTCTCTAAGCATTGTCGATGGTCCCTGGAGAACAGAATCGCCTTCTGTGAGGAACAACTAGTTTCTGTGGAGTGATCAGTTCTAAACAGGACCTCGCAATTGCCACCATCAGGGAACCTTTTGGAAGTGGGGACTGGTAAGAATAGAAGAGACTAAGGGTGGGGAGGGGGTGCTGCCGACTGTAGCCCCTGGTCACGGTGGGGCTGCCGCACCCAAGAACTCGCAGCAAAGATGTCCACTGCCGGCCATACGCCCTGCATAGTAGTTGGTCTGCCAACATTTCACCACGGAGGAGGGAAGAGCTCAAGAAGCACTACACCTCCCTGAGAAGCTGTTAAGGTCAATGCCAGACAGGAGAAGGGGAGCTTCTCCACTCAACAGTTTACTCTCTGTTAGGTCACGTGTGCCCCCAAAGTACTCAGGCGCTTGCGGGTACGGGCGTTGAAACCCATTAGGCCATACGTGCATGAAGAATTGAAAGCAGGAGGGCGACTGTCTGGAAAGGAGAAAATGTAAAGTGCGACAGAGGGGGGATGGGATTGGCCTTAAGGGCTGGAAACACATATGAAAGTGTCGAAGAATAGAAATAACTCAAAAAGCTAATCTAGAGAAGGGCTTGAACGGAATGCATAGCCTTAGGCCGGTCAGTTATAGCTAGAGGGCAAGGATCGAAAATTTGACTGTAACCCTAATTAGACTATAATAGGCCAGTGATATGGCTCAGAGGGTAGAGGCACCTGCACACAAACCTGATAACCCGAGTTCAATCCCCAAAACCCACCTGGTGGTAGAAAAGAACTGACATTCAAAGGGGCTGTTTTCTAACTCCTACATGTGTGCTATAGCACATTTACATTCTCTCGCTCTCTCATACGCACACATCAGATGATACAGATAGATAAAATAGTCTCTCGTTAGGTGATAAGTAGATAGAGATATATAAAATATTTTTTTAAAAATAACTCTAATGTGGGCTGGAGAGATGGTCAGGGGTTAAGGCTTTGTCTCACAAGCAGAAAGTCCTGAGTTCAGATCCCAGGACTCACGAAAAATGCCAGGTGGAAATGGAGGTGGTGTGCACTTCTGGCTCAGGTGGGCAAAGCCTGGGAAATCTCAGAGGGAAGCAAGGAGGTAGAAGCAATCCAGGATGATTCCCAAAGTTACCCTTGATCCTCCACAGGGACACCCAGTGCCCTCTAACAGACACACACATAGATAGATAGATAGATAGATAGATAGATAGATAGATAGATAGATAGATAGATAGATAGATAGATAGACAGATAGATAAGACAGACAGACAGATAGACAGGTAGATAGATTAGATAGATAGATAGATAAGTAGATAGGTAGGTAGGTAGATAGATAGATAGATAGATAGATAGATAGATAGATAGATAGATAGATAGATAAGTAGATAGATAGATAGATAGATAACAAACAAAAACAAATAAACAAATATCTTTAAAAAAAACTCTAATGAGACCATAAATCCATCTGGGTTTTCCTTTCAGAGACATTGAAAAGAAATTCCTTCAAGGTTTGGCTTCTTCCATCTCATTTTCTGCTGATGCTGTGCTTTGTTCTAAATGTTTGCTCACTATAAGGCTCCTATGCTGAACTTCTAACACTCCAAGTGATGTTAGAGGCCAGGCCTGGTGAGGTACACCTGTAATTCCAGCACGAGGGAGGCTGGGGTAGAAGGATACTGTGAGTTTGAGGCCAGCCCTGGCTATACAAAGAGTTTGAGGTTAACCTGAACTAAAGACCATATGTCAGGCAATAACAACAAAAATGTGATATTAAGTATTAGGGGCTTTGGGAAAGTGATTAATTAATGAGGAATAGAGTCCCCATTAATGAGGTAAGGGTCCTTGTAAAAGATTTGAGAGAGAATTAATACTGCTTCTACCATGTAAGGAGACAGAGAGAGAGAAAAAAAAAAGAGAGAAGAACTGAAGCAATGGCTAAAGGGGTAAGCCTATGCCTTGCACATAGAATGACCTGAGTTTGGATCCCAGATGCCACATAAAAAATTCTGGGTGGAAATGGCAGCATCTTGCAGTTCCAGTCCTAGAAGGCTGGAGCTTGGGAAACTAGAACAAAAACAAAAAGAAAGTAGAGCAATTCAGGATGATTCCCAAAGTCACCCTTGGGTCTCCACAAGCACATACAGAGCCCCACCCCACCCCCATACACATACTCTCGATAGATAGATAGATAGATAGATAGATAGATAGATAGATAGATAGACAGACAGTCAGATAAAAAGAATTATCTATGAAATAGGTAGACCTTCACGTACCACCAGATATGCCAACATCTTCACCATTGATTCCCAACCATCACAATTGTGGGAAATAATAAGGATCTGGGCAGGTGCCAACCTCTCTTGACGTTTTGCTACTGAAAATCCAAACAGACTAAGACAGTGGATTATCTTCCTTATGCTATGGAAAAATGCCTGAGATTATTACCTTACAAAGAGAAAAGTTTTCTCTGGCTCATAGAGTCCAGTCTATGGCATTGCTTTGGGCCCACAGCAAAGCAGAACAGTACAGGAGAGGCGTACCACAGAGCAAAATCACTGATCTCGTGCCCTGGAAGCAAAAGAAGAGACTAGGATCCCATAGGCCCCTTCCTGAGTATGCTCCCCAATAATCTGAGGATTCCCCACAGTCTCTCTTTTTTTCTACTTGTACAAGCATATTGAGTATTTATCCCAGGTTCCCTCTCTCCCCCCTCCCTCCCATCCCCTTCCTTCATTTCACCATTCCCTCTCATTCTCCCTCACACCCTTCTGCCCGCATGCCTCTGTGGACCCCAGGGTTCACTCTAGCTTGTCTACTCCTGTGGGGGCTCAGGCCTCCGTGGTACCTCAAAGTACCTCTCTTCAGGCCACCCTGCTAATTGTGCATTTCCCTTTACTCATCCAGCTTTAAACCCAAAGATTTTCCATTCTACGGGTATAATAACAGCCACTTACAGGGCAGTTTGTGTACTGTCTTCCTGCCTATACGATTATTGGTTGTCGTCTATATTGATCTATTTCTTTGTTTGTTTAGGTTCTTGTCCTGGTTTACAGTACCAGGGATGGGTACCATTCTGACAAGTGAGTCTTGAAGCCAATCAGAAAGCTGTTGTCTGTCCCCTCACACCACTATTACACTGGTGGACGCCCCACAATCTCTAACTCTTAAAGGCTCAACAACCTCAGAGGACCAGGCCGGTTCTTTAGAGATCTTCAAGATCCAAACCATAGCAACCATGCTAGTAAACCTTTTGTCTATCCTTTATTTTTCTCTATATTCACAGAAATTTTATGTCTTGTTTTCTAAGCATTTCCTCTGTTCATAGGTACTTCTGTCATCTGCAGTTTCAGACATTTGATTGTTTAATTCATCTCAATTAGAACTCCATTTTTTTCCTGTGTAATTTTTTCTCGTTAGTATAACCTGAAGGCTATTAGGCAAGACATACGAGTCTCTCTGTCCTTCAGGAATCAAAAAGTCTGGGTGTAGATATGGTGATGTCAGTCGGAACTAAGTATCCAGTGCTCATCTGCTAGTAAACACTGCCAGTCTGGGGCCTCCACCGTCGTAGCTGATAGCAAAGACTTAAAAGACCAAGCTCTCTGATGTCATAAAACTCAGGAAATTTAATGATCTGCCAGTGTAATAGACTCAGAGATAAGAGGACCGTGATGAATCTGTTAGAGGTATTCTCTTGTGACCCCTTCCCCTACACACCATTGGCCTAGAGAAAAGAAAAAAGAGGGGTTCCCAGCTGTCACCTTGAAAGACAGGTTAGAAGCTGAATTTTTGGTAGAGTAGAAGACAAAACCTTAGTCTCAGGGGCTTCCTTCTGAAATAAGAATGCTTGGAAGAGCTGCATTCCCAAGAATGGGGTAACAAGAGCACTGTCCCCCCCCCCCAAGAATGGTTCCCCTGGAGCCTGGGGTTGAATCAGCCACAAGGGACAGTGGGAACCTGGAGCCTTGGCAATGCTGGCGACAGAGTAACCACGTCCCAGAAAAGTCAGCAGAGTGCCCCTTGTGGTGGTGACAGGAACTGCTCTCCAGCAAAGCACAAGAGATGCGCCTGCTTGTGCCTAGTAGGGGGAAGAATCCTTACGTGCAGGTGGAAGTACTGGCAAACAGACACGTAGAAAGGAAAGAAATAACGTAGCTGTCAAGAGAGCTCAGGAGATGAGGGGTCTGCTCGTAAGCTTGGAGACCTGAGTTCGATCCCCAGAAGCCCACATGGTGGAGGCGAGAACTGACATTTGAAAGCAGTCCTCTGACCTACCTGTGTGCCGGGCATGAATATGAATCCTCTCTCTCTCTCTCTCTCTCTCTCTCTCTCTCTCTCTCTCTCTCTCTCTCAAAATATTTTTAAATCTGCAAAGAAATAACTTAAACATACTTTGTATAGACTGGGCATTCGTATATTTCCAACGTTGTTATGGGTGATTTGGGGGAAAATAGGTGTCTTGGAGGGTATATTTTATGATTCAAAGAGGATACACCAGTCTGTTTCTCTTCACCTAAGATGTGCCTTTGTTTTGAGTTGGTAGTTGGCTGCCTGAGACAGTGGGCTCTCTCTATAGCATGGGCTAGCCTCACACTCACTGTAGAGCTCAGGATGTCCTCAGACTCACAGCAATCCTCCTAAAACAGCTGCTCAAGGGACATCATGACAGGCATGAGGTGCCAAGCCCAGCTAGACATGCTGCTGGAAAGAGATGCTTGCCCCTGGGAGAAACAGGCAGAGCTAAGTTCATCATTACATACCTGGGCCCCACTATCAAATACGACAGCTTTTTTTATTTTAAAAGACTTCATTTTTTTATTATTCAAGAGAGGGAAAAGAGAGAGAGCAGGTGCATACACACATCACAGCACATGAGTTGGGGCCAGAGGACAACTTTTGGAAGTTATTTCTGTTCTTCCACATGTAAGATCCAGGAATCAAATTTAGGTGTTTTTTTTTTATAGCTGCCTTTATCCACTGAACCATCTCATCAACCCTTAGAACTTTTATTTTATTTATTTTAGTGTGTGTGTGTGTGTGTGTGTGTGTGTGTGTGTGTGTGTGTGTGTATGTAAGCACATATATGGAGGTCAGAGGAAAAGTTTTGAGAATTGGCTCTCTCCTGCCCCCTTGTGGGACCTAGAGATCAAACTCAGATCACCAGGCTTGCACACGGCCCTTTTACCTACTGAGCCATCTTGCTAACCCTGAGAAGCTTCTTTATGACCTCTACATATACTTGTAGCTTTGGGAACTTTTGAAAGTCAAATTTAATATACTCTTTCCTCAAGGATTAGCACAGTGACACAAATAAAAACTGACAATGTTGAACAGAAATGCTACTCTGGCTAAGAGGAAGAGAAACACGTGTCTGGAGAAAATCGAGAGTCATCTTTTGACCCATGAAGCATCAGATCGACTTGATATAAACATAGGTGACAAGAGTCCAGTATGCAAAGGGGTGAGATACTAACTGTGACAGAGGCAAGTAGACAGAAATCGAGACTTGTGCTTATGAAATGTTAGCCGGCTTCTTCAAGATTTTGTGATGGTTACAGACAGCTGAGGGGGAAGAGGCCTCTACATGGTCATGAGGAACTGACACAGCGAAGAAATGGCTGGTGGAAGAAAGGAAGAGAAAAGAAGATGGCAGTGAAAATAGATTGCTTTTCGTGTGTGTGTGTGTGTGTGTGTGTGTGTGTGTGTGTGTGTGTCAGGGGGCACTGTGTATGCTGTGGAAGCCCAGAGGAGACTTTTGCAGAGGGCATGAAGGGAGGATTCATCCAAGATTGTTTCTACCTCCTTTTTGTTTACCTCTGGGGTTCCTTCCCCCTTTTTTAAAGCAGAATGAGGGATCCAAACTCAGGTCCTTCAGCTTGTGAGGCAAAGTCTTAACCTCTGAGCCATCTCTCCATCTGAAAGCTTGTTTTTGGAGAGGCTGTTGCAACCGTGGCTGTGACTGAGCACCGCAGAGGTGGGTGAACCTTACACCTTGCACCCTTAATATTAAAGAGGTGGGGATCGCCTAGGGTGGTTGATTTTCCTCCATCCAAGACTCTTTGGATTGTCGGCTCCCTGTTCCCGATGCAGTATTTATGCTTGGCAAGCCAGGACTTGGGATTTAGCCACCACCACCACCGCCTCCATCCTATCACTTTTTAATTTAGCTCCTAGCTCCCCGCCAGGAACCTGGATGCCTGCAGTGTTAGGTCCCTGCAGGGCAGATATGATGTAGAGAGATGAGTTGCTCAGGCGAAATGCATGAGGCTCCATTAATAAAGCTTTACCGGGGAGGTGATCAACCTTTCCAGAGGCTTCTGCTGTTGGTGCCAGGAAGATCAAACTTTCAGTCTCAATTCATCAACCGAGAAGCTCCGCATCAATGATGTCGGACTGCTGTGGAAACCCCACACGCATCAGCAAGAACGGCCTCCTGCTCTACATGCGCTCCCACACTTACATCTTCGCTCTCACGCCTGACAACTTTACTGACTTGGGGCCTATTCTTTCCTCACGACTTCGCCTTTTTTTAATATTGACTCTTCACCATTTATAAAAGTAGCATATGCTTGATGTAAACATAACTTGATTAAGAAGCTAAGAAAGCAATACCAAGAAGAAAGTGTGTGATTTGTCACTGACATCTCAAGCTAGTCTTGCATATGTTGATTTTAAAGCACAGCTGGAGTAGTACTCTATAAATGGTTTGGTGTTCAGTTTTATTTTTAACCATTACATTTTTGGGAAATTCTTCACATTATTGAAATTCTTTTTAGTCATTTCGATAGTTCGAATTTCATCACTTGTGGATATGACATTTTTATCTGATTTAGTATCTCCTCTGCTTGATTGTTCGACTATAATAAAAGTTTACTGGGTTGTGTGCATACTTGTGGATAGTTAAAGGAGGGAAAATAAAAGAACTCATAAAGACTCAAATTGACTCTGCCTCGAAAGCAGAAGGACCTGAGTTTGGATCCCAGGTCCCACCTAAAAACACCTACACTTCCGTCTTGTTGGGCGGAGCCTGAGAAATCCCAGAGCAGAGCAAAAAGATAATAGATGCAATCTAGGATGATTCAGAAGTCACCATTGGTCTTCCACAGGGACATACAGTGCTCTCTCGCTCTCTCTCTCTCTCTCTCTCTCTCTCTCTCTCTGTCTCTCACACACACACATGCACACACACACATCACACACACACACACACACACACACAATAAAGGGGTTTTTTTAAAAAAAGAAAGAAAATAGAGAACCCTTTTTTTATCCTAAAGTCTTCTGAGTTCAATTTAGTCAAAGTTTTCCTGTTTTCTTTTTACTAAAATGAAAAACAATTAGAGAACTCTATAAAATAAGATATATGTCCATCTTCAGCTAGTAAAATGACTCAGATAAAGATGCTTCCAGCTAGGCCTGACAGTCTCAGCTCGATTCTGAGTCCCCATGGTAGAAGGAGAGAAATGACTCCCCAACTTGTCCTTCGACCTCCACATATAGACTGTGGTCATACATGCTCCTCCACATGAAAACACAATAGGGCGATCTAGCCCCTCATGGCTCTCTAGCACCATGAGTCCGTTTCCAGCTTCCTGCTTCTCCTGGAGGCTTCCTTTCTCCTCATGAATTCCATGCCTAGGCACCGTGAGCTCTCATGGGCTCCCTACCCCCTCATGGCACTTCACGTCTGGAGTCCATGAGTTCCAACCCTTCTCTTCTCTAATAAACTCAACCTTAATCCTCTACACCATGTTCTGATTTCTATCTTCGACTCTGGAACACAAGAACCCTACGATATTGGGACGGTCGAGACCATTTCCCTGCAACATTTGGCGACCACGAAGGAACCCAGAAAAAGAAAGTCTCTTCTTATTGGACAGCACAGCCCTAGACTGTCAATCTGTGCTTTGGAGGACAGCCTGAACAGCTCAAGAAGGTTCAGCAGCCTCATTCTCATCCATGAAGCTCTGAAGAGATCGCACAAATCCCAAGATGATTCACCATAAGCAACAAAAGGGTGAGTGACAGGAGCAGGGGAGGATCTGCACACACACAGACTGTGAACCTGTGACATCCGGAACAATTCTCCTACACCCCTGCATCCAGAAGTAATTATTTTTCCCACGTGATCAGCAGGTTGGAGAAATTTTCACTGTTTAACCTTGACCCTTGGGCCCAGATCTTTCCAGAACCCTAGGTTTATAAGCACAGCAGTAAATCACCACAGATCCTGGTGGAGAAAAACAGCTGTAAATACTCTAACACTTGAATTACAGGACTTGAGAAGTCTTAAGGAGATTGCTGTTAGTGTGAACACTTGGACAATGTAGGAAGTTGAGCTTATTTTTAAAGAATGTATAACCGAAACACATCCCGTTATGTACTCATAGCATTAACACTCTGTGTGGCATGTGCAGGTGCGTGTGAGCTTGTGTACTAGTGGGGACTGTGGTCCCCGGGACCGTGAACCCCAGAGAGCTGCCTGTCCCTGTCCCTGTGGCACTGAGATTGTAAACATGGGCTGCCACATCTTTTTGTTAATTTATAATGGGCATTATACTTGGGTCCAACTAAGCTTTTGTCCCCAGCACTATAAAATATAGACTATTCAGCAAAACAAATAAAGAAAATACAGCAAAAATAAAAAAAAAAAAAAAGAAAACACACTATATAGATAGATACATAGATACATAGATAGATAGATAGATACATATAGATACATAGATATGTATTTCTTTCCCCAACTTCATATCAGAATCATTTTTCTATTGCATATTCACACACACAGTTACTTTCAAAGTTAACCGTGTATTAACATCTTTTCCCATCTTTTCCTAACTTTATTACATTGGTTAAACTCCCTAGCTAGCATGTGGTAGTGCACACCTATAATCCCAGAATGTGAGCGGTAGAGACAAAAGGAACCAGCCAGAATTCAGTGTCATTCTTAGCTGCTTACTGAGTTCCAGGCCAGCTTGGGCTACAAGAAACCCTGTCTCAAAAAATCAGGACCAGAAGAGAGACTCTCCGAAGCTGTGCTAGAAACTCTCTTCAGTCATCACCCACTGGCCTTTTGTTTTTCTGCCTTTGTTAGCGTTGTTTACTTTCGATTTCTTTATGTATTTTGAAGCATATTAACTACCTGAACATTTGAACATTTGCATAGAAGTATTAAAAAATATTTTGAGATGCAAATAAGATTCAACCAAACTTAAAGACAAATTCTACCAAATAAAAGAAATCATAATTCCTACTTTATATAAAATATCTCTATGCATGTTATAACTTTGAAATAGACAGGATCTAAAAGAATGAAGAATCCTGTTTAGTGAAGAGAATTGGATAGAAGTCAAGTTTTAGATGTGAGAATGGCTGTAGTTGGAAACTTCTTATTTTCTCCATATTCACTAACCGTCTGTAAGGAGAAGCAAAAGAAAGAGAGGGGAGAGAGGAAGGAAAGGACAGAAGGAGGGGAGAAGGGAGAGGAGAAGAGATGTGAGGAGGGAGGGGAGAAGAGAGAGAAAGACTAGAAAGCTAAAATATGGTCATGTGGACACTTACATCTGTGCTGGTTGTAAACTTTTGCTTTTAACTTTGTATCATTCTGTTGAAATGCACGTGTCCAATATTTCAACCTGACCTTGAAGTTATATGACAGCATTTTCAAGATTTTTTTCTTTTTAATGATTCATAAAACATTTTATTTATTTACTTATGAGAGGGAGAAGTGCACCTGCACGCGCGCACACACACACACACACACACACACACACACACACACATCACTTCACATGGTAGAGGTCACAGACAACTTCTGGAAATCATTTCTCGCCTACCACGTGGGCTTCTGGGGATTGAACTCAGGTCACCAAGGTTTCCAGCAGACACCTACCCACTGAGCTATTTGACCAACCCCTCAAAATATTTTTTAATACTTCTATGCAAATGTTCAAAATATACTTAATTTAGAATATGAAATTTTCATTCATAAACATAAGAAATAAACTTCTTTATGCAACATTTTTGAAGAGTATGTTTTGACCAGAATGAATGTGTGACTTCTATGTGTGAGAACTTGAGAAGTGTAAATCTTATCATTTTTTAGCTAAATGTGTGATCTCTCTGTAAAAGAATAAAGCTTCAACTACTGTTCCAAACAATCCTCAAGGACCTGAAGCAATAAAATGAACTCCGTCAAAGGGAGGAAAATGTCACAGTGAACTACATGATCTTCAGCCATTACCTTGGTTCAGGATGCTTTTTACATACTTCCTGAAAGGGTCAATAAAGCAACATGTCTGGGGGGAAAAAAGATACTTAAAACATACCCTAATGACTATGTTTCTCACACACAGATTTTCGTGAGAGAAACGAAGATGGAAGAAAATCTGCGGCTGTCCCAAAGCATGGAAGAGAATCTGTCATAACTCTTATTACCTGTGGAGGGCCAAAGGTAACTTCAGGAATCATCCCGGATTGTTCTCCTTCCTTTTTGCTTTTGCTCTGAGGTTTCTCGGGCTCTGCTTTCTAGGACCAGAAGTGCAGGCTCCTGCCATTTCTGCCTGGTGTTTTTATGTGGGATCTGAGATCAGGTTTTTCTGCTTGTGAGGCAGAGAATTAACCCCTGGGCCATCTTTCCATCCCCTGCTAATTGTTTTTTAAAGCTACAGATGTATTGGTAAAGGTATATAATAAGTTAGAACCTAAAGATGTACCATTCCTCAGTTTGGACATTTCCTGATTAGGTGTGGCTAATTAAATTTAACATGAAAGCCAGGCATGGTGGTGCAACACGTAATCCCAGCAATGGGAGGCTGAGGCAGGAGGATTACAAACTCCAGACCAGCCTGGGATACGTGATGAATACAACTCCAACCAAGGATGTAGAGCATGACCTGCCTCAGAGAGAGACAGACAGACAGACAGATAGAGAGGCAGAGAGAGAGAGAGAGACAAAGATAAAGAGAGAGAGACACAGAGAGAAAGAGGAAAAGAAAGGAATAGGAAAAATGGGGGTTAGGAGTATAGCTCAGCAGTAGACTACTAACCTAGCAAGTATAAAACTTTAATCCCCAGCAATGCATAATATAATGTAACATAATATGTAATGTAATATAATAATATATAACATACTATGAAATAAGTTGTTTATGGATATTATTAAATATTAAATATATATTAAATTTATATTTAATAACTTATTTTTATATTTAATGTATATTATATAATATATTGTTATATTATTTAATAATTAAATTCATATTTGATAATTTAGTTTAAAATACTGAAATGTTATTAATACTTTTAAGATAGCCATATATTTTATCTCTGTCATAATCATACAAAATATTAAAAGCAAAAAAATTTAGACAGTATGGAAAGGACATTTTTTGAGACAAGCCTCCAGTTCTCCTGCCCCGTCTCTGAGCGTGAGTTGCAGGCACGAGGTGGTTATAGCAACTGTCAACCTGACACCTGGGGGAAGGTCTCGCCAGGTCCACCTGTCCGGTACTGTCTCCATTGAGACTGGCTTCCAGGAGTGCATGGGAAGTGTTGTCTTCATTATATAATTGACCTGGGAGGGTCCAGGCCACGGTGGGTGGTATCATTCCTTCGGCCATGGATCCATAAAGATGGAGGATATGGGGCTGGAGAGATGGCTCAGAGGTTAAGACTTTGCCTCTCAAACAGGAGGTCCCGAGTTCTGATTCCAGGTCCCAGGCGGAAACAGGGGCAGTCTGTACCTCCGACCCTGGTGGGTAGGAGCCTGGGAAATCCCAGAGCAAAGCAAAAAGAAGGTAGAAGCAATCCAGGATGATTCCCAAAGTCACCCTTTAATAATAAAAAGATGGAGAGAATGGGCGCTGGCAAGCAAGCCTGCATGGACTGCCCGGTGTCTGCTCTTGCGGGGGATGTCATGTGACCCACCACTTCCCACTCCTGCAGCAATGATAGACTGTCACCTGCAACCATGAGCCAACCAAATCCCTGCTCCCCTACATTGCCTGAGCTGTATTTTGCCACAGCAACATGTAAGCAAACCAAGATACCGTCTTAGAACCTAAAGCAGGAAAGAGAGACATAAATGAAGAGTCTCTTCACCTTTGATGAAACTAAGAAACGTCTGAAAACCCAATCCATTAATAGGAAACACCATGAAGAACGGCCAAGACCAAAGCATGCTTGAAGTTGTGACTCAGGGACACGCACTGGCTGGCCCCGCACACTTCTGGGAGGTGAGTGGGCACAAATGAAGGGCACGGAACACAACTTAGTCTGCAGCAAGAAGAATAGAGTCCACGGGCTGCTATAGAGGCTTCCTTAAAACCAGGGTGTTTGGGGGGAAGGGAGGGCCAACAGGGCTGAACAAGGAACTTGACCCTATTTAGTGTTCGGGGTTGAGACCAGCATGGAGCCCTCAGGGGTCTGCCTCCTGGGCAAAGAAGCAGCACTTATGCCCAGGTGGATTGGCAAAGGACAAAGAGGGCCTCACATGCTTTTAATGAAAATGTTTGAGACCAATTCTTTTCTTTTCTTTTTCTGTTTTTTTCTTTATGTTCATTTCAGGCTTTTCATATGAATTGTATCATCCTCACCCCTTACAACTCAGTCCCAATTCCCTACTGTTCTCTCTACAAATGTTCTTCTTCTCCACCAATCTCCTGCAGGTGCTTATGGTGTGTGTGTGTGTGTGTCTGTGTCTGTGTGTGTCTGTGTGTGTGTCTCTGTGTGTGTGTGTCTGTCTGTCTGTGTGTGTCTGTGTGTGTGTCTGTGTGTGTGGTGTCTGTGTGTGTGTCTGTGTGTCTGTGTGTGTGTCTGTGTGTGTGTCTGTGTGTCTGTGTGTGTGTGTCTGTGTGTGTGTCTGTGTGTCTGTGTGTATGTGTGTCTGTCTGTGTGTGTCTGTGTGTATGTGCATGTGTCTGTGTGTGTGTCTCTGTGTGTGTGTCTGTGTGTCTGTGTGTGTCTGTGTATATGTGTGTGTGTCTGTGTGTCTGTGTGTGTCTGTGTGTATGTGTGTGTCTGTGTGTGTGTCTGTGTGTGTGTCTGTGTGTGTGTCTGTGTGTGTCTGTGCGCGTGTCTGTGTGTGTGTGTCTGTGTGTGTCTGTGTGTCTGTGTGTGTGTCTGTGTATCTGTGTGTCTGTGTGTGTCTGTGTGTGTGTGTGTGTGTGTGTGTATGTTACTTAGTCCCATCTGGGAGACTGTCATGGACATGTGTCTTGGCGCTTGCTGGAATAAGGATAACTACACCAGTGGGCACAGTGGACACCAGTGGGCACCAGTGGGCATGCTAGTGGGCATGCTAGTGGGGATGGGGGAGCTGTGACTCTTCTCACTCATCCAGCACAGGTGTCCTTAGTCTCTGTGGGAGGTGTTGAGGCTGATTCTTAATAATTACTAAAACTCATAGAACTAATAAGTGTTAGTACCAAAGAGAAAGTTTAGGAAAGAGAAAGAAGGGAAGGAGGAAGAGAGGGAGGGAGGGAGGGAGGGAGGGAGGAAGGAAGGAAGGAAGGAAGGAAGGAAGGAAGGAAGGAAGGAAGGAAGGAAGGAAGGAAGGAAGGAAGGAAGGAAGGAAGGAAGGAAGGAAATTAAGAGACCAACTATCTGAGAGTGACTGTGAGAGGGAAAATAAAAATCACAGAAGTCTCTGTGCACTTCCTAAGCCAAGCAGCTACGAGAGGCCCTGGCTTCTACCATAACAGGGAGCCACCTCTGCTGCCACGTCTTCCTCGCACATGTATGATACCTAGAAATCATGCAAAAAGATGATATTGGCCTTTAACAGTTTGGAGATAAAGAATAATGTTTTACAGCTAGCAGACATGTGTATCCAAAAACAGATTATGTTTTAGGAAAGGCTTTATTATTAGAGATATTTGCCTTCCCTGAAAGGTTTAAAAACCTCACTTGTTCAATTTTATCACTTGTTTTGCTATTACATCTCATAAGAAATATGTTTCAGGTTATAACTTTATTTATATACTATTTCACAGAAACTAAACCACCGGTGAGTGGGCCGGGGGACAATGTACTCTTAGCTAAGTGTCTGAGGGACACGTGCACTCCTGCATGGACATACTCTTCAGGACAATGGTGATTCAGCCAGAGATGAGTGTATCCCAGAGATGAGTGTAAGGCCTGGGGAGATGCCCAGTGATTAAGACCTTTGCTTTGAAAGCAAAAGGACCTGAGTTCAAATCCATAGATCCCACATTAAAATGCCAAGCTGGTGTGACAGCCTGTCTGTAATTCCAGTCCTGGAAGGTGGATTCTGGGAATCGCCAGGGCAAGCCGGCTAACCAAACTAGTCCTGATGGTTGCTCTGGCCTTAGTTAGAGACCCAGGCTGGCAGCAATACGGTGGAAGAAGGATGGCGGACGATTCTCAGTGTCACCCTTGGACCTCCACAGACACACACACTCATGCATACTATGTATGTTTATCTGCGCACCCACATGCAAATACACACATGTATACCCCCACATACAAACATACATGGAAGCAGAGAGAGAGAGAGAGAGAGAGGAATACAGGTTAGGGTTGATTTGTACTTCAGAAATTATCAAGACTTCCAAGCTCATAGTCCACTTATGCTTCTGAACAAAGGACCCTCGGGGGCTCGCTGGAAGCGGGGTACCGATGGCCCGGTGAACCGGGACAAAGCACAGTAGCATCTCATCGACTCCTGAAAGGAACACTGAGGAATCTGCAGCTGGCACCGTCTTACCAGAGTTGTCACGGGAGATAGATGGGCGCATTGTTCAATTAGTGAGGAAAGGGAACGTTGTTGTGGAGATACTGTGGGCTGTGCTCCAGCGTCCACGGCTCCCGTGGGCTGTGCTCCAGCGCCCACGGCTCGTTTGCAATCCTCAGGCAGGCTCAGAGCCGTGGACCGAGGACTGTACAGTGCACTGTTGGGTGGAAATGGGGCTGAAAGAGAGGGCGGGGTAAGGGGGAATGTCCGCGAGATGGCTCTGGAATGGACACTTAAAGGCTTGTTGGCCCGGGCACACTGGAAGGTGCCAAGGAACCAAGGAGCTGTTGAGAGACTGTCACGCTGATTGGCTGGCTCCCTCACGGTCAGAACTTGTGGTTTGTTTTGTTTTTGCACGTGTGTGTGTACACAAGAGGGTCTTAGGCAGGTTAAATACAAGATGGCTCAAGCTGCCCCCTACTCTCTCCCTCTGTGTCCGTGTCCAGACAAAGGACTTCTCACCTCAGCCCACCTGGATACACTCAAGGACCCCCACAGCCCCTCTCCGAGGACAGCTCCACAGCCTGCAGCTCCCAAGGACTTTTCTTCACCCACCCCGGGATAAGCCCCCCTTCTTATCCAGTACTTTTCTAATCACCTGTCCACATTCTATTAAGGACCCCCAAAAAGAGATCTCACCGCTGCCTGTGGTTTCGGAGACAGCCATGCCGCGTGCTGCCTGCCGTTCCCGAGCCATCTCTCTAGCCCTGTCCCTCCCAATCTTTTATTAGCTTAGCCTCTACAGCTTTGAAAAACTCATTGAATAAACACATTTGGAGAAAAAAAACAAAAACACCTCTGACATGGTTACTTTACTGGGATGTAATGCCTGCTCTAACTTTTGTAGTCAATTTATCAACTACCCACCCCCAGTGCAGGTTCCAGAGGCATTAGAGAAACTTCTGGGACATCCTATATTCTTAGCTGCCATTATACAGAAAATCCATTGGGTCCTAAACCCAGCGTAGACACCAGAAGTTGGGACAAACTTGAGGCGCAGACTGAGAGGCGCAGACCATGAGGAATCCAGAAGAGACCTGTCAAAGCCCGGTAGAGGAGTCTGACCCCAGGGGCGAGGCGCCAACCCCGGGAGAGTGAGGGACAGTGAGTCCCAAGG
This sequence comes from Typhlomys cinereus, assembly GCA_023101885.1. Classification (NCBI taxonomy): domain Eukaryota; kingdom Metazoa; phylum Chordata; class Mammalia; order Rodentia; family Platacanthomyidae; genus Typhlomys; species Typhlomys cinereus. The sequence goes on along the minus strand of JALPQD010000304.1, from coordinate 1,720,519 downwards.
GCAGGATGCTGGGCTCCAGGCAGCTGGACATGCGGCTCCCCAGAGCACCTGGAAAGGCAGGGAAGGCGCTCCACCACTTGAGGCGTCTCTGACAGCGGGGAAGGGCCATTGTCCAGGGCCCTGCAGGCCAGCAAGAGGGAGAGAAAGAAAATGACCACAGCTCTCTACGGAGGGGGAGAGCAAAGCCAGCGAGATGGGCTCGCTATGACTTACTTCACCCTCCACTAGGAAACAAAACAGAATTATATTGTCGCAGCTGTGTTGTTATCCATTTGCTATGGCATTTATTTGAACTAAAAGTTCGTGTTTGTTCTGATTTAAAAAAAAAAAAAAAAGGATACTTTCATGGGCTCATAAAACTGCTGACGACCCCGCACACCGTGCCCACCTGCCTGAAGCGCCCAGAGAGGGAACCGCGGAGCCACAGACAAGCAGCACCCACCAGGTGGGCCTCCCGAGGCTGCTGCTTCCCGCACCAGCATGCCACCAGAGCTCTCTCTCTCTCCCCTCTGCCCAGTTCCCCTCACTGTGCTAAGTGCTAAGGGTGCCAAGGCAGATCTGGGCTTCCCCAGCCTTTAGTGCCCTTGCCACAGTCACCTGGACTGATTTTTAAAAAAGATACTAAAGCAGGAGCCACCAGGTACTAGAGAGACTGAGTCAACTTAGTGAGATTCTGTCTCAGAATGAAAAGTAGAAAGAGGGGGCCGGAGAGATCGTTCAGGGGTTAAGTCTCTGCTTCACAAGCAGAAAGACCTGAGCTCAGATCCCTAATCCCACTTAAAAACCTGGGCGGAAATGGCAGGGGTCTGCACTTCCAGCCCTAGAAGGCGGTCCTGGGAAACCTTGAAAACCCCAGAGCAAAGCATAAAGGAGAGAGAATAATGGGAAGCAGAGGCAGGAGATCCCCTGGAAGCTCATAGGCCAGCCAGGGGTGTGCGGCCCAGAAGCAAAATCAAGAGACGCTCCGCCTCAATACAGGGAAGGGGAGAACAACTCCCAGAAATTGTTTTTTGTTATTATTTTTATTATTTATTCAATTGTGCATGTATGATGTATGCGTGTGTGTGTGTGTGTATGCGTGTGTGTGTGTGTGTGTGTGTGTGTGTGTGTGTATGTGTGTGTGTGTGTGTAGAACCACGGACCAATTCAGGAACCACCATGGACGCCTCCACCTCCTCCTTGTTTACTCTGCCCCGGGATTCACAGGCTCCGCCCTACCAGGACCAGAAACGCAGGCCGCCCCTGCTTCCGCCTGGCGTCTATACGTGGGGTCTAGGATCCGAACTCAGGACCTTCCGCCTGCAAGGCAGAGGCTTAACCCCTGAGCCACCTCTCCAGCTCCAGAAATTGTCTTTTGACCTCCACACATGCACCGTGGAACACACAAACACACATACACTTAAATACACACTCATACACTTGCACACACTCAAATACACACACAGTTGCACACTTACACACAATTGCACACTCTAACACACACACATGCACATTCACACACACGTACACACACATCCATGCACTGTACACTAATAATTTTTTAAATGAAAATGTCTTTGGTATGAGCTAGCTTCCTGAATGGCTAAATTTAGCTATCAGGCAATCACAGCAAAACAGCAAAGGAACATTAACCACCCCGGTGCCAGGTGGGGTGCTGATCATTTTACTCAGGGGCCCTCATCTAACTCACAGCAAATGTGTGCAGTAAGTACCATCACTAGGTCCATTTTGAAACCCCCCCGCCTTTTTTGGCCTTCCTGTATCCGTGTATTCTGCTCAAGTCTTCGCAGCGGCTCCTAATTTCCTGGAGTTATTTTGAGAGGAAAAATGTCACAAGAGTTAATAAAAAAAATTGCAAGACTGGATGAGTCATTGGATGCGGGGCTCGGGCCAGTAATGCTGAGTGGAAGGTCACATCCTGGCTGTAAAATGTAAGGCAAATTCAAAGGAAAATCTTGAGAGATGAGTGTGCTTTGGGGTATGCTGGCTTAATATGTCAACGGGACAAGTCTCATTTTTATAATTCTGGTCATTCCAGAAATGACTTGAGAAGTTTATGCAAATTGAATACAACAGGATACAAAATGAATAGAAGAGGACGTTGAGGGGGGAATAAAGATTGTCAGAGGCCTTGAGAGGCATCCCCTACAGCGGCTGCCACCCCCGTTCAGTCAGAGCACTTATCTAAAACTGTATCATAAGCTGGGCAGGGTGGCACATACCTGTAGTCTCAGAACTCAGGAGGCTGAACAGACAAATTGAAAGTTCAAGCTCAGCCTGGACCAGAATGAGACACTGGCATCTCACATAAAACAACTGCTTCTCCCAGTATAACTGCCCGGTTCAAATGAAGCCAACATCCTCTTTGCGTGGAGGGAAGGGTCACATTTTGAGATAAAGTATTACTGTGTCCCACAAGTTGTCCTTGGATCATGAGAACTTTCTGTCCACAGCTTTTCAAGTGCTGAGATTATAAGCATATTGAGTACTCATCCATCTAGTTTAAGACAACATCCTTATTTGTACAATACACCGTTGATCAGCATCGCTCATGTAGAACTGCAAATAGCAAGTGAACAATTTTATCTTTTCTTCTTTTTAATACTAGACATTGAACCAGGGCCTTAGCATGCTGGGCAAATGCTCTACCACACTGAGCTATAACTCCAGCCTGTTAATAATAGACCTCACAAAAACAAACCTGCCACTCGCCAGCCATGAAGTTCACATATCTTTGACGTGTATTCCACGGCACATCACCACCTTTCTGTTTAACAGAAGACACCAGAGTAGTGAGATTTGTCCTTACCACACCTGCCGAACCCCCACAAGAATAGACAAGCCAGAGGGAACCCTGGGGTCTATAAAATGGATAGGCAGGAGGGTGAGAGGGAGTAGGATGGATTGATGAATGCAAGGGAGTAGGAGGGAGGGGGATGAAGAGAAGCAGGGATGAGTACTCAATATGCTTGTAAAACTAGGAAAAAATAAATTAATAAAAATTTTAAAAATTTTCTTTAAATAGGGTATAAATTTACAATAAACATTTTTAAAAAAAGATACCAGTTGTGAGTCTAAGTTGTGAAGTTGAAGAGTTCTAGAATCATCTATGAGCATCTCTGGGAGGATTATCACGATGAGGTTAATCCGGTTGGAAAGCCCCACCCCCTGCTAGTAGCCCCATTTCGTGGAGCGGAGCCCTGACTGAATGAAAGGGAGGACGAGAGCCGATTGCACTAACTCATTCAAGCGCTCTGCTTTCTGACTTTGCACTATCGCGGGGCTCACTGCTTCAAGCTCCCTGATGCCTTGACTTCCCCACCATGATGGACCGCTCCTTGAAATGTGACTTGAAATCATCCCCCTTCTCCCTGGAGTTGCTTTCATCGGGGGTATTTTAATCACAGCAACAGAAGAAAAACTAAGAGACTGGTACATTAAGACAGCTCAGAATAGAAAACCCAAGCACTGAAGGGATGCACCACAAGAACAGTCAGTGTTTGGACTACGGAAGCAACTCGGGGAAATCCTGGATGAGTCAGTCGTGGACACCCGGTCCCAGTTAGTCTCCACCAACATGTTCTTGAAGGACAGCCAGTTGCCACAGACCGATCATCATGGAGACAGATTTTTATCTAAGTATAAAAGAAATATTGTGGTCAGTTATAGCTGTCCAAAAATAGAGTTGCCTGTGGGATAGTGTGCGTTAGGCTCTCTAAGGATAGAGCGTGTCACAATCAGAGCTCTCTGGAGGGACAGAACTGATAGACTGGATATATATAAACAGAGAACTTACTGGGTTGACTTACAGGACAAACTCTGAATAGCCCACCCACAGCTGCTATAGTTGTTCAGTTCAGGAGCTGAATAACTCTAGCAGTCCCTGTCTGTGGCTGGAGCCAAAAGATTTCTGAAGAGTCTCTGAACTTCAATCAGTCGGAAAATCAAAGAAACTGGGTTCAGATGTCAATCAAAAGTGGCAGCAAGGGAGGGGGAGGGACGAGCTGCCAGCACAGGGCAAGAGAAAGAGTGGAGCTCTTCCTTCTCACATTTCCTTTCGTCTGGTCTGCTTGCTACTGGAAGGTACTTCCCACAGTAGGCTGGGCCTTCCACATCAGTTAGATAATCTCCTGCAGGATTGCTCAAGGGCTTTGCTTTCATTATCAATTCTTCACAGCTGTGCCCAGTACTCAGCCTGCAGCTGTCAAGTCGATGCCTCTATCTAACTGACAAAGACAGCAAGAGGGATTAGGATGTCTGTGGCTGGACTCCATGTCTTTGAAGTCTCTTGAAGGAGGTTACAAGACTCATCCACCTCCAACAAAGGAAGCCCAAAGGATTTTCAGTCCTTATCTAGAGAGGAAACTTCCTATCACGAGAGCATGCAATTTTACCCATGTAGGAGAAATACCTAGCAGAAAGCAGGCTCGCTGGGTTAGCTAACCTTGCCTGTCATCTCTATACACTCCAACATCTATCTTTGACTTCCCTCCTAGGCTCTGTGGCCCAATGAAAAACGGCCTCACCAGCTAATTCGATTGTTCCATTCCTTGGCAGTTACATTTCTTGGGGAAATGAATGAATCCACATCCAAGTTTATCAATCTTTTCCGAGTTTTGCTTTTTTTAGATCGACTCATCCGTGCCTGTAACAAGGAATAAATTTCCATTTCTGGCCTGAAGCGCCGAAAAAACAGATTCTGAATTTTAGGGATCCAACAGTATGTCTTCTCCCTGCTTAGAGCAACTGTGTCAACGCCATTGGGGGGGTAAACTGGTATCTGCGTTGAGGCACCATGGCTCTGAATTCATAATCACATTGATAATAATTATAGCAAAAACAACTGAGAACATAATGTAGCTAAGTGGGCTGTTAAGAAACCAAACTAGGGGCTGGAGAGGTGGCTCAGGGCAAGCGGAAAGTCCTGAATTGGGATCCTAGACCCCACGTATAGATGCCGGGCAGAAGCCGGGGCGGCCTGCGTTTCTGGTCCTGGTAGGGCGGGGCCTGTGAATTCCCGGGCAGAGTAAACAAGGAGGAGGTGGAGGCGTCCATGATGGTTCCTGAATTCGTCCGTGGTTCTACACACACACACACACACACACACACACACACACACACACACACACACACGCAGGCACACACACGCGCACAATTGAATAAATAATAATAAAAAAAATTTTAAAAAGAAACCAAACTAATTTAGATTTAACTTGATTTTATTATTTACTACTGTAGACAAATTAGGAAGGACTTAAAAGTAATTTTCCACCTTCCCCTTGGACATTCTCAAGTCTTCGTGTGTCTAGAAGTTTGGGATGGAAACACCTTAGGTGGAAATGTGTTTGCAAGTTGAAAGAGAGATATCAGGTGGATTTCTTGGGGTCTGGAAAAGCAAGAATGTATTTTTTTCTTTGAGAACGAAAACACAATCTAGTCTGCTCAAAGAAGCCCCTCTAAGGGGGCAGAATCGTGGACAGGCACTTGCTGGAAAGTGAAGTCTGGATGCTAACGCTTGGGAACCTGCAGGAGGCGCACTCGATTTCCCCAGATGAAATGCAACTATTGAAAAGTTGACCTCTGTCCCCTGTCCCCTGTCCCTAGTCCCCCACACATAAGGCCCCTACCTCCCGTCAATTTCCACCCAGCCCAGCCAATCAGGCTGAGCAAGCGCACGGAGGGGTTAGGTGAAATACCAGCTGGGACTCTGGCACAGGACAGCGACACCACGTGGTCACAAAGAGCAAAAGCAGCACAAAGATGGAGAGGGCTTGACTTCCTGGCAGCTGTTCATTCCTACTATCCAGGAAAAGGAGGAAGAATTAAAAATGACTGATAACAGACTTCCAGAAATAATGGTGCATGAAGCTTGATTTCATCGTACTGAGTCCATAAAAATAAAAAGGTAACACTACCCAAGAGTCAAGGAGTGAATTCAAGCCTTTAACTCGGCTCCGAGTATTACCGGCCAACATCGCCATTTAAAGGGTGAGTCTAGACTGGGGCTGGGGCTCAGGGTCACAGTGCTTGCTTGTCTAGTCTCCTATTGTTATCTGCACGTCGGTTTGCTTTCTTAAAAATCCTAAAACAACCATAAATTACACAAAAATTATTCAAAAGCCATATATTTGCAAACTTTACTATATTTTAATTGGTAACGACACTCTTTTCTTGATAGTCGAAAGAAGTGTTGAGGCTCCCCAGAGAAATTATTGTGAATCGGATTTATGGTAGATAGGAAGTCAGAGATGAGGAGGAGCTTCCAGCTTAAGATACACTGGGGTTTGTTTAGACTTTTTTAATGAAAAACTGTGCTGCATTCTGAACTCTGAAAGCTTATTGACTGGAGCCATATGTAAATCTCACAGAAAATATACTTTTCTCAGATTTTGATGATGATTTGTGGTGTGAATTTTTTTTCTGATGAAGGAAAATACATAATGTATAGTTAAGGCAAAGTGGCAAATCTTTTCCAATTGCTTAATCGCTTTCATATGCTATGATGGAAAAATAATTATCAAATAACTTTTGTGTAATTTATGGTAGCAATATTTAAGAAATGAAATCAATTTTAATAAAGTATTTTATTTATCTAAATTACTTAATAATATTTCAGTATAACAATTTGGTGCATAATTATCATGGTATTTTGCATTCTTTTTCCATTCTGAATTTGCCTTTTAAATCTGATATACATTTTACATTCATGACCAGTATCAGTTTTTACTAATCACATGTCAAGCACCTAAAAGTCATGTGCTTAATGCTCAGGAGAAGGGGACTTTCTTTACTTAATGATTTATGCTCTGATAAGTTATCCATGACCTAGTAGGTAACCCGAAACTTGCTAGTAATGTATCCCAAAGGAAACCCAGTGGGCCACACATGCAAAAAAGAAGTGAAGACAGGGACCTTCCATTCGAATTGGGGAAAGCAGCCACTTGGGACTAAAGATGCTTGAGAAACTCTCCAGTAGATACTAACAAGTAACAGTCTCCAGAACCACTGAGCTAGAACATGAAACATGGAGCAAACCAGAGAAGAAAAATCATGCCCATATATGCCCAGGAGCAGCATGGTTTTCAAAGCTATGTCTTCAGCATCTCCATGGATGAAATACATTACCTTACTAGTGACAGTTGATTGGAGGATATGGAGAAGTTGCCAAAGTGAATAAAACACACATTCTTGCATCCTGAGGCTTAAAAGGTAGCCTTTCAACCGTGGCTCACACTTGGCCAGAGCTCAATTTCTCCATGAGGATAAAATCCAGAAGGGCAGCTGCTGCTCTTGAAAACTAACCTGCAAGTTGTAATTCATGTTGGGAGCAAGGTGGACGTACTTGGAGCTGGTGACTCACTTCAGAAAATACCACAGAGAATTCTCAGCTTTCTAGACTTCTGGAGGCTCTTTAGAGACTCGCACTGTGAACAGGACTGTGTCCCTGAAGAATTCTCCCAACTGCTTAACTGCAGATCCATTATCTAAGTGTCAAGAAGATCAACACAAAAAGTCTTTAATTTCCTAAGAAGAAACTCTGACCATGTTAATTCTTTTTCTTTCATTTAGTTCCTTTATATGAAGACTTAGAGAATTCTCGTCTGGGCTATTCACAATGGAGTCTCTTCCCCAAGGTTTCTGGTTGGTATTTTTTCAAGCTCAACCAAAAGAGATGAGGCAGCAAGAATTTTGTGAGCAATGTTGTTTCTTTTAGGGAAAATTGTTCCTACAAAGAATATATTCTTGCAAAAGCATAAAAAATAATAAAAAAACAAAATGCAAAAATAAAAAATCCTAAAACTATAAGTTTTTGGTTCATATGTTTATTGCTTTTACTTGGCTTTGTATATTTCTGTGTCACTTTTCCTTCTAGAGTTGAACTTCATGAAAGCAGGGATCTTGTCTTTCCTACGTGCCACTATATCGTCAGCTTTGCAAATAATTTCTGGAATATTCCAAATTCAGCAAATTTGCTGCTGAGTGAGCGGACAGAAGAAATTATGTACCTGGCATTTCACGCCATAGAAGCTGTGTTCCCTGAGCCTGGTGTAGTGGCGCACACCTGCAATGCCAGAATCCAGGGGAATTGCCAGTCTGAAGCCAATTTGAGTGTAGAGTATAGTGAGAGCCAATCATGAAAGAAAGACAGAAAGAGAAAGAAGGAAGGAAGGAAGGAAGGAAGGAGGGAGGGAGGGAGGGAGGGAGGGAGGGAGGAAGGGAGGAGGGAGGAAAGAAAGAAAGAAAGAAAGAAAGAAAGAAAGAAAGAAAGAAAGAAAGAAAGAAAGAAAGAAAGAGAAGAAAGAAAGAAAGAAAGAAAAAAGAAAGAGAGAAAAAGGGGAGAGGGGAGAGAGGAGGAAGAAGGGAGGGAGGGGGAAGGAAGGAAGGAGGACGAAGGAAGGAAGGAAGGAGGAAGAAGGAAGGAAGAAGAAGGAAGGAAGGAAGGAAGGAAGGAAGGAAGGAAGGAAGGAAGGAAGGAAGGAAGGAAGGAAGGAAGGAAGGAAGGAAGGAAGGAAGGAAGGAAGGAAGGAAGGAAAGGAGAGGGTTGTGCAGGGCAGGCAGACTGGGAAGATGGCTCAGTAACCCGCATAAATCTGAGGAACAGCATCCGGGTTTCCTGAACCAATACAGAAATTGAAGCAGTTTCTTTTTTTTTTAATATACATTTTTTATTATTATTTCCGCTCATACAAACTTAATAGGTAAACCGGTTCCCTCCCCCTCCTCCTCCCCCCCCCGAATCCCCTGCTCCCCCTCCTTCCCTCCCCATCTCCCAGTGCCTCCCGCCCCAATTCCCAGAGAGTCCTTTATTGTGCATGCCTGACTCTCCTCTAGGCCCTCCTATAAGGACCCAGTGGCCTTTCCCTGAACGCTTTCCTGTGTTCCCCTTAAGCATAGGAACACTACTGTGGCTGTCAATCCCTTGCCTCCAAGGATCTTGGTGCCTTTAGCAGATGCTAGACTTTGTGAGGTCAATAGTGTGTTGGACATTGTGCAGGGCATGCAAAGTCCAATTATGATTGCTTCGGTCCTAACTTGTGTGGAGTATCTTGCAAATCATTGCTCCTCCCCTCCTTTTGCTCTTACAATCTTACTGCCCCCTCTTCCGCAAATGTCCCTGAGCTTCAGGATGGGGAGAGATTAGTCTGGCCTAGATCTAGGTGGTTGATATAGAGTCTCTGAAGTTCTGGATTGTGGTTTATTGATTTTCTTTTGCAGTTTTGCTGCTCCTGCAATGCCCTTCACTCCATCCTGCTGGGCACTGTATGTAACCCCCTGGCCAGAGACAACAAGCTGTTAAACTGGAGTCTTATTATAAGAGCACATTCAAGGGTAGATGTAATAAAAATAAGAAACCTTAGTGAGGGAGGGGTCATTTGCAAAATGGTTACTTTTTATCTGCCAGACTATATGCCCTCCCCTTCTGGTGAGATCATACCCCCTCAGTTGAAAATGATCAGGAACTAACGTCTGTGAACTTAACCAGGTGTCACATTACTTACTTGCAGTCCTTGATGGAGGCCTATTTTCTCTACTGTAACACGGTCATTTCTCTCCTTGTTTCTGGTGTGGCCCTCCTACCCCATCCCTCCTGTTCATAATCCTTGCAATTATGTAGGTTTTATAGATTTACCTTTGAGTGTCTCAAGGTGGGCTGGGTGGGTTTGGTACTAGGAGCCACCTATTAGGGAGTACATACGGGCGCTTAAAAAAATTGAAGCAGTTTCACAGCTGCCTGTAATCTTAGCACTTGGACACAGAGGCGGGGCATCCCAAAGCGCTGCCAGCTCATCTACCCAATCCACAAGCTCTGAATTCAACTGAGAAACTCTGACTCAGTAAATAAAGTAGAGAGCCATCAAGGTTTATGAAAATAAATGCGTTAAAAAAAGTTTGAAATTTTAATGTAACCGTCATGAGTGCTTAGCTGTTAACGTTTAAGAAGGTCACGGCATCTTTAGGAGGTAGAGCCTTGATGGAGAAGGCACGTCACATGGGGCAGACCTCGAGGTGGGGTACCCCACACCCCCCTTCAGCTCACAGTCTGTTCTTACATTTGCTGCCGCTCTCTCTGAGCCTCCTTCGGCCTCTGCTACCCGCCGTGCCTTTTCTGCCTTAATGGACTGACTCCATTCTCTCTGGAACCATAAGCCAAATAAATCTCCCCTTAAGCTGGTTGTTTGAGTGTTGACTCGAGGCAGCAGAGAAAAGTCACTGCAACAAAATCTGCTAGGCCAACTTTCCACGACAGATACTGAAAGGAACAATTTAAAAGAAGAAAGATTTATTTTGTCTCACAGTTTCATTGGTTTTGATCCAAGGTCTGTTAGATGGGTGGCTGTGGGTCTGAGAGGCCAAATGGATAGCAATGAGGCTGCTTACCATATAACAGCCAGGAAGCAGAGACAGGGAATAAAAGGCAGAGGGCAGGCCTGGAGAGATGGTGCAGGGGTTAAGACTCTGTCTTGAAAACAGAAGGACCTGAGTTTGGCTCCTGGATCCCACTTAAAAATGCCAGGTGGAAATGACAGTGATGTGTATTTCTGGGCCAGGAAGGCAGAGCCTGGGAAACTCCAGAGCAAAGCAAAGAGGAGATAGAGCAATCTAAGATGATTCCCAGAGTCACCCTTTGACCTCTATAGGCACACACAGTGTCCTCTGATACACACACACACACACACACACACACACACACACACACACACAAAGAGTTTTTAAAAATACGGAGGCAGCCTGCACTTCCAGCCATGGTGGGCAGAGTCTGGGAAATCCCAATGCAAAGCAAAAAGGAAGCAGAAGCAATCCAGGATGCCTGAGTCACCATTGGTCCTCCACATGGATAATGCCCTCTGATACACAAAGACACACTACACACATAACACACACCTACACACACACAAAAGACAGGGGACAAAAGTCACCTTTCCAGAGCACACCCCCAGTGACTTATTTGGCCTTTCCTCCCACTTCCCACAAGCTCCAATAATGCCCTCATATGACAAATCCATCAAACCCTCGAGGATCGATGGCAGCCTTGAAGTCCACCAGCTGGTACGCAAACCCCCAACACCGGAGCCTTCAGGAGACATCTCAGCTGTCACAAAGATGTGAATTTTTGATATTTGGTGTGTTGATACACTATCACACACATGGAGACGTCTGTGAATTTGGTTTTGCTCACTTCTCCTATGAGGCCAGTTTCATGTGTATGTGGGGGGTATATGTATATATGTTTGTGTGCAAGGATATATGTATATGAGCGCTTATGTGCGTCAAAGCCCATTGTGGTATCAGGAATCATCCTCCATCGCTCTTCTACTTTATTCTTTTGAGGCTGGGTCTCTAAACCAGACCTTGCCCTTAGAGTCAGTCTGGCTAGCCAGTTTGCTCTGGAGATTCCCAGGCTCCACCTGCCAGGGCTGGAATTATAGGTAGGCGACCACTACTATCCGGCATTTAATTTACACGAGATTTGAGGATCCAAATTCATATCCGTCCCTTTGCTTGCACAGCAAATGTTTTATCTGCTGAGCCATCTCCTGAATTTTTTTTTCTCAATAGAACAGACTGCTATTTTTGAGGTGCTTTCCAGCTGAACCTCAAGACAGTGGCCTTGGTTGCATGCGGCTGCTAAAAGAGGCCCGGAAACGAACTGTCAACTGTCAACCGGAAAGAGGAAGAGCGGCAACAGGACTGAATGAAGAATCCTGGGAACCCCAACTTTTAAGGGGTGGTCCGAGTCGAAGAGGCTACACCAGAGGCCTGAACACTCTACCCGGCCACATCCAAACTTGTAATTATGTGTCCCAAGAGGAACGTGTTTAAGGCGCACTGGTGGAAAAGAGCCCAGGATTCAGCGAAAATGGAGAAATATTTGACATTTGACCCATTCTGGGCTCTCTGGGGCTTGCTCCTGCTTTGCCTTTCCCGCCCCACCCTCGCCCTGGCAGAGGGAGTCTGGATTTAGAAGAAATGACTTTTATTGCTGGCGAGAGCAGGTGGGCGTGAGGGCCGCCCACCGGCCCTCTCAGAGGACACAGGAAGGGGAGGTCAGGCCTGGGCAGTGGAAGCAGGATTCGCACCTTATTTGGATGTGAGTGCTGCGCTCGCTAAGGTTTTATTTTGGGACCAAGCAGAAGCACCAGGGGACCCAGCAGCCCCAGCCCTCAGGCAGCACTCTCGATTGGAAGCAGAGCTGCTTCGGCAGCCCCAGGACTGGCAGGATCTTCTTCCTTGTCCTGCAGAGGCTCGGGGTCCCGCGTGGGCTCCGGCGCGGGCGGGGCTGCAGCATGGCCTTCCGAAGGGCCTTCGGCGCTCCGGCCAGGCCCGAGGCGAGGCGGCTTGACCGGCGCGCCGTTGCCTCTCCGGCCCGAGAGGGCCCTCCGCAGGCTCTGCACCTTCTCCAAACCGGTGCGCCGCAGCCGCCGAGCGCGGGACTCCACGGGCTCCTCGTCCGAGCTCTCTCCATCTACGTCCTCTTCCGGCTGCTCGGGGCCCAGCTCCGACGGCTCCTCGGGACCCGAGGGCTCTGGTGCCTTCTGGAAAGCCCGGGCTGGGATCTCAGCCTCCTCCTGCGTGGATGGCAGAGGATTGGCCCAGGGAGGCCCTTCCCAGGCCCAGCCCGAGACCCGCTCTTTAATTACACCGGGGGAGGCCGCCCCACCCTTTGCCCACCCCCACCCCCTCACCCCCAGCGGGGACCAAAAGATAGGGTGGGAAGAAGCGGGCGGGGTGGGAAATGAGGAGGTCCAGGGGAGGACGGCGAGTGAACTGGAAACGTTTACAAAGTGGCAAAACCCTGGCAGGGGGAGCGAGACTAACTAAGATCGCGGCCACATGGGCACTTAGAAGAGGCAGCGCCTGGCCACGGAGAGTAAATTCCACCACCGTTAGTTTCTTGTGGCCCGGGACAGAGCCAGTCTGCAGATGTGCCTAAGTTAACAGCCGGGTGGGCGTGGGCATTGGCCTGGGGGGGTGGGGCGGGAGGGATGAGAAGTGGGTGCGGCCCTGAAAGTGTGTCCCAAGGCTGAGAGCGAGGGCGGGGGCGGGGGTGAGGAAGAGAAGCGGGGAGACCTCGGGAGTCCCCCAGATGGTGGCCCGGAGGCGGGAGGAGACCTCAGGTGGGGGGAGGGAGGGAGCCGAGGTCACTGACCTTAAAGAGCAAGACGTGGAGCTTCCCGCGCGCCACTAGCAGCCCGTGGTTGGCCTCCAGCCGCTGCACCCGGGCGGCGCGGCTGAGCGCCCGCTGCTGGGCGGCGTCGGCGTGGGAGCCCACGCGCTCCGCCTTGGCCAGCAGCTGCGCCAGCGTGTTGCTGGTGGTGTCGTGGCTGCGGCTCAGCGCGCCCAGGCCGCTCTGGATGCGGCGCACCGAGCCCGCCAGGCCGCCCTGCCGCCGAGCCAGGCCGCCCTGGCGCTCCCGCAGCGCCTCCAGCATGCTGGCCAGCTTCTCCAGCAGAGTCACCACCGTCACGGCGTGCACGGGGCCCGCCGCGGGCGCCCCCGACCCCGGCTCCAGCGTGCTCTCCCCCATGATCCCCACCGCCCTGCCTGCGCGCTCCGCGGGCGGCCGACGGCTGCTCTCTCGGAGTTGGGGCCGCCTTTCCCCGGCTCCTCCCCGGCTCCAGCCGTGAGTCAGGCAGGCGGGGTTGGCCTTCCCCGGACAGAAGGGGGAGAAGGGAGAGGAAAGACAGGGGGCGGGAGCTGTGGGGGGTCATTTCAGAGGCGATGTCTTGCTGCCCCGCCTTGTTAACTCGCAGGGGTGCGGAGTTCATCATCAGCCATCCTTACCACCCCCAAACCCTCTAGTTCCCACTTCCCCCTGGGCCTTTTTCTACTCGCCCCTCAACAAAGAGCAAGTAAGGGAACATTTTACATCCACAGGGCACAGAAATAGAGTTAGTGTAAAGGGACAACCTGAGGGGACCCGCCCCAACCCCCCGCATCCGGGTCGCCTCCCATCCTGCTGAAGGTCGTGGGTGGGCGGAGCCCCGGCTGGGTGCCACGGCAGGGGAGGCTCTGGAATGTTCCGCGCAGATGCTCTGGCCTGCCTAAGCCCCAGGCCTGGCTTTATGACTATGCCGGGCAAGCCAGTGGGAGGAACATTCCTTTGGTATTTTCCCAAAAGTCATCGCCTGGGTTTAGCCTCTGCCTCCTTTATCGTTTGTTCCTCCTGGTGGGTGGTATTTTACATCTTACACTCTTTCCTCTGGGCTTCAACAGTTTAACTAGTTTCATGAAGATAGATTATCTAGAGTAACTAGTGGGTGAACACACTGGCATGTCTTTGCTGTCATGGAAATTGGGACTCTTGTCTGATGCGGGTACTGCCAACCCACCTGGGAAACTGGTGAGAGGAAAATTTTCCATGCCCGTAGTGGTCCGGCAGTGGTGGTGCATGTTCCTAATCCAGCACTCTGGAGCCCAGAGAGGCAGGGAGTTCACCAAGTAGAGGCCATAATGTTATATATATGAAGACCCTGTCCCAGAAAAACAATCTGGGAGAAGAGAGGAACTGCTGTTGGTTAGCTTGGGAAATCTTAAATAAAAAAAAAAAAATCCTTGTCTTTAGCAAGGCTTGGCAAGCTGGTCCTCATCTCACATGTCCAAGGCATGAGGAGATCTGATGGCGCGCTTGGTCTTCTCATGCACTCTGGGAGGGTTACTTGATAACCTGTGTTACCTAGGGAACCAGTGCAGACACCAGAAGGATCTGAGCCCACCCTCACCGAAATAATGCAGAGGACCCTGGTGAGGTAGCCCCAGCATTTAGGAAGAGGAGACACCGATTGAGATGGCCGTTCAAGACCACCCTCAAGGACATGGCCTTACCGCACGGCTGCTTCCTCTGAACTGAACATTCCTGCCTGGAGGGAAGGAGGAGGCTCACAGGCCCAGGAAGCAGCTGGGCGCGGCAGTGACAGAGTGCTTGCCTTGTGTGCACGAGGGCCTGGGTTCAAACCCCAGAATGATGCCGGTGACCGCAGCTTGCTCGAGAAGCGAAGGCAGCAGGTCAGGAGCTCCAGGCCAGCACTGAACTTCTAGCAAGTCTGAAGTCAGCCTGGACCACATGAGATTCTGTTTCCAGACACACAGACAGAGGAAAGGTAGATAGATAATAGATAGATGGATAGATAATAAGCTGATCTATATGACTGATAAATGATTGGTAGGTAGATATATGACAGACAATAGGTAGGTAGATAGGTAGGTGATAGGTAGGTAGATAGATAATGATTGCTAGATAACTGATAGATGACAGATAAATGATAGGTAGATGATTGATAGATATATGACAGATAAAAGGTAGATAGATGAAAGATAGATAGATACACAGATATATAAAGGTAAATAGATAATAGATGAAAAGTAGATAGATAATAGATGACAATAGATAGATGATAGGTAGGTAGATATATGATTGACAGATGATAGATAGATAGAAAATGATTGATAGATGACTGCTAGATAATAGATAAATAGATGATAGGTAGATAGATGATTGATAGACTAATTGAGGATGTTCTTGGTCCACAGAACTCTGAGGGAAATAGTGAGCGTTCTCCATCCCAAAGACTCCAAGTTACAGGGATAATGCAGTTTCCAAGAAACAAGAATACAGAATTCTTGTCTGTCTTGGTTTTCTCTGTGGTGTCTCTGGTGCTTGCTGCTAAGCATGAATGAGATACTAGATCTCTGGTCTTGGTTCATAACTCATGTCTTCCAAGCCCTTTCTTATTTGGTGTACATCTTAAGGGTTTGTTGGCAGAGCAAACCCAGGTTCAAATTGGGCTGAAAGGAGATCAAGAGATGAAACCCTTTCCAGTGGATCTGCCTGTTCCAGAAAGAGAAATAGCGAATGGAATGACTTGGCCTGATCTTGTTCATCAGAGAGCCCAGAGCATCCAGCTGGTGAAACGAACCCCTCCATATGCCACGCCCACCACTGTTTAGATAGTGAGACCGTTACTGTCCTATTGTGGAATCCCAATACCTGTTTTTTGTGCTTTCAGTGGAATTATCAATGAGGGTTTCCAGGGAAACTAAAAAGCTAAAAATAGAAGACCTGTCACAAACCTGCAGATAAGAAATGCTACATGGTAAACAACCATAGAAGATAAGTTGTTGTCTGGACAGTAATTTCAACATCTTGCAGTGAAAATGGTATTTTATTTATATTGGGCTATCTGAAGCTCACGGCTGGCCATTGCTTTTACTAAAATTCCTATTGAACATGTCATGTGCAGCTTGAGAATCCATGGAGCTTCCCTGAGACTGATGAATAGGAAAGACAAGGAAAAAGAACAAACAGAGATGGAGATATAGGAAGCAGTTGGCCCGATAAACTGCTCTCTCCTGATAGGAACCAAAAACAAGAGATACACTTTCAAATAAACTTTTCTCCACTGTATCATCTCCAAATATACAGTTTTGATTTTCCATGGTATCCATGTCCTTCATTCTTTCCCACTTGAAATATCTTCCTTCTTCTAGGAAAGCAGTGCATTGTCTTGTAAAATGGCTGATCTTGTTTTGTTCGTTTAAAAAAAAATAAGAGAGAATGAGCCTCAGTGGACAGGCGTGACTACCTTCCAGCCTTTGTCACACACATCCTGTCTGCGGAAGGGGTGAAGCCACGCCACACAATGAGGTGTTCTGTACCAGCGGCAGTCAACATGCCTGGGTGTTGAGGCAGCAGGAGAAGGGAATTTGTACTGACTCTAGAAATTTAAATGTCCACATGGATGGAAGGATATACTGCGGCTAAGACATTCAGCAATGTCTTTAATGGCAAGAATCAGACATTGTTGATTCCTCAAAAGACTATGCTGGATTTTGGATTCTGTGGATTGTCCCTCAGAAAGCTATGCCTTCACCTTAATTCCCAATATCTGTGAAACATAAATTTTTTTTTGATATGTGGTCATTGTAGGTATAATTAACATTTTTGAGATGAGGTCATCATACTGAATTCAGGCCTGTAGTAATGACTGTGGCCATTTTAAGATGAAAAAGACACAGAGAGGCCCAGAAAAGCAGAGGATGTGAAGATACAGTTGGACGTTTTAGGACAGCCACAAGCTAAGATCTGCCAAGAATGTCCAGTGCCACCACAAGTTAGGAGAGGCGCATGGTACAGTCTACTGCACAGCTTCCCAAGAAAGATGCCCCCCTCCCCGGACACTGATTCTGCCCTCTGCCCTCCAGGACCACAAGGAGAAAACTTCCAGTTTTTTCTTGTTTGGTTTTGGTGTTTTTGATTTTTGGTGTTTTTTGCTTGCTTGTGAAAAGGTCTCATGTAGCCCAGGCTGGTCTCCACCTTGGTATGTAGACCTAGGTCTCCTGAATGCTGGGATTACAGATACGTACCGCCATACCTAGCTTTATGCATGTGCACGTGCATCTGTGTGTGCGTGTGTGGTGTGTGTGTGTGTGTGTGTGTTTACACACATGCATGCTGAGAATGAAGCCCAGGGCCTAGACCATGTTACACAATCACTCCACCACCGAGGGACATCTCTGGCCCACATTTCTGTTGTTCGTGGTCAATTTGTGGTCATTTGCTTCGGCAGCTCTACTACACATGTAGACGCCCACGTGAAGCACATGGACAGGAGGAATGAAACCCACAGCAAGCACATCGGCCTTCCCACAGCCGGTGTATGTATTGATTGTTGTTGTTGTCATTTTGCTTTGTTTTGGGTTTAGAAACTGTTGGTTTTCCATGCACCTTCCTTGCATGTTTCTTCATCATCTGCAGAATGGCAACTTGACCATTCCATGGTGTTCCTACCCACTCACTGGCCTGAGCTGCCAAAGCTACAGGCTGGTCTTGTGTGGCTGGTGGGGCGCTCGTCTTTAACGCTCCAGTCATTAATTGGAAACTGCTGGATAGACACAAAAAGCCCCCTCGGGCTGGGCAGCAGTGAGCCCAGGAGCTAAAGCAGTCCCTTTACCCTGAAACTCCTCCTTGGTCACAGATTTTAACACAGTGACTTGGTCTTGTTTCCCCCTCCATTTCTTCAGAATTCTAGGAGCTATGTGCACACATGTGCAGAAATTCCCAGACCAGCATCCACTTATTAAATGAGCTCTCACATTGTTTAGGGTAGCAATGGTGTGATAGTTAATCCTAGGTGTCAATTTGATCACACCTGGCATTAACTAAAATCAGCTGAGACCACCTGAAGAGATTATCTGCATCAATACATTTATAATTCAAAGAACAGCCCTAGATCTGATTGGAATCTCCCAGTATCAGGATCAGATAAAAAGAACCATAGAACAGATAACTGAGAAGAAGAGAGATACTCCAAGGATGTCTGCGATGACTTCACCTGCCTCCAGCTTCAGCCACCAGCCATGTCGCCTCTGCCATGAAAGACTGTTTCTCCCCTTTGGAACTGTAAGCTGAATAAATCTCCCTTTCTCCCTTCAGTTGTTTGACTTGGGGTGTTCTCTCACAACAATAGTTAAGAGTAACCGTTACAAATGGCGACGTAGCACAGAGGAGAATGCGTCACTCGGAGGAACGGTGGGCACTTGGACGTGAGATATCTGTGTGAAGGACTGATGGTCAGTCCCAGCATCCGTCACCACCAGAAGCTGTGGCTCCCAGATAGCTGCTTGAGTTTGGTTGGTGAAGCCACCTTTCCCCCCACCCCACCCCCCACTCTCTGGAGTAAAGTGACCAGCAGCAAAGGTCAGCACAACTGGTGGTCCTGACCTTGGCCGACTTCTCAACAAGCCTCCAGCTGAAGCGACTCGTGCATAAGCCATCACCTGTGCATGAACAATCCCAGTGGAAGTCAAAGTGAGTGCTCCCTGCAGGTGCCTGCCGCAAGGAGGGTCCTCCTCCTTCGCTTGCAGGACCTCAGGGGCTTCGGGACATTGTGCACAGTTTCCCTTGAAGTTACGGTGGGAATCAAGAGGAGCACAGTGTAGACCTTCCTGGGTAGCACGGAAAGGCAGGGTGGGTTCCCTCTCTCAGGCACACTGTGCGCATCAGGGCACCATGCCCTGAGAGGAGGCTCATGGGGTCCGGAGGCCAGAACTTTGGAGGACTTTGCCACTGGGAATGAAGATGAGGGCGCTAGGCTCCTCCTACAACCATCATGGAACATTCCGGAGCCGTTGCTGAGCAAACTCATGGAATCCTTCTCTGTAATGGAAGGAACTGTAAGTCTGATGAGGGCTCACATTTCAGACAAATCACTGCGAAGCCTTGCCCTCCGCTGCGAGTTAACCTGGCCTTTCTCAACTGCACTCTGACCCAGGAATGCATCACTTGCCACCCACAGGATAAATGACAAGGTAGACGCTGGAGCAGTTCTGTAAAACCATATAGACTGGGGAACTGAAACCCCATTCACTTTGCCATAGGCAGTAATCCCAGATGGGTGAGACTTGGCCATTATGTGGGAGTGGCACTCGACCAACATTCCCCACGTGTGGGTGGCTGAGCCCAAGGATGGTGAAGTCATTATGAGTCCAGTGTATTCACCTGGAAAACAATAGACACGTAAAATTTAAATTTAGGGCTGGAGAGATGGCTCAGGGGTTAAGATTCTGCCTCGAAAGCAGGAGGTCCTGAGTTTGGATCACAGATCCATGTTAAAAAATGCAAGCAGAAATGGCTGCAGCAGTCTGCATTTCCCATCCTGCAGATGGGCAGAGCCTGGGAAATTCCAGAGAGAAGCAGAAAGTAGGTAGAAGCGATCCAGGATGATTCTCGAAGTCATCCTTTGTCCTCCACAGATACACCAAACACACACACACACACACACACACACACACACACACACAAATAATACTTATTGTTATTACACATTCTCTTCTTTGGAGGTCCATGCTCCCCTAGGGAACTCCAAGTAAGCTAACTGGTTCAAGGGGATAGGGTTGCCACCCCTCCATCCCCCCATATTCAGGTCAGAGCTTCTCCACCCCCCTAATAGTATTTGCAAGAACATGGGCTTATCTGACCCTTAGTGCTGGGGGGAAAGGGGACAAAGTCAAAGACTGATCCTGGCCACACTTTCTGGGCTGGGCAATGGTCCAGGAAATCACCTCCAGATCCTGCCCCCTGAGCCCACCCACCAAGCCTGAGGGTATAAAACCTTCCATTCCCTTCTTTCAGGTTTCTTTTTTCCTCTTTTCATCTCTCTCTCTTTCTCTGTCTCTTTCTTTCTCTTTCTTTCTCTCTTTCTCTCTCTCTCTCTCTCTCTGTCTCTCCTTTCTGTCTTTTTTTCTTTCATTCTTTCTTTCTCCTCTCTCGACAGTTCTGGAACTCCATTAAAAACTATCTAGTCTGTGGTGTGGTGCATTTTTGAGGTAGACACCTTACATTTATACCTTACAGTAATTCGACGTTTGTTCCTGTGTCCCCTGGAAAATCAAGTCGTGCAACACAGGGCCTCTTTGCCCATTTTGGAAAATGAGAAGGAGAAACAGGAGATGATGAAGAAGAAAAGAAGTATTATACATAGGAAGCATTTAGTTGAGATAGGAAGTATTTACATTACATAGGAAGCATTTACATTACATAGGAAGTATTTACATTACATAGGAAGTATTTACATTACATAGGAAGTATTTAGTTTGGAAAGCGTTATTTAATGTCTGAAGAAAAGAGAGTTTTTAATAAATTTAATTAAGCATTTTTAAAAAACTGTGTGTGTGTGTGTGTGTATGTGTCTGTGTCTGTGTGTGGGTGTGTATCAGAGGGCACTCTGTATCCCTATGAAGGACCAAGGGTTGCTACAAATCCTCCTGCCAGAGGAAAAACTTAATTTCCATAGGGGGGAGCCCCTAGTACCTAGCAACTGCCCATTTAGATATTAATGTGTCATTTTCCAGAAAGCAGGCTTTAGGCCTGACAACCCCCACATGTATCATATTTACTTTAAATAATGCCATGTCCTTTTTCCAGAAAATGCTTCCCTGAAGCCATTTTCTCCCATAATATGACCTTGTCAGAATAACATGGTGGGATTAGGACAGGAATCATCCTAGATTGCTTCTACTTCCTTTTTGCTTTGACCTGAGACTTCCTAAGGTCTGCCCACCAGGCCTGGAAATGCAGGCTGTGGTATACCTGATGTTTTCATGTGGAACCTGGGACCCGAACTCAGAACCTTCTGCTTGCAAGGCAGGGTCTTAAGCCCTGAGCCATCTCTACAACCCAGTAAATTCAACTATGTAAGTACAAGAAGAGGGTTTATCGCCCTGCAGAGCTACTATATGCTTAAACATGGCTGTACAGTACCAGTTAGTCTATTAGTCAATAGATATGTCTTATTGTAGTTGGAGCCACTGGATTTTAGGAGGACAGCAAGGTGCTCAGAACCAGTCCGCCTGCATGATAACTAACTCACTAGGCCTTCAGATATGGTGGTTGAGCAGCTTTTGAGATGGTATGACCAAATGTCTAACAAATGCTAAAAGCTTATCCTTTCTAAAGTTAGAAACACTGAAAGGTATGGAATGGTCCATGAGGCTTATACCCTGCCTAGCTTTTCAGCATCACCATCCCTTCCAGGTAATGGTATCAGCATAATGGTATCAGCAATCAGCCAAATGCCCTGCGGATCACATCTAGGTAAAATGAATCTACTACACAGCATTCAGTGAGTGCTTCTAGGAGCTACAGCTTAGTAGGTGAAGTTGTATAAAGAAAATATTAATTGACATAGGCAGGTATAAGTTATGAGATACTTCCTGTTGTCAGTTACATCTGACCATATAACAAATGAACTGGAGCAAGGCACTTCTCATAAGAAGACAGGTGAGGCAGGCGACGTAGCTCCGTGCAAGGTGCCTCCTTGCAAACCTGGAAGCCTGAGTTTGATCCCCAGAAGCAAGGAGAAAGCAGAGAGCTGTCCTCTGACCTCTGTCCATGCACCATCTCATAAATAAGTAATTTAAAGAAAAAGAATGCAGAGTGCTGCTCACAGCCTGGACCATGTGACGTACCAGAAAGAGGAAATGGTCTTGTGATTGTGACTTCAGTAGAGATTCAGTCAAATGTTCATGCCCACTAAAGGATGCTCCAGGAATGCGGGGAGGGGACACTGGGAGAAAGGGAGGGAGGGGGGAAAGGAAGAGGAATAGGAGGGAGGGAGCAAGGGGATACAGGGAGGAGTGGAGGGAGGGAGGGGAATGGGGTACCTATCAAATTTGCATAAAAATTATTAATAAAAAAAGATTTAGTCAAATGTTGATTTGTTTGGAGAGTTAGTGTAGCCGAGATGAGCATAGAGTAGAAGAGCTGGGAACGTGCCATCAAAGTGGCTAATAACGGAAGGAAGTGTCATGGTTGGGCACATGTGTCAACTTGACAGTTGAGGGTTTGAGCTCTGGGCACATTTATGGAGAATTAGTGATTGAGTTAGGCCCAGAGCAAACCTGCAGGAGATGGGGAAGGCCCAACCTATAATGGGTGGGATTAGGCCCTGGAATAAATCACAGAGAGCTGGTTGAGAGAGTTGGCATCCTTCTGTTCACTTGGCCAGACTTGTTGGTCTGGCAAGTAAGGATTGTCCATCTCTCAGCCATTATGTGGTGATGGTGCGGCCAGTTCCCTCGGCCCTGGTGTTGGTGCGTGCTCTCCCTTCAAGCTGGATCTGTAATCAGGCTGTCATAAGGAAATAAACCCCTTGTTCCCTTAGGCCATTTGAGAGTGATTTATCAGCAACAATGCAAGTGAACTGCAACAGGAAGGAAGGAAGGAAAGAAGGAAGGAAGGAAGGAAGGAAGGAAGGAAGGAAGGAAGGAAGGAAGGAAGGAAGGAAGGAAGGAAGGAAGGAGGAAGGAAGGAAGAAGGAAGGAAGGAAGAGAAGAAGAGAAGAGAAAGAAAGAAAGAGAGAAAGAAAGAAAGAAAGAAAGAAAGAAAGAAAGAAAGAAAGAAAGAAAGAAAGAAAGAAAGAAAGAAAGAAAGAAAGAAGAGAGTGTTGCAGTTCACCTGCATGGTTGCTGATAAATATCCATCACACAGCTTAAGTGAACGAAGGGTGAAAATAAATGAGGGGTTCACTTTCTTACTGATAATCCGGTTACAGTCTGTAGTCCAGCTTGACAAGAGAGCTGGAGCCAGGGAACTGGCCACACCATCTCTACATAATGGCTGAGAGAGACGACCTTTACTTGCCAGACTAGCATGTCTAGCCAAGTATACACAAGGATGCTGACTCTCTCAACCAGCTCTCCCTGATTTATTCCAGGGCCTAATCCCACCCACCATAGGCTGGACCTTCCCCATCAGCTAAGACAATCTCCTGCAGGTTTGCTCTGGGCCTAACTCAACCACTAATTCTCCACAATGTGTCCAGAGCTCAAACCCTCAACTGTCAAGTTAACACCTGTGCCTAACCATGAAGGGGTGGGGGAGGGGGAGGGAAATGTAGAGAAAGGAGGAAAGGATAGAGGAAGGAAGACATCTATTCACATATACTTCCATACTTACAAACTTCTTGCAAGAGATTGAGGACACCATATATTTTACTTACATTTACTTATATTTTACTCCCCTGAATAGGAAAAGTTATGGAGCCAGAAAAGCACAATGTCCAGATGGTGCTTTACGTATAAAGGTTACAAAACTGAAATTGTGAATGCTCAAAGAATAGACGCGGCTGCCTGTCCTTAATTTAGGGTGTGCTCTATCCTGGAGCAGCCAGATTAGAAAGCCACCTGGTGAAGTTTGCAGGACCAAGGAGAACAAACTTGAATCCCTCCAAGTTTGGAAGGATGGATCTAGCCCAGAGGGTCACACGCCCTGTGGCCTCCTGGGGACTCTGGACAGGTCACTCCCAGGGGCACACACCCTGAGTTATCACTGTCTGCTGTCACGACCTCAAATAATGTGAAGGGGAAGTAGACACCTGCTCTGTATTGTCCAGTGTAAAATATATTTTAATCTTCTAATATTCACATTTTAACTATATAGAGAAGTAAAACGTGGCACACACCTGCAATGCCAGCACTTGGGATGTGGGGGCAGAAGAGGAGGGAAAAAAAAGAAAAGAAGGAAAGAATGAAGAAAGGGAAGGAAGAAAGAAAGGAAAGAGAAAAGAAAACCAAATTAACTTTAATAATACAATTATTAAATATTTAGTTCAGTGTAAACAACACAATACTAATATATAATATAGTGAGTACAATTAAAGTATTAATAACATCAACATAAAATATAATCTTAAATTTAAAAGCATTAATTAGAGGGCAAGGGGATGGCTTAGTCAGCAAAGTTCTTGGATGCATGCATGAGGACCTGAGTTCAGATCCCCAGACCCATGCAAAAAGCTGAAGACAGAAGTACAGACCTGGAACCCAGCATGGGCAGGAGGATCCGTGGGGCTTGCTGACCGATTGGTGAGCTCCACATTCTGCGACAAACCCGGTCTCAGAAAATATAATGGAAGCTCAGGGGAGATGGCTCAAGGGTTAAAGACAAGCTAAAGGACCTGAGTTCGGATCCCCAGATCCCGTGTAAAAAGCCTGGGTGGAAATCTTTATAATTTGCTTCACAGTGAAGGGACAGGGAAACAGGCGTTAGGTTGCTTGCTGAGGTCACATTATTGCTAAGTCGCAAAGCTAGGATTCAATCCAAGCATCTGTCTGTTCATCTGACAAGCAAACCTTAAGAAATCAAAAGTGGTATGGCAGCTCACAAAATGGTTCAAACCTCCTGCTGCCCAGGTCCCATGGGGGAAAAAATAAAAAAATAAAAATCCACCAGGTGAAAATGGCTTTGGCCTGAATGTCCAACCTTGATGGACGGAGCCTGGGAAATCCCAGAGAAGACAAAAAAGAGCTAGAAGCAATCCAGGGTGATTCCCAAGGATGACACCTGATGTCAGTTTTGGACTTCCACAGCATATGCACATATGTGCACATACACCCCACTCACATATATGCATTCCACAAACATGTGAATGCACGTGTACATATATGTGTGCAAATCCCATACACATGCAAAAACATAAAAAATGTAAATATATTTTCATAGTTAGGTGGAGGTGTCAACTTGACAATAGAAGGCTTAAACTCTAGGTTCAGCTGTGAAGAATTAGTAGTTGAGTTAAACCTGAGCAAGCCTTTGGGAGATTGTCTAATTGATGGGGAAAGGCAGCCCATGGTGGGTGGGACTAGGCCCTGGGCAGCTGGGTCAGATGAAGGGCGCCGATTAAAGAACTTGGCATTTTCAGTAACTTTGGCCAGATGTGCAGGTCTAACAAGTGCAATTTACTCCTCTCTCAGTGGTCCTGTGAGTAGGGGTGGCTGGTCCCCCCGGCCCCTGGTTTTGGAGTGATCTCTCCTACCAAGCTGAATCATAAGCAAGAATAAAACCTGCTGTTTCCATAGCTACTTGGTTGCGAATTTATCAGTCACATGCCGGCAAAGCATGACATATACATTTAGATAGATAGATAAAGATATACTTTCCAACACAGGTTACCTTGGTCATGGAAATATTATTTTTACTGTTGATGTTACCTTTTTACAGGCACGATGAACATCGTACCTGCTGAAGTGACAAGATTCCCATCAGCCTTCACAGTGCAATGCTCAGCATGTTTGCCGTAATTTGCCTCACCCGGGGAAAAAGCGATGTGAGGGGTCATAAGGCACATGAAGCTTGGAGCACAGACACATCTCGGTTTTTAGCTCTAATCGTGAAGGTCCTGCATAGAAGACTCTAGAGCATGCAAAGGCCCAATACAAATTTGTTGATTGAAAAAAATAAAGTTTTCTTTGCTAAGCATGGCAAAATACCAATGAGAAGAGCATCAGGGCTGGCCTTGCCGATACATGCCAATCCCCCAGCATTCAGGAGGCTGAGGCAGGAAGACTGTGAGTTCAAAGCCAGCTTGTGTTACACAGCAAAACCCTGTGGTTTGGAGCAAAACTCCAAAACACAAGCAAAAAGGACAGACGTGGACCCTGCTTGCAGTGTCTTTAGGAATAACATGTTTTTTTAAATTTTATCTATGTATTTAGTGCGGTGTGCGTGTGTATCAGAAGGCACTGTGTATGCTTGTGCAGGCCCAAGGGTGACTTTGGGAATCATTCTGGATTGCTTTACCTCCTTTTTGCTTCCCTCTGGGGTTTCCACGCCTCCGTCTTCCAGAAGTGTAGGCATCACCATTTCTGTCTGGCATTTCTACATGGAATCCAGGATCCAAACTCAGATCCTTCTACTTGCAAACCAGGGTCTTGAATCCTTCCCCTCCCTTCTCCCCTCTCCCACCAAGCCATCTCTCTAATCCCCAAAAGTAACATATTCATCAGACTTCGGCCTCTGTTTCTTACAAGCTGGAGAGAAGCAGCACTGTGGGAATCAATGCTTAGGACTCCATGAGGTCAATGAGTCTTGGAATACTAGACTTTGTTTGTTTCATTGATGGGTCTTGGCTTGTACTAAAAGTCAACACCTTGGGCCTGTGACACAAGTGGCTAAGCAGGCAAAAGCTCTTGCCACACAAGCCAGAAGACCTGAGCTGGATCCCTTTGCTCAGGTAAAGGTAGAAGGAGAGACTCAACTCTCAAAGCTGTCCTCTGACCTCCACTCCTACACTGTGACACACACCCCGACCCCACAAATATTAAGTAAACAGATGAAATTAATGCTCTTGGAAGAGGACAAAGTAGTGTAAGAGAAGTCTGTTACATTCATTGTCAAACAGGAGAGAGAGAGAGAGAGAGAGAGCTCACATGCATGCCATGGCTTGGGTAGAGGTCAAAGGACAACCTCTAGAAGTTGTTTCCTGCTTCCATCATGAGGGCTTCCAGGGATCAAACTCAGGTCACCTGAGCAAGCAGGCGCTGATGATAGTTTGGCCCTGATAAAGTTTTGGAAACAGATACTCAGGTAGTTGCTGACAGATCCACTGCTTAGCCCACCTGCTTTTCTGAGGCTGAATGCAAAAGCATCGCTGTCCCTTTCCCCCCTTTCTATTTCTTCTCTGAATACCAGCCAATGTCCTAAGCATGCTTGTCCTGACACTGTGGACTGACTCTCTCTCTCTCTCTCTCTCTCTCTCTCTCTCTCTCTCTCTCTCAACTCCTACCCACAAGGAGTTGGCGTCCATGTCTGAACCTGCTGCTTTCTTAGATGCTAATGCACCACCTCTCCTTTCTCGCAACCACCTCCCTTCTCTCAGCAGCTGCAGCCATTTGCAGCATGCCTGCCCTGCTGTGAATTTTCTCTGTAATAAAACAGTCTTCGACCTTCCTTTTGGGGGGAAAAATAAATCGATAAAAGGCATTTTAGAAGCTGGACTTGCTTTTCAAAAAGCAGTGTCTCCTCAACCAGGCCCACGAGGTAAATAAAAGACAAAAACCTGACTTTTTTTTTTTTTTAAATAGAGTCTGAATCCTTTATTGCCATGCAAATTTCTACCTCTAGGGCCACAACTTCATCATTTGTAAAATGGACACAATTTGACATACAATTCTCACACATAACCTTCCAACAAAAAGCATAGGCTATTATGTAGATCCTTTGCAACATCGACTTCTGACATCAACTTCCTTCCAATTTGTCATTCTTAAAAAGCAGGCTATTGTAGCCGCAAAACAATTCTCATAATTCATTTTTGTAAATATGAGATTATGCGTCAAGCAAACTCTATGAAATTCCAGTCCCACGAAAGGTAACAAAATAAACTGTTTTGAGCTTGTAGGGTTGACCATGAATGATTATGGAAACATCTGGGCTAGGCAAAGTGACTCAAGTCTGTAATCTCAGCTCAAAAGGCTGAGTGAAGAGTATGGTTGCCAAGTTACAAGCCAGCCTCAGCTTTGGGTCAAACAGAACCACACAGTGAGACCATGTATTCAAAACAAATGAAAGGGAAACATTCTGATGGGCCAAGCACATGCTGGTTGAGATCTTTGAAGCAGAGGTCTAAGAAAGCAGTGTACTATAAAGTTGTCCAAATGACTCGGGGCCTAACCCAAAGTCCAGCCCTGCCCACTGCCACTGATTTTTCCCCATGAGGAAGTCAGAAAAGCCTAATGAGGTACAGACAAGCAACTACCTCCTCGTAGACACACACACACACACACACCAATGATGGCAGTGAGTTGTCTATGGGGTCAAAGCCCCAACTGAACAGCAGTGATCACCATTCAGAAGTCAGCCTGGATCAAGATGGAGAGATGGCTCAGGGGTTAAAACTCTGCCTCGAAAGCAGAGGGACCTGAGTTCAGATCCCAAGTTCCGCATAAAAAACACCAGACCAGAAATGACAGCAGCCTGCACTTCCAGCCGTGGAGGACAGAGGAATCGAAGATGACTCCCAAAGTTACCCTTGGTCCTCCACGGGGACACACAGTGCCCTCTGATACACACACACACATGTGCAAAAATTATATGGATCATCTCCACCAAACACCTCACAGAATCAGAACTGAGAAGATGAATGATTCAGGAGACCACACCTATGCCAGGACTTCTTTCTCACGCATACCTTGCCCCACCCCCACTCGGGCCCCATTTCTTCTTTCACCAAAACTTAAAGTTCATGTCCGAACTCTCAACAATGCACTTGGAACCTCCCGATGCCTTTCTCCATCCTTCTTCCCTATTTATGGCCACGAAGAAATCTCTGCTTTTCACAAGTTATGCATCTCTTTACTTGGACCGTGGGGACAGATGTCCAAGTCTAGCATGTAGGAGTAGATCTACATCCTTCCAAGCATTTGCTATAGTGGGTTATAGTCATACGTCACTTTTCTTTTCCGATGAGTAGAACGTCACTAGGCTACAGAAGCCTCCCAGATTGCTCTTTCCAGGACGAGAAAGTCTCCCCCGAGCTGCTCCACACTTCTGGTCTCAATGCTTGCAAACCCACCTCTTCTGGCAGCAGCTGATTGCAGGAAAGAGAAACGACCTCAGTGAACAAGTGCAAATGGGTTCATCTTGAAAGACCCCCAGAGTAGACTGCTCAAACAATTTACAGAGTCTGGGGCCTTTCCTGAATTAACAGAGGGAGGAGCCATTACAGGATAATGTGACTTATTTATCATTGCAAGGGGCTCCCAGGCACAGCAGGAAAGAAACCAGACCTCTGCACCATAATGGGCCCCACTAACTCTGGGGAAAAGGAAGATGTCTTTGTAATTGAGGTAATACATCCTTTTCCAATATGAGTCCAGGCTGTGCTCGCTGGAAAATTAATGTCTATTTCTGAGAGCAGCGCATCGGCTAATAGAACAATTCTATTCATCAAATGAACTAACCCGATTCTCGCTCACACATGTAGGGATAGTGAAAAGGAAACTGGCCGGGAAAATCTCAACCAACAGCCAAGGACAGACCTAGAGCTCTTCTTCCTGTCTGCCCCACTCACTCCATCCACATACACATGAGCCTGTTACACGTGGGGCTCAGGGTGCAGAAAGCTTCATCTACAACTGGTAAAAGTCCCGAGTTGCCTACCTCGAGTTGACATCTAAGAGGCAAGTGATGAATTTGGAGAAGCAATGTTCTAGAAGTGAGATCCCTTCCCGTGAACAGGTATAAGGTTTTCCCAAAGAAGCTGGCAGAATTTCTAATGGAGTAAATTTCCAAAGAGGCCCATTGTCATAGTTGGACACCGGTCTCAACTTGACGGTTGCAGGTTTGAGCTCTGGGCTCATTTGTGGAGAATTAGTAGTTAAGTTGAGCCCAGAGCAAACCTGAAGGAGATTGTCTAGCTGATGGGGAAGGCCCAGCCTATGGTGGGTGGGACTAGGCCCTGGAATAAATCACGGAGAGCTGGTTGAGGAAGTTGGCATCCTTCTATACACTTGGCCAGGCATGCTGTCTGGCAAGTAAAACGTGTCCGTCTCTCAGCCGTTATGTGGTGATGGTGTGGCCAGTTCCCTTGGCCGTGGTGTTGGTGTGTGCTCTCCTATCAAGCTAGACTTAGGATTGAAACCAGAAAATCATAAGAGAGAATAAACCCCTTGTTCCCTTAAGCCGTTTGATGGTTGTTTATCAGCAACCAGTGCAGGCTGACCGCAACACCCATAGAGAAGTACAGCTGCTCTTCTGAAGGCCTGAGCGCCCGCTTGTGAAGGAGCTAGGTCTGCCTGGTACCACCCCTGTGAGGAGAGAAGAGAGCAGGTCACGAGTGGGTGTCTTGCTCTTCCCTCATGAACTCAGAATCACCCTTCCAAAATGGCCTCAGCTCTCCAATGAAGAGATCTGCACATAACCATTGTTTTAGTTTCATGCTCCTTTTGTCGAAATGAATACATGGGACTGGGGAGATGGGGGGTTGCAGTTCACCTGCATGGCTGCTGATAAATCACCATCAAAAAGGAGTTTATTTTCTCTTACGATTCCTAGTTACAGTTGTTTGTCCATCTTAGCAGGAGAGCTCACACCAATACCAGGGCGGAGGGAACTGGCCACACCATCACACATAACATCTGAGAGAGGGATGATCCTTACTTGCTAGACTAACATGTCTGGGCAAGATACACAAGGATGCCGACTTTCTCAACCAACTCTTTGTACTTTATTTCAGGGCTTAGTCAGCTAGACAATCGCTTGCAGGTTTGCTCTGGGCCCAACTCAACCACTAATTCTCTACAAATGTGCCCAGAGCTAAACCCTCAACTGTCATGCTGACACCTGTGCCCAACCATGACAAGGGTAAGGCACCTGCTCACAAACCTGGTATCCGAGTTTGATTCCCAGAAACCCACATGGTGGAAGGACAGACTTCTGAAAATTATCGTCTGTCCTCTGCCTGCATGCTATAATTTCATGGGTGTACCTCCAAATCTCTCTCTCTCTCTTTCTCTCTCTTCTTTCTTTTCTCAAATAAATAAATTCATTCTCTAATAAAATAGATTCATCTACTCACTAATAAATAAATATATTTATATATTCTCTAATAAATAAAATACAATTATTTATTTATTTGAAAATTAAATGAATGCATGACCCAAACTATTTACAGAACAGGGGGATTTTTTCCCCACCTTGTGATTGTAGATTCCAGCTGATCGTCATGACAGTAATTTGATAGCAGTATTGGGAGCTAAGGGAACTGCACACTAAGCCCACACCGTGAGCAGAGGAGCAGGAACCAACACCCGAAGCCAACAGCTAAAACGACTCGGGATGTCGGTGATTTTGGAGCCAGCTGAGAGGAGGAATAAATACTAAGAGAAAGACCCTGCTCCAAACAGCACCTTACATTCTGAAGAAAGCCACTAAGTGGCCATGGTAACCAATGGAACTCCAGGTGGAGGCAGCGCAGAGAGCAGGGGGCAATGCCCCAGTGTCTGGACAGCCCTGCAGAGATGATGCCCCACTCGGTGGTGCCAGCTGGACGCGCTGAGGAGCCCACCACAGAGACTCGCGGGCCTCCATTCGGAGCAGCTGGGCTTCTCGACTTACACTGAAGAAAAGAATGTCAGGGTATGTCAGAATAAAGCAAAGTTAGCTCATTCATTAATTAGGGAAATGGACGGGCGCACCTGAGGAGGAACAAGTGAGGGTGTGAGGAAGGACCCCCAAGAGCTTGAGCGGTACTAGATGACTGACTTGGAGACTTTTCCACTTACATTGTTTAAATGAGGTAATCTGTACCCAAGGCTGATGGGGAAACAACACATATCAGTCCACTCATTTCTCTATAAAAGAAATATTTTACAAACTAAATTACCAGGTACTCACGAGGGCGTGGGCGGGCTTGCGTATGAGGAAGAAACATGTTTAAATCAAAAACATAGATCAAAAATTAAAAAAAATCAAAGTAATATTGCTAGACCAGATCAAGCCGAGGTTAAGACATATGCCTTTATCCAGAGCGTGGCTCCCTGGGAAGCTTAGTAATCTTTTTTTTTCCACTCATGCAAACTTAATAGGTACCCAGATCCCCTCTCTCCCTTCCTACCCCTCCCCCCATTTCCTCTTGCTGTTTTTAAAGAAGGGACGAGTCTTCTGGGATCTATGCAGGGCAGCTGCCATCAAGAGGCAAGAGTCAGGTAAGTGTGAGTGAGGGCTCCTCTTCTTTCCTGAGTCCCCTTAACCTCTCTGTCCTTCTCTCCTGCTCCAGCAACGTAAGACAGGAGCTTGCATGTCTTCCCGGGCATTGGAGGACGCCATTCTCTCAAAGAGGACGCAGAAGAGGCTGGACATTCGAAGCGACCAGAGGACCAACGGATATGGGAGAGGCCGGGCATGCAAGGCGACCACAGGTCATCTGGATAAACTCAATTCTCCCAGTTTCAAGCCCGAAGTTTCACACACTCAGTTGTCACAACACCCACCGGCTCAGGATTCCCAAGTTCCCTCGCTTCTTTCACTTTGTCTTGTCGCATCTCAACCAGTCCGTTGTCATAGACAGACACTCAGGGCCAGCCGTGGGGGCGCCCACCTGTGACCTCAGCTCTCGAGACGCAGAGGCAGGAGGATCAGCAAGACAAGGGCAACCTGGGCTGTTTCGAGCACGTGGCCGGCCCATGCTGTAGGAGACTTTGTCTCAGAAACAAACGCACAGGTGAAGGGACCGTGGATGGAGCTGAGCTGGTAGCTGCCCAGCATGAATGAAGCTCCGGATTCTGCCCCCGGAGTCGCATCAACAGGCCACGGTGTGGCCCACCCAAATCCCAGGACCTGCTCAAGGTCATCCTTGGCTAGGTACAGCCTAGGTTATATGAGATCTTGCTTCAGATAAGCAGAGGAGAAGAAAGAAGGAGGAAGAGGAAGAGAAAGATGAGGAATTGGAAGAGAAGAAAGAGACATTCCTTATAAGGAATATTTACTCATACCTCAGTTTTATCTTTTTTTAAAAATTTATCTTATTTTTAAATATTTTTCTTTATGACATTTTCTTTCATACTTGGTCTTGGTTAGCTCTCTCCCCTCCCCCTTCTCTCCCTCCTCTCACTATCTGCCACCCCCCCTTACACCGTCCTACACCCAATATTCCCTGTCGCATTCCTGTGACATGTGTTCCATCTCTTCCCCTCGCTCCCTCAAAGCCCCCTTTCCCCATCTCACACTCATCTCACATAAATACACCTATTCAAAAATTAGGAGCTAAGATCCATACGCGAGAGAGAACGTGGTGTTTGTCATTCTTAGCCTGGGATATACTTAATACGATATTTTCCAGTTCTTTCCATTTTCCTGTAAATTTCATAATTTTGTTTTTCTCTATGAATAAATAAGACTCCATTATAGATATAAAATATGTGAGTGCATGTATGTATGTCATATTTTCATTCTCCATTCATCTGTTGATAGACATCTAATTCCACTTCCTGGCTATTATTTCACTTTATTTAATTTTTTAAATTTTTTAAATTTATTTGTGTGTGTGTCAGACTTTAAACAATCCTCTTCACGGTATTGTTTGTGTTAGAACAAGCACAGCCTTAAATAGGCCCCAGTCATCTTAAGGAAACAGCAGTGCAGAGGAAAAGCTGCTCGGAACCAGCAACAGCGAGAATAATTACTTGTAATGGTGACAAACGTCAGGAAAGAAAAGCACTAAGTGCTGTGAAGCGGTGCGACCAGGGACCTGACCTCATGAGGTGCAGGCCAGCACCCGGGGCCGCCCCAAGGCCCCCATGTTTAAGCTAAGAGTCAGCTGGTGAGCGTAGGGTAGGCACGGAGGAGGCAGGAGGACCCGTATGCGATGTTTTCTAGCACAGCATGTGCCATAGGCAGAGAAAAAAGTGTCAGGGGGGCTTTGACGGCACCCATGATTATGCGCCTGATCTGTAGACTCAAATGAGAACTGCCCAGAGACAAGACTGCATGACAGAACGTCACGTGCACCTGCGAGGTTCACAGCCGTGGTCTGCAGAGGATTTGGAGCGGGAGTTGTTAAATCCCACGCTGGTGGCAGATGGCCTGGGAAGGACAGAAAGAAGATCCGGTAGAGACAGAGCTAGCTGTGTGGCCTTGGACAGCTCACATAACTACTCTGGATGCTCAGTGCCACATCTCAAACATAAACAATGATTTTCACCTGAGAGACTGCTGTTATAAAGGGTGAGATGCAATGTCACGATGGTTCAATGCAAGGCACAAGTCACCTGTTAGGTCGATGGCAGGGCTGGGGGGAGGGAGGAATAGAAAGCGGATCCCACGCAGAGGTGCAGGAATGAAGAAACACTGATAAGGAGGAAAAGACGTCAGCAGGGTTTTATCTAGACTTGAGGGCTTGGTGACCCTCAAGAGCCGTAGTTTAGCCTTAAGGCAGGAGAGCCTTAGAAAAGAAGAGAGAGCCGCCATGACAGTCAGGCAAGAGGAGGAAGAGAGAAGGGGGCGGGCAGAGAGAGCAGAGAGACCCTGCACGGGGTCGCGATCCATCTTTCATAGTCTCAGGCATCCCAAGGAATTGCCCGGGAGTTACTAGGAGAATGGGCAGCGAGTGACCATTGGGTGTGATCTGTCCAGGGGAGGCTGGTTAATGTCCCCAATTCATTCATTGTAGCAGTTCACCTGCATGGTTGCTGATAAATGACCATCAAACGGCTTAAGGGAACAAGGGTTATTTCCTTAGGACAGTCCGGTTACAGTTCTCAGTCCAGCTTGACGGAAGAGCTCATGCCAACACCAGGGCCAAGGGGAAATGGCTACACCGTCTCTATATAATGGTTGAGAGAGGAACGATCTTTACTTGCCAGACCAGCATGTCCGGTTAAGGATGCCGACTTCCTCAACCAGCTCTCAGTATTTTATTCATCTGTCCAGGGCCTAGTCCCACCCACCATGGGCTGGGTCTTCCCCATCGGCTAGACAATCTCCTGCAGGTTTCTCTGGCCTTAACTCAACCATTAATTCTCTACAAATGTGCCCGGAGCTCAAACCCTCAAACTGTCAAGTTGACACCTGTGCCTAACCATGACAGTCATTCACTCCCCTTCCCAGCACCCCTCAGTGTTCTCCTCCTTCCGCCCTTCTTTTCCTGACTCTCATCGTCCCTAGCACAGGCGCCTGCCAGCAGTCTGTCCCTCTTCTCATCGGCCTCACAAGTCCCTGACAACTGAAAAAGAACCAAGCGGCCACCT
This sequence comes from Typhlomys cinereus, assembly GCA_023101885.1. Lineage (NCBI taxonomy): Eukaryota > Metazoa > Chordata > Mammalia > Rodentia > Platacanthomyidae > Typhlomys > Typhlomys cinereus. Next base: position 1,685,497 of record JALPQD010000304.1, on the reverse strand, counting down.
GGAGTGTATGCTGGCCTCCTGCCCATCTTCCTGGCCCTTCCTCTGCTGAGAACTGTGACCAAAGCCTCCTATGAGATGTGAGGGTCTCAGTCACCCCCCAACGCTTGTCATTCTTACCCCTCGCCATCCTCCAAGCCCACCCTCGCCTCTGCCCCATGCCTGGGATTCTGGACTATGTAGGAACCGTCCACGCCCCTGACACTTTTACCCCTCACATTCGAGGAACGTTAGATGTGCCTCCATGGCTCACACACGCCTTCTTCTTGCATGCCTGCCTGACGGAGTCCCTGTGCGCACTCGGGGGTCCTGATTCTGTATCACTTCTTTACCGTTGGATGTTATCACTGTGTTAGTTACAGGTGTCAGCTTGACAATTGAAGACTCGAGCTATGGGCACAGCGTAAAGAATTAGTCATTGAGTTAAGCCCTGAGCAGGCCTGCAGGAGACTGTCTAACTGACAGAGAAGACCCAGCCCACAGTGAGTGGGACATTTTCCTGGGCAGAGAGAAGATGAAGGGAGGTGATTCAGAGACTTGGCATTCTTTGGTATACTTGGACGAACATGCAGTCTGACAGCTGAGGTTTGCCCCCCTCTCAGCAGTGCACAGACATGACATAGCAGGTTTCCATCAGCCCCTGGTGTTGGCGTGAGCGCTCTGGCCGAGCTAGAGAAAGAACTGTACCTGGACAGCCATAAACCAAGAAGAAAGCCCTTTGTTTCCTCAAGTCGTTTGGCCGTGAATTTCTCAGCCGCACGCAGAGCCCACTGCCGCACATACCCTCCTCACACTGAACCCATTCCCGAGCTCCCAATCAGTGATGCCCCTCCAGTCCTGTCTTTATTTATTTACTACATTTCATTGTATTTATCTTAAACCTTCACCTCCAAAGCTATGTAATCTTCAACCACAGTGGTTTTGTCCCACCGCATCCCTCAGCCCTGGCACGAATTCGGACATGATTCAAATATGCTTTTGCTGAACAAGTGAATGACTCCAACAGAAAAGTCACACTTGCCTTGGCCTTAGCTGCTCTGGTATGACTGGGCTTGGCCTCTAGATGGCCTGAGCTTGGGGACTCGCCTTGGGCCGTTAAGCCTGGTTCCTCTCAGCCTCCAGGGAGACTGGCTAAAGAGAAAGACAATTTCTTTCTTTCCCCAATGTCACCTGTGCCACCTGGGTCCCACCCGTGGGCCCTAAGCCAACTGCCCCTCCAAGTGTGAAGCCGCATTGCCATCTGCTGGCGAGGGGGAGAACTGCAGGTCAGGCCAGAGGAGGAAGAGGGAGGATGAGAGACCTCGATGGATTGCTAAGGCCACATCTCAGCTACTGGACCCCACATTAGACAGTCTTCCCACTCCCTTGTGAGTCCAGAATTGATGCAAGGAGCCCCTTATTTAGGTTTCTTATTAATCCAAGACCTTTATTCACAGTTCAGCATCCTTCAATGTGGTTTAAAAAGGAGGACAGATGGCATTTATGTGTTGAAGTAGATGCCAAGTGGGGACAGAGAAAGGAATTGAGGAAAAGAGTAATTAGCATTCACATTTCCTTAGCATTTCACACTTGCAATACTGAAGTGGCCAGAGGGCTTCAGTCAACTCTCTCAGAGGCAAAGTTCCTCCCCAGCCTCCTCAGGGCCAGTGGCCCAAGCCTCGTCTTAAATCCTCCCAGGATACAGCCCACACCCGGGGCCCACTGGCCACACTCATGAGCTCACGGCAGTGTTTGGGCTGCGGCTCAGCAGTAGAGCACTTGCCTGGCGCCCTAGAGGACCTGGGTCCAATCTCAGTACCAGGGGCTTCAGGGGACTATAACGAGGCCCTCCCCGAGCCTGTGGTGACAGTGTGTCCTGGCTGAGGCAGTCTCCTCCTCGAGCTTCCTCAAGCCCTGGGTGACCAGAGCATCTCACTCACCACGGGCCAATCTCAGCACAGTCTGTGACAGGGATCCTCATGCAGATACGTAGCAACAACACCCGGCTCTACCCCCCTCCTTGAGAAGGGTCTTCCCAGGCACCCTGCCTCAAATCCCTTAGTGCCCACACACCTCACAAAGACCCCTCAGTTCCCTCCACACCCTCATTGGGATCTCTCTGAAAACGACCCTCCTTCAGACCCCTCAGTGGCATACATTTCTGCAACGGACCCATAAGAAAGACCTTCCCACATTGCCAAAGCAGAAACGTATGTACACCAGAAAGCAAATTTAAAAATATATATATTTAGAGGAAAGCGTTAATGAGATAAACAATTTTATTGGCATTTTGTTATGATTTATTGATTTATTTTTTGATACATACAGCTTTATTTAAAATAACACATAGCGGACAACCATCATCTTTAAACAGTTTTAGTCCCGTGCTGTCCCTTTGAGACCAGAGCCTTGTGCTCAGGGCCCTGGGACCCCGGATCTTTCACTGAAGTCTGGCAAGCGAACTAAGAGCTAGAGAGTCCCTCTAGACCACCCAACTGCTTCTACTTCCCTCTGGTCCCCTAAGTAGTTGAGCTTCCAGGATTCTGCTTCCATCTTATCCCTGGGCCCTTGGTCCACACTGAGGCCACAGCTGTGTCCAGGTCTCTGGGGGTGCAGACTGGTCTAATTGGCAGAAGTTCAGAGATGGTTTCCCGGAAGGCCTTGCGTCATGGGCCGCCCCACTCAGCCCAAAGGCATTAAGTAGTGATTAGCGAGACCTCTGCGGGATGCTTCGGACACACGCTAATCCGCCTGGATAGTGTTACAGACAAACAAACCAAACTCAGCTTTTACCCCCAAATCCTCTGAGACAGTGGCAGCACAGGGACCAAAGTTCATATGGCTTATGGGAGAAAGTTGAGGGTCCGAAAAGTAGAGGGAAAGTTGTGACTGGCCAACCTATTCCCATCCTTAGTCTTCTAAGAGCCATTTTGGTCGGCTCTGGGCTTTCCTGCACTGGGCTAAACTGCAGAAAGCCGGCTCTGAGTCCTTTCAAACATTAGCCAACATTTTTTTTAGTCACCAACTGCCCCAAGGCATATTTTCCCCCTTTCACAGATTAACAGACTCTCCGGAGAAACCACTCCGCTTAGCAAAAACATCATGGTTCAGTTCCACATCTGACCATTCATTCTTTTTCTATTAACTAGCTTTAGTTATTCATTTTTATCTCATGTGTGCACGTTCACACGCCGCCAATGTCACATCCAGCTTTTCACATGGATGCTGAGAATTGAACTGGTGTCCTCCTGCCAGAGCGCCCTGTACCTGTCCTATCTCCCCAGCCCCGTTCATTCCGTCTTAAGATCTTGCCTGAGCCCGCTGTGCTTGGGGACCAGGCCAGGTTTTTCAGACAGTGAGTAAAACAGAATCCTTGTCCTTGTGGAACCTGCCTCCAAATGTAGACATGATGATAAGCAGTTTGGTTATCCGTGCGCACATATATTTTCCGTGTGTGCACCTGCGTGTGCGGTTTGCATGTGAAAGCCAGGATCTTGCTGGAAGCCTTCTTCAATGGCTCTCCAATTAATTTGTTGACACAAGGTCTCTCTCTGAACCTAGAGTTTATCTAGACTGGGTAGTCAGCATGCTTCAGGGGTCCCACCGTGTCTTCCACCCCAGCCCTGGGGTGACAGACACGTAGCATGCATGAGGCTTTTACACGAGTGCTCGGGATCTGAACTCAGGTCCTTATGTTTGTGCAGCAAGCACTTTGCCTGCTGAGCCATCTCCCCTGTCCCTACATAATTATCCAGAGAAAGCATGACAACCCCTATAAGGAAGCCAAACCTCTTGCTTATTGTGGGGGTTGTCAGGCCCAAAGCCTGCTCTCTGGATGACACATTAGCATCTGAAACGGCTATCACTCGGAACTCCTTCCCTGGGAAGTAGAGTTTGCCTCCAATCTGTTCTAAGATCGCTTTTGTTTCTCTCAGAAATTGGCTGGGCTGTTCCTCCCCCAAAAGTTCTTTCCTACTTATCCGAGATATGCTAATGCACGGACCAGGTAAATCTGTTTTGAGGCATACATTGTCCTTTACCTTCTAGCACCAAGGTGCCAGGCCTGTTTTATTCTACCTGGCAACATCATGTCTGGTAGATGTCACTCCTGACTTTGTTAACTGGAATGTATACGTTTTCCATAATCCTGTAAAGAATTTGGTCCTGCTCCTTGATTGTTTTCCTATAAATACCATAAAGCTGGCTTAGATGATGGAGGACATCCTAGGCTCCCTCTGACCTGATGCCTGATCAATTCCTATAGCTCCCACTTCTGTTTCCTACAGTAAGTCTGGGTTTACACTGGTTCACGGGCCCGGACAGCTTATCTAGGGCTGTGCATCCTTGCTCTGGGCGACAGAAAAGAAATAGCAGGCATAAATCTGTCGTCGATACATGCTGCGGCTGCTCCTTCTGGAAGACAGATTCAGAGAAAACTCTTTCCTATGGTTCAGTGTTTTTTGGTTTCGGTTTTGGTTTTAGTAGAGTCTAGCTATGTAGCTCAGATCTTCTGGTCTCAACCTCCCAGTGCGGGGATTTAAAGTGTGCGTCACCAGAACAGGCTGATTAACAGTGCCTGGGAACATCTCAAACACTCCTAAGGCCAGTGAAAGGCAAAGCAACCCAGTAAAGAGGCCCGAGGAAACAGGGCCAAAATGTCAGGACTCCTAGGCTGCATTAGCCAGAGTAGCCAACAAGAAGGCAGACTGAGTCTACTGGAGGTAGTTGCAGAATGTCCGGGGCGCCACTGGCCAGGGAGAAATGGACAGAAGAAAGGGGAGGCTTCTTGGAGTCACAGCCAGGGACAGGCAACAGCTCCTGTATGAGTGTGTTCACTCGTCTGTGGATCGCGCTGAACTGCTGTGCTGGGCATTTAGGACAAAGTAATTAGTTTTCTAAAAATTGGTGCAGCAAGAAATGTATATGATCAGTCCCTTTATCATGGAGGATCTAATTAAAATATTTCAGCTCAGAGAGGGAAAAGAATTGAATGGAGAAAGAAAGAGACACCTGATAACTGCCATTAAAAATATGTGCATGAGCGGCTGGGGAGGTGGCTCGGTGGTTTTTAAAGTCTTTTCCTAGCAAGTGAAAGGATCTGAGTTCGGATCCACATAAGACTGCGAGGCAGATATGGCAGCAGCCCGTAATTCCAGCCCTGGAAGACAGCCTGGGAAACCCCAGAGCAAAGGAATAAATAGAAGAATAATCCAGAATGATTCCTGCTGTCACTCTTGGGCCTCCACAGGCACACAAGACTCAAGTTCCCTCTTGTACGCATGCCCACACACATGTACACCCACCCATGTGCAGAACATACACAAAAAATAAATGAATATTTTCTTAATATAGCATGGTCTAGACATGGCGGCACATGCTTTTAACTCCATAACTCAGGAGATGGAGGGAAGGATCAGCACTGGTTCTAGGCTGGTCTGGTCTACATAACAAGTTCTAGACTAGCCTGATCTTCAGAGTAAGACCCTATCTTTAAAAAAAAAAAAATGTGTGTGTGTTGTGCATGAAGCTTAGTGAGGTCCCACTACTCCAGTTCCCTGGGTAACAGTGTCACCCTCAGTACCTTGCGGGGGCAGGCAGAGTGGAACCACACAATCTGCTTCTCCAGGCCCGGACATGTGCAGCCAGCAGGAGTGGGCAGATTGCTAACGCAGCCTCCGTCTTGCCAATTTCAAAATTACTGTATCCCAGTGAGACGGGATCATTATTTTTACCCTTGGCTTGGATTTCCTGCAAAAAAAATCTTCCCGGATTTGATAAATTTGGGTTTAGCCTTTGAGAATGCGTGTGGCAGGTAGACATCCTCCAGCGCCCGTGGGCGGTGAGGAAAAGATTGAGAATGGCCGCCACGCGCGGCTGCACATCACCCAAGGCTGGCGAGTCACGATGCGCACCCCAGAAAGGAAGCCGCGTGGGGGGCCCCCAGCACCCCAGCAGCAGGTGTGAATCCTGTCACAGGGCCTGATGGCAGCAGGTGTCAGGAGGCCGCTGCCCTGGCTCCCACTGAACGACCCCCGCCCCGGCGGGCCCAGGAAGCCAGGGGCAGGTGGGTCTCATCAGGACACCTCGAATACTACGCTCTGGAAAACTGGGATTTGGTGAAATACTTCTACTTTCTTCTGCTCTTCAGAAAATGCCATCCTATATCGGTGCTCTCACCGGTGAATATGCATCTCCTGTTTAATTTTAAGCTATTTATTAAAAGCAATATTTTTTTTAAAGATCCTAAAATTAAAACGCCAAGTTTGGGCTCTACTCAGAAAAATCAAAGAAAGTTTTGCCAACATTCATGATGAAGTATTTTTAAAAGAGGTTTTAAAAAAACAAAGGAATACAGGGGTGAGGGTAGCAGGCAGTTTTTCAGTTGAAAATTCTAAGACAGAAGGAAGGAAGGGAGGGAGGGAGGGAAGGAAGGAGGGAGGGAGGGAAGGAGGGAGGAAAAGGAAAGAGGAGAGAGAATGAGGGAGGGAAAATGGAGGAAGAAGGGAAGAGGGAAGAGGGAGGGGAGAAGGAGGAGGGAGGGAGAGGGGAGGGAGGGGGATGATGAAGAGGGGTTCTTGAGCCCTAGCAGTCCACCACATAGCATACCTTCCAGAGCAACCCTTCTCTGCTCTCCTTTGAGGCTCCAAGGCAGCTGTCTGTCCCCAGAGAAGACATTAAGAAGGAGGTTCAGTCCTGGGCCCCCCCCAATTTGAGGAAACTGCTGCTGAGCAGGAAATACCCCCAAATGTGCACCTCCATTTCTCAGCCCTTGACACCGCTGGCACCATGCCAGGGAAGACCACCCACTACCACACCTGTGAGGACTTCCCCACCTCTGGCCCCCGCTGACCTCTCGGTGGAGCTAATTATCAGACTCCATTTCGTGTTTTTCTTCTGGTCAACCATTTGGCCGTGAGCATTCAATCTGCTTAGCCGGCCTTGCTAAGGTATTTTAAAGCATTTAAAGAGATGTATTTTTTATTTGCAGCTTTTTCCACGTTCATTTGAGACAGGGCCTCAGAATGTAACCCAGGCTGGCTTCACGCTCAATCTCTACCCTAGACTCGCGTCAAGCGCACCATCCTCCTGCTTACCGCCCCCCCCAAATACTAGCTATGGAAGATTTTATTGCACCTGACATCAAATTTTGCTTTATTATTTATCACCTTTAGGTTTAATCATACAAAGGTTTAAAATACCCATATTCCCCCCCAAAAAACATACCAGGGGTTCATTAGCTAATCTTTCTTTTTGACCACTTCTAACTGCTTCCAAGATAGAAGCATTACATCATGTAGAGATTTGATAAATGGTTTAATGTTTCTGTGTTTATTTTTTATTTATTTGGGGAGTTCTCTTACAGTTTTGTCTGTTGGTATGCATTTGAGCATGTGTTAGCACTCTTGAAAATACATGGTATACAATGTAAGAAAAGGATCTAGGTATTTTTCCTTTGATGACAAGCCATGTATCGAATAAGATTCTTCCTTTCCCAATTATTTCTGATTCTCTCTTTATGGTAGATTGTTTTGTCTTACTTTTCAGTGTCTTTAATAAATCTGGGGTCTTGCCTATGTTAGACACACCCTCAAACCTGAACTAAGCCCAGATTTACGGTGTATCAAATCCAGAAGTATCAGAATTATCTGTGTTCCAGGAAACCTATTTGCTTCCAAGCAAAGATTATTTGATGCTTGATTTTACAGTCCGTGTTCCTGTGTTAACTGTACTATAAATCATGTTTTATCCGCAACTGTTAATAAAGGATTTGCTAAATATTGACGATGGGCCAGGCGCAGTTGAGTGCTGGAACGAGGTGGCGATTAGGCAGGCAGTTTTTCCATTGCTCGGAGTGTGTAAGTTACAGTGGCAAAGCGTGTCGTGTTTAGGGCCTTGGAGAGGTAACTGCAGAAGGCCCCAAGGCTACCCTGGGAAGCCTGGAGAACAAGCTCCTGAAATGCAAAGAACAGAGGCTGGCAGAATCTGGCGCTCGTGGCTACCTGGGCCAGCCGAGACCTGGCACAGCCTTGGCTCCAGCTTTGTGGGACCAATGGAGCCTAAGGAAGGAGAAAAAAGAAAAGATGAAAAACACCAGTCATTGCGGTGCGCACACCTGTGACCCCAGCACTGGGCAGGTGAGGTGGAGGCAGGAGGGCCAGTGGAGGCAGGAAGGCTGGAGGATCAGGAGTTCAAACCCAGTCTTGGCTACATAATGAATTCAAGGCTAGCTTGGGCCACATGAAACCCTGTTTGGGAAAAGGAGAGAGAAAGAAGAGAGACAGAAAAACTGGTCAGTATTCAGACTGTCCGGAGCAGGAAAAAGAAGCCCTTGTCAGTGCCAGATTGGCCAACATTTCTGTATGGCGTTCATTCATTCACAGAATTTTTTTTTTAAAGATTGATTCTTTAAAAGAAAAAAACTTTATTTATTTTTACTGTGTGTTTATCAGAAGGCACTGTGTGACCCTGTGGAGGCCCAATAGTGACTTCAGGGGAATCATCCTGGATTGCTTCTACCTCCTTTTGACTTCAGGCTGGGTTTCCCAGGCTCCACCCACCAGGGCCTAAAGAGCAGGCCTCTATTTCTGTCTGGTGTTTTATGTGGGGCCTGGGATCTTCTGCTTTTTTTTTTTTTTTTTTTTTTTTTTAGGACCTTCTGCTTTTAAGGCAGAGTTTTAACCCCTGAGCCATCTCTCCAGGCCCCACATCTTTCTTGAGTCTTTTTTTCTTTGTTTTTCTTTTGTATGTGCACATGAAGGCCAGAGATGGATGCTGGCTGTCTTGGTTTCTGTCCTCTTCGTTCAGTGAAGCAGGGTCTCTTGCTCCACCAATTCAACTGGTCTAACTAACTAGCTTGCCCAGAGATCTGCTATCCCCTTCCCTGAGTAGTGGACTCATAGATGGGCTGCCATCTGCCCACCTCGCTTTTATGTGAGTCCTGGAGATCCAGTCTTCCTTCCTCATACTTGTGCAGCAAGCAGCTTATCCACTCGGCCACTCCCCAGCCTGCAGTGCATTTTTTGCCCCCCTGCACAGACAGGGAAACGGAGGCTTTTCGTGTCTGCACTGGCCCAGATCACAAGGTGGGCAGGACGAAACCCCGAAGCATGACCGCATCACCTTGCCCGTCCCTCCCTCCTCTTAAGGGGGAGTTCACTTCCCGGACAATCTGTTTCCTGGTTTCCTGCCAGCCAGGGCCTGAGGTGATGTTGACTCACCAGAGCTCTCACACTTGCAGGGGTCTGGGTCAGGCCTTAGAATCTTCTAGATCATATACGATTTTTGTGTTTTATTATTTTTCCTTCAATTTTATGTTTTCAAGTTCGCCTCCCAGTTACATGATAGCTCGGTGAACTCATAAATAGTCATTGAGGCCTGAAGATTGCTACAATTACTGACACCAAAGTATTAGTACTGGGGCTGAGAGATGATGGTTCAGGGGGTTAAGACTCTGCCTCAAAAGCAGATGAACCTGAGTTCAAATACCATGGCCAGGACCCACCCATACGGCCGCCATCTTTGTGTCCTGTTATCCATGTGCTCCGGCTGCTTCCTACCACTTCACTAGAACCAGGCCGCCAGAAGCATACTAGTCTCTACAGCAACACTTTGCCAGGTGTGGCCTAGAGGTCCACAGCTGTTTATGACAGCTATAAATTCAGAGACTGAGAGAAAGCAACAGCACGAATAGAACGTGTGTCAAGCTGGTGTAGTGCGTGTCTGTGATTGGAATTTGAGGTCAGTCAGAACTACACAGCAAAATCCTGTCTTAAAGAAAAAAGGGGGGCAGCGAGACAGCTATAACAGTTAATATTAATAAGTAAGCAAGGGCTGGCTTCAGTCTTCTGCGGCCACTTCCCTAGTTCCTTTAGCTTTTTAAAAACAAGTTTATTTTTGTGTCTCGGAAAGGGAAGAACCTCGCTTGTGTGGGATCTGTGCCGTGGGGGAAAAAGCCGATTCAGTTTGGAGGTGAGTGTGTGTCTGGCTATGTGGCCCCCACTTGCTCTGACCCCCAGAACTCCTCAGGCCTCCTGGTGGGCGAACTGACCCACCATACACAACCCTCAGGCTCCAAGGGCTTGGGGCTCTCTCCCCAGAGTGTCCAATCAGGATTCATCTAATCCCCCTCCGCCCCCTCCCTGCGAAGCCTGCACCTGAGCCCACCGGCTGGGCTTCCTTCCCCAGAGACCGACCCCCCCTTCCAGCTCACACGCCTGTGAGGCCACAGTGCCGCCTGCTGGCCGCTGTGAGCCATGCAGGCCTGAGAGCCGGGCACGCCTCTCCCCTCTCATCGCCACCTCCCCGCCAGCACCCAGAGGCCCAGTGCCTCCGGCCTGCCTCGGGCCCCTCATGTCCACGCCCCCACTTTCCTTTCCCTCCGGTGCCCCCTCTCCGGCTCGGGCCCTGCTCCTCAGTCCCCATTCATCCTGCTTCACTTCTTTAATCAAGCAAACGCGTGCATCCACAGGTGCTAGGAATCACTCGGTGTTTAAACAGCAGCAGGGAGCTCAGCACCTGGCACCCCACAGAGCTGGTAAGTCTGAGTGTCTTTCCCCAGGATAGACAACTACCCAAATAGGAAGTAATCGTATTTTTTAAGTTTCTCGGATCAGTCATGTGATATTGTGAAAGCTGTGTTGAAGAGGAAGAGATACCGCGCCTTACAGGGAATCAATCAACAAACATTTATTGAGTGCTTTAGTGAATTTGATGGTGTCCCCCTCCCAAAAAAAATAAAAGATATGCACAGATCCCAAACCAAGAATATGACTTGTTGAGCAAGGAACTTTGCAGACATAGCTAGCTTTCAAAAACGAACCCATCTTTGATTAATTGGTGGGCCCAAAAGCCAACGACAAGTCCTCTTGTAAGAGATTCACACTGAGCTAGATGTGGCAGTGCACACTTTAATGTCAGCACTTGGAGGCCGAGGCAGGGGGATTGCCGTGAGTTCAAGGATGGCCTGAGCTGCATATCAAGGGCCACACAGCAAGATCCTTTCTCGGGCAGTGGGATCCTTAGAGACAAGGGATTAGACAAATATAACGGAGTTCCCATATTAGTGGGCGGCCCAAGAAGGGACCCCAAGGTATGCCACAGACATCTGAACCCTCACTAGTGTACACAACTCAGAGGGAACTTCAGCGCCTATATAAACCCATGTGCTGCACCAGGCGGAAGGGGGGGGCTGGCTACGTTTCTGGTCCTGGTGGGTGGAGCGGGTGAATCCCGGGACAGCAAAAGAGGAGGTAGAAGCAGTCCACAGTGATTCCCGAATTCACCCTTGGTTCTACACATACACACATACACACGTACACGCACACAATTAGATAGATAGATAGATAGATAGATAGATAGATAGATAGATAGATAGATGATAGATAGATAGATAACCGATGTTCTGGAGGGTGAGAGGGATGAGGGAAAACACCAAGAGTAGAGGAGGAAGGAAAGGGGGGAGAGAGGGGGAAAGGGGGAGAGTGAGATGGGAGGACAACGAGGGAAAGAAAGGGAGAGGAGGAAGGAGAGGGGGAGAAAGTACCTACCCATTGAACTTGTATAGCTACGTAAATAATAATAAATTAAAATAAAATGTAATAAAATGTAATAAAAAGAGCGCGGTGCCTGGGCAATGGTTCTGTAGTTACAGCATCTGCAGGCAAACAAGAGACCCCCAGAAGCGACATAAGTGCATGGCTTGTAAAGTGTGGCTCCCATCTGTCCTTCCACGTTCTCCTGGTTGGAGAGTGACTGACTCCATCTTTTCTTTTTCTTTCTTTTCTTACCTGATTCTGTGTGTGTGTGTGTACCAGAGGATACTTGATTGTGTGTCTGTGAAGACCCAAAGGTGACATTAGGAATCATCCTGGATTGCTCCACCTCCTTCTTTTCTTAAATTTGAGACAGTATCTCTCTAAATTGCCCAAATCTGCCTGGATCTGACACTGCAGTCCAAGCTGACTGAGAATTGAGATCTTTCTACCTCGGCTTCCCAAGTGGCTGGGGGTCTGATCACCAAACCCAGCTCAAGACCACACTCTTCCAGTTATCCATGTAACCATGTTGCAAGATCAAAAATCCAATGAGGCACAGACCAGACTAGTAGATGTAAAGTCTCCATCTTAGCCAGGTGGTCATTTTGTAAAGACCACGCCTCCAATCATTACTGCCCATTTCCCTAGTAATTCCCAGGTAATTCCTTAACAAGACCTGAAATGACAAAAGATTGTGACCCACCCAGGGTCTCTCTCTTCTGCTCCCTCCGCCCTTCTCCCTTTCTTGCTCCTCCCACCAAGCTGTCATGAAGGCTCTCTCCCTATTCTCTCTGACTTTAGGTTATCTTGTGAGCTTTTTTGTTCAGGTTCTTGTGTCGGCAGTTGAAGAGAATTAAGAGGTAGAGGATTAAGGCAGGTTTTGTTAGAGAAGAACGGAACTCACAGACATGAAGCCCAGGAGGGGCAAGAGAGCCAAAGATGGCTGCTGGCAGGGTCAGGGGTATTTAGAGGGTTAAGCAGGTGGAATAGGGGAGTGTGGAAGGAATGGCTTTTCCTCACTGGCTAGCTCCAGTTTCTGCAAATCTCATTTGGGGCTTTTGGTCCCCTACATCTTGTTGGTCTGTTCTCATCAGGCCTTAGCCCAGTCGACTTTGTGACCTACCTCTTAGTTGAGTTTATCTGCAATGGAGAGTTTATCTCCACATCCTTTCATAAACAGAGGGCTGAGAGAAGTTGCTGACTTTATCTCTGTAGAGGATTAGAACCAGTTCCTCCAGATTAGTAAAGTGTGTTCCTTCTGTATAATCCCGGCAGTGGGGGACAGACATTCAAAGACCTTCCCAGCAAGGCCTTTCTATTCTGTGCTATCCTAAGCCACCTAATAAAATTTCTCTCTCAATCTCTTTTGTTTTAATGCTCTCCCACCTCAAGGATAAGCGACGGCTCTCTTGGTCACCAAGTTCTCAACTCTAAATAAACTCCTCTCTTAAATCTCCCCTCCCTCATGGCAGTTTAATGAGCCTCCGCGCGGTGTCTACACATAGTCTAAGTCACTCCCATAGCCCCCACCCTGCTGACATAACAGCAGAGAAGTGTGGGAAAGAGGTAAAAGTCATTGAGAGAGCAATCAGAATACATTATACACATGTAGGAAATTGTCAAAGAATGAACTTAAAAAAATAATAATAAAGGGCTATGGAGATGGCTGGCAGAAGTTAATTTAGATCCCCAGAACCCACATAAATTGCTAGGTGGGTGCGGGTTTACAAGCAAGTAAATAAGTAAAAATAATAAGGCTGACCTAGGGGCACATGCCCACCATCTCAGCAGTTGGTCAGAGGCAAGAGGATCAAGAGTTCAGAATAAGGGGCTTAAAGCAGCCGTGCTGGGGTGTCTCTGAAGGTCCCTCTCTGCTGGGATGACCCTGCCGGAACACACCCCCTTCGCTAACTTCCCCAAGCCTTTACTCATGAAAAGATAGGGAGATTAGTTCTGCATTGAAGAAACAGCCCCACCTTAAGGTGGACGCAGGATCTACTGGATTGGGCCCCAGATCAGCTGGGTTGGGCCCCAGTATGAGCTAACCAAGGAGAAGAAGCCATTTTTCCAGGCTTATCAAAAGGCGTAAATATACCCGACCTTGGCAGCCATCTTTGGCGCCTGCCCCTCACGGCACTCCACATCTGGCGTCATTTCTAGCTGCCTGCCCCTCATGGGTTCCATGCCTGGAGTCCATGATTCTCCAAGATGCTCTTGCCTCTCATGGGACCCCCCACATCTGGAGTCCACGAGTTCTGTTTTTTTCTCTCCTCTACCTTAATCCTCTACTCGTGTTCTGGTTTCAATCTTCGACTCCAAACACAGAACCCCAAAACAAAAGCAAGTGTCATGGGTATAGCAGGCCCTGAGCCTGGGCCACCACAGATCTCTACGTGAGATCTGTTCCAGTGATTCCCCCATCCCTCGCCCACGAAGAAAGAGAATGAGAAAGCAAAACGTTGGTTTCTTCTGAGCCAACCACACAAGTTTAAATGATCCTGAAAGGAATGTTCTACCATGGTCCTTGGGCAGTTTTAGAGCAGCCATGCTGGGATGGCCTTTAAGGTCTTCAAAGGTCTTTCTCCCCCATCCTCAGGGAGGAACTGAAGGTCCCCCCCATCCTTTGTTTATGAAAGGATATGGAGTCTAGTTCTCCTCTGTAGATCTCGAGGTGGGCACAAGATCAACTGGGTTGGGTCCCAATATGAACAGACCAATGAGATGTAGCAGACCAAAAGCTCCAATCAGATCCGCAGAAACTGGAGCTAACTAATGAGGAAAAGCTGCTTTTCCCAGGCCTGCCTAAGACTATAAATAACTCCGACCCTGGCAGCCATCACTGGCTCCTTTCCCCCCATGTACTCCATGTCTGCAGTCTGTGTGTTTCTTTTCTCTTTCCCTGGCCCTCATGGTTCCTATGCCTGGAATCTGAGTTCTTGGCAGTTCTGCTGTGCTTCACGGATTCACATCCATGAGGTCTGTTCTTTCTCTCCTCGAATAAACTCTACCTTAATCCTCTACTTAGGACCTGGTTTCAATCTTCGACTCTGAAACACAAGAACCTAGACCATAAAAACCCATGAGGAACCCTGTAGCAGTACAGGTTGAATGCATATTCACGGTCACAGAAAAGAAATCCATGAACCAATGTGTTTGTAAAGTTTATACGTGAGATCATGAGGTAGAGGAGGGCTGCAGTGAGGTGGGAGAAAACTACAGAATGTAGATGTTTTCTTCATGGAATTCTTAGGTTGGTGGAGGCCAGGAGTGTCAAGCTTAGTCATTGCAAAAGTTCTCCGTAAAAGTCAACAAGGAACTGGAGAGATGCTCTGGGGTTAGAGCCTTCGCCTCAGAAGCAGAAGGACCTGAACAAACACTCAGTGTATCAGTTTAACTTGCTGTGAGACGACATTCAAAGTCAAGTAACCTAAGGGAGAAAGGGAGATTGATTCAGTTTAGGTTCCAGAGGGGAGACACAGTCTTTCATGGTGGAGGCAACATGTCTGGTGGCTGAAGCTGGAGGCGAACTAACATTCTGGAGGCTCAGAGCTGCAGAGGGTCTCTCTTCTTCCAAGTCTTCTGTTCTGTGGTTCCTTTCATCTGGTCCACTAGTGGGAGGTTCCAATCGGATCTAGGGCTGGTCTTTGTATTATGAGTGTATTGATCTGGATAATCTCTTCAGGTAGTCGGACAGCTGATCTTAGTTATGCCAGGTGTGGTCAAGTTGACACCCAAGATTAACTATGACACTCAGATCTCATAAAAAAAAAAAAAAAAAAAAGCCAAGCAAATTTGACCACAACCTGCAATTCCAGCCCTGGAGCGTCTGGGAAATCCCAGAGTGAAGAAATAAGGAGGTAGAACAATTCAGGGTGATTCTCAAAGTCACCCTTGGGTCTCCACAGCTACACACACTCAAGTGCCCTCCTGTACACACACACACACACACACACACACACACACACACACACACACAATCAATCAAAAGCTCCATGAGGTGGTACAAAATCTATAACCCTGGTTCAGGAGGTGGAGGTGGGATGATCTCATCTACAGAAGGCGTTTGAGGCCAACGAAATGAGATACAGCTAGGTCTGTGGCAGAGTGCTTGCCTTCCCTCCCTCCCTTTCTCCTTCCTCTCTTCCTCCCTCCTTTCTTCCCTCCCTTCCTACCTCTCTTTCACAGATGTTTGGATTCCAATACTCAACAGAATCAGGAGGCATGAGTTGAAAGTGCTGAATGTGATATGACCTCTGCTGAGCCTTTCTCTCTCTTCCTCCCCCTCCTTCTCTCCTTCCTCTCTTCCTCCCCTCTCCCCCCTCCTGTCTTTCCTCTCTCTCCCCCTCCTTCTCTCCTTCTCTTCCCTCTCTCCCCCTCTCTCCTTCTCTCTCTCCATCTTTCCCTCTCTCCTCTCCCTCTCTCCCCCTCTCTCCCTTTCTCTCCTTCTCTCTCTCTCTCCCTCTCTCTCTCTCTCTCTCCTCTCTCCCTCTCTCTCCCCTCTCCCTCTCATGAGGATTGGATTCAGAACAATATTCTGAGATGTGTTTGGATGGATTAAACCTCTACTGGGTCCTTTTCACCTCCTTCACCTCAGATTCACACTGGACTGTGACGAGTGTCAAGGATAGACAGGTGCTATGTATCCTTTGGGCCATGTCTCTTAGAGGAAATGATTAAGGCGATAGGATCCCTAAGGGTGAGGGGTCAGACAGAGGTAGGGGAGTACCCTGTCTGGGCCCACGAACCAGCACGAACCCAGACCTACAAATGCAGGAATCTGAAGTGGGAGCGGTAGGAATTAAAAGTTTCAGGCTTTGGGTCAGAGGGGGCCTTGGATGATCTTAGTTATGCCAGGTATGGTCAAGTTGACACCCAAGATTAACTTTATTGTAACATACATGGGTTTTATAATCAAGAAGCAGGGCGAAATTCAGGAAAACATTAAAGAAGAACAGGACCAAATTCTTTACAGGATTATGTAAAACATTTACATTCTAGTTAACAAAGAAAAGTCAGGAGTGACATCTAATTGCTGTGGGACCAGATATGATGTTGCCAGGTAGAGTAAACAGGCATGTCACCTTGTTGCTAGAAGGGAATGGACAGTGTATGCCTCAAAGCAGAGTTACTTGGTCCGTGCATAAGCATATCTCAGATAAGCAGGAAAGAATCGTTGGGGGAGGAACAGCCCAGCCAGTTTCTAAGAGAAACAAAAGCGACCCAGACAACCTGGAAGTTCTCTCTACTCCCAAAGGGGAGAGTTAGGCCTGCCATTGTCTTGCAGACCAGAGGCAAACTCAACCCCCAAGGGAGGAGTCACTCTGCAGCCCGTTCAGGTGCTAATGCATCATCCAGAGAGCAGGCCTTGGGCCTAACAACCCCACAGCACCCATATCAGCAGGTTGCCAGAGGAAAGGCCTCTCGGTCTGCCACAGAGGCCTGGATCCCCATGAGAACCGATGATACATTGGGAACCCCGAGACCCTTAGAACCAAAGGAGAATAGGAGAGAGTAGGAAGGTGAGGGAGGGTGGGATGGGATGAGAGTGGGAGGGAGGAAGGAAGGGGGAAAAAAGGAGGCAAGGAGCATGTATATAAAAATGTAATTTAATAAATTTATTTTTTAAAATGCAGTCTAAATGAAAAAAAAAGCAAATATTAGTATTTATGGGATGATGTTCCCAGACATTCGAATCAATGCAGAATTGTCATGACATCTACCTATCAGTTGACTTTTGCACTGTCTGTCGCCCTGTCTTCTAACTTTGTTCAAATCAACTTCTCATGATTGTAGTTCGTCTATGTCTTTGTACTGAAGTGTGGAAATCTGTCCAAAAACAGTGATCAAAGCCAGAACCTTCAGGTAAGGAACTAGACAAGTTCTAGACAACTAGACTAGCTGTCTTTTATATTTCGTACCCTGGTGAGGAGCAGAGGAGACATTTTTCCTACTTTGGAATTACCCCTGGTGATATTGGCAGACGCCGTGATGCTTCATCCCTGGGCGGCTGTGCGAGATCAGGCCGGCTGAAGTGGATCTTGAGATCACATCGCCTGTAGACAGCTAATGAGATTTTCGCAATGAAGTGTGCACAGAGAGAGGCACAGAGAATCAGAAAGAAAGCCCCAGGCCTTGATTCTTCTTCTTGCTGGCTTAGTCACTTCATCTCTCTAAACCTTACTGTCATGAAAACTGGAGTCCAACTCCAGCACCTCTCTCACACCCACTCCACAGTTAAATCCCCGAGCACGCTGAATGTAAACAAAAGCGCGATCATTTTTCAGCCAGAGAAACACTGGAAAGTCAGGTGATTCCAGCAGAGAGGGTCTTCACGGCACAGCAGGGGCCCGTCCCTGTCCACACAACTATCAGAACTGAGCGGCCTGCTCTAGAGAGACATGAGGCTCTAGGGAGACGGAAGCCTACAGGCCTCCCCCTGGCTCAGTGTGAGGTTTAGAACCTCCACACAGAAAGTTGGAGCTAACGCTAATGAATCAACTAGTTAATTTGTCGAGACAGGCAGCGCTGGCTCGGTAGCTCGGGATGGCCTTAAACTTATAGTCTCACTGCCTCCATATCTAGAGTGTTGGGATTCTAGGTGTGTGCCACGAGGAACAGCCAAAAGAAAGACTTCCTCAGATAGATAGATGGATGAATGGATGGATGGATGGATGGATGGATGGATGGATGGATGGATGGATGGACAGATAGATAGATAGATAGATAGATAGATAGATAGATAGATAGATAGATAGAGCTAGTTATATATATATATATATACACACACACACACACACACACACACACACACACACTCAGCTCCAAACTCACTTTCAGCTAGAGCACTACAGCAGGTAAAAAGCAAGAGGGAGCCCATTGTTAGCTACTAGGCAAAGAGTCCCTCGCCCACTGGGTCACTTAAGTCTCTTGCTGGCTGAGTCAAGAATCTCTCCATAGCTGACCAAGTGGCTAGCAAGACTGACTACACAGGACTCTGCTCCTTTTGCTGAGAAAAGTGTCACAGACAAGATGAAAAAACAGGCACCTGCCCCTCATGGCACTCCACACTGGAGTCATGAGTTCTTTTCCAGCTCCTTGCCCCTCATGGGTTCCATGTCTGGAGTCGTGAGTTCCATTCTTTCTCTCCTCTAATAAACGCTACCTTAATCCTCAAAAAAAAAAAAAAAAAGACTGATAAAACAGCTAATGAACCATGCTGTAATCAAAACACGGCCTTGACCAGAAAGAATTCCTTGAGCAGTCAGACAGCTGGGGGGGGGAGCTGCTCCCAATCTGGGGACCTAAGTTTAACCCTGAACAGCCACATGGAGGAAGGATAGAACTGTTTTCCCAAAGCTGCTGTCTTCTTGTTGCCGGAACAGTTTTTTCTCTGTTGTCAAATATCCCTTCTGGGTTACCAAATGTTAAAGGGTCCCTGCTCAGGGGTCAAATGGTACCTGAAGGACCGTCGCAATGTTGCAGGATTCTTGTGTTTGAGAGTGGAAGATTGAAACCAGAACACATGTAAAGGACTAAGGTAGAGTTTATTAGAGGAGAGAAAGGCCGGAACTCGTGGACTCCAGACCTGGAGTGCCACAAGGGGATAGGGCAACCGGGAGAACTCATGGAATCCATGAGAGGCAGGCAGCTAGAAACAGACTGATGGCACTAGTGCCATGAGGGGCTAGGGCGCCACAGAGAACTCATGGATTCCAAGCATGGAATCCATGAGGGGCAAGGAACAAAAAATAGACTCATGGCACTAGAGTGCCACGAGGGACAGGCGCTGAAGATGGCTGCCAGGGCCAGGCATATTCATACACCTAGGCAAGCCCGGGAAACTGGCTTTTTCTCATTGGTTAACTCCATTGGGACCCAACCCTGTTGCTTCTGGACCCACGTGGGGCTAGAGATCAAGTCGTTTGTTGGATATGGAGAGCTCATCTCCATAATCCTTTCAGAGGGAAGTTGTCCATCTTCTCTCTGGGAGGACTGGAGTCAGTTCCTCAGTTGGGGTGTTCCTTTAGGGTGATCCCAACAGTGGGGAATGACCTTCAGAAATTCAAAGACCTTCTAAGACCTTTAGAGACCCGTCCCAGCATGGCTGCTCTAATCTTGCCTTATTCTGACCCTCACCTGTGCACCATAGCACACATGTATGTATCTTATCTATCCGTCTATCTTCTATAGACACCTCTTTCCCTCTTTTTCAAATAAATAAATAAATACAAATTTTTTAAAAATATCAGTTCTTTAAGAAAGAATTATTGGGGGCTGGAGAGGTGGCTCAGGGGTTAATCCTCTGCCTTGCAGATGGAAGGTCCTAAGTTCGGATCCTAGACCCCACGTATAGACGCTGGGCGGAAGCGGGGGGGGGGGGGGGGGGGGGGGGGCCTGCATTTCTGGTCCTGGTAGGGCGGAGCCTGTGAATCCCGGGGCAGAGTAAACAAAAGAGGAGGTGGAGGCGTCCATGGTGGTTCCTGAATTCGTACGTGGTTTTACATACACACACATATATACATACACATATGCACATGCACACAATTGAATAAAAAAAAAAAAAAGAAAGAAAGAAAGAATTAGTGGCCTGGAGAGATGACTCAGAGGTTAAGACCCTGCCGCGAAGGCAGAAGGTCTGGAATTTGGATCCCAGGTCCCACATAAAAATGTCAGGTGGAAATGATAGCAACCTGCATTTCTGGCCCTGGTGGATGAAGCCTGGGAAACCCCAAAGCCAAATCATCCAGGATGATTTCCGAAGTCCCCCTTGGTCCTCCACAGGGATACATGTGCCTTCTGATACATACACACACACACATACACACACACACACACACACACACACACACACACACACACACACACAATGAGTGAATAAAGTTTTATAGAAAGAAGTACTGATTTCTTTCTCATCTGTAAACCTGTACCATGTATCTCATAGGCCACTTTATAATCTCAGTCATGAAAGAAAAATTTGTCATATGAAAATAATATGCACGTGCTGGAGAGATGACTCTAGGGTTAAGACTCTGCTTCAAAAACAAAAGGACCTGAGTTCGGATCCCAGGTCTCACATTAAAAAAAAAACAAAAGCCAAAGGGAAATTACAGCTGTCTGCGCTTCCTGTCCTGTCCCTGATGAGAAGAGCCTGGGAAATTCCAGAGTGAACCAGAAGGGGAATAAACGCACTCCAGGATGATTTCTGAAATCACCCTTGATCCCTCACACACACACACAAATTTTTCTTTCCTCTCTCTCTCATAAGTGAGCATCCCTACACCCACACTATCTGTAGCAAGTACTTTCTTTTAACAGACTTCAAGCTTGCTTCACACCACTTTGAAACCAGTGTCTACAGTTCGTGTTGACATCCAGTGGCGTCTTTGCGGAAGGTCTCAGGAGAGCAACACCTCGGGCCACACGGCCAACCAGGTCAAGTTGCAGCTGCAACACCTTCCGCCCGGTGGATGACTGTCTCCTCCTCTCCCTCTGGCTCTGCCCAGGAATGCGGCTCTTTTTCTTTGTTGTTGTTTGTTTGTGGTGTTGTTTTTGAGAAAGTGTCTCATTTAACCCCAAGTGGCCTCAAACTCACAAACCTTGAATTCCTGATCCTTCCACCTCCCAGGTTCTGGGGTTACCAGGATGCACCACCTCTCCCAGACATGTGACCAAGTTCTAAACTAGGTGGTAAAGGCCCAAGACGTGTCTTTACACGGAAAGGTCCTGCCTCGTCCCGCCCATTCTTCCTCCTTCCTGCTGGTGTGAATGGAGACGTAATGTCTGGAGCATGAGCCACAGCAGGAGGGTGACGAGGCAAAAGGAAAGCAGCTTGAGTCCCCAGCTGGCACCGGTTTGTCACAGGAGACCTGGACAGAAAACGTACTGGGGGAGGCGGAAGCGTTGGCTTTGTTTAAAGCGTCGGCTGCTGTTTTTAGCTTGCTGTCACTCATGGAGGGGCCCAGTGCTGACTGAGAGCGGAAGGCTCAGCAATACAGTGAGAATAGAACGGACGGTTTGAGACCCAGAAAAATAAAAACAGCCGCTCTTCGTAGGCGGAGAAACATAGGCGCTGGTGGAAACTGGACTTCCCCACTTCCTGTCTGTGTGAGCCCAGGCTTAAGTCTCTGAACCTGTTTCATCGTCTATAAAATAGGCTACAGGGAGATGCATGCCATACAGTAAATGCCCCTGTGCTGTCTGCTGTTTCTAGCATGAGCTAGAGGATGGCTGCAGACCACGGAGGGTTTTTTATTTATATATTTGAGAGGGGAGAGAGAGAGAGAAAGAGAAAGAGAGAGAGAATGTGGTTGTATGTGGTTGCTGTGGTGTTCTGTGGAGGGAAGAGGACAATTTCCCTCCCCTCACCACAAGGGCTTCTAGGAATTAAACTCGGGTCTCTGAATTTGTGAGTAGACACATTGCCCACGGAGCCATCTCTCTGGCTCTCAAACATCCTCCCCATCCACACACTGAAGAGGGCTCTGCATGTGTCTGTGGAGGCCCAAGGAGGACACTGGGAATGTCCTGGACCGCCCTGCTTCCTTATTGCTCTGCCCCGGGTTTCCAAGGCTCAGCCTTCCAGGACCAGAAATCAGGCCTCCACCATATCTGCCCAGCGTTTTTTAAATTTTAATTTTATTTCTCCTAGTTTTACAAGAACAATGAGTAAGTATCCTCGCCCTCTCCCTTTTTCTTCTCCCTTCCCTCTCTTCATCCATCCATCCATCCATCCATCCCACTCCCTCCCATTCTCTTGTCCATCTGCTTCTATGGGTCACAGGATCCCCTCTGAATCATCTGCTCCAGTGGGGATTCAGGCCTCTGTCTGCCCAGCATTTTCATGTGGAGAGCCAAGTTCAGATCTTTTTGTTTGTAAGACAAAGGCGTTTTAACCTCCGAGTCATTCCCTAGCCCCCAAATAATTTTTAAAATAATGTTTCATTTATTTCTTTATTATGTGAAAGAGAAAGCAGGCATAGGCGTGCATGCGTGCGTGTGCGTGTGTGTGTGAAGGTCAATGGGGGGACAACCTTCAATTCTCTCGTCAGCCGTGTGGGTTTTACAGACTCACCTTGTCGCCAGCTTACCCATGAGTAAACTCATCAACTGAGCCACCTTGCTGACCCTCAGGTCGGGTTTTAACTTCCTAAAGTCAGAGCATTTCAGTACGGATGCTTCCCAAATGATCTGCAAAATGGAAGGCGAAACCACCAGATGGGAGCAGGCGTTGTGGCAGCAGAGGAATCAGCAATGCGAAAACACCTGCAAAGTTATCAAGTGCCACAGTCGAGAAGACAGAGCAAGCTGCTCAGAGAACCGCGGGAAACTGAAACGTCTGATGGTCATGTCTTTCCCCCAGCTACAGAATGTTCTACTTTCTGCTGTGCTGGTTCAATAGTAGAAAAGGGGGATGACTGACGTTCAATGAGATGAAAACAAGAGAAAAGGGGGGCTGGGGTGTAGCTTGGGGATTGGTAGAATCCCTGCCTGGCATGTTCGAAGCCCTGGGTTCCTTCTGACATCACACAATCCAGGTGTCCCAGGGGGGGGACAGTCTTTCCTGTACTGGTCAAAAGCCCCACGTTGGGCACCAAATGTTGTGGGATTGATCTGTCCCTTTGTTGCAGGATTCCTGTGTTCGGAGTCAAAGATTAAAACCAGAACATGTGTAGAGGACTAAGGGTAGAGTTTATTAGAGAAAGAACAGAACTCATGGACTCCATGCTTGAGAGGCAGGTGTGGAAGATGGCTGTCAGGGTGTGGACTATTATACACCTAGGTAGGCCTTTCCTCATTGGTTAATTCACTTTGGGGCCCAACCCAGTTGATCCTGTGCCCACCTCAAGGTGAGGCTGTTTCTGTGCAAGGGAGCTAATCTCCACATTCTTTCATAAGCAAAGGGTTGGAGGAAGTGTGCGGGGGTGTTTCTTCAGGGTAATCCCAGCAGTGGGGGACGACCTTCCAAGATCTTCAGAGACCGTCCCAGCATGGCTGTGTAATCCTGCCTTACAGGTATGGCAACCCTTAACCTCAGCAATGAGGAGGTTCAGGCAGGAGGATCAGAAGTTAGCTTAACACCAGCCTGGGAAACATGAGACTCTGTCAGGAAAGAAGGAAGGAAGGAAAGAGGGAGGGAAGCAAGGAGGGGAAGGGGAAAAAATGGAGGGGGAGGGGAGGAGGGAGGAGAAGAAAAGGAAGGGAAGAAAAGTAGAAGGGAAGAAGGGAGGATAGATATGGAAAAGAGAGGAGCCTAGAAGTTTTAGATGTCTGGAGAACACCATGATGTTAGATTACAGAATATGATTTACATGAATGGGGCGGAGGCAAAGAGAGAAAAGGAAATTGAATTGGACATTTTTTGAAGACAGTTGGAATGAGTGAGTGTGTGTGTGTGTGTGTGTGTGTGTGTGTGTGTGTGTGTGTTTCACTAGAGATTAGATTCAGGGACTTGCATAGGCTAAGCTAGCACTCTACTACTAAACTCTATACCCAACCCTCTTTTTGCTTTTTTATTGTGAAACAGTGTCTAAGTCGCTCCATATGCCCTTGAAGTCACTCTAGGCCAGGCAGGCTTTTTTGTTTTTTAATTTATTT
The DNA here is from genome assembly GCA_023101885.1 of Typhlomys cinereus. Taxonomy (NCBI): domain Eukaryota; kingdom Metazoa; phylum Chordata; class Mammalia; order Rodentia; family Platacanthomyidae; genus Typhlomys; species Typhlomys cinereus. The sequence goes on along the minus strand of JALPQD010000304.1, from coordinate 1,661,393 downwards.
ATTGTGTGTGTGTGTGTGTGTGAGGGGGCGTTGTGCATCCCTGTGGAGGCCAAGGGTGACTTCCCCAATCATCCTGGATTGCTTCTATCTACTTCCTTCTTGCTTTGCTTTGGGATTTTCCCAGGCTCCTCCCAGCAGGCCTGGAAGTACCTGCCCAAGCCAGTTCTATGTGGGACCTGGGATCCAACTAAGGACCTTCTGCTTTTGAGGCAAGCCTTAACCCCTGACCCGTCTCTCCAGCCCCCAGGCAGGTTTGAACCCACAATCTCTGCCTCAGCCTCCTAGCAGCCAGTGTCACAGGCCTGTTCCAGGGAGCCCAGATGGACCCATGAGGTCAGAGAACGACTTCGGAGCAGGGGACGGACCTTCACGTTCACTCACTGGCTGAAAAACCAGGGCTTAGCTTCAGAGACCAGAGATGGAAAGAAATGTAAAAACTCCAGGCATGTGGGCTGGGCCTCGCTCATGCAGCCCACAGAGCTGGGACATTCCCTTCTGCTCAAAGCCCTGGTTTTGAGTCTCTGAGTCACTGAAAGTGACACGTGGGACCCCGTGGTTGGGGGAGGGGGGACCTCTCAGCTGTGCATGCAGCGCCCCTTCCAGAACAGAAGATCATCTGCCGACGCTGGTGACAAGACGTGTCTGTGAGGGTTGACGGGGACCAGCAGGGGCCGGCAGATGGAGGAGGGACAAGCTGCTGGGTCATCTCGATGCCAACGCTGACATGACAGTGGCTCCGGGCAGGCCTTCCCACTCTGGACCTCCACCCAGCTCCTAGTTTCTCTAGGGTAGGGGTGGGGCTTTTAATCACCTGCTCACCCTTGCTCTGTCTCTGGTTATTGGATGGGATGGGATGGGATGGGATGGGATGGGATGGGATGGGATGGGATGATGTAATAACAAGATCTCTGCATCTGGGTCTTCTTGTTATTTTCCCAAAAAGTTTTGTTTGGAAGCACGCACACCACTCTGCATGAGCCCTTTCCTCCTGTCTGCATTCTTCCTCCTAGAACAATACTGATATTTCTTGAGATCATGTGACTGTTTCCCTACCACTCATTTCCTATAGAGAACCAGTGCTAGATTCTGAGGGTCTCACAACCACTAGGGCAGTCGATCAACCCGTCACTTCAGTGTCAAAGCAGACATTGAGACCATACTAGAATATGTATAGCTGTGCTCCAATAATACTTTATTGTAGATGCTGAAATCTGAATATTCTCTTTCTCTCTCTCTTTCTCTCTCTCTCTCTTTCTCTCTCTTCTGAAGGTAATTTTTAAAATTATTTATTTGTGTGTGTGTGTGTGTGTGTGTGTGTCTGTGTGTGTGTATCAGAGGGCAAGGTGTATCCCTGTGGAGGACCAAGGACTTCGGGAATCATCCTGGATTGCTTCTGCCTCCTTTTTTCTTTGCTCTGGGATTTCCCAGGCTCTGCCTTACAGAGTTGGAAGTGCAGACACCACCATTTCTGCCTGGCCTTTTTACATGGGACCTGGGATCTGAACTCAGGTCCTTCTGCTTGTGAGGCAGAGTCTTAACCCATGAGCCATCTCTCCAGCCCATTTATGAGCTTCATTTTCTTTTTCGACACCGATCTCCAATAGCCCAGGCTGATTTCCGACTCCTTGTATAGGTGAAACTAACCTTAAATGTCTAATTCTCTTGTGTCCATCTCCCGAGAGAGCCATTTGCAGACAATGTGGTTCCGTACCCACTTTTTAGGTGCTGGGGATGGAATTCTACCCACTGAGCCACACCTCCACTCCTGATTATTCTGTTGTGAGAGTACAATGAGAATGTTGTATATGGTTTTTCCTTTATTTTTATTTAAGGGATATTTTATGGGAACAGTAGTGTTTCAGCAAAGTTATTGTCACAGGTTTAAAAGGCTGACATTTTTATATATAGTCTCCTTGTGTAGCCCAGGCTGGTCCCCAACTTTGGGTCCTTCCGCCTCAGCCTCCCAAGTGCTGTAATCTCAGGCACACACCACATTTCTCATTTTCTTTTCTTTGGCTTCCACCCACGGCAGCCACGAAGTTCTTTTCTTCTGAAAATGGATGATAGGGAAGGCATGTAAAAAAGAAGACTGGACAGGCAGCTATGGCGACGGCCGATGATTCCAGCCCTGGAAGGCTGAGCCCAGGCAACCCAAGAACAAAGCGATAAGGTAGAAGAGCAATGCAGGATGACTCCCGATGTCACCATTGGACCTCTACAGGGACCCACACTCCAGTGACCTCTTGTGTGTGCACACACACATGCAAAGAGAGCAAAGAAAGAAACAGGGAAGGAAGCGAGGGAGGGAAGGAGGGAGGGAGGGAGGGAGGGAGGGAGGAAGGGAGGAAGGGAGGGAGGGAGGAAGGAAGGAAGGAAGGAAGGAAGGAAGGAAGGAAGGAAGGAAGGAAGGAAGGAAGGAAGGAAGGAAGGAAGGAAGGAAGGAACAGAAGGGAAAAGTTGGGAACCAGTCTCTGTCAAGTCGGTGACAGTTGGCCACACCTGCAGCTGTAGGACCAACTACTCACAAAACTGTGACTAGTAAGGACAACAAAGTGCAACTCTGCACTCTCAGGCTTGTGTAGCAACTCTGCACTCTCCTGCCCATCAAGTGTGAGCAACGTCTCCTTCACTGAATTCTGGCCGTGCTACTTAATGCGTCACCTCTATGTCACACTACAGGAAACTGAAGTCAGCAAGTGACGTGCTTTGCTCAGGGTCACATGACTCTCAGGTGGCAGAACTGGAACTTGAACCCAGGGAGCCTGGCTGAAGCCCCCCTTACCCACAGCCCTGCTGTAGGACTCTGCATTCCGGGTGCTGGAATCACCCCAAGTCTGCGCCCTTAAACGCATTCTTAGCAGGCGCAGTATTCCCTAAAAAGTCCACAGGAGGGAGACCTTTCCCCACTAATTCCATGCTGTGTCATTAGGGATTTTAATTTGCAGTTTCATAGGCAGCTGGAGCTGATTGGACACCTGTAAAGAATTTATATAGGTTTCCTGGCACACAGCGCCTGGTTTCCTAAGGTGCACCAATCAGACTGCCACAAATCAACTAGAAAGTTATCAGCCCTGATCAGGCACCCACAATGAGAGATGTGTAAGTCTTAGGACTTTCAATAACCTCCTCTTTCCCAACTGCCTCTCCTTGTCCAATATCGAAACACCTCTACAATAGGTGTCAGAGGTTACGCATGAGCTGGAGGGTAGGCTCAGAGGTCTTGCAGTGCAAACAGAAAGACCTGAGTTTGGATCCTGACACCCACGTGGTTTAAAATGTGAGTTGTTTCTCACAGGCTCATGTGTCTGAATCTTTAGCTGAGGCTGGGGTTGGAAAGGTCATGGCGCACTGCGGAAGAGGTCATCACAGGAAGTGGGCCTCGAGGTTGCTTGGCCCTGCCCTGCTCCAGTCCGTCTGGTCTCTGCTCTTGCAGCCGGCAGCCTACAACTCCCAGCCTCCTTGATGGATGTAACGTGCGGCTCTTCCAGCTTCTGCTCCCCGCCGTGCTGGACTGTGTCTCTCCTCTCTGGGACCTTCAGGTGAATCAGTCTCCCTTCCTCCCTTAGGCTGTGCCCCACAGCAGCAGACGACTGGCACGCCACGTAAAAATACCAGGAGGAAAATGGCGGCGGCCTGCACTTCCCACGCCGGAAAGTGGAGCCTGAGAAATCCCAGAGCTAAGCATAAAGGAGGTAAAAGCAATCCAGAATGACTCCTGAAATCACCCTCGGTCCTCCAGTGCCCTCTGATACACACACACACACACACACACACACACACACACACAGAGATTAATAAATAAATAATAGGCTTTTCAGGTTCCCAGACAAAATGAATAATGAGATAATTCTCAGGACCCTCTACCAGCCATGTCCCTATGCCACAGGCCGCAGGACACCCAGGTTTTATGTCCAGAGTCCTTTCTCTGAGGCATCAGCATGGTGGGCACGGTGGGCTGCTCAGACGTCCCTTCCAGAGTCAGCAGTGCAGCTGGACTAGAGACCTACAGGTGGCTCTGCTCGTCACCCTGCCCATGGCCACGCCCTCCAGGGGCAGCCCACGTCCTGGCCACGCCCTCCAGGGGCAGCCCACGTCCTGTGACAGGCTGATTTAGAGGTGAATAAGGTCCACTCCCCTGACTCCACCTGGAACAAATGTCCACCCCAGAACTTCCTGAGGAGGTAGCAGAGATCTCTACCTGTGTGGAGACTTCCCAAGCCCGCCTTCCTCCCTTTCCTTCTCAGTGGTGTCTCTGGGGGTGTTCCCTACCACGCCTTCTGCAGCTTGTAGAGGCGGGCCTCTGAAGGTTAGTCCCAGGAATGCGTTGAGAAAGCAGATACTGGCATGACATAGTAGACGGAAGGGGTCACTCACCACCCGGCTGGGAACTTAGAACTTGGAGTCACTAGAAAATCGGGATGATATAAGGATGTAAAGGAATGTATCAGCTGGCTTAGTGAACAAGCTTTAAGTAACTATAAGGATAGGAGAAATGGGGCTGGTGAGATGGCTCAGAGGATAAAAGTGTCTGCTCAAAGCCTAGCGACCTGAGTTCAATCCCTGAAAAGCCCACATGGTGACTTACACTTGCATCTCTCTCTCTTTCTCTTTCTCTCTCTCTCTTTCTAATTAATTTTTAAAATGTTTTTAAAGATGGAATTGAATGGCCACTGCTAAGCTCAGTCAATATAATTGAAAAGAATAGCAATAACTTTTTTTTAAAAGAAAACACTTTATTCATTTGAGAGAGAGGAGACAGAATACAATCGTGCATGGGTGGAGGCCAGAGGGCAGCTTTCAGAAGTCTGTTTTCTTCTTCTACCATTTGGACTTCCAGGGATCGAACTCAGGCCCCCAGGCTTGTGAGCAGGCTCCTGAACGCCGAGCTACTCGCCATTTCTCTATGGCAATTTTTTAGATTTGCTTATTCATCTATTTGTTTTGATTTTTTTTTCAGACTGGGCTGGAACTCCTGGAGATCCTCCTGCCTCACCCTCCCTAGTGCTGGCATCACAGGCCTTGGTCACCCTGGGGGAGGAGGGAGGGAACATGACACTTCACTGACTCAAATAGCAGTAACTTGGAGACTATTAATTAACAAAAGAACTGAGAAATGGGTGATCTGCAACGAAAGAGAAACACCTTAGTCAACAGACAGGATGCCAGGCCAGAGCAAGGCAGGCTTTGAGATGCACCAGAAAACCCACCAAAAGGCAGCGGTCCCCGTACTGCCTGGAAGACACATGCGTCATGGTAGCTGGAGGAAAGAGAGGTGAGGGGAAGCCGCCTCCTTAGATTCCACCCTCCTACACCCAAAGCAAGTAGGCAACACCAGTGCTGGGCTGGATTCCTAAAGAGCCAGTGATGATGGAAGGTGCCCCCGGAAACCGAGGCTGCGAGCCACCGCCAGAAGAAACGCTGGCACAGACCAGTGTTGTGAACTTGCTCACGCCTGTCATGGCTGTCAAAGCCTTGTCCAAGGGAAATCCCCAGGGTCACGCCATGTCTCGAGGGAAACATTCAGCTTTCTGGTGAGCTTTAGGCAGTGTGAGCGCAGCCATGCTGGGGCGGTCTCTGCATCCCCCACTCCTGGGATCATCCTGCAGGAACGCCCCTGTGGATAAGGAGGGATTGACTTCAATCCTCCACAAGAGTAAGGCGGTCAACTTCCCCCAATCCTTTGCTTATGAAAGGATATGATCAGTTCTCCTTTACAGATAAGCCCCACCTTGGGGTGGACACAAGATCAACTGGGTTGGGCCCCAATGTGAGCTAACCAATGAGGAAAAGCCACTTCCCCGGGCTTGCCTAACAAAGGGGAAAGGCCATCTTTCCCAGATTTACCTAAATGAACAAATAAATATAATCTGACCTTGGCAGCCATCTTGGCGCCTACCTCTCATGGCACTCCACGTCTACGCCCTGAGTCTGTGAGTTCTTTTCCAGCTCCTTGCCCGGATTCCATGCCTGGAATCCGTGAGTTCTCCAGGGCGCCCTTGCCCCTCATGGTACGCCACATCTGGAGTCCATGAGTTCCCTTCTTTCTCTCCTCTAATAAACTCTACCTTAACCCTCTACCCATGTTCTGAACACAAGAGTCCAACCCCGATACATAGACACCTCAGCTGACTACCTTGGACCCTTTCTTAACATAGTAATAATAATCATAATTGGGCTGGAGAGATGGCTCACAGGTTAAGACTCTGCCTCACATGAGTTTGGATCCCAGGCCCCAGGTGAAAAGACATCTAGCAGACAGAACAGGCGTATCTTTGCACATCCCATCCTGGTGGGCGGAGCCTGGGAAATCACAGAGCAAACCAAAAAGGAGATAAAAGCAATCCAGGATGATTCCCGAAGTCACCTTGGTCCTCCACAGTCACACACCTTGCCCTCTGATACATGCACAGACACACACACACACACACACACACACACACACACATATAAACAAATAAGTGAAAAGTTTAAAATAATAATAATAATAACTTACTTTGTTTAAAGACAGCACATGCACGTATGCATGCCATGGCACATGCGCTGAGGTCAGAGAACACCTTTCAGGAACCAGCTCTCTCCTTCCACCACGTGGGCTTCCAGGGATAGAAGTCGGGTTGCCAGGTTTGCCAGCCGCAGCCTTTCCCACTGAGCTTCTTACCATCCGCCCTGGACTCTTTCCCTACTGAAGACAAGGCGATTCGGTTTGGTAAAAACAAATCGACATTTGGTCGATGAGTTTGTTTTCTGGGCCTGGTACATCCACAAACATCCACAAACATCCACGACTGAGAAAGCCCCTCCAGCACTTGAACCAGCGGGCTGGGGTTCCGTTCTGTTGGATCAAGAACCTCTTCTGAACAAAGATGTGAACATGCGAGTGTGGAATCCGCTTTGTCACATTACAGGCCACACCTCCTAGCATTTTCCCCTCTTCCCCCCCAGAGAAGGAACCAGCAGATGAAGCTTAGAAATCACGCCTAGCAGGGAGCGGGCGCTGTCTCCAGCAGGCGGTGCACACCCGACCCAAGAAGCCTGCGCTGCGTCCTCAAATAAGAGGGAACGCAGGGGGCTGGAGAGGTGGCTCAGGGGTTAAGCCTCCGCCTTGCAGGCGGAAGGTCCTGAGTTCGGATCCTAGACCCCACGTATAGACCCCGGGCAGAAGCGGAGGCGGCCTGAGCTTCTGGTCCTGGTAGGGTGGAGCCTGTGAATCCCGGGACAGAAGTAAACAAGGAGGTGGAGGCGTCCATGGTGGTTCCCGAATTCGCCCGTGGTTCTACACACACACACATACATACACACATGTGGACACACGCATACACGCACAATTGAATAAATAATTAAAAAAAAAAAAAAGAGGGAACGCAGGAGCAGGCATCACTCTTGGGAACCCATGTGGGAAACCCACGCGTTCTGGTTCCCAGAGAAGAACCGAACCCAGCAAGTGAATGAGCTCTGGCGGCTGTCTAGAACGGCATACTCCCCGTCTGAGAGGTCTGGCTCCCTGCTCTGTTTTTGTTTTTTAAAATGAATTTATTTATTTATCATTATGTGTGTGCATGTGTGCGGCGCGCGCGTGTGCCTGTGAACGCTCAAGGCTGACTTCTGGGAATCATCCTGGATAGCTCTACCTCCTTTTTATTTGACTCTGGGTTTGCCGGGGTTCATTCCTCCAAGGCGAGGTACAGGCCTCCACCATCTCCACCCAGTATTTTATGTGGGATCTGGGATCTGAACTCAGGTCTTTTTGCTTGCAAGGCAAAGGCCTTAACCCCTGAGCCATCTCTCTAGCCCGCTGTTCTGTTCTGTTTGTTTGTTTAGTTTGTTTTGTTTGTTTGGTGAGTTAGCTTTCAAACATATTGAGTCCTAATCCCTGCTTCCCTTTATCCCTCCTCCCTCAGCAATCCATTCCACTCCTTCCTACCCTCCTGCCTGTCTGCTTCTATAGGCCCTTGGGTTCCCTTGGCTTATCGACTCTTGTAGGGGGTTCAGGCCTTTGTGGCATATCAAGTTGCTCCTCCTTGGGCCACTGCATAGATGAGGCCATTTCCCTTCACTCATCCAGTTTTAGTTCCCAGGGTTTCCATCACCTTCTTATCTCTCTCGAGTTCCTCGCTAGTCTATGGGGATGTGGGTGTGTCCGTCATTTTGCAGGTCTGGTAAGGACAAGTCTCACTGCACTGAGATCCTGGATGTGTACCTGCTCTCGATAGTGAAGGTACCATGGCTTGAAGAGCAAGGTGACCAAGGACCTACCCCTCTTGGGGTTAAGATTTGGCAGTTTTAGAGCAGCCATGCCGGGAAGGTCTTCAAAGGTCATCGCCAGGGCTGGGGTTACCCTGAAAGAACACACCCTTTGCCAACTTCCCCCAACCTTCAGGTCATGAAGGATGTGGAGATTAGTTCTCCTTTACAGAGAAGCCCCACCTCGAGGCGGGTATAAGATCGACTGAGTTGGGCCCCATATATGAACAGACCAAGAAAATGTTGAGGACCAAACGCTCCAATCAGGTTTGCAGAAACTGGAGCTAAACAATGAGAAAAGCCACTTTTCCTGGGCCTAACTAGGGTATAAATATTTCCTGGCAGCCATTTTTGGCACCCTTGCCCCTCAACAGTGGAGTCTGTGAGCTCCTTTTCTGTCTTTTTTCCCTCGCTCTCATGGTCCCTCATGTCTGGAGTCTGTGAGTTTTGGGGAGCTGTCTTGCCCCTCTCCATTCACATCCATGAGTTCCATTCTTTCTCTCCTCTAATAAACTCTTACTCCTCTACACGTGTTCTGGTTTCAATCTTCAACTTCCAAACACAAGAACCTGTGCACATGCAGACCCCAGAGGGACCCCATATCAACATCATTGTGTAAACTGTGGAAATCAGCAGAGATGATACATACCTAGGAATGGAGGAACTCTAAATGGGGTGCTATCAGTCGCTGTCCCGAGATCAACTGCACTTTAGATGTTTCTACCATGAAGTAGGTGCATCAGTGTGCTGGAGGGGATGCTTCTAGAATTTAGCTGGCTGGAGTCAAGTGGGGGGGAGGAATCTTATCTGAAATGGATCCAAGTGGAACAAGAAGCAGAACGTGGTGGACCCTTCCGCCCTACTTCAAGATGCCTCTGAAAGCTCAGCCCAGCCTCAAACTCACACAGGTCTCGGAAACAGCAATTTGAAAAAAAAAAAAAAAAAAAAAACACCATGATTTGGTGATTTGGAGTTGGAGGAACCACAGTTCAGAAGATATACTGAACCCATAGCTCTGAATGAGTCTTCCAAAGAAGGCAGGATGTGGAGGGATTATATGGGCTGGTTGAGGTTGAAGAGAAACAAAAGCGTACAAGACAAGCAGAGGCCGGGTTACTGTTCTCCTAGTGCTGGCACAGGGTCACAGTCATTTCAGCAAGAGGTCAACCTGGGCCATGAGAGACCCTTTCAGAAAGAAGAAAAAAAGGGGACATGTGAGTCCATGAGTTCTTTTCCAACTCCTTGCCCCTCATGGATTCTGTGCCTGGAGTCCATGAGTTCTCCAGGGCGCCCTTGTCCCGCGTGGTATCCACGTCTGGAGTCATAAGTTTCACTCTTTCTCTCCTCTAATAAACTCTACCCTAATCCTCTTTAAAATAAAAAAGGGGGCTTGGAGAGGTGGCTCAGGGGTTAAGCCTCCGCCTTGCAGGCGGAAGGTCCTGAGTTCCAGATCCCACATATAGACGACACCAGGCGGAAGCGGGGGCGGCCTGCGCTTCTGGTCCTGGTAGGGCGGAGCCTGTGAATCCAGGGGCAGAAGGAGGTGGAGGCACGGTGGTTCGCAAATTCGTCCGTGGTTCTACACATACACAGACACACACACACACAGACACACACACACAGACACATACAGACACACACACAGACACACACACATGCGCACAATTGAATAAATAATAATAATTTAAAAAAATAAATAAAATAAAATAAAAAAGGAGGGAGGAAGGAAGGAAGGAAGGAAGGAAGGAAGGAAGGAAGGAAGGAAGGAAGGAAGGAAGGAAGGAAGGAAGGGAGAGAGGGAGGAAAAAGAAGTAAAGGAAGGAGAAAAAGGAGGAGGAATGGAAGGAAAAGAGGAATAAAGAAACAAAGAAGAAAAGAAGAAATACTCCTGTGGAAAGAACTAATGTGTTTCTTCAGAAACACAAGCAGGTTTTGAAGAAAGCAAAGGCGAGATAAGGGAGCATGGGATTGTGTTCACACCTGTAGGAGCGGCTTCCTTCTCTTCTCTAGGACCAGGAAACTTCCCTGGAGAAGGTATCTATAGCTAACTTTCTTCTCGATGGCTTTCCAGGGAGCAGAAGCTGACTGTGAGAGATATGAGGGTCGACCTCAGGTCTTGAAATTCCTGCAAAGGTCTCTTTCAGCATCTGCTGAATCCCAAATGTCTTCATCTTAAAATAATCTTTATACCAGCTCTGGGGTTTCAAGTGCATTCACATCCGTAGGTTCCAAATCAGAAGATTCAACCAACCACAGATCAGAAATATCCCAGGGAGGAAGTTATGTCTGTACTGATCCAGGCAGGCTTTCTTTTTCTTGTTATTGCCCCCTGAACAATGTTTTATTATTATTATTATTATTATTTATTCAACTGTGCGCATATGCGTGTGTATGTGCGCGCGCATGTATGTGTGTCTGTGTGTGTGTGTGTCTGTGTATGTGTAGAACCACGGACGAATTCGCGAACCACCATGGACACCTCCACCTCCTTCTGCCCAGGGATTCACAGGCTCCACCCTACCAGGACCAGAAGCGCAGGCTGCCCCTGCTTCCGCCTGGCGTCTGTACGTGGGATCTGGGATGCGAACTCAGGACCTTCCGCCTGCAAGGCGGAGGCTTAACCCCTGAGCCACCTCTCCAGCCCCCTGAACAATGTTTTATAACATCTGCTGCTACTAGTAATCTAGTTCCAGTAATCTAGAGATTATTTCAAGTATTTGAGGGGCTGGGCATGAAGTTCAGTTGGTAGAGTGTTCTCCTAGCACGCATGAGTGTGGTAGGACAGGCCCTGCAAGCCCACTTCCCAGGGAGAAGGAAGCAGGAGGATTCAAAGATCAAGGCCATCTTGGCTAACAAGTGTGAAACCAGCTTAGAATACAGAACACCATCTCAATTAAAAAAAAAGTAGATAAATAATAGTGAAAAATGGTGTGTGATAGTGTTCCTATACTAAAGGGGAACACAAAAAAGAGCTCTAGGCAATGCCACTGAGTCCTTACACCTCATCAGAGAGGAGGACCCAGAGGGAAGTTTGATGCACACTAAAGGATGCTCCAGGAATGGGGGAGAGGGAGCACTGGGAGAAAGGGAGGGAGGGGGGATAGGAAGGGGAAAAGGGAGGAGGGAACAAGGGGGTCCAGGGAAGGATGGAAGGAGGGAGGGGACTGGGGTACTTATCAACTTTGTATGAGTGGAAGAAATTAAAAAAATAATTTTTTTTTAACGTGGGACCTGGGATCCGAACTCAGAACCTTCTGCTTGTGAGACAGAGTCACAACCCCTGAGCCATCTCTCCAGCCCTTAAAAAAATAAAATAAAGAAAATAAAATAAAGAAAAATGGTGTGTGCATCTTATATACAAATATACTACAATACCTTTTTTTAACATTTATGTATGTTATGTGCAGGAGAGAACAACTTGCAGGAATTGGTTCTTTCCTTCCACCATGTGCTATATATAATGCCACGTTATTTTTATTTATTTAATTGTTTAAAAGTGTGTGTGTCTCAGAGGGCACTGTGTGTTCCTGTGGAGGACCGAGGATGACAGGGCATGGATCGAGGATGACTTCCGGAATCATCCTGGATTGCTTCTACCTCCTTCTTGCACAATGCCATTTTATAAAAGGGCCTTCAGCATCCAAGGATTTTGGTATCAAAGGGTTCCTGTAATCAGTCCACTGGGGATGTGGAGGGAAAATTATATCTACCTCAGAAATTGATGTAGAATCTTCAGGAGGGGGAACCTCAATACCTAATCTCAAAATGTGTACGGTAATTATTATGATTGTGTGAGATGAAGTCTACAGAGATGGAGAAAAGCAGCTTTGGAAAGAGATTTTCTAGGAAAAGCGCTGGCAGGAATTTACAGCCCTGTGGATCTTGTGCTCTAGGGATCAGACAGAGGTGTTGGCCCATTGCTCATGTTCCTCGATTGTAGATTGGCGTTGTTCTCGTTTGTGACAGGGGCTTAGCCATATGACATCACTTGAGCCTGGCTTCGAACCAGGTGTGGTAGCACATGCCTGAGATCTCGGCCCTCGGGAGCTGGAGGGCCAGAGGGTCCCGAGCTAGAAGGCATAGTCCCTACATAATTTTGAGATCAGCCCGGACTGAGATCTGAACTAAACAAATAAACAAACTAAAGTACCCGATTAGTGCTTAGCTCATCATAAAGAACGACTTGAGGTAAGGTTTTTAACACAGAGGTGGTCTAGCACATGGTCTTGGGGGCTAAATGATGTCTACAGTCGTTTTCTCTCTTTCTGGGAGGGTGGAAGGGGCCTTTTTGGGACAAGATCCTTGACCTCAAGTTCACTGCGTGTGTGAGGATAACATTGAACAGCTAGCCATCCTCCTCCTCCTCCTCCTCCTTCCAAGTGCTGGGATCACAGTAGGGTTCCCGCCACACCCAGTGTATCTTGGAAACGGAAAAAAAAAAAAAGTGTGTGAGGGGAGAGAGGGTGTTGGGGAGGTTCCCAAGAGATCGCTTCCATCCAGAGAAAACTTCGAGTCAAAGGTGACTCAGAGATTCTCAAAGTGACTCGAGGAAGCCGGTGCGGTGGCCACTGTCGTAATCCCAAGCCCTGCAGCTGGGACGGAGGCAGCGTGGCGAGATTGAGGATGACTCTGTCATATGTAAATAAAGAAAAAAAAAATAAATGCAGCGACTCAAGGGCGCGGGGGCGGCCGCCGCAGGCGGGCAGGAACCTGGGCTCGGGGTGGTGAGATGCGCTCAGCCGGGCAGCTGTTCCAGGAATGGGAGCGCGTCTTTGATCCGAGGAAGCGCCCCCGAGGCGCGGAAGGATTTAGGTGGGACGAGCGCGACCCATCCGAAAGCACTAGCGGATGGCTGGTGCGAAGCGGAGGCCGGGTGCAAGGTGGAGGTCCGGTGCAAAGCCGGGACCCGGTGCAAAGCGGGGACCCGGTGCAAAGCGGAGGCGGGTGCAAGAGCAGACCCGGGTCACCACATAGCGCGTCAGCCCGACCCCAGGGCTCTTAGGAGGCCTGGGATCTGGCCAAGGGGCGGGATCCCCAGAGCCCAGACACGCCCCAGCTCCGCCCCCTAAGCTTTGACAGGACTCCCCGCCGCTGCTGGGACATAAGAGGAACAGGAAGGGGCGGAGCTGTTTTGCGGGTGGCTGCCGAGCGATCAGCCGACCGCAGCGAAGGGTGATCGGGTGTCCCAAAAGCCACCCGGGAACCCGGGGGCCTGCCACGGCCTGCGGAGGTAGAGGGGCGATCCGGTCGTGTCTGGGAAGCCCGGCAATGCTCCGCCACGGGCTGTCATCCGGCCAGGGCCACCCCAGAGCCCGCCGGGCGCAGAGGGTGGAGAAGTCCTTGCCGGTTCCCAGGCTGCGACTCTTTTGGACGGGGCTGGGCCTGACGCTGGTGCTGGTGTTGTCTGACTCCATGGGTTTCTGGACTCCCGCCACAGCGCATCCTCTTGCGATTGAAAACCGTCTTACCAAGTTCGATGGCATAGTGCCCCGGCCTCAGAATGCCTTTGGGTGGTGGAACCTCACCTGCCCTGCCTGCAAAGTCATATTCAGTGCTGTCAACTACGTACTGAAGGTGAGCCAGCAGAGCATGGGGGCGGGGGCGGGGGGATGGGGGGACAGGGCCGAGATGCCCAGGGGTCTAATGCATCCCTGAAGGCCAGGGTGTTTCCCTTTGGGATCACCCATGCAACCGCCACCGCCAAAGCGACCCTTGTAAAGTAAGGAGAGAAAAGACGCTATCTGAGAAAGCTGGTCAGCTAGAGGTGGGTCCGGAAGTGATGGGCAGGTGCAGCCTGAGTCACTGGGAGGATGTAGGAGGCACTGAGGTTTTTTTTGTTTTTTTTTTTTTACTTTATCGTGGTGGCATTGAGTTCACCCTAGCCCGAGTTCTAATCTGGAGGCCCCTGGGTGGTGGCCAGGGTTGGCCTGTTGTTCTGCCTGCTCCATCTCTGACCTCTCACTCCTGACTCCTTCCACAGAAGGAGCCCAATGTGGCTCGGGTGGGCTCTGTGGCCATCAAGATCTGCAAGGTGCTCAACATAGCACCTCCGGATGTGTGCCAGTCAGCTGTCCACCTCTTCGAGGACGACATGGTGGAGGTGTGGAGACGCTCGGTGCTGAGCCCGTCTGAAGCCTGCGGCTTGCTGCTGGGCTCCACTTGTGGGCACTGGGACATCTTTTCATCTTGGAACATCTCTTTGCCATCAGTGCCGAAGCCGCCCCCAAAGCCGCCGAGCCCACCCGCTCCAGGTGCCCCTGTTAGCCGCATCCTCTTCCTCACTGATCTGCACTGGGACCATGACTACCTGGAGGGCTCAGACCCCAACTGTGCAGATCCGCTGTGCTGTCGCAAGGGCTCGGGTTCCCCACCCGCCTCTCAGCGAGGGGCCGGGTACTGGGGCGAGTACAGCAAATGCGACCTGCCCCTGCGGACGCTGGAGAGCCTGCTGCGAGGCCTGGGCCCTGCTGGCCCTTTCGAGATGGTATACTGGACAGGAGACATCCCTGCCCACGATGTCTGGCAACAGTCCCGGCAGGACCAGCTGAGGGCTCTGAACACCATCACAGACCTCATCAGGAAGTTCTTGGGGCCCATACCAGTGTACCCCGCTGTGGGCAACCACGAGAGCACACCGGTCAATGGCTTCCCGCCTCCCTTCATCAAGGGAAACCACTCTTCAAGCTGGCTCTACGAGGCCATGGCCAAAGCGTGGGAGCCCTGGCTGCCCGAGGACGCCCTTCACACTCTCAGGTACTGACTGCGCTCGAACTCCCAGGGAGGAGAAGAGCTGGGGGGGGGGGGTGAAGGGCGAAGGACCTGCCTGCTTGTCTCTGCTCCAGCCTGAGTCCTTAGCGCCCTCCTCTGTCCTCCCGACCTGACCCCACCTTCCTCTCTCTTATCTCCTGCCTCCCTCCTGAGCTAGCTGTGTCACACCTCAGGTGTGACTTTAGTATCATGCCCTTCTAAGACAAGTCCCCCCTCTTTAACACCCCCAGCTTTTCCCAGTGTGCTTAGGGCTAGGACTTCTCCTCTCAGAATCGCCTTTACTTCCTCCTCCGGCTCCCTTTCATCTGTGCCCTGAACCCTGCAGCCTCTGAGCTTTCTTCCCTCCCAGATAGACCCTGTAATTACGGCTGCTTGGTCAGCTGGGGCAGCAGCTCCTGGAGGTGAGAGGATGACATCATGTACTCCTGCCTGGTGCAGGACCGGGCATGCAGAGCCAGGATGATAAAAGATTGTGGACCCCTGTCGTTTGCTTTTAGAACTGGGGGGTTCTATGCCCTCACCCCGCGCCCTGGCCTGCGCCTCATCTCTCTCAACATGAACTTCTGTTCCCGGGAGAACTTCTGGCTGCTGATCAACTCCACAGATCCTGCTGGACAGCTCCAGTGGCTGGTGGGAGAGCTGCAGGCCGCTGAGGATCGGGGAGACAAAGTGAGAAGTGCTAGGCACTTGGGGAGCGCGTGCTACTGGGGCTGGGGGGAGCAGGTGTGGCGGAACTGGAGCACCTGTGAGCAAGGCGCTTGACTTCCTGGCGCGCTAACGGTCTTTAACTCTCCCCAGGTGCACATCATTGGCCACATTCCCCCGGGGCACTGTCTGAAGAGCTGGAGCTGGAATTATTACCGAATCGTGGCCAGGTAGGCGGAAGGAGGGGTGCATGTTGAAGAGGTTCAGGACTGAAATCTCCTACCGCATCTCACCCCCCAAGGGGTGGAAGGCCGACTTAGATAGAGCATCTTCGCCCCCTTGCGTCCCCCTCTCCCAGTCTTCTGAATGTCACTCACGTGTCTCATCAGGTATGAGAACACTCTGGCTGGCCAGTTCTTTGGCCACACTCATGTGGACGAGTTTGAGGTCTTCTACGATGAGGAGACGCTGAGCCGGCCGCTGGCTGTAGCCTTCCTGGGACCCAGTGCCACCACCTACATCAACCTCAATCCTGGTGAGCGGCCCCGAGGGGCTGGGAGAACAGAAGGTGGGTGGGCAGAGACACTCGGTGCGTGGCCCACCCCCTTTAGACTATTTCTTCCTTGCAGGGTACCGCGTCTACCAGGTGGATGGGAACTATTCTGGGAGTTCGCATGTCGTCCTGGACCACGAGACTTACATCCTGAACCTGACCCAAGCCAACGCGCCAGGAGCCACCCCAGACTGGCAGCGCCTCTACAGGGCTCGAGAAACCTACAGGCTTCCAGACGCGCTGCCCGCCTCCTGGCACAACCTGGTCTACCGCATGAGGGACGACTTGCAACTCTTCCAGACCTTCTGGTTCCTTTATCATAAGGGTCACCCGCCCTCAGAGCCCTGTGGCACGCCCTGCCGCCTGACCACTCTGTGTGCCCAGCTCTCGGCCCGCGCGGACAGCCCGGCTTTGTGCCGCCACCTGGTGCCCAACGGGAGCCTCCCAGCTGCCCAGGGCTTGTGGTCACGGCCCCTGTTCTGCTAGCGCCTCAGGCCCAGAGCGGGGAAAGTTCATGTGTTAAGGAAGGACATATGGAGGTGCCTGCCGTCAGGATGGGGAGCAGGCCCTTCTTCCTGGAGCCGGTTTGGCTGGGTTTAGGGGGGTGCGGCTGCCCTACCTGCATGGGCCTCTGCATCCCCCCGGCTGCTGTCCTTTCGAGGCTTGGAACTGATGCCACAGTGCCTTGGGCAGCAGACAAGAGCCGCCACCCCAGGCCTAGGCTGCACAGCCAGGACTCTGTACTGCTGCTACCTGATGCTGTCAGGCAACAGAATAAAGACAAGAGACTTGACTCTGTCCCTCTGTGACTGCCCCAGTTTCTTCCCAAGAAGGCAGGGCTTCAAAAGGAGGTGGTGGTCAGAGCCGAACTCGGGGTTGGTGGCAGGGCAGGGGTGTGGAAGAGGCACAGGAAGGCACCCAGCAGCGCAGACAGACTTTATTAGTGGTATCAGTACAGCGGAGGTGCCCACAGAGCAAGGGAGAGGGGACTCATGCCCAGCCAGTCCCTTCCTTCTGTCCCTGCTGGGCCTTATTAAGGTGGGGCCTGGACCAGTTCTTCCTGCTCCACCTCATATACTGGGAATGGAGAGCCCAGGGCTGGCCTGGATTCTGATTCCTCTTGTGGCCAATCCAGTGTTATCACTTCCGTGAAAAGATTAGAACTCACTCCCAGCCCTTAGGCAGGGAACCCCAGCTACTAAGGAGGGAGGGTTTGAGGGACCTGAGCCCTAGGAATAACATCTCGGGCTCCTTCTTGCCCCAAACCCTCACATTCCCTGGGGCCCGACGCAAGCAGGTGGACAGAGGAGGAGGAGGGTTCTTCAAGGGGTCTGAGCCCCAAGACGTTTGGGCTTGAGGGAGCCCCACAGGGACTGAACACCCCTGCGGACAGTCCACCCTACCCGCCTGGCAACGGACTCCGCAGGGGGTGCTGGGAGGCAGGAGGTGGAGGTCTGGGATCGGGCGTCCAGACACTTCTGGTAACGGAGCTGCGGAGAGGCAAAGTGGCAGTCACCCTCCATCCTGCCCTCTGAAGTCACACCCTACCTTGCCACCCTGCCAACTCACCATGCACGCGGCCTGCACAGCCTCTGAGAGGCTGGCAGCGTTGGGCTCACACCAGAACATGTGGCAGCAGAAGGAGGCTGGGCCGGCAGCCATGATGAACGCAAACGTGTGGACGTCTCTGCCCACGGCCAGGAAGGAGAGGAAGCGCACCCGGCATTCCCCCAGCACCGCCTCTGTCTGCCGGCAAGGAACCCAGTTAAAGAGGAGCAGCCCCCTGCCTCTGTGCTCCGCTGAGCTGACCACGCTCTCTCCCGGCTTCCTCTGCGGCAGCTCCTTACCTGCTGGTGCAAGATCGTGAGCGTGGCGGGGGCCACGCTGACATGACTTGGCGTCCACTGCTCACGGCTACTGGAGGACAGGACTGACTCCAGGGCCCCATTAATCACGTCTACCCCTGGAAGATGAGGACAGAACATGCAAGCCTGAGAGCCGGAAGAGAACACCCCAACTCTGCCCTGTCAAACTCAGGGGTCTTGCTCCAGTTCCAACTGCCTGCCGGCGGCTGAGATCAAGCTGGGCAAGCGCATCACAGTCCTTCCTGGGTGGCTCTTCCCTGACTTCAGTGACGTGACAGGGTTGTTACTACCCTGAACCCCAGGCTTGGTTCTCCCCAGTGATTCTGTCTCTTCTTCCAGCCTCTGACTGGCCTCCTACAAAGTTCCTACTTCTTGCTCTCCACATTCAAACACTACACCCTCTCACACCACGACAGGAGCTTCCCGTCAGCCAGGCTTGTCCTCTTCAAACTGATCCAAACCGACTTTGTTTCTTGTTTGTTTTGTGTGTGGCGAGGATGACCTTGAACTCCTGGTCCTCCTGTCTGCACCCCCCAGGCGCAGGAATTGTAAGCATGTACCGCCATGCCCGCTGACTTTTCTTTTTCTCAACTCACCCATTTGACAACTGCTTTATTTTTTCCCCCTTGAATTCCATGACTTGCGTCTCTGGCTCTGGATACCCATTTGGTGAGAGTTTACTCTGTGTCCCTGTCTGCCTGTCTCATTTGCGCTGACACATGTCACAGTGGGACATCTTATTACCACTCTGCAGATAAAGAATCTGAACAAAGTGCTTGTCTCACGTCACACAGAGGGACCAGTCTCTGCCTCTGCTACTTCTTCTCTCTACTCCTGGTTCTCAGAACTAGACGATTCTCAAAATCCTAATTCTACTAAAACTTTTCTATAGAGACGAGCAGCACAGGAACCCCAGGCATCTTGCTCTAGGGAGACAGTTCAGTCAGTAAAGTTCTTATCACGCACCTATGAAGGTCTGTGTTCAGATCCTCAGCGCTACCTAAGAGTTGGGCACGGCAGCGTCCAACTGTATCCCCAGCCCTGGAGAGGTGGCAACAGGCAGATCCCTGTATTCGAATCCCTGAGCCTCAGGCTCAGGGAGATACCCTGTCTCAAAAGATAGTGTGAGGGTGGAGAGATGGCTCAGGGTTTAAGTCTCTGCCTCCAAAGCAGAAGGTCCTAAGTTCAGATCCCAGATCCTATGCAAAAAAACACCAGGTGGAAATGGTGGCGGCCTGCACTTCCAGCCCTGGAAGGTGGAACCTAGGAAACTCCAGAGCAAAGCAGAGGGGATAGAACAACCCAGGGTGATTCCTGAAGTCATCCTTGGGCCTCCATAGACACACACAATGCTCTCTCTCTCTCTCTCTCTCTTACACACACACATACACACACACACACACACACACACACACAATATCATAATACTCTCTAGGAATAGTTTATAAACCTAGTCAGAAGTTCATTGCCAAGGAGATCACAAACCCTAGTAGGAAAACTACTGCTGTTATTTTGCTAAACTGATAGGTTGTCAAACTGGTTTGTTTATGTCCATAAATTAGCATTGTCGGTTTTGTTCAGAGAAGATGCGTGTGCGTTCACCTGCCGAGGGCAGGTGTGTGCAGGCCACAGGACACGTGTGGAGGTCAGAGGACAGCTTCAGGTATTGGTGCTCACCTTACACCTTATCTGAGACAACCTCTTGTCTGCCTCTGAGTATGTCAGGCTAATAGGCTGTGAGATCCCAGGGATTCTCCTGCTTCTTCTCTCCCAGCCATAGGAGCACAGGAGTTACAGACACGTACTATGCATCTGGCTTTAAGTGGGTTCTGGATCTGAACTCCGGTCCTGATACTCGTGCAGTAAGCACTTCACACGCTGAGCCGTCTCCTCAGCCAAGAGAATTTTCTTTTTGCAGTGGGCAGCAGTAGCTGCAAAAATTCCTAACTAGTCAAAGAAATGAGAATAAGGACTATTCGACGCTCAGGCATGAATAGAACATCTATATTACCATCCCCGGGGCTCGGAGAACTTGTCGGAAAGAGGGAGCAGAGCGAGCGCAAGAGCTGAAGAAAGGAGTGTCAGTGGAGCTGTTTCCTAGGCATGACGCTGGCTCTCGAACCCATAGCAGCTGCAGTCACCAGCATGAGGCTGGGCCATGACATCAACATGGTCAGAGGAAGGACTCGTGAGGCCTCATCCCCATTTACAGTCAGTTACTGGTTGATGGAAGATGGAGAGACCCTGTCTTCCGTGAGGCATGCACTGGTGAGGTGTCTGCGCTTCTGTGAATAACCCCACACTTCTGCCTGGGACTCTAAGGAAACTCAGTGGGTCATCAAAACAAACAAGCATACAAGGGGGTGACGTGGGAAAGGGAAGGAGTCTCAGGAGCGGGAAGAGAACACAGGAGAGTAAGGGGCGTGCGTGAATCTGATTTTGTTTTTTTTTTAATGTGGGACCTGGGATCCGAACTCAGAAGCTTCTGCTTGTGAGATAGAGTCACAACCCCTGAGCCATCTCTCCAACCCCCGTGTGCGTGAATCTGAACAAGATACATTATGTACATGCATGAAGATGCCATAATGAAACCCATTATTATGTATAATTAATATATGCTAATAAAAGGGATTTTTGTAAAGTAAGGTCCCTCTGGGCACTGTAAAAAAGGAGGAGGAGGAGGAAGAAGGAGGAAGAGTAGGAAGGAGGAAGAGGAGTAGGAAGAAGGAGGAGGAAGAGGAGAAGAAGACAGAGTCTCCAGGAATCCTTCAGCCATCACCCATTAGCCTCTCGGATGGGTGTGATGTAGTCTGTCTCCAGCTTCAGCCACCAACCAGCCTTGCTGTCTCCCCCATAAAAGACGTTATCTCCCCTCTGGAACTGTAAGTCGAATAAATCTCTCCCTTAAGTAGTTTGACTTTGGGTGTTCTCTCACAGCAATAGCTAAGAGTATCCTGTATTGATTTCCTCTACTTCAAACTGTTTTTAAATGCATGTAATCCCAACATTCAGGAGTCAGAGGCAGGAGGATTGCTGCAAGTTCAAGGCTTTTGTGGTCTACATAGCAAATTCCAGCCAGGGACAGAGAGTGAAACTTCAAAAGAAAAGCCTCCTGACCCTGGCTTTATTCTTCCTGATCAAAGACAAATTCTCCCAAGCACTGGAGTCTTCTGAACTGGCCTCATCTGCGGTTGATCCACATAACTCGACTGGTTACTAACATCTCATCTTGGCAAATGGCCTGCTAGGCAGATGGGGAGACATGCAAGAGGAAAGGATGCCCTGGAGGACATGGTCTGTGTCCGTCAATCAGACAAAGCTGTCTGAGAATTGCAGGCTGTCATTCTAGGTCCCACCAGGGCCCCTCGTCCAGGGCAAGGAGGACAGATCAGACAAGAGGCTCGTAGCAGAAGCAGCACAGTAGCAGTAGCTGGTAGAAACCCTTTCTACGCTGGACTGGGGCCATCACAAGGAGAAAGACCAAGTGGAATTTAATTTCACACCTATGCCAAGACTTCTGGGCAGTCGTTCTGACAATGTAGGGCCTGTGGACCCAGGCAGGAGAAAAGGAGCAAAGATGGGAGCGAGGCTCGTAGCTGGAAAGGCCAAGCTGGACTCAGACGTGGTGGGTGAGACGGGAATGAACGCAGAGGTGCAGAGGTCAGTCAAGCTTCTGTTTCCTGTACACGACGTTCTCACCTCCAACTTCTTCCCTCCCGCCCTCCTGCCTCGCTGCCTCGCTTCCTCCCCACTGTGTTCTGCTGTCTCTAGAGCCACGTTCTTGCTATGGAGCCTAGATTATTAGTCTCAGACTCAAGCCCTCCTTCCTCCATCTCAAGTGCTGTGATTACAGGCACGTGCCAGGGCACCAGCCTCCATCTCTTCAAACAGGCCTGGGCACTGCTTGGAAAGGCCTCCTCTTCTCCCGTCTCTCTCCCGCTCTCCTTGTCTTGGGAAGTCCCATCCTCTCCACGCCACCACCCAATACCACAGGCTACAGGGTAGATATATCCATATTTCCTTCTCATTTCAGACTGTCCACATCCTGATGCCAATCTCCTCCCTACCCACGATAAATTTCCCCTTACCCAGTGCTGCCCAAACTTCTACCTCAAGGCCAGACCTCTGCTTTCAACTCTGGACCGGTGACTCTAGCTGCCAACTTGACCTTGCCACTCCTTTCCCTGAAGGTATTTCAAATTTGGCACATCTAAAACTGAATCCACAACCTCTACCCGAAAACTGGTTTCTCCCAGCATCCATTTTTGTGAAGACTGGCACCACTACAAGGTCAGCCCCGAAGTCAAGCGATCCGAATGACTCCTTAGTCATCCTGTCTCTCGTTCCACCATCCGTCAGGCACCACACCTGTTGACTCAGCTGCCTACACATCTGTTGATTCCTTTCGCTTTTCCTCTCCAGCCCCACCGTTCCCCAGTACATTCGCATCTCTGGCTATGACTCCTGAGAGAGCCCTGTAACTGAGCTCCGTGCATCAGCTCCCTCGGGTTCATCGCTTTTCTTCAAGGTACAGCCAAACCTTTCACAGACTCCAGTCTGCTTGTGCCAAGAGCACCCTGTGGAACGGGCAGACAGCGCACCGTCAGTGAAGGGCTTGTATAAAAAGGCATTGCAGCAGCATGCACGCCCAGCACTGGGGAGACAGACAGCCAGGTCCCGGGGCTCACTGGCCAGCCAGCCTTGCCTAACGAGAGACTTTCAAGACAACAAGATGAATGGCACATGAAGAATAATGGCCAATGCTGATCTCAATCTCTCTCTCTCTCTCTCTCTCTCTCTCTCACGCACGCACTCCTGAAAAAAATGCTGCATTGTGAATAAATGTTTCCAAAGGTCTGTTAAAGCCTTGGTCTCCAGCCCCCAGGGTTATTGGGAGTTGTGGAGCCTTTAACCAAGGGGAACAACAGGAGGTCCTCAGGAGTTTGGGGGTGCTCCCACAAAGCCTGTGGAACCTTGGCCTCTTCCTCTGTGCTCCCCAGGCAACCCATGAGTGGTTTGCCATGGGTCCAGCACAATGTGCAACTTTGCCACAGGCCTATCATGAACTCCAATCTCTGGCACTGTGAGCCAAAATAAACTTTTTTATATGCTGATTATCTCAGGTGTTCTGCTCAGCAACTGGAAAGCAGAAAGCTCGCTGAAAAAGCTTGGCCCCTAGAGCGCTTGGCCTGCAGAGCAAATCACTGACCTAGGCCGTGAGAGCCTCTGATCTCCACCCAGCTCTGGCCTGTCTCCCTGCTATGTCAATACACTCACTCCCATTCATATCTTCAGTTCACATGACACTTTCACAGAAAGGCTTCCTTTTGTTGTTGTTTCCTTCCCTTCCTTTTTTTTTTTGGTGGTGGTGGGGGATGACAAGGTCTTTCTATGTAGTCCTGTTTGTCACTCACTATGCAGCTCAGCATCCTTGCGGCAATCCTGTTTCACCCTCTCAAACAGCGCTTGCAGATATGCACCACACGCCCAGCGCCACAGGATGACATTTCTGATCGCCTGGACCGGAGATCTTCCGTTACATCTTGCTACTTTCTTTCCAAGAATGATTTAAATTATCCTTATATATTCACTTGTGTGATTATATGGCAATTCCTGATTTTTCTATTATAACCTCCCATGAACAAAAAAAGGCAAGATTTCAGCCATTTTTTTTCCAGTGTCCACCACAGGATTTGGCACGTGGCTGACTTCAAAGGTATGTGTTAGGCTAATGAACAAATATATCAAAGGTCCTGTGAAAGGTCTCTAGCCTCACTTCATTGTTACAAACAAGGATTATCGTAATCCTACCTCGAAGTATCATTAAGAATTAACAAGGCTGGAGGTAACGGAGGCACATGGTTTGCCTTGCATGCACTGGAGACCTTGGGCTTGATCCCTACCACCACACACACACACACACACACACACACACACACACACACTGACCTGATAGATGGACTTCCTTACAACATGACGCTGTGTGTGAGTCAGGCTCATGGCTCCCTTCTCTGACCACTCACGTCCCGCAGTCAGTGCTGATATACTGAACCCAGCTCCAGTCGCTGCCTGGACATCCATCCACTTGACACCTGCCACCCAAGCCCACCCAAGCTGCTGTATGGAGCAGGAGGAAGGTCTCCCTCGGTGCCAGGCTCAGCACTAGTCACGTGCCCACTGCAGCTACCACGGCTGGGACAGAGGGACAGAGATGGGCAGAGAGACACCCGCATGAGCGGGCCAGGACGGGCAGAAGGTGGGGGGTGCAGTGCTGGGGTCTTGGGTGAGCAGAACACACGTACCAACAGGTTTAGCGACAGGCACATTCCCCAGGTAATAGACTTGGAACTTCTGCACCAACTCATTCTTGGGCGCGGGGAATTCCACTGCAGGGAGAAGAAAGAAGTTAAACGCGGTGGGAGGACAAGACGTCCATCCACAAGGCCCAACCTCCATCCCATCCCCCACCCCATCCCCCCCACTTCCTCTAAAGAAGTCACTTAGGTGACCCAAAGCATCACCAAGTCTCCAGGTGCCATTTTCTGTCTACGCCAGAACCTCTAGCTCCTCTTGGGTCACTCCACCTTCACCAGCAAAGCTAGGCTGACCTGTGGGGCTGTGACTGCTGACCTTGGAAAGGGACATCCACGAGTTTAGAGTGGTCCAGGGAGAGTCCATTTACCAAGCAGCGAGCATTGCGCCGTTCAGCCATGATCTGAGGGGAGAACGGAGGGCAGGAACGAGGGGGGCTCTATGAGCACTTCATGGCCTTGAAGCTGCCCCCACCCCAGCCTACACTCAGCAACCCCACCCACACCCCGAGGAGCAGGGGCGGCAGCTGGTCCAAGGAGGGGCCGTGCCTTGGAGCAGATCTCGTGCAGGCTGGTGGCGATGTTCTTGGCAGGTGCCTCGCAGCGGAACACATGGCACTTGAGCATCTGGGTCAGCTTATCTCGAGCTACGTAGGCAAAGTCCCTGTGGGGGGAGGGTCGCCTCAGTGTCTCCTGGAACCATCCGGGGTGATCCTGGCCACCACTCCGCCCACACCCTTCCCCCCTCAGCAGCTCCTCCAGGTCTCTGGCCTCGGAGGGCATCCTGTAGGTGCTACCTCCAGGAGCCGGGGCGGGAAGACAGGCAGCCATGCTACCGTGGGGGATAATGGCCTGGCAGAGGTGGTGGGAGGAGGGCAGAGGAGGGAAGCTTGGGTGCTTTGAGGCGTCTGGTCCATACTGGAAGGGAGCACAAGCACATGGGGTAATACCTCTCTCTGGGTCCGGCAGCATAGGAGAGGCAAAGAACAGAGTTAGGGAGGAGGATTCTGAGAGTTGGATGATTCCAGCCCACCCACCTCCACTCCCTGCCCTGGTTGCGGCACCCACCTTCCACTGTCCCGCCCGACGCCCCACACTCGGATGCTGACGATGGGCTGCGCGTGCAGCAGCGCCTGGCTCTGAGGCTCCACCAGCTTCAGCGTCTCATCCTCCAGCTGCAGCAGCAGATCCTTGCCCTGCAAGCCCAGCGGGCAGGCTTCAGTGGCAGCCTGGGTGGGAGGCGGCTAATCTCTGCCACCCCGACTCACGGGACATTAGCCACCACTGGGGGGTCATCCACCTGCAGCCTCCCTCTAGCAAAGGCTGCATGTCCTTTCTCCCACGACTCCCATCATCATCCCTCATGGTCCCCACCTGGGGTCACTCATCCATCCCACCCTGCCGCCCACCAGCCCGCTCCTGGACCAGCCCCTTGTGCGCTCCCACCACCTCACCCGCTCAGGCCCTCACCTCCCCCCAGCCCCCAGACATGGGGTCGTGCAGATTGTTTTTGTGGTAGGAGAGCTGACGGATGCAGTTGTTGACGGCCACGCTGCTGCGTCCCGGGGCCAGCTCCTCCTCAGTCATCTCCACCCAGCCGAGAGAGCGCACAGCGAAACACTGCCAGACACAGAAGGGGGGTAGGGGCTGGGCTGAAACTGGTGGTGTCCTGGACCATTGAGGAGCTCCGGGTTCAGAACGTGAAGGGTGGGAGGCCTTCTGAACTAAGGCAGAAGCTCCCTGGATGAGATCCAGTCAGAGAGGGATCTCAGAGCAGCCCTGGGCTGACACGAGGAAGTCTCAGGCCCGGAGGGTCCACAGGACCTGAGTGGGCTAGATACTCAAGACCTCTGGTTCAGACACAGCTCTGTGCTGAGGCGGGGAAGAACCCTGAGTTTAGGACCTAGCAGCTTCACTGAGACCAGAGGCACCCCCAGAGTGCAGCACGAGGGGCTCCCCTGCATACACCATGGCAGTGGGTCTTGAACAAACCTTGATCCCTGGATTGGCATTCCGTGAAGGCGGCTTCTCCTCCTCTTGGGGCAATGGCTCTGGGCTAGAGGCAGATGGGAACATCTGACACAGCACCCCCACAGTGGAGCTGTCCCTCTGCCCTTCCACACAGATCCAGCCCCCCCCCCCCAGCCCAGCGTGTCTGGTGACTGACCTGAGGCTCTGAGCTGGGAAGGACAACGTCCCCTCTTCTGGGTCCTTCAGCCCCAGCTCCATCGGGGCCTCCTCGCCTGTGTCATCCTTGGAAAAAACATCAAGAAATCAGGCCCAGAACGATCCCTTTCTCCACCTTCCCTCAGGTGAGGCAGGTCTCCTGACCCACCTTCCAAAACTCGCCTTCCTCAAAGCCTTCTTGGTGGGCAAAGCCAGTCCAGGTGAGCTGCAGGAGGAATGGGATACAAGGCAGTGATTCCGCTCCCGTCGAATCATGCCCCCCTCCCCCGGCAAGCAACAATACGCCACCATGCCTCACCTGGGGCTCCTCTTGGGGACTGCTCCCCTGCGAAGGAGAGACCCGGCCCGGGGGCTCCCACTGGGTGGTCCCTGTTGGGATGTGCCAGTAGTAGGTCCCTGAGGTGTCCTGGACCCTCATCCATCCAGCCGGCAGGTCGGAATCCGTCTCGAAGGCGTTAGGGTTCCAAAAGGAATCTGCCAGGCGGGAGTCTCAGTGAGGTCGGCCCACCCAACAACAGCCAGCAGATGCCTATGCCCCCCCTTCCCAAGATCCTGGGGCTGAGAAGGCACCTGGGGGAAGGGCTACTGCACAGCTCGGTTCCTACTGCCTTCCAGAGCCTGCAGTTGAGTCACTGCAGTGGGCCACCGCAGAGCACATGGCTCAGGCCTCCTCCCGGGCCCTGCTGCTGCTTAGCGGCCACATGGAGGGACAGAAGAAAGGAGGAAGGAAAGAAGAAGGGAGAGAGAGAGAGAGAGGAGGAGGAGGAGGAGGAGGAGGAGGCTTAGTGACCCCAGTTAACCTCCTCTCACATCATACATCTCTGTATGTCAGGGGGCACAAAGGTGCATACCGCCAGCCTCACACACATGTGCTGCACACCTGTGGGACCATGACCAGCACGGACACCACCAGAAGATTCTGGCAAGTATTACATCCAAGCGGATGCACGCGTGCAAGAGCAGACACACGTACCAAGCCCACTCTCGTGTGTGCAGAGGTGTGTATGCACAGGTGTGCAGCTACCACACCACCACGACCTCCAGCATACGTCAGTGGACGCACACTAGACACCACCCACGCGTTAACCCTTTCGACCTCCGTGCAGACACTGTGCTCGCGCCCTGATCGCAGCCACACACGAGCAGGCAAATCTGCCATGCACACACATCCCATGCATCCTCTTCCGTCGAAACCACCCCACCCCAGCCCTGTCACTCAATCCAGGCATCCTCCACCCCGGCTCTCCCGGCCAGCCCCGCCCCACATCACACCAGCCCCGTGCTGCCCCCTCACCTGGGCTGCTGTCCTGCAGGATGATGGCCAGGAAGAAGTCCTGGGAGAACATGGCGCTTCTTCCCGACCCCCCTGCTTCCACCCTCCCTTCGCACAGCCCCTCCAGCCCAGCCAGCTGGGCTCACAGCCTGGTGCTGGGCTGCAGAGAAAAGCTCATCCCGCCCCCTTCTCACCAGGGCAGCGCGTCTGCCAGGCAAGATCCTCCTCCGCCTGCAACTCTCAAGGGAGGGGCCAAGACCACCATCCTAGGGAGCTCCTTGGGATGAGGGTGGGTGAGGAAGAGGGGCTCATGAGACCCGAGCCCCCTGCTCTCCTTCTTCACCCCACTCCCCTCCCCTCTACCCGGGGTCTCCATCCCACCCTCCAGCGGTCACATCAATGCCACTGTTAAGCCCAGGCGCAGAGCACCAGGAGGCTCGGCCTCTTGGGAACAGCCCATCCACCTGGGGCCCGGCAGAACCCCTAGCTCCAACATAAACAGGGTGTGGCTTCAAAGCGCTCAAAGCTCCTCTCCTACCTAAAATCTGCCCAGCACTTTGAACCCCAGAGTAGGTCCTTGAAGGCCTGAGCCCTAGAAAGCACGAGGGTTTGCGGGCCTCCCAGAATCATCTCCCTCACCTGCCAGGGCCCAGCTAGGCTGCAGCGTCTCCTCGGCAACCGCAGCACCGGCGGCCGGGAGCGCCCAGACTGCTGACGTGCTTCCCGTTACCAAGGAAACCAGGAATCCTGACTGGTCCAAGAGGCAGCACTGGGGACAGGCGGTCTCCAGACCCCGGATGCTGGGCAGCAAGGCGCAGAGGGGCTGGGAGTGGGCGTGGTTAGACCAAGGTGTCTGCACACCTGATGAGAGACATTCAGTCAAGGTGTCTCACCATCTGCCGCGGACAGATGAGGTAAGCCTGCAGACGCCCAATGAAAAAGGGCTCTTCTCGCCCCTCCGCCGGCGAGGCAGCCATCATCGCCGCTCCATCCCTCACTGTTCCCATGTCAAGCCCTAACATGCCAAGGCTCGGCGAATGCGTGCCTTCCCTCAGACGCTTTTTTCCTCAGGACTTTCTGGCTAAAACCTTCCACGAACACCAGCGTCCAGAGGACTCCGCAGCCTGCTTCGTGGAATCTGGGTGCCAGTTCACCAGTTTCCAACTGAGTCGCTCCCACCAAGCCATCTGCCATCCCTGTCAGCCTGCGCCTTCCTGCTTCAAAGAGCTTCATCCTTCCGATCTGTCCTGGATGGGGCAGCTCCTCCCTGCTTGACCATCTGGGAGGCCCTTCTGGAGCTTGGCACATCTCCCTCCAAGCCCAGCCCACCCCAGCCTTGCTTCCACACACATGCACACTTACTCCAGAAAACACATGTTCACGCCTGCATGGACGCTGCAGGCACTCATGTGAATCAAAACGTCCTTACATCCTTTCCTGCCTTTCTCACTTCCTTCATCCCTCTACAGATGCCCTGTGGTTAAAGCCGGTGGACCAATTTGCTGGGGAATCGGTGACTGAATGCTCAGCCCCGCCCCCTCTCCACTACAGACAACAGCACGTGTTCATCTGGATTACTGCAGCAGCCTCTCAATGATCTCCCTGGGTCTCCTGTGTGGTAGCTGCACATGGCAACCTGAATGGTTATTAGGTGACGCCAAACTAAGCGAGTTACTCTCCGGTTTAAACTCGTAACTGCCTTCTCCCTTCCCTCAGGACAAAAGTCAAACTCCTCCGCAGGTTCCCGTGCCGTTGAAGCCTCTGCCTCAACCTCCCCTCTGACCCCTTCTCAGGCCCCTCATTTATCCGCTGGGGACCGAGCTATCACCCACTTGGCATTCAGATATCAGTGAAAAGGGGACCTCCCCCCTTGCCCTGCACACAGGGTGCCCCCCTAACTCACCCACCCACCAGCTGGTCATACTGATTGTAACTGCCTCATTATCTCTGCTAGACTGTGGAGTCAAGAGGGTAAGAACGTCTTTCCCCTGTCACAGACGTTCTCAGCGGGTAGATAAGGCCTGACTCAGTCCAGTAGTAATGTTCATTCACCCACTTAATTCACTCATTTATGCATTTGATCATTGGATCCATGGAGATCCTAAGACAGGGAGGACAGAATAACTTTCATTCCATCCTAGCCTGTTTTTACGGGCGCTGAAACTTCCCGGTGATCCAAGCTAAGAAAAACCAAGCAGTAACTCGGCCCTTTTCCGGGGTTTGCTCCGCACCACTGCCCTCCACACCCCTGGAGTTCTGCCGGGTATGATCCTAAGCCCTACAAGTGGTCTAGCTGAGGTCATCTATTACATCCAGCACACCCTTCCCAGCCAGGCACTGCCCAGAGGATCCGAAGTGCAGCCACCATCGACCACCTCAGGAATCACTAAGCAACCAGGCCTCTATTGGCCAGTGACTAGCCACGCGGAATCTTCTGAAAGATGCAAGCCCCTGCAGAGGTTTTGTGTGGCTTTGGAGGTGCTTCTGAAAGCTAGAATTAGGTGCTAACGTTCAGAAGTTAGGACGGTTTACATCAGTAGCTGACTTTCCTTTCCCTTGAATTGGCTTCATTCAGAGGATGTTAACTAAGCCCAGTAATTAAGCGACTGAAGTAAATAACAGCTGCTCCCTATAAAGAGACCAGACAGCATAAAGAGAAGCGAATACACTTTACCTCTGCTAAAGGTACCACTTCGGGCAGATCGTCGAAGCAGAACGGCAAAACATCTCAAATGAAAGTCTGATCAAGGATCTAGAACTATCTGCCAGTTTGCAGGAATCCAGGAGAGGAATGGGCTGAATACCACCCAGAGAAAGACACTGAAAAATGTAGAACGTGCAAACTCGTGACAAGTAACGAGGTTTCTTTAGAGAAAAAAGAAAAAGAAAAATGTCTACAAAAAAAAAAAAACAGGGATATGGAGAGAGAACTTTTACATGAAAAGAAACTTTAAGGGGACTAGGGAGATGGCTTGGCTGTTAAAGCACTTGCCGCACAAGCAAAAGAACAAGAGTGCCTGGGGATGCTCAGCCCTAATCAGGCCATTAAAATCTTTTCCCAGAGAATCTTCTGCACAGGAAGTGATAAGATTGTAAAAGTCTAAAAGAGTGCTGCTAACCGACACATCCCGACAAACAGGGCTGCAGTGAGAACTTCCACCACCTGATCTACACAATGGTCGAAATATCAACATTCCTCCAAGAAGTAGCGGGGATTTCAGAAGAAACAACTATACTTGAAGAGTGTCTCTGGGGCAGGTACTAGACAAGGGAAGATAAACCTCCCCTCTTGTGACTCTGTCCACTGAAGAGCCGCATACAGTGGCAGGTATCTGACTCCCTTATCAATACAGACACCACTAAGGGAACTCTATGATCTACGCATACAGAGAGGGACGGGAGGGTGGAAGGGACATGACTGGATTGAAGAGAGGAGGGGAGGGTAAGAGAGGAGGACTGTGGGGTGGGAGAAGGATGGGAAAGAAGGATGGTGGGTGGGAAAAGGGTCAGGACAATAACATAAACTCATTTTGTTTGCATATGGAAAACTCTCAATAAAAAAAATCATTCATATTTTAAAAAAGAACCAGAGTGCAGATTTCCAGGTCCTCGGATCCACGTCAAATGTCAGGCAGGGACATCAATCTGCCTGTGCTTCCAGCCCTGGAAGGCTGAGCGTGGGAATCCCCAAAACAAGCTGCCCAGCCAGACGAACCCGATCCTTGAGATCTGGGTTGGATTACAGACTCAAGCTCACAAGGATCGGGTGGGAGAAGAATCTAGGTCGATTCCTGATATCATCCTGTGGCCCCCACATGCACAAGCAGGAGCATCCACACACTTGTGCAAACACACATGCATATACCCCCCCACACACATACACATGGCAAAATAAAAAGAAGCTTTAAGGGCTAGAAGAGGTCGATCACGCCTATAAACCCAGCACTCAAAGTGGGGGGATCATCACAAATTTGAGGCTAGTGTGGTCTACATATTCAGTTCCAGGCTACCTAGGGCTACATGAAACCCTACCCCTCCCCCCAAAAAAGGGACAAGAAAAGGAAAAAAATTTCAAAAGCAATTCACATGGTTCAACTTTTCCCCCAAAGGCCAGAACATTATTAGCTGGGAGAACATTAGCAGTAAGAGAATACTTGATAATTATTAAGCAACTGTCCAGTTCAAGAGTTGAATGGAATCTTTTTATTATTAGAGATTCAGTGGTGTGTGTGTGTGTGTGTGTGTGTGTGTGTGTGTGTGTGTGTACATGGACTACTTGCCACAGTACAAGTTGGAGGACAACTTTCCGAAAGTCTATTCTCTCCTTCCACCTCCTGTTGACAAACTCTTCCTGTTTCTGACCCTGCACTATCTCCACCCCATCGTCTCCCGAAATGCCTGCACTACAGATGTGCACCACTGCAATTAGCTTTGCTTTCTCACATGGGTTCTGGGGACTGAACTCAGACTGTCAGGCTTGTGTGCCAAGCACTTTTACCACTGAGCCACCTCCCTTGCCCCATGGTGTTGGTTTTTAGGAGTTTTTTTCCCCCTTTCAGAAATGCATAAGTAAATATCTACCTATGAAACTTCTTGCTGTACAAACAAACAAGGCCAGGTATGGGGACTCAAGCCTGTAATCCCAGTTTTCTGAAGGCTGAGGCAGGAGGATTCCTGAGAGTTTCAGCCAGCCTAGTCTACAGAGTGGGAGAGAGATATATCCAATGACTTAGATCAGGGCTCAGAAGTAAGTATAGCATAGATATAATAAGATTTGCTATGTATTGATAATTATTGGGTCATGAATAAATCAGCTTATTATTCTCACTTTTATATGTGCATGAAAATATCCACAGCTGGACTGAAGAGGTGACTCAGGAGTCAAAGCCTCACAAGCAAAAGGATCTGAGTTCAGATGCCAGATCACACATAAAAAATACCAGGTGCAAATGGCAGTGGCCTACAAGTCTGGCCTCGGAAGGTAGAGGAAGCTAGGAAAACCCACAGCAAAGCAATAAGGATAAAGAACAATCCCAGTTAATTCCTGAAGTCACCCTTGAGCCACTGTAGACACATACATCAAGTGCCCTCTTCTACATATCCCCACATACACATTCATACTACACACACATACACACACACAAATATTCACAGTTAAGTTTTCAAAAAGAGATGTGATGAAGCTGTAAGGTCATCTGAAATATAGGTTGTCTGCCAAGGATCCAGTTTGGGGTATAGGTATGATGTCCACTGCTGCCTTCGAGGAGAAAGTGCCCCCCAACCTCTCCAGTGATAGAATCTTGCTCCTCGTGCATAGTTTCCCTGGATTTCACTATAGCCTGCCGTATCTATGCACCAGCAAATGTAGACTCTCAACTTACTTAAATGGGGCACATTTAATGATTACTTTCTGCCGTCCACTATCTATCCTCTCCCCTACAAAGAAGCATGTGTTTATTCTTTATTTGTTCCCTGACTTTTAGTCAATGTTTATTTCTTGTGACAGCCAGCATGGTGCTCCACATAAGGCATGTGGATGGATGGCAGGACAAAGCACCCCCACACCTGCCTGCTGAAGCGACACACTTTCCTAAGTCCACTTCATGCTTGGTGCTTTGGGGACAGTGTCACATGGGCCCAGAGCACAGGCCTGGCCTCACATCTGGTTTAGTTCTACTGCCATCCCAGCCTGTGACCTTCAGTAGCCTTTCCAGATCTCTTTCTCATCATTCAGAACACGCGCATAGAAACTACTCCACACATTCTTAATACTAAACACCGTAATGTCGGCTGAGCTAGTAAGTACTCAGCAAACCATCGGATCCACACGGCAATCATGACAGCTGCATAACGAGTAGACTGGCCCGTCACCAACATGAGAGGCAGATTTACCAAGGAAACTGCCCGAGCATTCTCTGAATGGGAAACTGGGGCCGGGGACCCCGGCTCTGTCCGCTGCGCTCTGAACCCACGCCCGCCCATACGCCCCTATCTAGTTGCACACGGTACCTGTGTCCTCCGGGGAGCCGTAGGAGGGGCTGCCCTGGGATAAGGTGGCCCAACTGGAGTCCTCGTCACTGGCCGCGCTGTTCCGCATGCCGAACAGGAGGCTGGCGCTCTTGCTGTGCTCCCGGGGCCCGTCTGCGAGGGCCTGGGGCCCAGAAGGGGCCTCCACATTCTCCAGGGGCTCGGGCAGCCCCGGCGGGGAAGACAAGTCCTCCTCCTCCTCTTCCTCCTCCTCTTCGTCGTCCTCCTCGGCTTCCCCTGCCGCTTTCTCCTCCCCTTCGTCCGGCCCCGGCTCTTGGGCGCTGATGATCAAGCCCGGGCCACGAAGGCCTCGGTTGGCCGCGTTGTGGGCGGAGAGCTCCAGCTCAGAGTACAGGTGCATCAGGCCCTTGGGCCCCAGGGGGGCCATCCCGGCCTCCTGGCCGGCCTCCTCGGCCAGGGTCAGGGTCACGTTGCGGTTCTGGTCGCGATGCGCCGTGGCGGCCCGCCGCAGCTGGTTCTGCCCTTCCTTGAGCCACTTGGCGTTGGCAGGGCCCGGCTCGGGCGCGCCGCCCTCCCCCATGGCGCTGCGCAGGTCCTTGGGTCCCACGGCTGTGGCCTGCAGCTTGGCGTTGAGCAGCTGGTTGTGCGCAGCGTGCAGGGGCAGCGGAAGGCTGAGCGCCGGGCCTCCGTGGCTGTTGGCATTGATGGCCGACTGGCTGAGGGACGATGGAACAGACATGGCCTTGGTGGATCCTGTGGGACGGGGAGGGGAGACCATGTTGAGCGCTCCTGCTTCTGCTCCAGGCTACTGCTGCTCCTCACCGCATCTCTCGGTGCTCAGCAAGCAGCACACACTGGCACAGGGACCGTGCGCTGGATGGCACCCACCCTAACACCAACACGTCCTGAGAGAAGGACGGAGCTCGACATCGGCCTCGCAGGCCCGACCTGCCCATCCCCAGGCCCAGCCCTGAGCGTCCTGAGACAACACAGCTGGTGTCTGCCCAGCCCTGAGCGTCCTGAGACAACACTGCTGGTGTCTGCCCTGCCCTCATTA
This sequence comes from Typhlomys cinereus, assembly GCA_023101885.1. Classification (NCBI taxonomy): domain Eukaryota; kingdom Metazoa; phylum Chordata; class Mammalia; order Rodentia; family Platacanthomyidae; genus Typhlomys; species Typhlomys cinereus. The sequence goes on along the minus strand of JALPQD010000304.1, from coordinate 1,626,505 downwards.
CCCCGACCGCACAATGAGTCTCTGTGAATCCCCACGCCCAAGTCCAACCGGAGCCCACTGTGCCAGGGACACAGCCCGCAGGGCACAGCCCTCCTGCCACACTGTCGTAGCACCCCATGAGCCCCCCAGGTCCTCTTCCTGTCCTCGTGACCCACCGAGCTCAACAGCACCCCAGGCCCCCCACACTGGGAATGAGAGGCAGGAATGGTGAATGCAGAGCCAGGCGCGGCCCAGGGGAGGTGGCCATAGAGGAACAGCCTTCAGCTCCAAGTCTGGGCCCACTGGGTGGGTCAGAGAGCTTCACAGGCAGTGCCCGCACTCTATTCAGTGTCTCCCCGGCACCTTGCCGGAAGGCATTCCCTCAGCGCCCACTTCAACTGAGGGGACCCTCGCCCTCAGCGCCCACTTCAACTGAGGAGACCCTCGCCCTCCCAGCAGCTACGCACTCCCAGGGTATAAATCACCACCCACCAAGCCTTTGGCCTTTACTCTTTTTTTTTTTTTTAATTGAGGATCTTCCTTATGATTAAGTTCCACACTGGTGAAGATTTCTACCTTCCTTTATTTTTTTTTTCCTTAACACGCACATCAGTCTCCAGCATGGTCCTGGCACAGGTTAGGCCTCCGCTGAGTGTCCCAGGTCCCTCCTTAGCATCTCCTCAGAAGACACTGTCTCTCGTGGTGGGCCCGCATCCGGCCTACCTAGCAGGTGACAGGGGACCACCTGGCCCACAAGGTGGCCATCCTCAGGTGTGCCTCTCAGAAGCTCCCCCATACGAACACCTGAGGCCTCCCAGTCCCTCAGTCTCAGGGCCTCCCCTCAGGTCCCATCCTGTCCTCTTCACTGTGGCGGACCTGCTCCTCCACACTCCTCCCACAGCCCCTGCTCTCCTCTCTGGGGGTCTCCCACCTCCCAGTTCTTCCTCCCTAACCAACCACTACCTGATTCCCCCTCACCTTGACCCCATGCTGTAGTTCCTTTCTCACAGCCTCTCTCCCTAAAGACAGTCCCCCCAGCACGCAATCCCCCCAGCACACAATCCCCCTGACACACACTGTCGTTCTTTCTTCCAGGTACAAATCATGGGGCTCTTTCTCCTCCAGGGACTCCCCTGATGCCCCTTGGGAAGAGCATGGGGAAAGCTTCAGTGAGGAAGAAATGAATGTGAAAAGGTTAGTAAATAAGACAGTCTATGTGTAATATTAAAAGAATGTAAAAACAACTGAATGTGAAAACAACTGTATGTATTTGTGTGTGATAGATAAGTGGGCCGCGGTGTCAGCAAAAACTGTGTGATAGATAAGTGGGTCTTTGCATAATAAATGAAATGTGTAATATCAAAATGAGGCAAAACAACTGTATTGTAACTGTAAAAAGACATGTACCCCATGACATAATGTGGAATAAAACAGTTTGTAAGAGACAGGCCGAGAATCGGGACTTCAGTTCGGTAGGGACGGAGCATCCCGAGACTCTGTCGGGTTGGCAGTCGAACTCCCTGATACAGCTCCAGCCAAAGTACGCCCTGCTATCCTGAGGACGTGACGGTGGATCCTCCAGGAGAAACGGCCCTTCATTCAGCCCTGGTCCCGTAAGCCCCCATGTAGTGTGGTTATTGCTGGGTGGCATAGACCTCCGGGAAGGTAGAAGTCAGCGGCACAGGCCCCCCAGGCATGCTCGAGACACCCCTGTTTCCCCATTCCCCTGCTAAGGCGTGTCACCCCTGGCTCCCTACCCCAGGCCTCTCTGCTGCCCACACAGCACAGATGTGAGACAAAGCCCACCCGAGCAAGACTCTGTCTCTCCTCAGGTACCGCCAAGGCTCCGAGCCGGTGCCATAACCTCCTTCTGGCCATTTCTAGCTCCTCGGAACTTAGCACCATGTTGCACGTACAGCTGTAAGATACACCAGGAGGGTTTCTGTCCATGTGTCTGCCTCGCATGTAACTAACTGCCAGTCTGCTCAGTGTGGCCCCACGTGGGCAATGAAGAAAACTCATGGTTGTTGGGATAAATAAATGAAGATGGAGAAAAATAGGCACCTCGGTCTCCACCCAAAACCACAGCCATCTTCCAAAAATGGAAACCCAGATTGTGTCACTCCCTGGTCCACAAAATCAAAGGGCTCCACACCGGACTTAATATAACATCTGAGCTCTTCAGCGAGACACTTGACAGCCCCCCCCAGAGCCAACCTCTGCAACCTCTCCCATCTCCCCCTGCTCCTGCCCCTTCACACCTTATACCCCAACTGCAGGAAGGTGACTAATGCGGGGAGGGGTCACACACCCCACACAAAGCCTGGGTCTTTGTTTACACTGCTCCCTCGGCCTGGAATCCTGCTCTCTTTGTGAGCATCTCTTCTTGGATTTCAGCACTTGGCTCAGCTGCAGGGCACCCAAGCACTTTCTCTATCCCTCCTCCCCTCAAGGTACTTTCTCCTCCTTGGGTCCCACAACAGCCAGCAGCACAGGCTACCAGAAAGCCACGTCTTGGGCGGTCTGCAGTTTCCTCCCATGTGTGTCCCTCGGAATGTCTGTCCTGGGTAAGGAGAGGAAGGGGGAAGAGGGCAGACACTCAGGTGTGAGAAGTAGGAACCAGGAAGCTGGGAGCTGGCTGCAAACAGACACCAGGGTGGCTGGTGTGGCCCCACGGGCTGAATGGACAAAGGCAGTCTCGGGGAGGGTGCTGGAGAAGGAAGAGGCCTGAACGGGAAAGTAAGACGGGACAGGACTCCCAGACACATGAGGTTGAAGTCTAGGAAAAGAGGAAGAACTCACTTGAACCCACACCGCGCCATAAAGACAGTGGCATCTCGCCAAGCTTCAGAGAGGGAGGCTCTTGACCCTGGATGGCTCCGGGAGCAGCGGTGGAACATCCTCCCAGCACTAGGAAGTGTGTTCTAAGAAGCACAGAGAGGTGAAAAGCCAGGCTGAGCTCAGGGTAGCTCTGGCAATCTGGGCACCAGAGCAGCATCTAGCACCTCCAGCATCTAGTCGGAGGCAGTGTGCTCCCCAGCTTCTGACTTGATTTATTTATTTACTTGCCTGTGTGTGTGTGTGTGTGTGTGTGTGTGTGTGTGTGTGTGTGTGCAGAAGAGGCCACTGTGTATGCCTGTGAAGACCCAGGGATGACTCTGGAAACCATCCTAGTTTGCTCTATTTCTTTACTGTTTTGTTCTGGGGTTTCTAGGCTCTGCCTTCCAGGACTAAAGGAACAGACTGTTACCATTTTTGCCTGGCATTTTTTAGGTGGAGTCTGGAACCTGAACTCAGCTCTTTTTGCTTACAAGGCAAAAGCTTAACTCTTAAGCCATCTCTTCGACCCCGTCTCTGATTTTGAACCAGCTAGCTGCCTTTCTTTAGCCCACTCTCTCCTCTCTCATTAGGGGTTTCCACAGCTAGAACATCTGTCTCAAAGGATGAAAAGAGACAAATAGGTTCTGGCTTAAAGCAGAAGGCTGGGCTGGATCTCGGGTAGGGGCTCAAAGAGGGGCCACAACGTCTGAAGAAGCTGACATTAGATCGCAGGGGGTAAAAAGCTGAGTCCTGCTCAAGTATGGAAGTCTTCCCATCTGACAGCTTATGATGCCAAGCAGCTGTGCTAAGACGAGGGAGAGCAGGAAGAACAAGGAATGGTTCCTATCCCTAGGAGCCCACACTGGAGGGTGGTATTATGCTGCCAATCTCTAGAACAACGCCTGGCACCTGTAAACACTTCCTGTGTGTTGAACAAAGGTTGAGTTACTGTGAAAGTGAAAAAGGTGCCTGAGCATGGCCTAACCCCACCCCAAGTGCCGAAGCATGGGCTAATCCCACCCCAGGTGCCTGAGCATGGGCTAATCCCACCCCAGGTGCCTGAGCATGGGCTAATCCCACCCAGGTGCCTGAGCATGGGCTACCTCACCCAGGTGCCTGAGCATGGGCTAACCCCACCCAGGTGCCTGAGCATGGGCTACCCCACCCAGGTGCCTGAGCATGGGCTAACCCCACCCAGGTGCCTGAGCATGGGCTAACCCCATCCCGGATGCCTGAGCCGTGATCAGAACTCTGACCATCCTTCAGCCCTTTCCTTCAAAGACAACCTTCTCTCCAAATTCACGGAGGAAGGACAGGTCATCGAACTTAGAGAGGTCTTCCATTATTCCCTTGCTTCCTGAAAACCAGTAATGACCACCACTGTCTTGCCTTTCCAGAATTTCACACCATCACTTATCTTCTTTCTCCTCCACATGATCAACGGCTCCTGTTCAATGGCGTTTACAGCCTCCCAACTTGAAAACCAAAGTGTTTCTTTTACCTGACCCTCCCCTAGAGCGATGGGGGGGGGGCGGGTTCTACCTCTTTCCCTCTCCCACGTAAGCAAACTTAGTGACAGTTCTCCACTCACGCCTCCCATTTCCTCACCTTGGTGTCCTCTGCCACCTCTCTCCCTGCTTCCATTCGCAGCATGGCTTGGCAAACACCCCTACTAAGGTCAACATGGCCCCATGTCATCTAGTCCCGGGGATGCATTGTCACTGTAAATTACACTCCTGGCAGCAAGTGACCCCACAGACTCCTTATCCAATGTTCATTCATGGCTTTCTTACTACACATCTGTGTCAAAGATGACTTGTTAAACTCCCTTGCTGGATCGTCTTCCTCTCAGCCATTACAGCTGGTTCTTGTACCCCTTTCTCTTTCCTGTCCTGCACTCAGTAGAAGCATTCATTCATGCCCACAGTCCATCACCAGTTACACACTGATGGCGTCCAAATTTACACCTCCACTTTAAACCCCTTAATGAGCTCTGTCCATTCAACTTTTCCCCCAACAACTCCATCTGCAGGTCCCAATGGCCTCTCAAGTGAATATGTTCACTTGCATTTCTCATTTCCACCCCTTTGCCTGTTCTGATGGTTCTCTTTCAGAATCTGTGTCATGAAATGATATGACCACCCATCCTGGTATTCAGATATGTGGTATTGTCCTGGACACATGCTTCTGTCATTCTCTACATTCCATCAATTCCCAGATAATATTCATTTTCTGGGGGGGGGACCCTCTGAGCTTGCCTATTCTGCACCTTTATTACCATCCACAATCCACCCCAAGATCAAAGACTTCATGATCAAAATTCTTAGCATGGCCTAAACTGTCCTGCTAGCCTGGTCTCCTGCGTTCCTCTCTTCCAATCAGATCACCTCTCCAGACTCAGTGACAGACTCAGTGACGACTTTCAATCCCCGGGACACTTCCAGATCTGCTACATATGACTACTTTCCCAGACCACCCCTGCTCTCTGGCCCAATTATCACAACAAATCTTTACATTTTAGCTCAAACATCATGTCCTCGGAGAACCCTTTCTTAACCTCCTCTCTATTCCCCAGGCCAGTCTGGCTTTGATTCCCCAGTGCTCTCAAAGCAACATGCATCTTCCTTCTGTGCCACTTATTCCATTTGCAACCTCACTATTATTTGCTTTCCTTCATAGATTGCCTTCTGTATGCTTATTAATTATATCTCCAATATGGAATGCAGTGCCTTATAAATATTAGGTGTTCAAATTCTATTTGCTGAATGAATAGATGATCAGGTACATGTTTAAAATGATCACTTTGGGTGCCGTGCCGAGAACCATTAAGAGGAGGTGGAGGTATGCTGTTATAGCAGTCCAGAAATAAAGGTGGTAGTCAAGATAGTTCAATAGCGTCGGAATGGAGTGAAATTACTGGATCTAAGAAAAATGTGCTAGCGGACATGACAGAACTTGGGGAGGGAGAATAGAGGATAATCCAGCCTGGGTAACTGGACAGAATGAGAAGTACTCGTTCTTTGAGATCTGAAGAGAAACAACAGATCAATAATAAGGTAGAGGAGAATTAGAGAAGATGATCCATCCTGGAATCTGTAGGTTTGGGATAGCTGTTGGGCTTTCAAGAGGATGCTAGTCACAGTTGAGTATAGGAGTCGGAATTTCAGCAGAGTGGTCTGGACCAGACTAGTAAATTTGGGGCTGTGTCAGTTTATATAGGAAATCTGAAGCCTTGGGGATGAATAAAATACTCAAGAGAGAAAGAGCAGAATGAGAGAAGTCTACACAGGGCATCACTAAGAGCCGCATTCACGGAGAAGACCAGCGAGTACAGGAGACCGAGAGAATGAGGAGACAGTGCCTAGGGGAGAAAGCAGGGAAAAGGCTTCAAGGAGAAGGGACTGCACACACCGGCCGAGGCCGAGGACTGCTTAAAGCTCTTCGGATCTCAGCAGTGTCCATGGGAGCTGCCCCAGGTCTCAGGTGACCTTGGCGTAGGAGCATCCGCGGGATGTCAGGGGCAAAGTGGAGTGGTTTTAAGAATGAATGGGACGTCAGGAAGTGTAAACAGACAGAAGATGCCTTTGCAGGGTGGAGAGAGCTGAGACCCTGGCCGCAGCAGCGGCTCGGACCGCAAAAGATAAACAGGATTCAAAATAGGTTGGAACCAACCTGTGAACTGGAGTGGGGAGAGCTCCCGCGGGTGTAGGCCTCCAGGCTGAGCTGGGGCCGCCGCCGGCCCCAGGGCACACCCCTCGGTCGCCGAGGGCAACAGAATGCGGCTTGACACATTGCTCAGGCCCGGGGCTCCTGCAGAACCCCGGCGGCCTGCAGCCCACCGCACCCCGCGCCCCCCTTCCCGCCCCTCCCCGCCCCCACTTCCACGGCGCCTGGCTTCGCGCCCCGTTTCCCCACCAGACAGCCCGGAGCAGCAGGGGGTAAAGATCCGGGGACGGGGGCGTCGTGAGGGGCAATTCCGACCCCCGCGGTGGGGGAGACAGGCGGGTGGGCGAAGGCCCGTGGCAGGAGGGCGGCCCCTGGGGATGGGGCCTGGCCGAGGGGACCCCCTGGGTCGCCGCAGGGAAGCGGCTGCGAGGCTCGTGGGCGGCTGTGGATTGAGATCCACGGACCGAGGCCCGCGCCCGGGCAGGGGCGACTCCTACCTGCGCGGCGAGGCCCCAGGCCCAGGTGGCGAAGGTGGCTCAGGCTGCAGGGCTCGGGCTCCGCCGCGGCTTCTCCATCACAACATCCCCCGCCCAGGAGCGCGCAGGCCGCGGGGCCGCGCCCCGAGCGGCGGCGCGCGCGGGAGGGGGAGGGGCGCCATCTTGGGCCGGGCGCGGGGCGCGCGCGGGCGCGGAAAGATCCGGGGCGCCGCGCTCGCTGCAGCAACCCGGCCGCACCCTGCAGGACCCCGGACGCAACGTGAGCCTGCTGACCCAGCCCCCCTAGGAACACCGACTCGGCCGCACACGATTCTTCCAGTCCCCCGACCCTGCCAGCGCGCACGGCCCTCCTCTTGCAGCCGCCGACTCACCCTGCGCGCACCCCGCAAGTCCTGCACCGGTGCGGGGAGCCGCGCCCCGGGCTCGGGGCCCGAGCCGCTGGGGACCGAGCGGGCACCGCGGTGGTAGCGGCGGCGGGCTGGGCTCGGGCGACAGCACTCTCCCCGACGCCCTGGCGGGGGGAGGCAGTGAGGACACCACGCTGGTGATAATAATAGCTCGGCTTTATTGACCGCTTACAGGACGCCAGACTGTGCTCAAGCCGTTTCCATGCGTGCGCCCTCGGATCGGCTCTATGCGGCGCCACGAATGTGGGTCCCTGCAGAGGCCCACGTTCAGTAGGGTCACGCGTCCTGCCCGCAGTCACAATAACTGGAGAAATCAGACCTGAGCTCTGTGCCCTCTCACCCCTGCTGCTGAACATGAAGCCGTGACACAAGGCTTTGCAGGATCAAGGGGGAAAAAAGCAGCCGGGTAGAAATTCACAGGAGGAAAAGGTCAAGGGAAAAATGTGAATGGAACACACGTCAAGAAGAGGTGGCGGGGCCCGGTAGCCAAGGCGGGCCCTCCCTGGAAAGTGGAATATGATCCCGATGGGCAGATCGCTGACCCAGAGGCCATAAAAAATAATAAGGGGCAGTGTTAGCAACAGAATTCCACACACACCCTCCCGCCCCAAGACTCACCCCCCCAAGGTGGAAGTTTTAATTCGTTGAATCTGAATATGCTGAACAAAGTAATTGAAGATGCATTTAAATCTAAACGTGTCCAAATCTCAGTTTATTGTTTCATCTTCTTTAATTACTCCTCTGAGTTTCCCAGGGATGGAAAAAACAAACAAAAACTAATCTACCTGCCTGCGTGTCCCTGCCTCTCCCTCTGCCCCGCCCCCAATTGGTATACAGCTCCACCTCATTTATCAATCCCAAAGCAAAGAGGTTGTCTTTTAACCTGAGGTAAATACAAATGTTCTTAAGTTTTTATTTGTAACCAAGAGCAGTATCTTCATATACCCATCACTCATTTTCAACAATTACTGCCTTATGACTGAGTCTATTGTAATCTGACAAACAACCATGATATATACAAGTGGTACCCAGTTCCAAGCAGGCCCTAGGGAGTCAAAGATGAACAAGATTTAATTGTCACCTGTAGGAGATGGCGTCTGACCTGAGTCTTTGAAAATCAAGCAAAGGTAGCTTCATTCATTCATTCATTCATTCATTCATTCACTCTCAGCAAATAGTAAGATGTATAAGGCCCTGTCCTTGGTACTAAGAATACCTGAAGAAACCGGCTTGAAATTTAACACAAGAAAGAGATGCAAAGCAGGGAATTAGAAATCCAGTAACTTTTTTTTTTTTAAAGATGCACAGGGCACTGTGTGAGTAGGATTAATCTGGCCTGTGAGAGTTCCATAGGAAATGAAATTTAATACAGGAAAAGAGACCCCATTGGATAGTTACCTTTGACCTTGGGCTTCCCAGCCTCTACACTATAAGCAGAATAAGTCCGTATTCTTTATAAATAACTCAGTTTGTGGCTACAGAAAATGAGCTAAGACCAATGTGATAATGCAGAAGAGAGGCATAAGAGATGGAGAGGTACAAGGTACCGAGAGGTCTGAACTTTATTTTAAGGACAGTAGAAACGTCATCAGCATTAGAAGCTGGAGAATGTCATGTTCACACTTGCGCCTTAGAAGATCTCTTCTGGGGGGCTGGAGAGGTGGCTCAGGGGTTAAGCCTCCGCCTTGCAGGCGGAAGGTCCTGAGTTCGGATCCCAGATCCCACGTATAGACGCCAGACGGAAGCAGGGGCGGCCTGCGCTTCTGGTCCTGGTAGGGCGGAGCCTGTGAATCCCGGGGCAGAAGGAGATGGAGGCGTCCATGGTGGTTTCTGAATTCGTCCGTGGTTCTACACACACACACAGACACACACACACACACACACAGATACACACAGGTTCGCGCACATACACACGCACATGAGCACAGTTGAATAAATAATAATAATAATATAAATAAATAAATAAATCTTATAAAAAAAAAGATCTGGCTTTGGAGGGAGAACAGGTAGAGTGTCTTAGCAGAAGGGTAGAGACCAGTTAGGAAGTCATTAAAGGTGGTCTAGGGGGGAGACAATGATGGCTTGAACCATGGTGGTGGCGTTAGGGATGGAGAAAATTACGTAGGGTTAAAACATATTCAGGACTTGGGACCAATGAGCTAGCTCAGTGAGCGAGGAGCCTGCTCTCAAACCTGCCAACAAGAGTTTGACATCTGGAAGTCCACCTGGTGGAAGGAGACCTCCACCCTTGTGTCATGGCACTCATGAGTGCACTCCTTCTCTTCCTTCTCCTCCCTCCTCCTTTCTCCTCCCTCTCTCTTTCTCAGCCTCTTTTTCCAAGAAATAAATAAAATATTTTAAACAGAATAAATAAATATCAAAGACGTAGAATTCACAGAAATAAGTGATCAACTAACTGGTTGACAATGGAATTATGAGAAAAGGTTGGCACTCTCTTTTTGATTAAGCAATGAAAAAAAAGGTAAAACTATTCCTTTTTTTAAATTTTTATATTTATTTATTTAATTATTTACTCAATTGTGCATGTGTACGTATGTATGTGCGCGTGTGTGTGTGTAGAACCACGGACGAATTCAGGAACCACCATGGACGCCTCCACCTCCTTCTGCCCTGGGATTCACAGGCTCCGCCCTACCAGGACCGGGACACAGGCCGCCCCTGCTTCCGCCTGGCATCTATACGTGGGATCTGGGATGCGAACTCAGGACCTTCCGCCTGCAAGGCAGAGGCTTAACCTCTGAGCCACCTCTCCAGCCCAAAACTATTCCTTATTTAAAATGGCCCACCAAAATATTTGTCATTCAACAGGAAGCTGAAGTGGTCAGGAAAATGTCTTCAGGCACTTAGAGGGGTCTGGATAGGAAAAAAAGATGAGCAAGAATACAAAAAGCAAGGTGCACGGTTCGTACTGACATCTTTTTCCTGATGTTATTTGTCCCTCACAAAGTCTTCCTGATTTCTTACCAACACCTAGGCCCATAATGGTCCCTGACCAGCAGGGAATCGACTGGCCCTTCGCTCATCCTTTCTCCGCTGTTCTCTCTCCCGCCTCCGAGTGTTTCTGTGGCATAAGAGCAACCCACGCCCTGTGAACCATGCTATGCGTGGTTCTGACCAACGCGGAGCCTTCTGAGGTGGCAACCTGTTGAAATTGTCACATTGGAACTGTAAGGAAAGATGGATCACAAGCATACCCACTTGGAATCACTTGCCAACAGTAACAACTTCCTCTGTATCCCATGCTGGCCTGGAATACACTATGCTGCCAAGACTGGTCTTGAACCTTGATCCTCCTCCTTCCACCTTCCAAGTGCTGGGATGACAGGTATGTGCCACCATGCCAGATAGATGGATAGACAGAGACGATAGATTAGGTGGCTGATAAACAATAATAGATAATAATATGTCTAGATAATTGATAAATCTTATAGATAATTGTAGCCATATGACAGATAGTGGTTGATAGATGGTAGATTAGATGATTGATAGATAATAGCAATAGATATAGTTAATAATAGACAATTATAGGTAGATGACAGACAGATAATGACTGATAAGTAGTGACAGAAAGACAGAGAGGGAGAAAGAGAGAGAAAGAAGGAAGGAAGGAAGGAAGGAAGGAAGGAAGGAAGGAAGGAAGGAAGGAAGGAAGGAAGGACAGAGAGAGGAAAGAAGGAAGGAAGAAGAAAGAAAGAGAAAGAAAGAAAAAGAGAAAGAAAAGGAAAGAAAGATTGATTTAGAAACTGAAAATAGAAACTGCCACATAACACAGAAACCCCTCTACTGGGTGTATATCTGAGGGGACTGAAACCACTATGTCAGGGGGTATTCGTACACTCATGTTATTCATGCAATGAAATACTGTTCGGCTTTTTGTTTTTATTCAATTGTGTGTGTGTGTGTGTGTGTGTGTGTGTGTGTAGAACCACAGACGAATTCGGGAACCACCATGGACGCCTCTACCTCCTCCTTGTTTACTCTGCTCCGGGATTCACAGGCTCCGCCCTACCAGGACCAGAAATGCAGACCGTCCCCACTTCCGCCCGGCGTCTATACGTGAGGTCTAGGATCTGAACTCAGGACCTTCTGCCTGCAAGGCAGAGGCTTAAGCCCCAAGTTCAGCTTTTAAAAAGGGAGAAATTCTGTCACTTTTGGCAAAATGTATGAATCCAGAAGGCATCATACCAAGTGAGACAAGCAAGGTACACAAAGACAAGTCTCACATGATCTAATTTATATGTGAAAATCTAGTAGTAGAATTCCTAGTATGGAACGATGAGCTGCGGGTACAGAAGGAGACAGGGAGGAACAGATCAAAGGGCACAAAGTTCCACACAGACCAGAAGAGTAAGAGTTGGCAGAGAGGCTACAGAAAAAAATAATGTATTTTTAAAATAATTCAGAGTAATTTCAAGAGTCTTATTTTGTTTTTTAAAACTTTATTTTGCGTATGTGTGTGCATGTGTTTGTGCATGTGCGTGTGGGTGCGTGTGTGCGTACGTACGTGTGTGTGTGTGTGTGTGTGTGTGTGTGTGTGTGTACTGTATGTCCTTGTCAAGGACCAAGGGTGACTAGGAGAATCATCCAGAATTGCTTCTTTTTGCTTGGTTCTGGGATCTCCCAGAGCTCCAGCACCAGGGGCAGGAAATGCAGGCCACTGCCACTGGTTATGCTTGGCGTTTTTATGGCAATTTGTACATGGGATCTGGATCCAAACTCAGGACTTTTTGCATGTGAGGCAGAGAGAGTCTTAATTCCTAAGCCATCTCTCCAGCCTCTAATGTCTCACGTTAAAAAAAAAGATAGGTAAGAAAACTGAGGCACGTGATAAGTATCTCAGTTTAATCATTCTATATTGTATGTGTGCCTCAAAACATAATATGGTTCTTATATTAAATATAAGTATATGCAGTCATCAGTCACTGAATATCAAATACTGATTAGAGAAATTAAATGGGGAAAAATGAAGTTCATTTCTCAAGTTAAAAACCTGTCATAAAGCTGTGAAGATGACTCAGTCAGTAAAACTCTTACTGCGTAAGTGTGAAGATCTGAGTGTGAGTCCCTGACACCTGTGAAAGAAGCCGGGCAGCATGGGCAGCATGAGCAGCATGGGTAGCATGGGCACCCTGAGCAGCATGAACATCACAGGCAGCATGGGCATGGTGGGCATCGTAAGCAGCATGGGCAGCGTGGGCATCGTGAGCACCATGGCCAGCACTGGCCTGGCAGAGACAGGAGGCTTTCTGGGGCTTGCTCACCAGTCATGGTAGCTGAACTGGTAAGCTTCAGGTTCAGTAAGAGATCCTGTCTCAAAAAATAAGATATACAGAGATTGAGAGAGATTAAGACACCTGATGTTTAGCTCTGACCTGCGCACACACACTCACACACACGCGCACTCATGAATGCACGCATGCAGGTACACACACGTACTCATGAATGCACACGTGCAGGTACACACATGTACTCATGAATGCACGCATGCAGGTACACACACTGTACTCATGAATGCACACGTGCAGGTACACACACGTACTCATGAATGCACACGTGCACACGTGCAGACACACACACACACACACACACACATCCACGAAAGGGGGGGATCCCTGAAAAGTGAGAACAAAGGAGAGTCCTGATGTAGGGCAACTTAAAGGGGGGAAGGAGTCGAGGTATTTCATGACTTGTGGTATTTTCTAGTCTTTCGCTGAGGAAAAGAGAGAAGATTGAGTGGGAACAAGGAAAACCTTATGTTACCCTGCAGTATCTCTCGATATCAATGTTACTATTTGCCCAACACTCTGCCTCCTTTATTGGAAACAGCACATGTATTTGCTTTGCGACAGGAGCTTCATAAGCTTTTTTTCACTCATGATCCCTCTTCACCTAAAAAGTGTTCACATGGTACATAAAATAAGCATACAAATCAAACATCGACTGAAAACTAGTTATAAAGAAATTTGTTTTAAAAATTATTTTAGGGCTTGAGAGATGGCTCGGAGGTTAAGACTCTGTCTCGCATGCAGAAGGTCCTGAATCCAGATCTTAGGTCCTAGGTTATAAACAGCGTTGACCTGTACTTCCTGCCCCCAGTGGACACAGCTAGGAAATTCCAGAGCAAAGCAAAAAGGAGGTATCACAATCCAAGATGATTCTTGAAGTCACCCTTAGTCCTCCACAGAGACACACAGTGCCCCCCCCATAAATAATAAATAAACACACAAATAAATAATAAACAAACAAATGAATAAATTCTTAGCAGTTCACTTGCTTTGTTGCTGATAAAATCACCATCAAATGGCTTAAGGGAACAAGGGGTTTATTCTCTTAAGATAGCGATAGACTGGCTACACTTCCCTGTCCAATGTTGCAGGAGAGCTCTCACCAACACCAGGGCCACACCATCTCCACAAAATGTTTGAGAGAGGGATGATCCTTGCTTGCCAGACCATTATATTTGGCCAAGTGTACAGAAGAATGCCTGCTTTCTCAAAACAACTTCCTCCAAATTATTCATCGGCCTGGAGACTAGTCCAACGCACATGGGACACTAGACAATCTCCCACAGGTTTGCTCTGGGCCTAACTCAACTACTAATTCTTCACAAATGTGCCCAGACTTCAAACCTTCAGCAGTCAAGTCGACACTTGTTTGTACCTAACTATAACAATATTAAAAAAATTATATATATGTACACACACATATATATACACCATTTATTAAAGACAAAAAGAAACCTGAAAATTAAATGGATGGGTGTGTTTATTTTTACATAAAGAATTAAATCTTGACTGGATATTTGTATTAGGGTTCTCTAAAGGAACAAAACCAATAGAATGGATATATATATTCACATTTATATATAAAGAATAAATAAAACCAATCTCCTTCAACAGTAGCTCCTCTAACTGCTCAGTTCTTGAGCTGAAAGTCTCCTCGGTAGAAGGATCCCAGGAAAGTCTGATGCCTCGGTCATGCTGGCGCACTGAAGAGACTGGGCTGCAATGTTGGAGATGGACCAGCAGTCAGGCCAAAGACGCTGGGCTCTCAAGATGTCAGCGATGAACACCAGCCAGACCCTTGAGGCCAACTGAGCTCTGACTGAGGCGAGAGCAGAATCCAGGCCGAGAGACTGTAGCAGTTCAACTGCACGGTTGCTGATAAATCACCATCAAACCGCTTAAGGGAACAAAAGGTTTATTTTCTCTTAAGATTGTCTGGTTGGGGCTGGAGAGGTGGCTCAGCAGTTAAGCCTCTGCCTTGCAGGCGGAAGGTCCTGAGTTCGGATCCTAGACCCCACGTATAGACGCCCGGCGGAAGTGGGGGTGGGGGTGGGGGGGTGGCCTGCGTTTCTGGTCCTGGTTGGGCGGAGTAGTTCCCAAATTCGTCCATGGTTCTACACACACAGATACATACACACACATACGCACACATGCATATGCATAATTGAATAAATAATAATAATAATAAAAGATTGTCTGGTTATAATTCTCAGTCCAGCTTAACAGGAGAGCTCACACCAACACCAGAGCCAAGGGAACTGGCCACACCACCTTACATAATGGCTAAAGAGGGATGATCCTTACTTGCCAGACCACCACGTCTAGCCAAGGGCACACAAGAATGCCAACTTTGTCAATCAGCTCTCTGTATTTTATTCCAGGGTCTAGTCCCACCCACCATGGGCTGAGCCTTCCCCATCAGCTAGACAATCTCCTGCAGATTTGCTCTGGGCTCAACTCAACCATCTACAAATGTGCCCAGAGCTCAAATTTCCAACTTTCAAGTTGACACCTGTGGCCAACTATGACAGAGGCTGCGCTTTGAAGTCAGCAGAGTACCAGCTGGGCCCCAAACAGCCTGTAACTGTCAAGTTGACACCTGACTCTAACTGTCACAATATTACAGGACGTAGACCATCTACAACATTTTTCAGAGTTGACCAAAACTTTGATTTTGTCATCCTCTAGAACAAGAATGCTTCCTCATATAAATACACACTGACAAACCTATTGCCATGGGCCATTTCAGAAATGGTAAAAAATTCTATGTTAATCCCAAGCCAAAAACCACTTAATGAATTTTTTATGAAACTCAAGTCAGCAACTCAAAGCAACAGTTTTTAAAATCGAACATCCTACCACTAATGCAACCCAAAGATGTACTAATTTTATACATGCTGAAGAATTACAGTAGGAAAATATCAAAAGTCTTTGCTTTCCATAACTAAGCTATGATGTTTCTGTAACAGCCGAAAACTTCATATGTCCAGTAAAAAAACCCTGTGATTTGATGCCACAGTCTTGATTCTGAGCTGATGTGCTTCTGACTGTATTTACAGCACTGTGTGCCGTGACAGCAATGCAGTGCCCATATTGAGTGCTCTGAGTCAAGACTGCAGTGACGTCCCCATATGTGACATGGCCAAGCGCTTCCCGGAACGACTCAGATTCTTTGCACATTTGATTCCGAATTAACTTTTGGTCCATGGTGTTCAGAAACGCTCTACTATTGCTAAATCTGTCAGAGTCTGACTGGTCAACGCAGAGATGCACTGAACATGCAAATCAGCTCCAGGAATTTTCCTGGAATAATCAAGCAGCGTGTTTGCTTGGCAGGCACCTTGCCTCTCAGAAGGATGTGCCTTGCTAACAACGAGGCCAACTTGAAAAGAATCAGGGCTCAGGCTAGGGAAGCCCTATGACCTCTACCTGAAGTCAAAGTCTGTAAATCAACAAGCTTCCTCTTTGCTTAGGTGACTTGGCGTTTCATCTCTTGCAGCCCAGGGCTGCGATGACTATGAGCGCGTGTGGTAGATGATGCCTGTCCAGTTCCTTCCCCCTCTTCTGTGATGGTCCCTGAACCACAGTTCTCAGACTTACATGTGAGTTTGACTCAAGAGATTCTGCAAGTGGAGGGAGGGGAAACCCCTCCTCTTTTCTGTCAGTGCTTCTCAGGGCACCACCAGCAACCGCGGTTCCTGCCTGCCCTTCCGATGGTTCCAGCAGCCTCGGTAACATGCGTAGTGAGGACAGTGGGTTCAGGTTTTGTGACTCAGACAACACTTTTTCTCCAGTTTGGTAGGAACTTCCTGATTCTGGAGTAGCACTGTTTTCCCTAGCATGCATCTCCAAATCTCCCTACATCTCCAAGACAATATCCTTGCATAAATCCTTCTCTGCTTG
Source organism: Typhlomys cinereus (assembly GCA_023101885.1). Taxonomy (NCBI): domain Eukaryota; kingdom Metazoa; phylum Chordata; class Mammalia; order Rodentia; family Platacanthomyidae; genus Typhlomys; species Typhlomys cinereus. The sequence goes on along the minus strand of JALPQD010000304.1, from coordinate 1,609,927 downwards.
ATATGCCTAGATAGTTTCTGTATTTTGCATAGACTTGCAGGGTAGACACACACACACACACACACACACACACACACACACACACACTCAGCTCCGAGAGTTTCATGACACCTAACTGTAATCCCAGCCCTAGGAAGCAAAGGATCATGAGTCTAAAGTTATCCTCAGCAAGTTCAAGGCCACCCTAGGATACATGACACCCTGCGTCCAAAAAACTCAAACACCAGACAGTTCAAAGAAGTTAAGTTTCTCAACAGAGAACTTGAAGAGGCTTAGTTGGGTGAGAAGTCAGATATGCCCAAGTCTAAAGTTCTCCTTTGACTTCTAGCTGGTTTTTGATGTGTATAGCTAAATAAAAATTAAGGTAGGGAAGAGAAAGGAAAGTATCGCTAAGAAAATCCTTCAAATGATCAGTCTTGGTGTTCAATCCGGGGAGATAAAAAAATTGGCTTTTCAAAAAATAAGAAAGCAGAAGAGTAAGTAGGAAGGGGATGGGAGAGGGAGGGAAAACAGCAAGGATAAGGGCCCGGCTCACACGAGGGACTCTGGACTTAAGGGATTTCTTCACAAAATGGACCTAGACTAGCAATTGGATTTCTGGTGAGACTCTTTCTTTTCTACCTTCCAAGCCCAGCCAAGATAGGAGGCCAGTTGGTTTCTAGGCTCAAAAAAATAGCCCGAGGGCTAGATGGCTTGAGACTGTCTCGAAAGCAGAAGGTCCTGAGTTTGGATCCCAGGTCCCAAGTTAGGAAACAAGTATAAAGAGAGGCAGAATTTGATCACAGAGGGAGAAAAGAGGGGAGGGGAAGGGGGAGGAAGGAGGAGAGGGAAGAGTAGAAGAAGGGAGAGGAGGGGAGGTGGGGAGGGGAGGAGGGGGAAGAGGAGAGGGGAGGGCAGGGGAGAGGAGGCGAGGTGAGAAGGTCCCTGTTTTACATTTAAGAGTTATGCAGTAGGAGTCCTTATACCTCATCAGAAAGAAGAACCCAGATGGAAGTTTGACATGCACACTAAAGGATGCTCCAAGGATGGGGGTGACCCCACTGGGAGAAAGAGGAGGGGAAAGGAAGGGGAAAAGGGGGAGGGAGCAAGGGGGTTCAGGGAGGGGTGGAGGGAGGGAGAGAAATGGGGTACCTATTAAGTTTGTACAAGTGGAAAAAATAAAAATAAAAAAAAGAGTTATGCAGTAGGTTTGTCCCCTCAGCCTTGTTAGAGTTTTAAGGCTCTCACAAGAGTACTTGCTAATTTTTCAATTCAAATTTAAAAGATCATTCCACAATCAAGGCCCGTGATTCACATAAAGAAGCAACGTGGCTTTTATTAGGCGGGAAGCAAGAAGGTGGGCTGGGCTAGGCTGATTCTTGCCGGGTCCTCACTCAGTGACTGCAGCCCAGGATGCCGGTCACCTTCTGGGGCTGGGGAAGGCTCTTAGCCGTGGTCAGTTTCTCTAGGTCACTGTAGCAGTACATATTGGGGCCATGGATAAGGTACAAGCTGGGACCGTTGGCCGAACACGAGCTGGGACCAAGAGACTTTTCCATGCACAGCGCTCCATCCACCTTCTCATGGGGCCAGGAGAGCTCTGTCCAGGTGGCTTGAGCACCCGACTTGAGGTCCAGCCACCAGAGCCGCCGCCCTGGAAGGAGACACACACAATATGGCTTCTGTGTCACTCGGCTCCTGATTTAGTTCTTCTCGTGTCCCGGTGCTGACAGGCAAGACCAGGCACCTCTCTTGGCACCCAGAAGCTAAGCCCCTCCCTCACCTGCCATGACGTGGAGCTTGGAAGAGCCAGGGCAGGTGAAGGCTGCATCCACAGTGTCGAGGGTGAGTCCGTGAGGGCTCCCAAGTTCCTTCTCCAGCCGCTTCGGATAACCATTTACTAGAGTATATCCTCCCTTCACCAGGAAGACATAGATCTGGGTACCCTGGGGGAGGGGGAGGCACAAAAGAACACGATCAACAGAGACCCGCTTATCTTGTCCCAGTCTTTATCCCAAATCTTCCCCCAACACACACCTGGATCAGATAGAGTTTATCCTCCCAGGAAAAGGCAGCGTCCACCGTTGAAGGCCCCTGGGGCCACTGGTGAGCGATGGGCCAGCTGTGCCACCCATCCCGGCTGGAGTCCAGACGCCAGTAGTGAGACCCTGTAGGGCAGCAGAGGGGGTGCTAAGTGATGGTGGTGAAATCTCAGGCACCGAAGGGGTCCGAGCACCGGTAGGTCATGGGAGGGACAGAATGCGTCCAGAGACCAGGAGGGAAGCGGTCAGGTGAAGGGAGGGGGGTTGGTCAACAATGTTGGGAACTGTGGCCTCATTGAGCTGGAGTTGGGGGGAGGGGCTGACGGAGAAGCAGGCATGGAGAACAGCAGACAAGGTTCTGGATAAGTTCGTCAGCATGAGGGTGGAAGCGGGATCCCTGCGTATCTATCTAAGCATCACACGCAGAGTCGTGGCTAACGATAAAGAGATGCAGCAGCCAGAAAGTCGGAGAGAAGCAACGCGGCCAGCTCCTCGCGTCCTTGCGCTGCTGTGTACCTTCCCCGTGACCTGGTGACAGAGTGAGGGAGTAACCTGGCCACTTTTCTCCTCCTCCTTTTCTTTTTTATTTAAAAAAACCATTCTTTTCAAATGTCGCATTTATTTGAGAGAGAGAGAGAGAGAGAGAGAGAGAGAGAGGACATGCATGCACACAGGCAGAGGTCAGACAACTACTTTCAGAAGTCGGTTCTCTCCTCTACTACTTGGGCTTTCAGAATCAAACTCAGGTTGCCAGGTTTGCAAATAGGAGCCTTATCCACAGAGCTACCTTACCAGCCCTGTCCCTGCCTTTTACATAACTAATGAAGGTTGTTTAAACTCTCATTTGATGCCCCCCATCTCTCTTTAATTACACTTGTTTTTATCCTTCAGTGAAATGTTCTTGTCAGGCTGGAGAGATGGCTCAGGGGTTAGGACTCTGCCTCAAAAGCAGAAGGTCCTAAGTTCAGATCCCAGGTCCCATGTAAAAACACCAGTTGGAAACTGGTGAGTGGAGCCTGGAAAATCCCAGAGTGAAGCAAGGAGGTAGAAGCAATTCAGTATGATGTCCGAAGCCACCCTTGGTCCTCCATAGGGACACACAGTGCTCTCTCTCTCTCTCTCTCTCTCTCTCTCTCTCTCTCTCTCTCTCATACACACACACATAAATAAGTAAATAAATAAAATATTTTTATAAAAAATTGTTCTTTTCAAGGTCACCAATGTCCTCCAAATCTAGTTGTCATTTCTTTATTTTCCCTCCTCTCTCCCATCTTGCCCTCTCCCACTTTTCTACCCCCTACTCCCGTTCCCACCCCCACCCCAACTCTGGACTCTGGATCTCAGTAGCATTTGTCTGCTCATCACACCTTTCTTTTCTGTAGAGATCAAGATCTCACAGCTGTTAAGTAGCTGCAGATAAGCTTGAGCTTCTGATCCTTCCACATCCCCGTGCTGAGATTAGAATCATGCAACACATGCCTGGTCTATTCAGTGCTGGGGGACTGAATCCAGGGTTTCCTGCTTGCTAGACAAACATTCTACCAGCTGAGCCCCAATCTGCTTCTTGTTTTTGTTGTTGTTGTTGTTTGCTTGCTTGTTTGTTCATTTTGCTTTTTTGAAGCATCTTTTCTAGACCTTGGCTCCTGTGATCCCAGATTCTTCCATGTGGCTCTTACCTTGCTCACTATTCCCTTCAGCCTGATAGTTCCTAGTTGGGTCCGTTTCCTTCTCTAAATGTCCTCGCTCTTCTGGTGATGTCACAAATGTCACCTGTGTGCTGGGACTACCATGAACTCTCTTCATCTCCAAGTAAACTTACCTTTGAACTTTAGGCTCAAACTCAGTTGCCTACCAGACATGCTTAAGTGTAGAATGTGCCCCTAGCTACCCTGCTGCCTGGGTGCAAAGATGTCTTTTACGATTGATGGCAAAGGTCAAGAGATGGGGTCTCTCGGACAGCTATTCAAAGCACAAGTCTCCTGAAAGCTGCCTTCTGAGATCTAGGGTACCCAAGACTTCTTTGTGATGTCTGAGCAACCGGAACAGCTAATCTCCACGTGGTGCTGAGTCCAGAGGTCTGGACACCAGAACTAGGCACCTTTGAAAAGACAGAGTTTCTGGAAATAAATAAACCGGGGAGGCAGAGTACTCGGAATAGACCCGCATGTGAGAGCAAGCTATACAAGGGGACGCAGGGGGGACCAGAGCAAGCCAAGGGATAGACAGACACGGGGATAGAGGACACTGAGAGACAGACAGATGGTTGAAAGGGAAGGACTGGTCAAGGAGGGAGAAGGTTGGAAAATGTTCACCGGAGAAAGAGGATACAAAGGGCAGCCCAGGGGGCGGGTGCAGAGGGACGAAGTACAGGATAAAGCACGGCGAAAAGACAGGAAGACAGCCGCGCCGCGGCGGGGGACTCGCTCACCCGTGAAGGCGTAGGCGGCGCCACGGTTGTCAGACATCAGGGCAGTCAAGACGAGATTCGGGGAGCAGCGCGAGTACTCGGGGTGGGTGCTGTTCCCGTGGGTAGTTCCATTCCTCTGTCTACCGTGGCCTGGGGGACACAGGTGAGCGGAGCAGAGAGAGAAGTCAGAGGTCACGGTGGAGTCCAAGGAGGAAGAGATGGCCAGGTTTAGTAGGGGGCATGTGGGTTTCCCCCATATGCGGGCGACGGGAAGAATGGGGTGGAAATGGGGCTGCGGCAAGAGCTGAGAAGCTGCCGCGAACCGGACACGTGAGGTCCACAAGTGCTGATGTGGGGTTCTAGGAGTTTCCTCACCTCTGCCAGGGCAGGACATGAAGTAGTCTCGGGCATCCAGGGGGTACCTGGGAGGCACCTCTCCCGTGACAGGGTTGAAGCGCACGAACTGGTTACCCTGGAAGCAGTAGTAGCGTTCAAGCCACCTCAGGGCAGCTGTGCAGTTCCCAACATCTGGCCAGGTCCGCTCCTTCAAGGTTTTGGTAGCCAAGTCCCAGAACCACTTGCGGTTACCTACGATCAACCAATCCAAACCCGTTCAGCCAGGCGGCTACGCTCTCTTCCCGCGCGCCCTGGGGCCCAGGATGGGTGGGATCCAGCAATTGGCTGCGTGGAGCGCAGCGCAGCAGGAAGGCGGCTGAACAGAGTGACCACGTGGACAAAACTCAGCCGCGAGACTCATGATCAGTCCCGCAGTGGGGAGCATTGGGAAGAGTCCGGGACAGTGAAATTCAACTGTAATCTGAAGGAGGAATGACAGGACAGACGAGAAAGGGAACTGGGTGCAACTGAGTGTACAGAAAAGAGCGTGGAGTTCCCGGAGTTTAGTGTTCATGGTCAGGGTCAAAGAGGAGTCAACGCTGGAAGGGGCAGCAGGGGGCTTGACCATGGTGAGACAGGTATGTAAGACCAAGGAACTCAGATTTGACCCAGGGGCCATGGGCATAGAGAACTTTCAAGAGGACGACTCCTTCTCCTGTCCCCCGCCCCCACCCCGAACACTGGCTCTCTCTGTTTTCCTTACAAAGCCAACCCTCCTGCGCCATCCCGATGAGCGCCTTTGCTCCATCACCGCCCACCCGCCGTCACTCGGCGCTCTCAGGTATCAAGCTGTACCGACCTTGGAAGAAGAGGATGCCCTCTTCTTGGCATTCTCCACGATGGCACTCCACCGCTGCATCCACGGGGTGCGGGACCCCAGGAAATTCGTCCTGAAGCAGCTTGGGATAGCCGTTTTCCTTCTTTGACGGAGGGTACACCCAGACTTTGTCTCCCTGCGTCCAAAAGCACTGGCTTTGAAACTGTGCGCCCCGATAACTCTGCTTTCACCCAGGATTTTGCTGTTTCACTTACATAGTATCCTCTTGAGGCCCACGCGTTGTCTGTACATCTGGGAAGAGCAACATGTGGCCTCTGGCACAATACATGCACTCAGCAAATGCAGCCACTATCACTTTCACACACACACACACACACACACATATCCCTAGAGACCCCCGTGGCACACTCACTTATAGCAAATTGGAAGATAGTTACCCACCCATTCATTTATTCTTTGTTCATTTACCTATGTATTCATTCAAAAGACAGCTATTGAATGACTATTCCATGCTAGATATTATGAGGGACTCAGGATCAAAAGATGACAATCAGCCTCTCTTGAGCTTCATGGAAGCAAAAACAATTGTCACAGCCCAAGCCACACAGCCCCCAGGTGCAAAGCTTGCCGAGGGGAAGAGGAGGAGTTGCTCCATCAACCTGGAGAAATCCCAGAAGGCTCTGGGGTAGAAAGGAGGAAACTCAAGGCTCAGGAGTTGAAACTGGGTGAGATTTGCCAGGTGGATGGGAGGATTGCAGCATATTAGCCCTAAAACAGGGATGTCCCGAGCACTTAGAAAGCGGGGCGGATCTCATGAGACTGACGCATGGCGAGTACAGCTGGGGCGGAAACAGCCGAGGCCAGATGCCTGAGACCCGTGTGCACCTGGCTCCTGGTAACCGGGCTCGTGATGGTGCCCTTACTAAAATAGGGGATTTGGAAGAAAGGTCGTTTTGTAAGGAAAGATGCTAAATTTAATCTGGATTTGAAGTGCTTGTGGAACAGCGGAGCCACAGAGTTTTCGACAGGAAATTGGAAAGAGATGTCTAGAGCTAAGGAGAGAGATCCAGGGCTGGAGAGGTGGCTCAGGGGTTAAGCCTCTGCCTTGCAGGCGGAAGGTCTTGAGTTCGGATCCCAAATCCAACGTATAGACGCCGGGCAGAATGGGGATGGCCTGCGCTTCTGGTCCTGGCAAGGCGGAGCCTGTGAATCCCAGGGTAGAGTAAACAAGGAGGAGGTAGAGGAGTCCATGGTGGTTCCCGAATTTGCCCGTGGTTCTACACACACACATACACACACACACGCACACATGGACGCACAATTGAATAAATAAAAAAATAAATAAAAAATAAAAAAAAGGAGACAGATCCAAATCTGGGTCTAGAGCGTGGGGTCCTCAAAGTCCTCACAGCAGTTGGAGTCCTTCAGGGAAGGTGTGGAGGGACTAGGAATGGGTCCACAAGGGACACCTGGGGAATAGCTAAGGATGGAGCATGCAAGAAGAGAGGAGAGATGAAGCCGGTTTTTTTCAGCCTCGGCTCCACCACACATGCTCCCTCAGCCTGTGCTTCTTCAGGAAAAGAGGGCATAGGAAGGAAAGCCAGCATCTCTCCGCATGGGCCCTGCCCTCACTTCACTCCACCCTCCAAGGCCATGTGTTAGAAACTCCATCCTCCTGCCACGGCGCTTGGAGATGAAGCCAGCGAGAAGCAATGGCTCCTCACAAGCCCCGCCTTCATGATGGACATTGTCGCTGCTGAAGGATGTGGTAAGGGGAATTAATTATTGATCACAAGAGAAGGTTACTCTGGGGCCCACCAGATGGCTCAGGGGCAAAATGCTTGCATAACAGGTGTGGTGACCTGAATAGGAGCAAGTAGACAGAGACAATAGGCTCTGACTGCTGCACGCATGCTGTGGCACCTGTTACTTGGACTTACACATGCACACATACAGGAAAAAATAAATAATATTTTTAAAAAAGAAAGAATAAGTGGGTTGCTGTGAAAGTGGACCCTCTTGCTGTCTCATTCTCTCCTGCCCTTGCCTCGGTGCCATCTTTCTTCCACGCCATGACGCAGCATGAATTCCCTTACCAGAGGCCAACACAGTTCTCTCAGGCTTTCCAAACTCAAGAACCACGAGCCAAGTAAATCTCCACTTGCTAACATGGTCTAGTTTCCCGTAGTCCGTTACCACAGCAGAAAACGGATGAAGCTAGGTTTTCTGTGTTAGGGATGCGGGGTGGGGGGGCGTAGTGTTGATTTCAGCCCTTTCTGGCCCTAGATTACCTTGATCAGGAAGGTGCTGTCGAAACCACGGCGGAACGCAGCATCCACTGAGCCGGTGAAGTTCTTCCACTTCTCAGAGATTAACTCCCGGGCCCCCTTGTGACCTCTCCACACGAACTCCCCTGGAAAACCCACATTTGCTAAAGATCACAGAAAAAACCTTGGGCTGACTACAAGTAACATAGAGAAACCCTCAGACAGTTCCTGAGCCCTCCCAGAGGTAGGACCGGAGAGATGGCTCAGGGATTTTGCCTTTGCCATACAAGCAAAAGGACCTGAGTTCAGACCCCAGATCTCACGTGCAGATGCTGCGTGGAAATAGTAGTGGCCTGCAAGTCCAGCCCTGGAAGGTGGAGCCTGAGAAACCCCAGAGCAAAGCAATAAATAGGTAGAGCAATCCAGGATGATTCCTGAAGTCACCCCTTGGGCTTCCACAAGCACATACAGTGCCCTCTTCTACACACACACAGTCACACACAGAGAGACAGATAGACACACACACACACTGAAAAGGGAAAAAAAGAGGAGGCACCACATCTACATAGTCTAGGCTGGTCCTGAACTTGTGATTCTCCGGCCTCAGCTTCCTCCAGTGCTGGGATTACTGGCATGCACCACCACATGCAGCTTCCCACCTACCTTTAAAAAACAGCATGGTCCCATTGTGATCCAAGGTGGTGGCATCAAAGCTCCAGCCATCCGAACAGCGTTCTGGGCCAGAGGGAAGGGCGACAGCAAGGTAAGTGTCTCAGTAGGACGATAAAATGCAAAGGTGCGCAGACAGAAAGACTCAGGAGTCAAGTGCTCACCAATCACATCGGGGTCCGGCCTGCTCCCACTCTGTCCTTCAGCAGCGTGTCCAGAGGCACTAGAGAGAGCACAGAGAGATGACTGGGTCCACCGGGACTAGTCGCTGTCCCTTAGGTCTTGACCTAGACCCCCAAACCGGCCCCATCGTTCCCCAGCCCAGACTGCAACCCTTCACCCCTAGTCTCACTCACGAAGGAAGCGGGTTGGCGAGGACCAGGGACCCGCATAGGCCCAGCAGCCCCAGGACAACAGGTGCTGCCACTGCCCGAGCCATGCTGACCTAGAAAGTAACAGGACGACTCTGTGCTGGGAGGAACTTATAGAGTATCAACGATGGCGCCACCCCCACCTCAACTCTATTGGGAAAGAGAGTCATCAGTCAATATTGGCTGATGACATCACTGCAAATAGGGTCAAGGTCTGAAAAGATGCCCCAATCCAAGACTTCCAATTCCCGGCAATAGGTGACCCCCCCTCACCCCATACCCCACCCGGTCAGCAACTGCCCAGCAGTGACTACCCCATGACCTCTTGCCAATGGGTTTAGGGGTCCAACTGTCAGGGAAGAGGGGAGATGTGAGTTTCCTTCATGTGGCTGAGCTATCTCTAAGTGGGGGAAAATAAAAGTGGGAAGAAAAGATTTTTTTGTGAACTGTCAAGCTCTACTCAATCAAAGCCCTGTACGGAAGCAGGGCGGCCTGCGTTTCTGGTCCTGGTTGGGCGGAGCCTGTGAATCCCGGGGCGGAGGAAGTGGAGGTGTCCATGGTGGTTCTCAAATTCGTCCGTGGTTCTACACACACACAGACACACACGCGTGCACACATACATACTCACACACAATTGAATAAATAAAAAAATAAATTAAAAAAATCAAAGCACTGTAGTAACTAAACGGACTGATGCTTACATGCACCTAGTAACCATGCACAGGGGCAAACTTAGAAGCACTCAAGGGGCCTTTGCCCAAGCTTCCATAATCAGGAGTCTTTCTGGATTACTCCTAAGCCTTTTCAGCTTTCTCCCTGGCTTAGTGTTTGGGGGACAATAATGTCTTATCATTGTCAACTAATATGAACCCTGAATCTAGTCTCAACCCCTTGCTGGTAAAAGTGTTGCAAAAATTCCCACGCAGGAAGGGCTGACAGTAACGGGACCCAAAGAGGAGAGGTTGTTTCTCCTTGTAGCTTCTCGCTTGGTACTTTGCACCTCTCGGGGAGAAATGCTTTATTTCCCCATCACAGAACAAATTGACCCATAACTGCGATTGCACAATACGCACAACCGATTGCTGCTTACCAGTTGCCTTCGCAACACATGCCGTCCAGTCCCCTCCACCCCTTGCTTGTTTCCTTTCCGCGTCTTACTCGAACTCAGGCTTCTTATCCTTCTGCTTATTTAGGTGCTTTTCACTTGTTTGTTTGTTCTGTCGCTTTTCAATCAACCTAGCTCCTTGCATGGGCTACACAAGGGTTCCCCCAGTGAGCCCCATCCTCAGCCCTGGTTTTTTCTTTCTTTTTTTAATCTTCACGTTGCTGTGTATTCATGCAGCTGGAGAGATGGCTCAGAGGTTAAGACTCTGTCTCGCAAGCAGAAGGCCCCGAGTTTGGCCCACCTTAAAAATGCCAGGCAGGAACTGCAGCTGCCTGCATTTCTGGTCCTGGTGGGTGGAGCCTGGGAAATCCCAGAGTGAACATAAAGGGGTAGAAGCCATCCAGGATGATTCCCAAAGTCATCCTTGGTCCTCCACAGGGACATACAGTACCTTTGGAAACACACACGCACACACACACACGCACACACACACACACACACGCACATGACCACGTTTGTGCATGCATATGAAAAATAAATAAAATTATTTAAAAATATGTATTCATGTAAGGGATGTGTGCATATGCATATGCATGTAAGCATATGGGTTGACACAGTTGTGTGTGTGTGGATGTGTGTGTGCGTGCACACATGCACATGAGTGTGAATGTGTATGGGGGCCCAGGGAAAATGTCAGAAATTATCCCCACTCACTCTTCCACTTTATTGCTTTGAGCCTGGGCCTCTAATTAAACACAGCACACATTGGAGCTGGTCTGGCTAGCCAAGCTGGGATTCCCAGGCTCCTCCTTGCAGGGTTAAAGTTAAGGCAACTGTCATGTGCGCCCAACATTTTTTTATGTGGGAACTGTGAATCCAAACTCCAGTTCTAATGCTTGAGCAGCAAGTACTTTAACCACTGAAGCCTCTTCACCACCCCCCAAACCCAGACCCTGATTGTTTTACTTGTTTATCATTATATCCCCGCCACCTAAAAGCACATAACAGTTGTTCAAAAAATGCACCTCAATTTCAAATGCCCAGTGGTATTACAGTTAAGTTTCTGAACATTTTTCCTCTGCGGGGGTAAGTGGAATAATAACATCGGGGCATTTATGACGGAGGACATCCAGAAATGTGAGAGTCACAGAAATGTGAGAGTCACATTCTCTTGTCGCCACCCTTTTCCTGATGTTCCTGTTTCTTTCCCTCAGTACCGCATCCCTGTCTTTCCTGGGATCTTACCTGTCATCTCCAGGGTCATCATCTTCACAGCTCTCTGGGACCCCTTCAGACCCCCACTGTGTTTCCACCTGAGATGGCTTTTGTCTCTAAAGATAATTGGTAATAGAATCAGCTGTGGGTTCTATTGAGGCTCCCAGACCATGTTCCCTGCTGATCCTCCTGGGCGGCTCATGCCCCTGATGTGCCTGTGTAGTGGTCTTAGCGAAAGTCTGAGATACCACCTATTTTTTTCTTTCTTGTTCTAGAAGGCTGGTTCTTGAGTTTGCACATACTGAACATGTACTCTACTACTGAGCTGCACGCCTATTCCTGAGACCCCTTTACTATTCAGCAAAGATTCTTCTTAACAGAAAAAACAAACAAACAAACATTTCTGGGAACTCTGGAATGTCACCAGGCTTCGACCATCAGGCTCAATGTCCTCCTTTGACTTACAAATGAATCCATGCCTGTTGCAGTTCAACTGAGTCGTTGCTGATAAAGTCACCATCAAATGGCTTAAAGAAACAAGGGGTTTAAGAAACAAGGGTTCCTCGTCCAACTTTGCAAGAGAGCTCACACCAACACCAGGACCGAGGGAACTGGCCACACCATCTCCACATAACGGCTGAGAGAAGGATGATCCTTACTTGCCAGACCAGCATGTCTAGCCAAGTGTACACAACGATGCCAACTCTCTCAACCAGGTCTCTGTATTTTATTTCAGGGCCTAATCCCACTCACTATGAGCTGGGCCTTCCCCATCAGCTAGACAATCTCCTGGGCTTAACCCAACCACTAATTCTCTACAAATGTGCCCAGAGTTCAAACCTTCAACTGTCAAGTTGACACCTGTGCCTAACTACGACAATGCTGTTAGTGTCAATCCTTCCTTATGGGTCAGTGAGTAAAAGTAGATTCCCAAAGAGACAAGGACACAAGTCCGACAGCCTGACACCCACTAACTCCTGCTACAGATTATCACTCGCTGGACTTGCTCCAGCCCAGTACTGGCCACTAGACACTGGGCATTGCCTCTCCTCAACTCCCTCTTACCTTTTCTTTCTTTTGAGGCCTGTGAAAATTTCCTGGAGCCCTTCTTCCTGGCCACCAGTCAACCTTCATTAACAATCTCCTCAACGATTTGTTCCTACTTTTCAAGAGTCCTTATCCACACATCCTGCACGTTCTGCTGAGTTTACGGAGGAGAGAGAAGTCTTATCCCAAGTCACAAGGAAGCCCACAGTTAAAGTTTCCAGCGCACCTACTACTGGCTTGCAGGACAGTCCCTCTGGCCCAGCAGAGCGCTCTGAGGAGAAGCAGCACGTTCATTGGATGCTAATACTTCATCTTGACCTCTTCCTTCCCACACAGCTCTGAACCCCTTCAGACCAGCTCTGGATCTATCATCCAGCCCAGAAATGTGTTTCTGGTCCTTTCTACTGTTTTTCCTAATTCGCTTACCTGCCACTCATTTGACGGCTCAAATGCATGATCTGAACCTCAGGGCCTCAGAGTGTTTTGAGAGCAGGCAGCCTAATTCTAAGTGAAAACTGAGCAGTGGAGGGTGGCATCCGTTTGGGAACCAAGGGCTGTGCATTGATTGGCCTGGTGGTCGCAGGGCACAAGCAACTCTTCTCAGGTCCTCAGGACAGGGATGGCCTTGCTTTTATCACTGTCTCTGGAAGGGGTTGCCTGGGCGCATCCTCAGTCCATTCAGCTCCTGGTCTGGACCGGGAAGCTTGTCCACAGTTGGTTTCAAGCGCCCCCTGGAGGCCACAGCTTCCACCACAGGCCAGAGCGGGCAAGAGTTTCCTCCTGGAAGCTGGTTTCCCAGACTTTTCTCACTCCCCTTCACCCCAGCTCTGTGGGCTTAGAGCACCTCTATGTGCCTTGTTGGAAAAGGGCATAGGAACTCCAATCTCTTCTTGATTTCCTGTGGCATTCAAGTCAATATGAATTCACTATTCCCTTTTGTGGTAAAGCCTTTTCAGTTCTCCCACATTCCCCAAGAAAGACTGAAAGAGGAGCTGCCAAAGTCTTTATGGCCCAAGTGCCCTCCGGCCCTGCTAGGGTTTGTATTTAAGCTGCACCACCGTGCCTTGGGATGGAGATGTTCAAACCCGTCTTGATGCTCAGCCGACTTCACTGACTTTTTTTTTTAATTTTTTTTATTATTATTTTTATTATTCAACTGTGTGCATGTGCATGTGTATTTCCGCGCGCGTGTGTGTCTGTGTGTCTGTGTGTGTGTGTGTCTGTGTAGAACCACGGACGAATTCGCGAACCACCATGGACGCCTCCACCTCCTTCTGCCCCGGGATTCACAGGCTCCGCCCTACCAGGACCAGAAGCGCAGGCCGCCCCCGCCTCCGCCTGGCGTCTATACGTGGGATCTGGGATCCGAATCCAGGACCCTCTGCCTGCAAGGCGGAGGCTTAAGCCCTGAGCCACCTCTCCAGCCTCCGACTTCTCTGACTTTAACTCTTCCTCCTGGAGCAACTGAGCCTTGGGTGTGCTGGGCACGATACTCTGACTGAATTCTCCCCTTCACAGTTTAGAAGGCTTAGGGGAAGCTTCAAGTAGCTACAAAAAGCTCATTGCTCCCAGCTGACCCTCCAACATAAACACTTGCTCTTACTCTATACATTCCTCTTAATAGTTGACTCTTACTTCTCTCTTTTTTTCAGGCAGGTATGAGACTCACCAGAGAGAAAAGAGAGAGAGAGAGAGAGAGAGAGAGAGAGAGAGAGCATGTGTGTGCCATGGGAACAGGCAGAAGTCAGAGGACTGCTGGACATGGGTTCTCTCTTTACCATGTGGATTTCTGGATTCCAGGGATCAAACTCAGTTCACCAGGTTTGTACCTGTCGAATCACCTCACTGGCCCTATTCTTACTTCTCTATGAATAGTTAGTTACTTCTACCTGTTGGGTATCATCTATATGTGCTTGTCACTTTGGTATTGCTTCATTTCATTCAATCTAGATTGCTTTGGTCTTTGACTTCTCCAAATTCATGTACCAGAAATTTACTCCCCAATGCAGCAGTTGGGAGGAGGAGCACAATGGGAGGTGTTGCTGATAATGTCGCTATAAAAACGGTGCACGGAAGTGTGTTTTCCCTTCTGCCCTGGTGCTATGTGAAGTGCTTCTCCTTGCTAGGCACAAATCTACTGAAACTTTGGCCTTGGACTTTCCAGCTTCCGGTTCCGTGAGCAAGAAATCTCCAACTTTATAAATTACTCATCTCAGGTATCTCATTTTAATAAATGGAATAAGACTGCACTATTAGTCATATTTTGTGCATGAGGAAACCACGATGGATACCTTAGCCAAATGACCTTGCTAGCAAGTGATAGAGCCCTAAGTTAAATCCTGGCTGCTTGACTTCAGAGTGTGATTCTAACTCTGTAAAAAACCGAGTGGGTGAGTATGGTGAGTACTTAACAGCCATCCTATATATAGAGAAAACCCCAACTTGTAATGTTTGCTGACATCTATGGTGTACATACTAATCCAGCTATCATAAAATACCATCAAACGTGGAGCGGGGGTGGTATAGGCAGCAGTGACCTTCTATGTGGCATTTCCACCCCATAATACAATAGATATATAGAAACTCAGAGCACAGGTAAGAGCAAAATGCAATAAAATAAGTGGGAAGTGATGATTTTTGAATCATCTTCAACTTTCATAAAAATGGATTTAATTTTATGTTTAAACCTTTTCTAAGACAGAGTTTGCTACATGTGTAGCCCAGGCTGGCCTCCATTCATGATCCTCCTGCCTTAGCCTCCTAGTGCTGGCATTACAGGCCTGAGTTTCTGTGCCTAGCTGTTTACCATTTAAAGGACCTTAACAACCAGCTCTCAAAAGTTCTTGAAAACTGACAACCAGTTCTCATGTGCCAGTATTAAAAAGCCACACAGTAACTACTCACTATACTGTCTCACGGTATTTTTTCCCCAGCAATGGGAAACTGAGCTTGGAGATTGACATATATTAGGCAAGGCCTCAACCACTGACATGATGAATCCCCAGGCCTCAGATAACAGTTTGATCTGTTCTTCCCTGTTCTATCTTCAGCACATAGGATAATGCCTAAAATACTGCATGTATTACATAAATATTGAATCCTGTGGCTCCTACTTTCTAATTATACATGAGATCCGTAGCTGTCTGTCTGCCTCCTTGGTAGCGCAAACCCTGTCCTCTTACCCGCCCACTGAAATAGCCTCTCCATGTCCCCATCTTGCTGCAATGCATTCTGCCCTCCTCTAAGTTTTCACAACCACAGAGACCTCCAAACACATACTGATGCTCTTGTGTAAAACTTGTATCATGTGGGCCTCTGGGGATCAAACTCGGGTCGCCAGGTTTGCAAGCTGGCATCTTACCCACTGAGCTATCACACCCTCCCCCCTTCCTTCCTGAAGCCACTTTGGTCTCCTTCAGAACCTGAAGCGCACCAAGCCCTCCAGTCTCTGGAACGGTGGAAATCTCTGCTCCTTTGCTGCACAGTTAACCCCCTACCCACTGCCCTGAGAACTGTAGGCTGCTGACCCAACACTCGCTGCCCGACCCAACACTGTTTTCTCTGTTCTCCTACATTTCCTTCACATTTGAGCTCAGGTGGCCAATACCACCGGGGGCTCACTAATTTGTCTCTTTTCCCATTAGGCTAAGTAGCCCGATGTGAGCAAGGTAGACTCACGAAGCACCACAAGATAGCTTTCTGACCTGTCCTGGACAGACCTCGCGGTAGCCGCCCCCTTCCCAAGTCTAAAGGATTGTCTACAATGCCCCAACTGGGTCAAGCATGGCCTCTGCCATCAGTGCCACTCACACCTACGAGGTCGGAAGTGAAAGTTCAGCGTGGATTTTCGGGGGGAACCAAGTAGCTCATTTTGAGGAACCTTTGGAATGGCTTAGAGGATTATCTAACCTGGAAATGGGCTCCAGCAGCCTGGCTTCTGAGAGAGGAACCACTTAGCACTTCCCACCCAAGGCTGGTCACTGCCATTTCACTTCTCCTGCTGCCTTTAGGTGTTTCAAGAGATTGAAACCAGAACGAGGCTTCCACTCCGCACCACTGTTCTGGTACCAAGTTCTGTGGCAGCAACTCTGCATTGTTGCTCATAAATTCATGACTAAGGGCTCAAGGGAACAAGGGGTTTTATTGTGACTTACAATTGTCCCGCACCAACACCAAAGGCTGAGGGAACTAGACACACCCTATCTACAGGACTGACAGAGAAGCACAATGCTCAGTTGCCAGAACAACATGGCCAAGGATGCCAGCAGGATGCCAGCTTCCTCCATCTTAGTCACCTGCTCAGGGACTAGCCCCACCCACTCCAGGTCTCCTTATCAATCAGACAACGTCCTGCAGACTTGCTCAGGACTTAAATCCCAATTTCTCTTTTTACAAATGTACCCAGAGCTCGAAGCCTTTCAATGTCAAGATAACACCTGTATCTGACTATGACATTTCTCGAAACAGGAGTGCAAGGGAAGAAAACTGGCCAAGAGCGCTTAGGAAAGATTGCAGATGCTGAGCACGTGATAACTAAACAGAGGCTCTGCTGGTCTGGGCACGGGCTGAAGCAATTCTGCTTCTAACTGGACTCAGATGTGTAGGTTCTTTAAGAACCCTATCCCAGGGATCCGAGAGACAGCCCAGTGGGTAAGGCATGCAAACCTGGTGACCTAAGAAACCCACATGGTAGAATTTTTTTAATATGAATTTATTTTGTGTGTGTGCGTGCATTTGTGCGTATGTAGAGCCGCTGGTGTGTGCAGACAGCCGCCATTTGGGCCTGTCATTTTTTTTACCTGGGACCTGGAATCCAAACTGAGGACCTTCTGCTTGTGAGGCAGAGTCTTAACCCCTGAGCCATCTGTCCAGACCAAGAAAACGCTAACTTCTGAAAGTTGTCTTCTGACCTCTACCCAGGCGCCCTTTTCTCTCAAATAAATAAAATACTAAAAGACCACCGGCAACAAAACATCGTCCCAGGAACCTCCAGAGAACCCATCTGTCCTCCACCAGCAGTGGGAACAGAGGTAAGTGTAAGCAAACAGATGAAACACGGCAGCGCCCCCTTGCTCTGCATCCCCAAGAGGCCTCTTCTGCCCTAGGCCTGGGAATTATGCTCCACATAACAACGTCTTCATCTTCCCCATTAACTCTCACAACTAACCTCACTCCATCATCGCTCAAATCTGGAGGTGTGTCATCTGGAAAAGTCATAGGATGAGTAAGGTACTGGAACTAACCAGTTGGGAGAACAACTACAGCTCTGCTCTTCCGTTAGCAAAATGACCTGTTTTCTCTGAGCTTCAGTCTGTTGTAGAGAAGGAGAAATCGTGGTCCCTTCCTCCTTCCCTCCCAAGTCATCGAAAGCTGGTTTTATTAGAGCTTGGGAGTGGGCGTGAAACCCCTCGTTACATTGTGTAGGATAACCCTGGAACGGGGAGCAACGGAATGGATCGGGCGACCAGAGCTTTGGGATCAAACTTGACCACCAACTCTGCGTCTCTCACTTGGAGCGCCCACCTGGGCTACCCTCAAGAACTGACTTCCTCCTGCAGGGGGAGCTGCGTGCTAGGCGCCTCTCGGTTCCTCTCAGCCTCAGAGTAGACAGGTAGAAGCTGCCTCCATCTACAGGAGCTGCGGAGGCCTGGGGTGGGGAGCTGCCGGGTGGCTTGGGGTCCCAGGGCTTCACCCTCTCTTGCTCTTCGCTCCTGAAATATCACAACATCCCAACCTGTTGGAGAAGCTGGGTTCTCTGCTTGCCACCTTTCAGTCCAAAGCAGGGCCCAGCACACCACCCTCTCGGGGCCCCACCCAAGAACCTAGCAGAAACACCTTGGCGAAGACATTTATTTAATATGGGGGTGGGGTATTGCTGTCTCTGTCGTGTGTGTGGGTGGTAAGGAGACAACCAGAGGGACGTCTGTCCTGGAGGCGGCTGTTCTGGCCCCAGGCTGGGGAGGCAGAGAGCAGACCTGGGGGGGGGTTAAGGGAGGTGTGTAAAGGGGGTGGGGTGAAGCTCTGCACACATCCTTGGGACCGCAGTCCAGGCCCACCCACTCACCAAAGCAAGAACCGAATAAATAAAGTGCAACCGTGGGGTTGGGAAGGAAAGGGAGGGCAACGGGCGCACCCACGCCCGCGGCCCACATTCAGTGCTGCCGGGTCTGGCCCACCTCCCAGCCAGACCCTCTTGTCCCATCATCCCTGTGTCCGTCCCTCCATGAGCCAGGCAGGGCCCCTGGGCAGCTACTGGAGGTAGCGATAGGCCTTGAAGCAGTGGTTGCCGGCATCGGCCACGACCACGTGGCCATCCGAGGTCAGCGCCAGGCCCTGCGGGCCGTACAGCGGCTCTGCAGACGTGTTGATGTAGGAGAGGAAGGAGCCGGAGCTGTCGAACACCTGGGGAGGCAGTGAAGGATGGAGGCCGAGGTGAAGTGGGGCACAGAAGTGGCGGTTTGGGGGCCCGTCTCATGGACACGGCAGCAACATTGCTCTCCAGCCCCCCCTTACCTGAATGCGGCTGTTGCCCCAGTCGGCCACGATGATGTTCCCATTGGAGTCCACGGCTACTCCCGTGGGGGCGTTGAACTGCCCGTTGCCCTCGCCGTGGGAGCCAAACTTGAAGAGGAACTCTCCGTCGGCGCTGTACACCTGGTGGGGGACGGGGCTGGGACCTGGCCTCAGGCAGAGGGCAGGGTCTTGGAGGGGGGCAGCGCAAGTTCCAGGGAGGAGGACCCCCCAATCTGCAGGTCACCTCAGGGTTCACACTGTGTCCCTGCTGCCTGCAGACATCCCAGCTGATGCCCCGAAGGCATGTCTAACCTGGGGACACACCCACCCAGGGAGCCAGCGGTTCCCCATCTGTCTCAGGAACCACCCTGAGTCATTTGACTCTTCCTGTCTCAGTCGTCTGCTGTGTGTGCACCGCCTGCCAGCCTTGCCTTCTAGTCCTTGTCACGCCTCATCTAGATGACTGGAGAGACGGACTTCTCGTCACAGTCTGACCTGTCACAGTGACCTCCCTAAGACACAGGAGCGTCACAGTCGGGCCTGTAACCCCTCAAGCGCTTTCTATTCAGCGCTCTTAGGAAGACACACAGGACTTCTCACCTTGCACCAAGTTCCTCTTCAAACCCAGCGTGAATGAACTGCAGGTCTCTGGCACGTACCACCACGGTGCCCATCCCTTCTTCCTGCTTTCTTCTTGCCTTCCACGTGCCTTGCCTCAAACCCCTCCTTCTCTTCCCTCTGGCTACTTCCTCCTTGTGTTTCAGGACCTCTGCCCATCCCTATCACAGAATCTATTGCTTCACACTGCAACTCCTTTCCCTGGTGGCCAGTAACCGAGAACAGGAATGTGCTTGCTCCGGCCACCGCTGAATCCCAGCTTCTGGCATAGGGCCTGAGACAGAGTCACGGCGCTCTAAATGTTTATCAGTTCAGTGAATGATTTCCAGGGCTGGAGGGAGGTGAGGGAGAGGAAAGGGCAGGGAGAACACTGACCTTCACTGAGTGGTTATGGAAATCCGTCACTACAATCTCATTCTTGTTGTTCACAGCCACAAAATGGGGACCTGAAAATATGAAGTGTCTTGAGGCCACGGCTGAGGGTTGAGTGGGTGGAGGTGGAGAGATAAAGGTGAGATGATGCGACTAGGTACTGGGAAGGGGGTCGAGGGAAGATCTAAGAAAGGGGTGCTCCGAGCCAGGGAACTTAGGGGCGATTCTGTGGGGCTGCGGCACCAGCATGGATCTTGTCCTTTCGTACCTGCAAAGTGGCGATCAGTGGCCCCCCGGCCCCCAAAACGTCCAACCAGCTTGCCATTGGGCTGGAAGGTGAAGACACAGCAAGACTTGTTGTCGACCACAATGATGTGTCCGTTGCGGTCCACGGCTACTCCCTTGGGCCCCATGAGGCGGCCAGCCCCAATCTTGGTCTGGAGGAAGGGATACCGTTAAGGGGCTTTACCCTGGCCAGCGAAGATGGAAATCCTGGCCGGGTTTGAAAACAGAACTTTGGCAATACACCACCTCAGGGCCTGACCGCCAGGAGGAACTAGCACAGCCACACAGTCAGCCAAACTGGCCGCCGGGGGTTTGCAGCACAGTGCACCAGGGGTCTTACCTTGAACTTGCCCTCGGGGGAGAAGATGCTGACCCAGCGGTTGTCATAATCTGCCACAATGATGTCTCCATTGGTGTCCACTGCCACACCCGTGGGACGCTGCAGCTGCCCAGGTGAGCGCCCGCGGACCCCAAATCGGAATTTGAACTGGCCCTCATTGGAGAAAACCTGGAGGACAGGGGCAAGGAAGGGAGCAGGCAGCAGGGAGATGCTGTGGGCACGGAGGAGGGGTGCAGGACCCCGTCACTCAGTCACTCTACAAGCACTCACTGACACCATGGAGGGGCACAGAGGAATCACGTGACAGCTGCCTTAGGGGGGACGTGCAGCGGATGAGAAGGGGACTGTGAGGAGACGAAAGGAGCCAGAGGCAATGACTGGAAGGTGTCGCGAGAGGGGGAGTCTGAGGCAGTCCAGTAAGGACGCCAAGTGATGGATCAGCCAGGACTCTGAGCGAATGGCACAGAGTCCAGCAGGGGCGCTCTTTGGGGACCTCGACAGTGTGGCCAGGGTGTGGGAAGCACCCAATTGAGCCACAGGATGTGCTTTTACTCTGGGTATAAGGAGGAGAGCACAGAACACGGCCGGTTAGGGAGGCGACAGGAGCACAGCTGTGTTCACAGAAGGCTCTGGAGGACAGAAAGCTGGGCTGGGATGCCTGACAACCAGTCAGAGGCTGCGCAGGAATCCGGATGAGAAGGGATGCAGTTTGGACCAAGGAAAGAGGCTGAGGGAAGTAGATTCAGGGGAGAGAGAGGAGGAAGACGCGACAGGACTTCACAGCAGACTGGACAGGGGTGGGTGAGAGAGAAGAAAGTTACAAGGATCTGTCACCCAGGTTATTGCCAAGCTGCTGAAGGGAGGTCTCGGGGTGCACCTGGGGGGAGTCTCCAGATAGGCGGGCCTCTGGACACGCCTACAGATTTCCCAATTGCACTAACTGACGAGGAAAGACCCAGTCTAAAAGCAGATGGGACTGTTCCCTGGGCAGGTGGCCTGAGACTGTACAAGTGGAGACAACAAACAGGCATAAATTCATCCATCCACAGCTCCTTGCACTTGCTGCGCATGTGATGTGAGCAGTGACCTCAGGCACTTGTTGTAACGTCCCCACAGTGACAGACCATAACCTGGAACTGCGAATCATTAAAGCCTTTCTCCCCTAAGCTGCCTGAGTCAGCTCTTCGTTGCAGCAACGTGCTATGAACCTAACACAGGGCCTGGCAACCCTTTTTTCTGGGCAAACCTTTCGATCTCTCTCCAGCTTCCTCCACCTTACTTGCTCGGGATGCTAAGCTCTCTGAGTCCTAAAAGCAGCTCCGTCAATCCTCTTCTCCTCTTTAAACAAAGCCTTCGAGCTTCTTAACAGCCAAGCATTACTCACTGTAGAATTCTCATATATGGATTTGTTACAGACTCTGGGGACACAAAAGATGATTCAGAAACAGGAGTCACTATCAAGAGCTAAAGGTCTGGGCACTGGCCTTGCTTCTGGATTCAGACCTCTCTCTCTTTGGTCAGCTAGGCGGCCCATGTCTAGGTTCCCAGCCTTCTCTCCCCCAAGCACATCACTTCTTCCTGCTGTGGACCCCTGCAAACCCCCAAAACTAGCCAGACAGCACAGAACCGGGGTCCTGCCTTGGTCCCCTGTATCAGGACAGCGCCGTCAGCAGCAGTAGGGAGGTAGCACAGGGTAAAGAACAGAAGGGCCGGGGACCAAAAAGCACAGCCAGGCAGCAGCCAGCTAGTGTGAGGTAGGGTGAGCGGGACGCTTCCCCTCACACCAGAGCCCGTTGCTCGAGGCAACACCATCTTCTCAGCCCACCAGGTCGGGCCATCGCCATCCCTTCCATTCCCTTGACACCCAAGAGGTCATCCAAAGCGGCTGTGGTTTCCTTCATATCGCTAGAATCTGCTGGACTCCTAGTTTAACCTGTAGGTCTCCCTCCTATTCCGTGGCAGCAATAAGATTTCTGACTCAGAGATCTTGGTGGAGGATGGAAATCAACAAAACAAAACAACACCAGACAGAAACAGAAACAAGACGACAGCGAAATCAGTGAAGTCCGAAAACTGCTACACCACAAAGCCAAGGAGGCCCGAGAAGAACGATTAATGTTCTGAAGAGAAAAGGATGTTCTCATGAACTGAAACAAGGATACTGTGCTAGAATATTTACAAATCGAATTCTACATTCAAAACATATGCAGTGGTTGTGCGTGCGTATATGTGCTCGATCAGTACAGTTTCTGTCTCCCCCCCCCCCATAAAAGGATCATCCAAAAGAAGAAGAGCTCACAAGGACCTCAAGTCTCATGAAATAAGAAGGGGAATCAAACCCTATCTGTCAGCACACAGGAGCCCTGAAGACCCCAGAGCAAGAGAAGCAAACACGCAGCTTTAGAACCCCCAAACCAGGCTGCCGCCATCTATGATATCAGGGCTGAACTCCGAGAAGCAGCAGATTTGGGGAGGAGAAAGAGTTACGGCTGCCCCCCCAAAGAAAATAGACAAGCACAGTCGGGTGCCAGGAGGACAAAGCAACGCCTGCTCTCTGTGCGAATGCTCAGGTATGTGCTCAAGAGGAAAGGTCTCCCCTAAAACTTAACTTCTGAGCTAGAAAGAATTCCTGACTTAGGGGAGAAAGAAGTGAAGGGTGGAAGGTGTGCTTGAATACCACTGTACTACCCTGCACACACGCACGCACACACACACACACACACACACACACACACTCCCCCTATTCCTTTGCCCTTAGGGATGACGGGGTCCGACCGGGAATCTGACCCCTTTTACCATGCTAGGTGAGAGTGTGGCGAGGGGAGCTGATGCAGAGGTGAAAGGCCTTCCAGAGCCGGACACTTGGGCAGGGTCAAGAAACTTAAAGGTGTGTGTGTTGGAAGAAAGAACTCTCTGGGAGACGTTCTGCTGCACAGAACAGAGCACAGAGTAGCTAATCCCATAAGAGAAAATCAAACTTGCACAGTGTCCTTCCCCAAACCATTTGCAGTACAACCACAGTCACCCAGTTCCTAGCAGCTACCTGAGGCCTGGTCAGCCCCAGTTCTCTCAACCACCCCTCCAGCACCTCCCTGCCTCCTTGCTCCATTCCGTCTCCACCTGGACAGTGGTATTTTTAACAACAGCTAACATTAGAAAGTCCACTAGGTGCCAGGTATAGTACATTACATCATCCCAGCAACCCTGAGGTACGCACTTCCTAATTTTACAAACAAGTTAACTGCAGTCCTGAGAGGTCACATGACTTGTTAGTACATAAAGAGCCAGGAGCAAGCTGAGGTGTCTGGTTTCAGAGCCTGAACGTTGAACTGCTTCATAACCTACCACACTGATGCCCGCTGTACTAGGCTCAGGCCTACCGCAGGAGTGGGAGAGGAGGAGAGCCGTGATTCTTGGTTTTTACAAAGAGCCAACAGCATTGGCTGTAAACACTGAGCATGCCTGATGCCTGACCATCTGTATGAGATTGGGGTCCGAGGGGGGGCACAACCTATGACGTTGCTCTCCACCTTCTAGCTGCTGAAAGGTATTCCCTTTGATCAAGTTACCTTGATTGAACTGTCTAGCCAACAGATTGCAGAGACTCCAGACAGATAACACACTCTCTGGAGCCAGGCTGGTATGCTGGCAGATAGCAAGGGAGGGCAGACAGACGTGTACCCTGGCCCTCACGAGTAAGTCGGCCAGCTAGCAGGAGGCTCAAGAAGGGACAGAGAGGGGCAAAAAGATGGCTCAGTGGGTAAAGGTCCTTTCGGCACAAGCCTGACAAACTGAGTTCAACCCCTGGAAGCTCTGCTAAGGTTCAAGAGAGAACCAACTCCCTCTACATAATGTACCACAGCACATGTCCATACACACAATAATAAAAAATAACTTTTTTTTAAATGAAGAGGTAGAGGAGGAGGAATGAGGAGTCCAGGATGCATGGCCAGCAGAGGCTGCAGGAGCAGTTAGCAGCGGCTCCTGCCTGCGGTCGAGGGCACTGCTTGGGCAGGAGAAGCTTTGAGACCCTGCACGTTCCATCTTCCAGAAGTGACCTGTACCGTCTATTCTTTGTAGTGAGGCTGCAACTTGAGAATCCGTTTCCGTGGAAAGGAGCAGGGTAAGGGGGCTTACCTGGATACACTGGTTGTTGCTGTCGGCGACCACTATGCGGCCGCTGCTGGCAGCCGACACACCCTGCAAATTGGTGAATTCGCCCTTCTCCCTTCCACGACTGCCTGTGAGGAAGGGTCAGGAAAGGGAACACGAATTCACTCCGGGGTCCCTTTGAAGCGGTCCGCCCCCTGCCTAAGCCAGCCCCCATCTGGCTCCGCCCTCAGCCATCTGTACCAACACGGAAGACGAGTTCATCCTCAATGGGGTTGTCCTTCCGTTTGCCACCTGTGCTGTACATGGAGCTGGGCCTACGCACCGCCTTCTGGCGCACGTGGCTGCCCGGGCCACCGGGAGACTTGACTCGGCGCTTCACGTCGTCGGGGGAAGGCGGCAGGATCGCCGGGCCGCAGGGCGCGCACGCGGAAGGGGCTGCCGCGCACCGGCTGTCCGTAGAGCAGCACCGAGAGCAGCAGCTCGCCCTCGCTGCGCGCCGTGTACACCAGCTCGTAGGTGCCATTCTTGTGGTCCACCACGGGCACGGGCAGCCGCGCGCCGTCAGGGCCCGTGATCTCCGCGCGCAGCTCGGCGCTGCCCGTGCGCACCAGCCGCCCGTCCTTGTCCTTGGTGGTGACCGTGAGCGACGCGGGCTGGCCCACCAGTGCCTGGCGCAGACCCTCCCCCGTGGCCACCGTCTCGTGGGCCGTGGCGCTGGTGGTGAGCAGGGCGCCCAGATTGAGCACGGATCGACGCAGACCGTCGACCTCAAGGACCAGTTCCAGCTGGGCGTTCTCGTGGGGCCTCTCGGGGAAGGCCTGGGCCGCCAGGGCGGCCAGCCTCTCTCGCATGTGCTTCCGAACCAGCAAGACCTCTGGGGCCGAGCCCAGGCGCAGGGCCTGCTCGGCGAAGCTGCAGCTGCTGCCGATGTGCTCCTGACCCTGGCGCAGAGTGTCCAACTGGCTCTGTAACACCTGTGCAGGAGGAAGGCGGGGTAGGTGGGTACAGCTATGGGCGCAGCACCACGGCATGAAGAGACCAGGAGGCTGGGGAGATGGCTGGGGGTTAAACCTTGCCGCACGAGCAAAAAGGACCTGAGTTCGGATCCCGCGTTAAAAAGGTAAACACACCAAGCAAAAATGGCAACAGACCGCACTTTTGACCCTGGAGGGTGGAGCCTGGGAAATCCCAGAGCAAAGCAATATGAGGTTAGATCAATCTGGAGTGATTTCCAATGTCACCCTTGGGCCTCTGTACTGGTACACAAAGTGCCCCTCTTACACACACACGCACACAAAGAAAGAAGGACTAGGAGCTGTTGGCAGGGAGACGTTCAGCCTGTCGTCTGTGGCCATCACCAGACAGAATCACCGGGTGGCGAGATCCACAGGAGCACGCCACCCTCTGGCGGGCCCTGTGCGGCGGTGGCGCGGCGCAGACGCACCTTCTGCTTGGCGCCGCAGATGCTCTCCAGGTCGCTGACTAGCGCCTGCTTGCGCTGCTGCAGAGCCTGCTCCAGGTCCTCGAAGGCCGCGCTGATCTGCGCCAGGGCCTCTGCCTTCCGCTCCTGCAGCTGCTGGCTGATGCCCCCCACCAGGGCGATAGCTGCGGACAGCTGTGGCAGTCTGAGGAGGGGAAACATCTCCTACCAGGGTTGCGGGAGGATACCCCTCTGGGTTGGGTGGAGGATCCTCCCTATTGTCCCCAGGGAGATCCCAGTCATGAGGTTTTTATTTCTCCCCCCTTTCCCCCGGTTCCCTCTCCTGCTCCTGCGGACACACCAGCCCCGTGCTCCAGGTGCCTACCGGCCACGCACAGCTTCGAGCTGGCGCTGCAGAGCCGCCTTGTGCTGCTCCACCACGTCCCGCAGCAGCACCGTGCCGTGCTCGCGGTGCTCCCCCGCGCGGCACTCACCGCACATGGCCGTCTCGCAGGCCTCACAGTAAAACTCCATCGTCTGGCGGTGCAAGGGCTGGGGTGAGGCAAGGGCTGCGCCTAGCTTCTTCGCTCCTCCCTTCCCCACCTGCCCTCTTTGCCGTTGAGACGCCTCCCGCAGCCCCTTCTCCCCGACATGGCCATAACCACCTCCCCATCACTTCTCCTTCTCATCCCACCCCAAGTCCTGGCCTCACTGGGCCTCGCTTGGGCCCACCTTGCCTTCATGGTTGGGGCAGGAGAGAGGGCGGCCAGCCACTGCGCTGAGGGGGTGAGGGTCCTCGGGGTCGTGGGCCCCATCGGGTGCTTGCTGCATGGCTTCCATGAGGCTGCTGATAAAGAAGTTGTTCTGCAGGGCAGACACGCCCTGCTCGGGGAGGATGGACGTCTGCCGGCACACTGGACAGGACAGCGTCAGGCTCTGGGCAGGGATGTAGTTCTGGAGGCATCTGGAAGGAGAAGGGACGAGTCGGAAGAGGGAAGGCCAACTCCGGCTTTGTAAGTATGCTAGGATATTTCATGTGGAACACAAGCACTCCCTGGCTGACACATGCATACACACACAACTCTCCTTCCTCATGTACTAGCAGATATTTCAACAGGCCTCAGGACTGAATAGAAGCATATTCCTGTTCTCAGAACACCAGACATGTCTACATTCCTCAGCTCGAGCAAACACAGGCTCACCTTTCATCACAGGTATTTACCAAAGCTAAAGCAATGAAACAAGCCTCCATTCCTTCACCCTGTCCTCCTTTAAATCATTAAACATTTACTGACTGCCTATTCTTGCCAATTTTTTGCCAAACATTGGGGATTAAAAAAAAAAGGCACAGAGCCAGCCCTTAAAATAGTTCTAGTTTGGGGGGGGCAGAAATCAAGAGTTTAAAGAACAGTAATGTATGTAAGCAAGCAATGATTAAAGGCATGGGTCCCGTGGCTAGATGCTGGGGTTCAGCCCCCAGCTAGGGACAGATCACATTGTGTGACCCTGAGAAATCTACTTTTATGAGCCCAGGACTCTTCCCTTGTTAGACGGAGCCAGCGACGGATGTGAAGAGCTGACTTCCATGCAAGGAGGATGAGATGTTAAAAAGCCTGGCCTACCAAAGCACCAGGTGGGGTTGGCCACGGGTAACGCTTGTCATTTCCAGGCACAGCAGACGTGGCACCTGGCTCAGGTGGGCGGGATGAGCGACAGGAAAGGCTTCAGAAGTGTAAAGTAAAGGATGTCTTCGTAGCAGAGAAAGGCACAGGGCCACGAGGAGGGTGTCCGAGGCAGAGAAGGTGCTGCGTAGACGTGGAGCATTAAACATGATGGCGGGCGGCATCCAAGGCAAGAAGTGGTGGGAGAAGCCAAGGAGGAGAGCAGCGAATCCCAGCAGCGCAAGGCAGCCACAGCAGGGCCGTGTGTTCTGATTCCTTCAAGCTCCTCTTCACCACCTGGCCCAGGGGGTGCATTTGAAGACAGCAGACAGGGCGGTGGCACCCTCCTGTACTGAGGACATGTGCCAGGTGCTGTGCTTTGCATACAGAGGCTCATAAAGGGCAAGTGGTCCGAGGTAACCACACTAATAAGCACTGGAGTCTGGATATAATGCAAAGCAGGCACTTCTTAGCCTGTGTATTCTCATAAGAAATCTATGTAGGGGGCTGGAGAGATGGCTCAGGGGTTAAACTCTGGCTCACAAACAGAAGGTCCTGAGTTTGGATCCCAGGTCCTAAATAAAAATGCCAGGCAGAAAACCCAGTAGCCAGCGCTTTTTGCCCTGGTGGGTGGAGCCTTGGAAATCCAGAGTAAAGCAAAAAAGAAGTAGGAGCAATCCAGGATGATTCTTGAAGTCATCCTTGGTCCTCCACAGGGACAGACAGTGCACGCGCGCGCACACACACACACACACACACACACACACACACACAAATAAATAAATAAAGTTTAAAAAAGACATATGTATGTGCATTACTTTAAAAAAATAAAAGAAATCTAGGCAGGAGGTGAAGTAGACCTGGATTTAGGGCATGGGTGGGAACAAGTGGTATTTGAGAAGTATGGCAGGTACTTAAAACTAAGTAGGAGGCATGCCTCAATTTCAAGGCCAGCCTGGGCTGCACTGGAAGACCCTGTCTCAAAAAAAAAAAAAAAAAAAAAATATATATATATATATATATATACACATATACAGAGAGAGAGAGAGACAGAGAAACAGAAGATAGAATGGCTGGCTCCTGGCTTCCTAGATCAGGCACCTGAGAGGATAATGGTAGCATTCTCTAAAACAAGAAACACAGAAGAGCCGCTTACAGGGAAATTCAACCTTGCAGGTGGACTATCGAGACAGAGAGAACTACTGGGAAGTTGGAGAAGGCAGGTTAGAATGTGGACTTCCATCCACATTCAGACAGCTTGGGCAGTGGAGGGGAAGGAGGCTCAGCCAGAGGTGTAGACAGTGAGAAGAGAGAGCGGCAGAGGTGCCCAGATGTGACCAAGGAGGGCAAAGGCTGTGGGCAGAGGCCGGACGGAGTAATGGTGTCAAGGCAGCAGAGGGATCGAAGGAGCAAGGAGTTACCAGTTGGGAAGCAAAATGACCAGAGAAATGGTGGGGCACAACTGGCACAACTGAAGAGTGGGAGGGGCAGGGGCTGGGGGATTAGATGGCCAGGAGGGAGCAGAGAACATTTTGCTGTGTTTGTAATGTGATCTTTTTGTTTATTTTTGCAGTGCTGCCGTGAGAACCCAACCTACCACTACGCCACATCTCCAGTCTACCATAATGGGAATTTTGGACATGTTTCCAGGTTGAGAAAGGAGGGAGAAAGAGGAGGGGGAGACAGGCCAGTCCTGGGGATGAGGAGTGGCTTGCTTGGTCTGATTCCATCTTCTGATGGAGGGGAGACAGGAGAGTGGGTACCGAGGAGCATGGGGGACAAAGTCAGAAAGAGGCCCCTAGCTTGCGGCAGGCAGGGTCAGTCACAGAGCGAAGAACAGAGCCGTGTGGCTGGGATTAGTCACTGGAGGGAGGGGGCGCTTACTAGAAACAGATACCAGGCTGAAAGAAGCTGTGTCTAGAGACCGCGCATCTGCGAAGGGCAAGGCTCCCCAGGGCCGGCTCTCTTCCACCTCAGCCTCTTCCTTCAGTCTGCCCTATACCTTTTGTTCTGAATTAAAGTGGAACAAATGCTATGTGCCAGGCATGATTTTAAGTGCTTCGCAAATATTAACTTATTTACTGTGACCTACTTTCCCCGGCAGTCCCCTCAACTAGAGAGTGGTTTTTGTTTCGTGTTCCACATTCCTTAGGGCCAGAAGGTGGGGGTGAGCCCTCCCTCTTCCTAACTGGAACATTCTACTTGTCTGCAGCTCCTTTGAAGCTCATGCCTTCTGTCTATACCACCCCTTCTTGTGACTGTCTCCACTGACCAGAGAGTGGCTTCCCACTGGCTGAAGTCTTTCTCCTGACTCACTCTCTCCCGCCGCTACCCCGCCGCACACACACACATTCCCTCGCCACCCTCGGTGGCTCTGACATGGACCAGATGACCCAGCACCGTGATTTCTTCACTCTGGACTTACTTGCTGCCAAAGAACTGTTCCTCGCTGCTCAGCTGTTCGCCCCACGCTCCTGCCGCCACCACTATCTCGTCGAATGTCACTTGCTCAACCCTGAAATCTGTCCCACTCTGTCCCCTGCAATTCTCCCCAGCTCTCCCTCTCCCGCCACACCCCTTGTAACTGATCAGAACTGCTTCCTATTTGTTGACTGTCTCTGGATTGCGGTGATTTCCTAACTGGTCCTGTTCCCTTCAGCTCCTCTATAACCCACTCTCCACACAACCAGAGTGAAGCGTTTTGTTTTGTTGTTTTTGTGTGTGTGTGTGTGTGTGTGTGTGTGTGTGTGCGCACGCGCATCAAAGAGCACTTGAGTATGTGCCTGTGGAGGCCAAGGGGAAATTGGGAATCACCCGGGGTTGTTCTACCTCCCTTTGGCTTTGCTTTGGGGTTTCCCAGCTCTGCTCCCAGGGCTGGAAGTGGAGGCCTTTGCCATCTGCCGTTTCCACCGGGTATTTTTACTTGGCATCTGAACTCAGGTCCTTTTGCTTGGGAGGTGAAGGTTTTAACTAGCTCTGAGCCATCTCTCCGCTCTGAGTTTTCCAAAGATCAAAACTAAGCCAGAAGTGGTGGGGCACACCTGTAACCCCAGTACCCGAAAGCTGGGCAGGGGGATCAGATGCTCAAGATCAGTCTGGGCTCCACAGAGATTCTCTCTGATTCTACCGCTCCCCCCCATCCTCCTCACCCCGTCTGGTCTCTGAACATGCCCTGTTTACTTCTTGAGGCTCCCCTGCAGATTTTTCTGTTGCCTGCACATGTCGTCTCCTCCAGATCTAGACCCCAGCTATTTGCACAGGGTACAGCCTCGGTTGTATTTCTCAGCTTACTTAATGACACTGAACGTTCCTGTTCTCTAAAATGGGGATGACGACATATCTTACGCTCAGTTTAAGGAATCAATGCGAGAGCATCACTTGAAAGTCTCTGGCCAACAGTGAGCCGTCTCTACAACACGGCTGCTGTTATCCCTGCATCTTAGACAGACACGGTTCCCCCAGCTCTGACCCAGCACGGAGCTTCTGTGGCACAGGTGTAGCTGGGAGGTGAGCGGGGAACAGACCCTAGGGCAGGCCACAGTGAAGTCATCACCCAGGAAGAAAGAGAGCAGTTGAAGAGACTGGACTTTAGAGTTGGCCAAAGATGGTGGCGGCTGCAGTGGGGAGATAAACTGAAGGGGAAGCTGCAGTGCAGGGGTGATGACCTGAGGGGGAAGCTGCAGTGCAGGGGCTGATGACCTGAAGGGGAAGCTGCAGTGGCGTGATGACCTCAGGGGGAAGCTGCAGTGCAGGGGGTGATGACCTGAGGGGGAAGCTGCAGGGGTGATGACCTGAAGGGGAAGCTGCAGTGGGGTGATGACCTGAAGGGGAAGCTGCAGTGCTGTGGGGTGATGACCTGAAGGGGAAGCTGCAGTGCTGTGGGGTGATGACCTGAAGGGGAAGCTGCAGTGCTGTGGGGTGATGACCTGAAGGGGAAGCTGCAGTGGGGTGATGACCTGAAGGGGAAGCTGCAGTGCAGGGGGTGATGACCTGAGGGGGAAGCTGCAGTGGGGTGATGACCTGAAGGGGAAGCTGCAGTGCAGGGGGTGATGACCTGAAGGGGAAGCTGCAGTGGGGTGATGACCTGAGGGGGAAGCTGCAGGGGGTGATGACCTGAAGGGGAAGCTGCAGTGCAGTTCTCCAAGGGATGACGAGACGAAGTGGTGGTCAGGAGAGTGTAACTGCGGTATGGCAGGAGATGTCCCTGGACAAAGTCAAGAACTAGTAGGTTCAGGCAGGTAAGCAAGTCCCCAGCTGACGGAGTCCGAGCAAGCAGTTGGGCAGAGAGACCTTTGCAGGTTGGGGAAGGGGAAAGGGCTTCAGAGAGTTGGAAACGCAGTCAATGCACACAGCCAGGTTCGATGGAGGCGGGGGCAGGGAGAAGGCTTGGACAGAGGCCACAGTGAGAAGACCAGAGACTAAGACACTCAACACAGAGCCATGAGGGATGGGGCAGGAGAGAACCGTCACAACACAAGACAATCCATTGCACAGAAAACCCTAAGTAGGTTTCACACAGCTCCAGGCAAAGTTTCCTGCCAGACCTAACAACCCAACTCCAAATCCAGGGTCAACCCAGACCTCTTTCGATCAGACCTGCTTAGCTCCAGCCACACAGTGTTCCTTTCTGGGCTCTTACCCAGCACGGTCCCTTACATTGCATGGCTTTTTCATATTCTCCCTTCTGCTTAGAGTGCTCGTAAACTCCTTTACCTATCCAACTCCTGTTCATCCTCAGGAATGCACCCCGACCCTCCAAGCTCTACCAAAGCACACACACTAAGATCTCATAGCTGAGCATTTCATGATTTGCAGCACATACCAGGAGTACGAAAGCTTCATCTATTATCTGCCTGTGTGATTACCCGTCTACCTGAACCTTGCTCTACCAGAAGCTTTTTGACAGTAAAGAGGATGCTTGTTTTTGCATAGCCAATGACATGCTAGTTGCATAATAAACAAACTTCATAGAATGAAGGATGATGAAAGCAGCCCAGACCCTGGGAGGGGGTATCTTTCACTTAACTCCTAGCTGCAACTATCTCCCACCCGTCACAGACTCCGCCTGTGTCCCTGTTGGATGGGGGATAAGCAGGGCTCCGCACTGTCTGGTTTCTCCCTGATGCTACAAGCTGCCTTGTGACTGAAGAGGACAAACAGAGCTGATTCTAAGCAGGTCCTTGTTCCGAAGTTCAAGGGTTCTGGTCCTCTCGCAAGTTCTGGCAACCAAATCCTTATGTGCTGAAGGTCGGGGCTCACCTGCATCCCTCCCGGGTAGGACGGTTCCCTGACTGATTACAGGTTTGCATATATTCTTCTTCTCAGGGGGGCCTGCAGGGTCCTCACCCCTCCCTGGCAGCCCGCCCCTCACCTCTCACAGAAGGTATGTAGACAAGGCAGAACCTTGGGACACCGGTACCGATCCAGGCAGATGGAGCACACCAGGAACTGCTTGTCCATGGGCTGCACCTCCGGGCCGGGACTGTCCTCCCTCTTTGCCATGGTGACCACAGACGAGTTCCCACCACTCACACCAGCCTGTGTGCAGAGAAGTAAGCGGTCAGCAGAGAAGACAGCGCTCCCTCTCCCCGCCCGATACCTTGCAGAGAAATGTGCCCCTTTCTTCCCTGGACTCAGGAGGCCAAAGCAGGGATCTGAAGAATCAGGATGGAGTGGGCTGAGTGACCCCGAGTGTGGTGCTCAGTTTCAGAGCACAGACTTGGGGTGAGCCTGGGCCTCACAGCTGCCTCAGCCTCTCTATTACCAGCTCTGTAACCCTAATAACTGTAATCACACAAATATCAACTCCTATCTCGGATGATCATTTTGAGAATCCGAAAGGACGCGTGGCGAGTGCATTTTCAATGACACGGCCACTTTTGATCTCCTCTGTCTCTCCATCCCTTCTCCAGAAATCCTTCCAGGCAATGTCTTTGCTTTGATGACCTCGCCCTGACCCACCTCTTGGCACAACTTCCTGGTACTGCACTCATTCCCATACCAATCAGTCTCAAGACCAGGGCTCTTCCCCAACATCTACCCCCGCCTCCCCGCAGTTCTTTCATGGACCACAATAGCTTCCTGGCACCCTGTTCCCCTAGCGTGTGCCTTCCCGTTCCCTCCTCCTTGCAGACAGATGGGATCTTTCCATCACTCCTGTTTTGATCTCCGCCAGCACTTCTCCAAATGTCCAGGGGTTAAAGTCCTTCAACGGGCCAACAGGCCTTAACAATGTCTCTCCACAGCTTCATCCCACCTCAAGTCTCGTGATTCTACAATCTCATACCAGCTTCTCAGTTCCTACAAACCCCATGTTGTCTTTGCTTCTGGACAGGTACATGTTCTGTCCCCTCTAAGGTCCTAGGATGCTGAAGAACCTCTTCTCACTCCTGCCTGATGCCTCATCTCACATGTAAACACCACCTCCTTCAGAAGGCCTCCAAAGACGCCCCGAAGTCAGGTTAGGGGCTCCCAAGTCCCCTGTATTTCCTCCACCCCCACCTTTAACTGCTATTTGCAATTTTCTCATTCCTTCTCCACTTCCTCTCCACACAGCGTTCTTGAGGGGAGACACTATATTTTATGTTTTCATTCCTACCACTGACCACAGAGCCTGACATAATGAAAGATCTGACTTTATTGAATTTGATAATTAGTTCAAAATATTTATTTACTCAGTGCCCCCTTTGCATATTAGCAGTGAAGGTGAGGAGATGGGTGAGGGTTAAAAGGGAAGTCACGAGTAAACACATAATTACATAACGGTGACAGGAGAGTATTAGCAAGAAAAATGTGATCAAAGAGAAATAAAATTTTGGTCAGGAAGAGCTGTATGGGCACAGCAGCCCCAAGGATGGAAGAAAAGAGGGAAGAGTGGGGGAAGGAGAGAGGGACTGGAGAAATGCGCATGGTAATTCAGGCAGAAGTTTCACAGAGAACCCAGAGGGGCCACGCGGTGCAAGCAAAGTGGGCAACAGCAAGATGGGGAGAAGGCAGAGAGGAGATTCCGAAGAACTCGCAGGTCATGTTAAGAATATGACTTGAGTATAAAACAGGGAAGGAGATGCAATTTACAAATCAATGAAGACAAGTTAGACGGCTCTTCTGCTGCTAAGAGAATCGCAGAGGAGGCCTGGGAGGAAAGTTCAGTGGGCCCCTGCTAAGCTCAGTGGACCCCTGCTAAGCTCAGTGGACCCCTGCTAAGCTCAGTGGACCCCTGCTAAGCTCAGTGGACAACTGCTTACAGACCTAGCAACTTGGGTTCCATCCCCAGAAGCCCGTTGCCGGAAGGAGAGAGATGACTTTTGAAAGTTGTCCTTTGACCTCCACCTGTGCCCCTTGGCATGCATCTCTCTCTAAGTAAATTAATAAGCAAATAAATAAGAGATAACTGCAGAGGAACAGAAGCTAGAGTGGAGTCAGGGAGACCAATCGGGAAGTCCCCCCACAGTTCTTCAGGACACTGTACAAAAGCGGGCTGATGTGAGAGATACCCATGAAGCTGAGTCAGAAGGACAGATTCACTGACCGGATGTGCCAGAGGACCTTAAATATATAGCCAAAGCCAGCAGGAGCCGCCGGGGCCTTCAGGTCCAGGCATGCCACGTCTGAGGTACGGCTGTGATGCTCAGGTGGGACTGTTGAGTGAGAAAGAGAACACAGGCCTCACGGGCGGATCTGGGCTGGTTATTGATTGGGAATCACCGGCATATTAATGGTACTTAAAGCAATGAAAATGGATGAGCGCGCCCTGGGACAGAGACTGGAGAGTGAGAAGTAAAGGAACAGAGCCAGCAACGGGGACGGAGAGAACCAAGAGGACCAAGGAAATCAAGGAGAGGTATTCAAGATTAAAGGGGCAGGGAGGGACGCAGGCTGAGGCCGGCAAGTGCCCGCTGAGCCTGGCTATAGCGGCATGCTTAGAGCAAAGTCAGGTCAGAGTGATGAAAGTCACAAAGCAGATGCTGACAACTCGTGACAGAAATTTGGCCATGAGAAAAAGCCAAAAAATCAGCCAAGAGGGGCAAGTCAGCACTGCTGTGGCCGGTACATACACTGCACGGGTCTCCCTAGAGACAATGAGCGAACGAACGAACGAACGAATGAATGAATGAATGAATGAGTCCGCAGCTCCTCTCCGGTCTGGACGGTAGGTGAACGAACATCATGTGTCGTGGGTGTATGTGTGCTGGGACACTGGCATCCTGAGGTTCTCTCTGAGCCTCAAGCTGGGGACTTAAATACCAGGACACCTAGCAGGAGGAAGGGCAGCAGGAGACTGGCAGAAGGAGAGGGAGGCTGGGGGCAGCTGAAGCTTCAGTCTTCAAGGGAGGGCTGGGAGGAAGGATACGGGTCGGCTGCCGAGCCCTGCTGCCGGGCAGCTGGATGTTAGACTCCACCTCTCTCTGAACCCAGGGGCTCTCCCGGCCTGTCACACGGGGGCGGGGATTGGGCTACATCCAAGGACCAACAGCTCCTCCCTCCCTTCCCCTTCCTGCTTCGGTTTCCCACCCAGATTTGCCCGGCCTTACAGCCGCTGCAGCCATATCCCAGCCTGACTCTAGGATTCTCAACAGCGCTTCCCTGCTCCTCCTGGGCCACCTCTGTCATCCCACCGTCCTTTAGAGACCTGCCTCCGACAGGCCCGGGCTCAAGTGGGCTGTTTATTCCCAACAGACACATGAAGGGCTTTGGGCACAGAGCTAGACTGCGCCCTCCTTCCTCAGGCTGTCTGCTGCCACCCGGGTGTCTTCACCCCAGCTCCAAAGGCACTTCCATCCTCATTCAGCATTCACTGATACCTCTGCTGGGGATGCAAAGATAAAGGGTCAGAGCTGAGCCTTTGTGGATTGATTCCTCAGCCTAATGAACAGATCATTGCAATGCAATGTGGCGAAACACTGATTGCTCCAGGGGCACAAAGAAAGTTCCCTAACTTCGATGAAGAGCAGGAACGGGTCCAGAGACCAGAGGTCAAGGATGAGTCAGTTACTCTCTAAGTGGCAGACAGCACCATGCCCTTCTGCCTCAGGAGGCTGAATCCCTGGCTGTGCCAGAGGAAGGCTAAGGAATGAGTAGCAGAACTAAGCAGCAACTACATCACACGAGGCTTTGTTGGCCTTATTAGAGAGTTTACGCGTTAGCCCCTTCCCTGCTAGAAGATTAGAGCTTTATCCAAAGAACAAAGGAAAAGTCTGGTGAAAGATGTGTGTGGTGTGTGTGGGGGGGTCAAGTACAGAAGGACAAAAGTACATTTTTGAATGCCGTTTGGAAGACTGAGGGGTCGAGAGTGGAAAGCGAGAGAGTGCCTTGACAAGGGAAGTTGCAGAAGAGGTTGGAATGGTTTTCACAGAAAGCAATCAACAGAACTTGGTTACCGATTGCAGATATGGGAAGAGGCAGGGTATACGGAGGGATCAGACGTGATTCCTCCTACTTTTGCAGTTTAGAAGCTGGAAGAACAGTTTGGATAAGAGGGCAGCAAGTAAGTTTCTTTCCATCCAGAGACTCAGGGAACTTTGGAAGAGGGGGTGGTAAGACTGTAAGAGCCTAAAGATGCAGAGGTCCGTTGCTGGACAGGTCACTGCACTCAAGACAGGGCAGCCGCAGCCAGGAACACATGGCAAAGGGACTTGATCTCGTCAGACCTGCACAGTGGAGAACATGTTGGCATGCCCCCTTGGACTGGCACGGATCTCAAGAGAATAGTTCCAGGCAGGAGGATCCTTAGAGGCAAGGGGTCAGAAAGAAGTAGGGGAGTACCCATATCAGTAGGTTGCCCAAGGAAGGGCCTCTCTGTCAGCCACAGAGGCCTGGACCCCCATAAAAACAGATGATACAGCGGGAACCCCAGGACCCATAGAACCTAAGGACAGAAGAATAGGACGGAGTAGATTGGACCCATGTAGGGATGGGAGGGAAGGTGAGATGGGATGGGAGTGGGAGGGAAAGAAGAGAGGAAGCGAGGGAGGAATGAGGGAGGCAAGGAGCATGCATGTAAAAATGTGAATTTAATAAATTTATTTTAAAAAGAGAGGGGCAAGTTCCGTGTTCAATGCAATGGGTCTGAGGTGCCTGTGAGACATGGAAAGATCCAGATGGCTGCAAGAAAGGCAGCCTGGAGCTTAGGAAAGAGTTCTGGCATGGAGATGCGGGTTTGGATGTGTTTGGTGGAGCGATATTCCCAAAACCATGGAAGCGGCTAACCTCCAAAATGGGTAAGGTGAGGAAGGTAGGCCTGTGACTGAGCCCCAGGATTGGCAACATTTAGGGCTGAAAAAAACAAAAAAAAAGGAAGATTGAGAGGATCATCAGAGGACGAGGAGAAAGAAAGACGAGGACCTCACCATGAAAGCAGAGATCTCCATCATGAGAGGCAGGAGGCCCTGTGATTTAAAGTTCCCAGAAGCTGTTATTAATCTCGAGGAGTGTGGAAGAGGAAGCCCAGTGCAGGGAGTTAAGGGAGAAGCTGGCTTTGAACAAATGAAGATCAATGCTGACTGAATGAGATCGTTGGCATTTGAAGAAAAAAAAAAAGAAAATGTGCTTCCAGGCTTTTCAGTTTCTCCGAATTCTCAAACAGCATCCAACTTCCCCCACAACTCCTCCTACGGTCACACAAGACTCCCAGCGTGCAGGATGCACCCGGCTTCCAGTGGAGGTGACCAAGGCTGAATCGTGTTCAGAGGTCAGCAGGCTCCCTCTTGACTGACTCGCTCTTAGCTCATTAGCCTTTAGGAATACCGGATCATCGGAGACCTCGGCAAAAATAACAGGTGTCTGAAGGCTACAGTCTTTGGACTGTCTCTGGAAGAACAGGACGCGGGATGAGGTAAAGCCCTCGAATCCAAGGGACCCTTTCAGTGAGACTGGCGGAAAAGCGACGAAATTCTCAGAGTCCATCTCCCCCACTGATGTCTGAGTAAGTAACTAGACCATTCAAACATCTGTGAACATATTCTGGGCCAGGCTCTGCATTTGGGATCTGGAGACACGAAGCTGGATCAGGTGTACTTTCTAGCTTCTGTCTTTCACTTGTGGGAAACTGACATACACACAGTCAATTGCAAAGTGATAAGCACCCTGATGCTGATAAATTCAAACCGCTATGGCAGAAAGTAACTTAGTAAATAAATAAATAAATAAAGGTTTCCAAGGAAGAGATAGCTGAGTTGAACCTCAAAGGACAAAAAAAAAAAAAAAAAAAAAAAAAAAAAAAAAAAAATTTGATTGGTAAACAGTAGGAAACAGTGAATAAAAGAACAGAAATGTGGGGAATTTACAAATAAGACTAGTTGTACAAGAGAGGAAGACTGAAGAGGGTAAAAGCGATCTATACCCGATGGTTTTTCTACCTGCTGATCTCTGAGTTCCCTCTACTTGCTCCTTGGAGCATCCACTTCCATTTCTTAAACGTTTTAGTTCTGTGGGGTTCGTTTTGTTGTCTCTTCTCAGTGTTCATATTCTGCCCAGGCAATCTCTTTATTTCCCAAGGTTTCAGTAACTATCCAATTGCTAATAACTTCCAAAGCATTATGCTGACTCTCTTAAATCCCAGACCTGTATATCCAACTGCATTTGGACTTGTCTGCCTGCAGAATTCGGGGGATGGGGGTGGGAGGACATAGTCCCAAACTGAATTCATTTCCTCCTGCCCTCCGCTACTCCCCTAAGCGAATCAACCAGAAGCCTGCTGAGCTCAATTCTGACTCTTCTTTCACCTCCAGACACCAGCACCTTGAGGTTGCTTCTAAGATGTTCCCAGGTTTAAAAAGTCAAGAGATTTGGGATCTAATCCTGACGTTAACACCATGAACACAAGATGAAACTGTAGGCAACTTCCTACTCCACGCCCTAACTTGTAAAATGGGAAGGAAAGGGATTTCCTTGTTCTCAAAAATCTGAGATCCCAGCAGCCCCCACCCCCTTTTTAACCTAAAGTTCTCAACCCACTGCAATGTGTCCGTGATTAAATAGCATTTCAAACCACCTTGAAGAGATTGCTGATTTCCTCCACAAGGCTAAGGGTGTGAGAACGTGGTCATAGGCTGCCCCCTTTTCCAAGATAAATGTTTACTGAGTTTTTAAAGCCACCGATGAAGCTACCTGTCACCAACCCTCTTTACACGAACCACATGTGTTTTCTGAACACCAGCTAACTGTACTGCCCCGACGACGGTTCCTTTGCCCAAGTTCTTCTATCAGCAGGAAGATTATTGTCCCCCTAAGTGACTCAGGTGGTACCTGGCGCACTGAAAGTTCTCAATTTATATGGGTAACAGCACTCAT
Source organism: Typhlomys cinereus (assembly GCA_023101885.1). NCBI lineage: Eukaryota > Metazoa > Chordata > Mammalia > Rodentia > Platacanthomyidae > Typhlomys > Typhlomys cinereus. Next base: position 1,570,041 of record JALPQD010000304.1, on the reverse strand, counting down.
GCTTCCATCTGCACAGCTCCCTCCCATCAGAGAGAAGCAAAATCAAGAGCAAGAGCAAGAGCAATGAACAAAGCATGGGAGAAAGAGACCTCCACTTAATACAAGGCAGCCATTCCACAGCATAAGGTAGTAAGTGCTCTGTCACTGGGGGCATGCAAGCCAAGAGAGACAGCACCTGTCAGGCCTGCAATTCTGAGTCCAATTCTGCAGCAAACCAGAGACCCACTTAGAGAATAGATGGGCACTATGACCTGGGCAGTCTGGCAGGAGAGAGCCAGGACAACAACCTCTGGCCCACTCTGAAATTCCAGATCTATCTGCCTGCTGGGGTTAGCCCTGGGTTTCCGTGGTCCACACTGGACCCCCCTCGTACACCAGGAGCATGCCCAGGTTCTGTTTTTAGTCAGGCTGACCTCCCTGGGGTGCAGCTTGCCCTTCCAACCTGCAACCATCTGTCCCTGCAGGTTTGCAGCCCAGGATCTGAAGCCAAGTCTAGGAGGAGGAGGAAAAGGAGGAGGAGGAGGAGGAGGAGGAAGAGGAGGAGGAGGAGGTCAGAACCAGGGAGGGGCCTAGGGTCCTCCAGGCGGGGCCCAGGCTTCAGAACTAGTGGAATCCTTTCCTATGAGAAACAGCCTCCGCATGAAGCTTCCTGTCCAGCGAGCAGCGCCGGCAGAGGAAAAGGTGTCCTCCATCCTGGCGGGTGGGCTTCTTGGTGCCCACGGAAGACGGGGAAGGGAACAGGGGTGGAGGTGTCTGCACCAGGGAGAAAGGAACCCTTGGGCCACGAGATTCCAGAGTCCCGATCGGCAACCCCACCCACCTCCCACCACCCTGGGCCGCAGCATTCTACACCCTCCGCCAACACGCACAAGCTCCCAAACCCCGCGCTCCTAAATGGAACCATCACCCATCCACCCGCGCCTCCCCCAACCCCCCGCAAACATGGACCTCACGTGAGCAGCCACAGCCCGAAGAATCCCCCCGCGAATCCCCCCGCTGCTCTCACCGACATGGACACGCCTCACGTGGATAAGAGACGGGAACAGCTTCTTTTTTTTTTTTGAAAAGCATCCGCGCCCCCACCCACAGACGCCTGGACAGAGACCGGGACCCCCGCGCGCAGGGGTACCACACGCACCCGGGGGCCCGCCCGTCGCACTCACGGCGCTGGAGCAGGATGCGAGGCGAGGCCCGGACTGCGGCCGCTCCGAGGGGCCGCGGCGCTGCCCCCGCTGCCAGCGCCCGTCCGCCCGGCCCTGCCCGCGGCGCCGCCCCACGTCCCGCGTCTCCGCCTGTCCCCGCGCCGGCGCCGCCGCCGGACCCAGCAGCACAGGCCGGAGGGAGGGGCCGGGGCGGGGCTGCGGACCGGCCGGGGGGGAGGGGGCGACTCCGGAGACGAAGCCCCGCCCTCGCCCCGCCCCCTACCGCACAGACCCCGCCCACCCCGCCCGCACCGCCCCTGCGGCTCCCACGGGCGCTGCCTGGCCGCTGCGGCTGGGGAGCTGGCGAGCGGTTCCCGGATCCCAGATCCCGGATCTCCGCCAGATGCCACCCGCGCCCGCGGCCTCCGGGGGAGGGCGTGGAGTCGGGCTCAGGTACCCGCGTGAGGTGCCTTCCAGATTCTGGCTGCCTCTGGGCCCACCTTACTCGGGCTTTTCCAGGGGAGGCGCTAGTTGGGTTTCTGCGGAGGGAGCAGGGACCACCTGTCCTCGATCGGGAACTCTGATCAGAGGAAGGGCAATGCCCAGAACTCCGGGGGAAAGGGGATGAGAGGGGAACGGAAGACTGGATTCGGTTCTAGGTGCCTGAGTAACCCCTTTGAGCGGAAATTCATGGCTCAGCCCCTCCAGGGAATCCCTCCCTCACACCAAAGACCCAGAGCAAGACTCTGGAATCATTGCATATGGAAAAATAGTCCTGGCAGAAAACGATAGAAATTCTAACCGGGACTGAGTGTTTATTATGTGCCAGACATAGAAGCAATCACTTTACATACATTATCTTAGTTCATAATCATAACCATAATAGGTAGCTTCTTTTATTAGCTGTTTAACAACGGAAGAAACAGGGCTGCAGTTCCCTAGGCGTTAATTCTAATCACTCAGCTAGAAAATGGTGGAACCAGATTTGGACCAAGGGGCCCTGTTCCCCAGCATTGGCGACTCGGTGCCTTTAGGTCCACCACTCCTAATAACCACGTGCCAGACAGTTGACTGCAGGGAGCCAAAGCCCAGGATGCCTGCCCCGAATTAACCGTAGTACCAATGACAAGAGAAAAGTCAGGTTCGCAGGGATCCCCGTTGTCCCCCTTTTCCACCCTCCAGAGGTTGGGTGAATTCAACAAATTCGGAGCTGTCTTTTGCCAAGGACTAAGAGGTGATGACGTCTGCCCCCCAATTTAAGTACTGCTGGGAGTTTTCTTGTGGTTTCTTACATACAGGCTCAACAGCTGCATGGCAGCTGGAGCTGCAGGCTTCAGTATCTACAGCCACCCTAGTGGTTGCCAAGGAGACCAGGCAGGGGCCAGGCCTACAGTCCAGAACTAGGACCACTAGGCTATGCAAGATGAAGGAACAAGGGTGTGCCCTGCTGTTTCAAGGTTCAGAGGCTGTATTTTCTCAACTCCAGGCTTCTCCCACGCTGTCGAAACTCGATGCAAAGGCTTCGAGTGGCCGATTTTCTCCAGACGGTCTCTCACCAGTCTGCAGCCATCCTGTGCCCGTCTCCATTCTGAACTGAATTCCTGCTGTAGCCCATTCACTGAGGTCTCAGCTTTCATTGGACATCACCACCTCACCACAGACTAAGCTACATGCCCCTCGTCTGGTGCTCCCGCTGCATCCTGGTACTTCCACTGTATTGTAGTTGCCTGGTTACTTGTCTCTATCCCCCACTAGGCCTTAAGCACTGTGAGCAGGGACCGTGTTTTATTCACTGATGTTTCCCCAGGGCCTAACGCAGTGCCTGGCAAATAAAAGCACTCAGTAAACATTTGCTGAATGATTGGATGCATGACGGCTAGCGAGCCCAACCCCCTCTGGATCCTGTCTTCAGAACCATAACTGTTTTGGTGCTATCCAGAAGGGAAAACAAAGCTTTAGCTCCAAGGGGGACTGAGGGAGATTAGACATTCAGTCTGTGTTGGAAACGTATGATTTCAACTGTGTGGCCACAGCTCTTTTGGCTTCATTGTGAGACTCAGCATTCTTCTACCAGCCCACCCTCCTACAGTCTCCCACAAATTGACCTCACTGGTCCTGCTTTTATGAAAGGTTTATTCCTAGTGCTAGATCCCAGTCCTCCTGGGCGCTAAGCACAATTCAACTGGGTGGGTGAGCTAGGAGAGACCCCTTCAGATGCAGCGCCAGAAATGGGGCTCCCCATTTTCCCCACCCCTTTGGTCCCAGTCCCCTTCTCTGCAATGGGCCGCATAGAGTAGGGGCAGAGGGTATTGGAGGCAACATGATTGGCCCAGGGGAGCCGAGAAGAGCTGCCATTGGCTAACAGGGCCTTTTGAGGTCCTGTCATTGGTCAGAGGGCACACCCCAAGTGCTGGGGATAGGCCTGAGAGTGAAGCCATTGGCCAGGGAGTGGTTTTTGTCATAGCCTTTGGCTGTGGAGTGAAAGGAAAAGATCTGGGAATGGAGCCCAGTGGCCGGGAAGATTAAAGGACGGGGCAGCAGCTTTCTGGGCCTGTAGGCCCTCTTCCCACCACAGCAGTATGGGCAGAACTGGTGGGCGACCCCAGCCAGAGAAAGGGGAGCCCAAGCCAGAGAGTAAGTGGCCAGGGATGTCCCGTGTCCAATCTCCTCCACCCTGGGGGCTGTCCCGCCTACTGTCCTTCTTGAGAGCCAAGATGGGCTGGGAGCCGCTCACTGCTCCTCTAGCCAGGAAGGCTTCTCGGCGCCCGGAGGCCTCAGCTTGATGTTGAACTGTTGCAGGGTCTGCTCCAGCTGTTTCTGGTTCCCAGCAAAGTAGGCGGACACAGCATTGTGGAAGAGCAGCAGCTGCTTGTGCATCACCTTGATCTGGGGGTCCGGCAGGGTCAGCTCAGGCTGGACTCAGGCGCCCCTCTTGAGGGGCTGTGAGCCTAAGCCCAGGTATATACCAGAGGCACGTGGACTCTGCTCTGAGGGTGCTTTGGGGAGAGGGCTGAATGCCACCCAAGATGTCAGAGAAGGGTTAACACGGAGGAAGCAACCTAACTTATCTCCTGGGTCTACGATTATGGAGCTCAGGCCCACGCATCCTGGGTCATTTCCCTCAGTTATGATCCTGGGACCAGCAGCCAGATCCTCCCACAAAAAAGGACAGTAACCAGGAAGGCAACCTGCAAGGGCTTAGGATTTGAGGGGTCAGGGCTCTGCCACTCCCTAGCCAGGCTGCATTTCCCCACCCAACGATAGGAGTGGCTCTGAGGGGACGGTTAACGTCAGGTGGTGGTAGGACCAAGGGAGTGGGGTGGGCACCTTGTTTTCTTCCAGGAACTTGAGCTTGATGGCCACGTCGCCCCGAAGCTTCTCGTACTTGTCCCGGTGGGCCTGGAAAGTGGCCTGGGCACTCTCAAGCCGCCCACGCGTCCCAGCATCCCGAGGGCCCAGGCTCAATTCCTCTAAGTCTGTCCGGTAGGCATCATATTCCAGCCTGGGGAGGGGAGGATAAAAGCTGGCTCCACCCCTTCCCTCTCAAGCACAACCCTTTTCCTTCCTGAAAGTCTTACACCCCCTAAATGCTCAAACTTCCACCCCTGCCAGTCAACTCCCCAAACCTCAGGCCCTGCCAGTGCCCCCACCTGGCAGCCTCGTACTGTTTGACAGTCATGAGCGTGTCTTCCATGGTTTTGGTGACCAGTGTGTTGATGCTAGAGACAAAGAAGTTCACGGCCCCTAGCAGTGTCTCCCCATTCTTGCACAGCAGCTTCTGAGTCTCTGCATTGTAGCCAAATTCCTCCTACAGCGAGAGGGGGGCCCAGCCTTGAGCGAGCAGTCCTTGCCCGACTGGAGCTGTACAGCCCCTCACACCCCTCCTTCCCCAAGAGGAAACAACATCGACACTGAAACAACCAAGGACTGCCTCTAGCAAGGCTCTCCTAGCCAGAGCGTAGCTGGCCCACCCTGGAGATGCTGGGGTAGGAATGGGGGGGGGTTCTCAGGTAAGTTTGTAAGCTGGGACCAGGGAAAGCTAGTGCAGTAGGCGGGGAGGGACTCTGATTAGGCCAAGCACCAAGGACATTCTTGAAGATGTAAAGAAGGGTTACGTGTGAGGAAGCTAGTGTGCCCCCACCCCCTCCCGCCAGCTTCTGGACGTCTGTACAAACCCTTAGGCTGCCTCCACAGGTGAGTGTTGCTGGGGGCAGGGCTGGGCACACCCCAGAGGGGTTCTCCCTGGGGGCTGTAGGAGGGAGGGAGGGAGGGAGGCTGAGGAGTGACTGCCTGGAAGGCCCAGGGCCCAGTACCCCCACCCTCCTCGCGCTGGCAGAGGCACCTGAAGCTCTGGGGACTTCTGGCTGAGGTCAGCAAAGGCATCACCTAGTGCATGCTGGGTCTGCAGCAGGCTGTAGAGATGGGCCGTCAGCGCCCGGCCCAGCTGCAGGACACTTTCATACTTGCGCTTCGTCTCGCGGAGCAGCTCTATCTGAAGCTCCAGCTCTAGGTCCACAGTGCGGGACCCCCGACCGAACCTCTCCGACAACAGCTGCTTGGTGCACTGATTGGGAAGTGGGGAGAGGAAAGGTCAGAGGCCCTGGACCCCTGCCTGCAACAAGCACCTTCTCCAGCACCCCCGTTCTCCGAGTCTCAGCAACAGACAGTACACGAAGATCTGGGGAGAGGGGAAAAGGAAATTGTGGGGAGTTTCCGGGACAAGGGAGGTACTTGGATCCCACCTTGTATGTATTGATGCCCCATTTCTTGACGATGTCAAACTTCTCTCCAGCGATGCCCCGGGCCACTTCATCGCCAGGGCCAGTAGGAGTGGTACCATGAGATAGATGGCGAGCAGACCCTAGAGGATCAAGTTCTCTGACACCAGTTTCTCTCAGACACAAGCAGATGCCTCTATAGCCCCACTTTTACAGCCCTCCCAACACGTGAAATGATCTGGACAGATGAGTGGATCCTCCTCCTCACTAAGGGACACTAGGACATGTGTGGGGAGACCAGGATCCATTCGTGGGGGGTAAGGCAGGGGTGCTGCTGCTATTGCACAGGGGCAGAGAAGACAGAAGAAAACATGGTAAGTTTGGGGTTGGAATCAGGGGAATGTAAGTTCTGATATTAGGAAACCTGATTGATATTTTTATGTAGAACTCTAGTCTGTGCACGATTCAGGGGCTGTTTGCTTCTCTTAACTTTAGAAGGCTCACAGAGCTTTATATCAGCCTTCAGCTCCAGAGACATCTCAAGGACACAAGGCAACTGGGAGGCAGGTGGACACCCTGGGAGCTGGCCTGGGACTGAAGACAGTCCCTGGGGTTCACACTAGCAGGAACCCCCAGCAGAAGTTCCCACGATGTTCGGACACAATCCAAACGCCCCCACACGTGACCTACGCTCCTCTAAGCCACCCCAGTCCCTCCCACTCAAGCTCCCTGTCCCTCCTCCATACCTGTAGGGATGAGCCCATCACCAGAGCCCTCGTAGCCACCAGATACAATGCTGGTTTCGTTGAGGTTGGGTCCTGACACCATCACCTGCTGCAGGTCCTGTAGGCCGGAGGACATGAGGGGCTTCAGGAACACAGGGGTGATGGACGCATTTGGGGGGATGGGGAGTGGGAACAAGCTCGGACTGAGACAGTGCGCAGGAAAGCTGCGCAGAATCCCAAGGAAGATTTGTAAAAAGAACGAAGGTGACCAGATAAGCCCGGGAAGGCTACTGGAGTGGGAGGGAGAGCGCGTGGTTTCCACGCTGGGACTGCTAGACGGGAGGGATCAGAAGAGTAAAACAAGCACCTGCTCCAGCCCATCGTCTTCAGGAAGCTGCCCAGCTTCTCCGTTGCCATGGATGGGGATCTCCATTGTGGCTGCCTTCCCTAGGATCCCGTCCGTCATGGCTAGGGAAGGGACTGGGAATCAAGGCCTCCACCCCAGCACGCTGCAAAGCCCAACACAGACTATTCTGGAAACTGGCCAGCAGTCCAGAACAAGAAGGCCTCCCCGGTCTTCTCTGAGCTTCCAGAGGCTATCCCAGGACTTGAGTGTCCCCAGTGGAGAGGGGGCGGGGTGCGTATGAGCCACCTCTTCTTTCCTTGGGTATACGCATTTCTCCCCCTCCAGAGCACATTATTTGTACACATGCATGCACACCAGAGCCTCAGGTGTCTTCCCGTAAGCCCCAACCTCATCTAGTAATCGTTCAAGCAACCGATCATTCAACAGACATTCAGTGAGAAACAATTATGAGCGAGATGCTGGGCTACAGGGATTCGGCAAAGAGAGCAAAGAGAGGTCAGGTTCTCTTGGAACTTACTCCTACACAGGTATGTTTACCAGATGACAAACGCCTTTCCTGGGCTCAGGTGTTCACTAACACTTGGGCATGCTCTTGGATGCTGGGCCCTTCACGCCCTTTAACGTTCTTCCCCCCTACCCTTCGGGTGGTCTCCTTTTCCTCCATTTTTTTGCACCTCCCTCCTCCAAGCCCTCGCCACCCAGGCCTTAGTTGAAACAGTTGGTGCACGTCTCCGATGTCAGGTATAAGCTTCTTTCCCAGGACACAGGCGATCCCTTCCAAAGTCAGCTAGTTTCGCAGGTGTGTGGGGTTGCCCCTCTCCCCAGCCCCCCCCCCCAGGACACCTGGGCATCAGGTGTGTCCTCATCCTTGCCCAGAGCTCAGGGCATCTTGCCCTCGGGGCAGGTTTGTGCGTTCCACTTCCCCTCTCCCAAGTACGTCCCCCCTCACCTGGGCCGGGCCGCTCTTACCCTCAGGGCGCCAGGCCCGGACCGCGCGGGGACCTCGGGTTCCAGTTCCCGTCGCGATCCTAGCAGCAGGTCAGGGATTCGGAGGAAGTGACGTCCGCTCCGGGCAGAAGAAGCCGGCCACGTCGCAGATTATGAGGGCGGAAGTGACGTCGTGGCCGTGGGCCGGGCGATCCCGGAGCCCAGCCCCTCGAGCCCTTGGGGAGTGACGAGGAGGTCACTTCCGGGGCGGGACCGGGACGCGGGCCGGAAGTGACGCAGGCCGCGCGCCCGCGATGGAGCAGCAGCAGCAGCAACTGAGAAACGTGAGTGGAGAGGCGAGTTGCCCCGGGGCGCAGGTCCTCGGCCCGCTCCGCGGTGCGCACGCGAGGACCCGGGACGACTTCTGGGTCGGGTGCACGGTCCGGGGAGACCGCGGCGGCGGGTCGTGGGCCGAGGCTTGGCGCCCGTCGCTGAGCTCCGGCTCCCCCTTTTCTTCCAGCTGCGAGACTTCCTGTTGGTCTACAATCGGATGACGGAACTCTGCTTCCAGCGCTGCGTGCCCAGCCTGCACCACCGCGCTCTGGACGCCGAGGAGGTGGGCAGCCGGGAGGTCCTCGAGACCTGAAGATGTGGGGCGCCCCCTCCCCCTGATCCTGGCTCTCCCGTGATCTCACCCCTAGGCTGGTAGGGGAAGGAAGAAGGCCGGCTCGCCAGGACCTCCACTTCCGTGTGTTTTCCTTCCAGGAGGCCTGTTTGCACAGCTGCGCCGGGAAACTGATCCATTCCAACCACCGCCTCATGGCAGCCTACGTGCATCTCATGCCCGCCCTGGTCCAGCGCCGCATCGCAGACTACGAGGCCGCTTCTGCCATGCCAGCTGTTCCAGCGGAACAGCCCCAAGACTCGCCATCGGTCAGCTAGCCTTCCCGGGCGCCGGGAGAGAAAGCGTGTGGAAGGACCCTCGGTGGACCTTGGGCCTGGTGGAACTTGTGCAGAGAAATTGGACCTGAAAGCTGGGTACGGTTGCTCGGTTTCCTGGAGCCAATAAACCCATCTTTTCCTCTGGTTTGTTTTCTGGGCAAGGACCTTTTGTCCACAGTGCCTGTGTGCTGGCTTCAGTCTCGGCAGCGAGAAATGTCTCTCTATACATAGGACGTTTGTCAGCATTGCCAGTTCATGGTTAAGCAGGGTTTGGCCGGTGCACTTTTAAGGTTGGTAAAGAATTGTGCAGGATCTAGGGGGAGAAAGCCATACTCAAAGATCAAAGTGGTGATGACTGCTTCCCAGAGATCCAGTGCCAATAGAACAAAGGAGACCTGCGAGAATTCAGGGTGTTTCCTGTCATTTTAACCATTTCCCTTGGTTGTTACTATCTTAGCAGTTCCTGTGTTGGTGGGACGAGCAGTAAAGCCTTTAAACCAAGAGGGTCGTGTGTTTTTGTCTTCTAGGGAAGTCAGGTTGGAGAAAACCAGTACAGTCAGACCCGAGGAAGACAAACCCAAGGAGGAAGTAGATGGTGGTGGTTACAATTGGGAGACAGTGGCTAAAATGGAATCTGTGGAATCTCCAATGTCACCTTATTGTTTCACGCCTTGTCAAATCTCTAAATTCCAGCCTTCCACTCGCCCGCCCCTCATTGCTCTCTCTGTATCTGTTCTCTGACTTCTAATTCAAGCCTTTCCATTTATGTTCTCGTACGTGCCTCCCTTTTGAGGGTTTATATCCATGTGCGGAAATCTAAATAATAACATTCCACCCATTTTCTTGCCACCCTTGCCCTCCTTTTTGTATGACTATTTTTCTCCATTCCTGTACTCAAGCCACTAGAGACAAATAGTTATGTAATGAATGTCACCACGTATTTAAGGGCTCCACCATTGGCCTAAGTCCTCATTAGTCCACATGTAAACCTTTAGAGTTTCCTGGTTCATTTCCTCCTCTAATAGTCATGGTAAATTTTAAGGCCTCTTCCTCTACCTCCTTCTTCTTTCTTGTGCCCCCTCCTCCTTTCTTCCTTCCTCTTCTAATGGATATCATATAGTCCCACCTGGCTGAGAACTTACTAAGAACTGAGGCTACTCTAGGCTGATCTTCCTCCACCTGCGAGTTCTGAGAAGACAAATGTATACCACCACACCTGGCTTCGAGGATAATAACTAGGTGTCAGACAAACAACAGGGGGTCTGCATTTTAATTTTCTTTTGTGGTCCTAGGAATTGACTTCATTGTGAATGACCTTTTGCATGCCAGCCAAGCACTTAACTGAACAGTTTTTACCCCTCTACTGCTGTCTTTAATCCCAGATACCTGTCTCTATGAAGTGGTTTTACTTCCCATGTACAGACAGTGTCCTACTGTGCAGCCTCACGCCTTGAACTTGGATCCTCTTGTCTTGACCTTCCAAGTGCTGGAACGGCATGTGTACGCTACTCCTCTGGGCCTACAGAGCTCTTACGTGCTGTCTCATCTAACCTGCACTGCCTTTAAGCATTGAGATATGCCTCCATGTTTCCATCTAATCCTTGAGCCCTCCTCTTAAACTTTCAAGCACTTGTGGTATAACTATGTTCCATGCTTAAGAGAAAAATTTCCTACTATTCCACCTTCTGTAGTTTCTGGTCTTGCCCAAAGTGTTAGTTCCTGTGAACAAAGAGTTTTAACTTGGCTCAGGTAGTGACAGAAAAAGAACAAACGAGACATCTCAAGAACACAAGGCAACTGGGAGGCAGGTGGACACCCTGGGAGCTGACCTGGGACTGAAGACAGTCCTGGGGTTCACACTAGCAGGAACCCCGAGCAGAAGTTCCCACGATGTTCAGACACAATCCAAGGGTCCCTACACGTGACCTACGCTCCTCTAAGCCACCCCAGCCCCTCCCACTCGAGCTCCCTGTCCCTCCTCCATACCTGTAGGGATGAGCCCATCACCAGAGCCCTCGTAACCACCAGACAATGCTGGTTTCGTTGAGGTTGGGTCCTGACACCATCACCTGCTGCAGGTCGGAGGACATGGGGGGCTTCAGGAGCGCGGGTGATGGACACATTTGGGGGGATGGGGAGTGGGAACAAGCTCAGACTGATACAGTGCGCAGGAAAGCTGCACAGAATCCCAAGGAAGATTTGTAAAAAGAACGAAGGTGACCAGATAAGCCAGGGAAGGCTACTGGAGTGGGAGGGAGAGCGCGTGGTTTCCACGCTGGGACTGCTAGACGGGAGGGATCAGAAGAGTAAAACAAGCACCTGCTCCAGCCCATCGTCTTCAGGAAGCTGCCCAGCTTCTCCGTTGCCATGGATGGGGATCTCCATTGTGGCTGCCTTCCCTAGGATCCCGTCCGTCATGGCTAGGGAAGGGACTGGGAATCAAGGCCTCCACCCCAGCACGCTGCAAAGCCCAACACAGACTATTCTGGAAACTGGCCAGCAGTCCAAAACAAGAAGGCCTCCCCGGTCTTCTCTGAGCTTCCAGAGGCTATCCCAGGACTTGAGTGTCCCCAGTGGAGAGGGGGCGGGGTGCATATGAGCCACCTCTTCTTTCCTTGGGTATACGCATTTCTCCCCCTCCAGAGCACATTATTTGTACACATGCATGCACACCAGAGCCTCAGGTGTCTTCCCGTAAGCCCCAACCTCATCTAGTAATCGTTCAAGCAACCGATCATTCAACAGACATTCAGTGAGAAACAATTATGAGCGAGATGCTGGGCTACAGGGATTCGGCAAAGAGAGCAAAGAGAGGTCAGGTTCTCTTGGAACTTACTCCTACACAGGTATGTTTACCAGATGACAAACGCCTTTCCTTGGCTCAGGTGTTCACTAACACTTGGGCATGCTCTTGGATGCTGGGCCCTTCACGCCCTTTAACGTTCTTCCCCCCTACCCTTCGGGTGGTCTCCTTTTCCTCCATTTTTTTGCACCTCCCTCCTCCAAGCCCTCGCCCAAGAAGAAACTTTAGAGGCTAACAAGGTAGCTCAGTGGGTAAAGTGGATTGTTACTAAGTCTCATGAAGGTGAGAACCAACTCCCGAAAGTTGTCAGAGCTCTGACTTCCATATGTGCACTGTGAGACGTGCATGCACACACAAAATAATAATGAAATTTAATATTTTTATTTATTTTGTGTGTATCAGAGGGCATTGTGCGTGTGTGTGTTTGTGTGAGTGTGTGTGTATGTGTGTGTGTGTAGAACCACGGACAAATTCGGGAACCACCATGGACTGCCTCCATCTCCTTCTTGTTTTTTACTCTGCCCAAGGATTCACAGGCTCTGCCCTACCAGGACCAGAAACGCAGGCCACCCTCGCTTCCGCCCAGCATTTATACGTGGGGTCTAGGATCTGAACTCAGGACCTTCCACCTGCAAGGCAGAGGCTTAACCTCTGAGCCACCTTTCTAGCCCCACATAGCCAGATTCTTTAAATTTGCTCTCTCTCCCTTCCTCCTTCCCTCTCCCATCTTTTCTAGAGAACCTCGATTGGTAGAACTTTTCTTAATAGGTTGCGAAGTCATCATCTACAAATTAAACAATAAAAAAATGGAAGTGACCAGTGCATGAGGTTTGAAAGACTTTGTGCAGAATAGGAGAATGAACTGAGAAAGAAACAGACTTTCAGACAGTGTTAAGAATTTAGCAGAGGGTCCTGAACAGAATTTCTTTCTCACCTGGCCTGTCTGAGAAGCTTCTGTTATTTTCAGGCCTCAAACTTCATCTCACTGGGATCTAAGGACCCTTCCTTGCTTTTCCCAGAGGGTTGGTCATCCCAGCCCTAATTCATACCCTCCCTGAACCCTATTATGATTTTTCCATTATGTTGAAATGGAAAGCAAATTACATCAAACATCTCTACTGCTATATTCTTAAGTATTTATATAAATTATTTCACTTAAATGCACTGAAAGGTAGGCACATCTTTTCATGAAAAAGAAGCCAGTACAGTCAAGCTTTCAACTCAAGTGGTCTGCAAAATTTTACTTTATATGTTAGACCTATTTTACTCAGTAATGAAGATCATGCGCATGAGTCACACATGCTCTCAACATCCTAGGAACTGCTAGTGCTCCCAAATTAACCGGTCAGTCATTTCCCCGCCCAGCCGGGTCCTCCGCAGAATCGGTGGTCAGGCTAGTGGCGACCAAACGGATGCTGGTGGCATAGGGGACTTCGGCGCTCAGTCCCGCCCCTATGCCCCGCCCACACCGGCCTCGGTCCCTCCTCCGGGCCTTGAGGCTCGGGCTTCTGCCGGTTGGGTAACGGTTCTAACAGCAGGGAGCGAGTCTGAGCTCGCTGGCTTAGGGCTTGGCGATCGCCTGTGCCCGGGAGCCACCTCCCCACGCATACACGTGCGATCCAGCCGGGAGCTTCCTCTGCCTGATTGTCTTACAAGCTTCACAGCGAGCGTCCCAGCGCTCTCCTGCGTCTGAAGGTGCCTGGCTGTGCCTGGGGAATCGGAGGGAGCCTTGTTCGTGAGTTTGTGGCTTTGAGAGGTCCCTAATGCGCCCCAGCCACTGTGCGAAGCAACTGTGATTGATGGAGGGACCCATGCCCGGCACCCGGGCATTCATTCATTCATTCACGTCTGCAGGCGCTCCGCAATGAAACCTCAAGAGCAGACGTGGCTTCCTTCCCTCGTCTTCCCGTCTCCTCCCTGCGAGCCAGGTGAGGAGGACTGCACACTGGGAAGACGGTCCATTGCAGGGGAATCCCTCTCTCCTGCGCCCCCTTCTCACCCCCGGCAGGATCCAGGCTCCCAGGGGCTTGGGAAGAATTCTCTGCGGGTGTAGTGCCCTGTAGCTCTAGTCATTTCTCCGTCCTTGCCCCACCCCCAGCCCAGACCTTGACGACCCTTTTCCACCCCTCCCTCTCCTACCCCCACCCCCAGACAAGGCCAACACAGATGAGGCCCCGGAGCAGAGAACCTGGAACTGGCATTTGGAGCCGGAGCTGTGGGCAAGATCCATTCGGAAGCAGTTGGATGGCTGCCTAAACTTCCTTCTGGAAGAGAATATATTTGATACCCAAAAGGAGTCCAAGCAAACGGAATGTCGCTGCCGCAGCAAAGAGCACAAGTGGAACTGTCCGGAGAAGCAGAAGGAGATCTGGAAGTCGAGGGTGGAATTGGAGCTGCGCGATGCTCTGGAGCTTCTGTTCGCTGAACTCCGGACTCTGATGTCCGGGGTGCTGCAGGATGGCGGCCCCGCAGCTTGGCGCTACCTGCATGCAGTTCTGGGTCTGCTGCCCCGGTATCGCAATTTTCTAGTCGGTCACTTCGATTTACTGCCCCTCCTGGAGCAGCTGTACTGCTGGGCGCCCAAGGTCCAATCCCGACTCCGCGTGGACCTGCTAGATGCCCTAAAGAAGGCCTTTCCTCCAGACAGCTCGCTCTTACACCGCGCCTCCCACGTCGACTGCCACCCCCGAAGGAAGCCGGGGTTCCACCAGGGACTCCCGTGCCCAGCCTGCTCGACCACCCGCTGGGATGAGCAGCAAAAGAAGGAGTTGGCCACATGGCTGCGACCACTCACCTTGCCGGAGCTACAGCGCTGCCTGGGCATTGTTGGCGCCGAGGTGGCCCTACAAGAGACCCAGTGGATGGACGGCCTGAGTCTCCTGCCTTTGGCACTGGCGACAAACATCCCGGTGCAATATGAAAGCGGCAAAGCTGTCCTCAGCAAGGTGGAGTCAGTTAGAAGTGGAAAGTTTAAGTGAGTGACTAGTGGAGGGGGTGCTGGTGGTCGGCTTGGAGGTGCCTGCTGGGCCACTGGGCCACTGCTACTTATTACAGGCTTAGTGATGATCCTTAGGAAAATGCAGAAATCAAAAGGTCAGAAGTGCGCCATTAGAAAGCCAGAGTCTGAGACAGCAGCTAACGTCTGCTGCTTCTCAGCTGGCTAAAGGCCTCCGTAGTTCTTTTTCTCGTCCATTCATAATTCTGGAGCTTCACCTAGCTTGAGTCTTGGGTACTGGGTATAGGGTCCCTTGGGGTTTGCCCACGGAGTGCTTGTCTGAGTGGTCTTGTCCCACAGTCTGTATCAGTTCCAAGGCAGAGGACAGACCCTTTGGGGGGTCTTTGTCCTGACCTGACAATGTGACCTGATCCCTTGAGAAATAACCACCTCCTTTTTTGCACACACACACCCAAAAAAAAAAAAAAACCCTGCTCTCAGATATCTCCAGGATCTCAGAATGCCTCAGAGTCCTCTTCTGAGAGTTCTTTGGCTTTGTCTAGAAACTTCTTGTCCTCTAACCTGATTTTATATTACTTTTTTTGCCTATTTATTTTACAGGCTCAATAGGTACCCTCTTCTTCTCCCTCCCTCTCCCTGTTATCCCCTATTCCACTCTCCCACCTTTCCACTCTCTCCTTCCCTCTCACCCCTTTTCTGTCCCTCCTCCTCTCTTGGTACTGCCTGCTTTCTCCCTCCCATCCTCCAGAGCATCTGTTTATGCAGGCGCTAAATTTCCCTCAGAGTTCAGGACTCAATGGCATAGCTTGGAGCCCCTTCTTGAGCTGCCCAATAGTATGGGAACTCTATTATGACTGTTTAACCCCTTGCCTCTAAAGATCCCACTGCCTGAAGCCTTCTCCCCTATGATCTGTGCTAGAATTTTGAAGGGTTGTTGACATGTCAGCCATTGTGCAGGTCAAGCAAGGTTCAATCACATTGTGGCTATATCCTGGCTGCTGCAGTCCTACTTGTGTGGAGTATCTTGCATATTGTTCGTTCTCCCCATCTTTAGGCTCTTAACAATCTTGCCACCCCCTTTTCCGCAAAGTTCCCTGAGCTGTAGGAAAGGGAGAGATTTGCGTGGTCTGGTTCTGGATGAATATTATAGGGTCTTTGCTCTCACCTAATTTTTAAGGTGTTTTGTAACTTATTGATGACACATTCTTTTTTTCAATGAGGGGAGCTAGTTTGGGCTTTGATCAAACATGTCATCTTCAAGTCTTACTCTTAAGTTTATGGTTAGAGCATGTTTTCCTGAAGTCTCACAGTCCTGATGGCAAACAGGTAGACCCACAACTGGAACCATGATTGAAAGTGGCAAATGCCAACAATTCCTGCCTTCAAAAGCCTTGTCACACCTTCCTCCTTCAGAGCTGCCCTGTGCCCTCAGTATGACTTTTCTCGCTTGGAGGACCATAGTGGGCCCTTACAAAAAGATCTCTTTGCTTTCTGAATTTGGCCGTAAATATCCTGAGGTTCTTTTAATGAGCTCTGATTTACAAAGTTCCCCAGGGCTGGCTTCCCCGTCATTCATTCATTCATTCATTCAGTAAATATTACGGGTGTTTACATGTTTCAAGAACTGCTAGATGCTGGGGATGCAGGAAATGAACTAGACAGACTCAGTTCCTTCCCTTGGACTCTTACAGTTTAGTGAGAGAAGATAGATGTTAAGACAAGTAAGATGTAATTACAAATTGTAATACGTGTCATATAGCAAAAGAACACTGTCTGTTGCCTGCTGCTGGAGGGAAGAGATAGGAAAGGAGGGGTGTGTGTCGGGGTGTGTGTGTGTGTGTGTGTGTGTGTGTGTGTGTGTGTGTGTCTGTATCTGTATGTGTGTGTGTGTGTGTGTGAGAGAGAGAGACAGAGAGAGAGAGACAGAGAGACAGAGAGATATCAGAGGAGCAGAAGAGTTTCAGAATAGATTAAATTAGTAAAATGTCTTGTAGGTTAGGTGTTAAGCCAGAGTTTCAAGGAGGGATTTGTCATCGAGATTGCTAAGAACAGTTTCAGTGAACTCTTGAGAGAGACAGGGAGGAAGTCAGAAGGCAGCACATTCAGGAGAGAACAGAGGATGAGGTAGAAATGCCATTTTACTATTCTTTCACAGAGGACTACTCTGCAAAGGAAGAGGTACTAGGACAATGGCCTGAAAGAATTCCAGTGTCTGAATTTAACAGAGAAGGCTACAATGCAAAAGACAGTCCTTGAAAAGCAGGGACTCAATAAATATTTGTAGGTTAAATCAACAGGCTGAGGTAAGACAAGGAAATTTTATGTATATTATGAAGAGAAGTGGAGAGGTTCTAGAACACAGATGGGAAAATTAGTCTTGCAGAGACTAAAGGCACACCTTACTCCTCGAGGTGGAGTGTGGAGGAAGGAGCCAAAGTTGAATGAGTTCATAGCTGAGGATCTCAGCTCATCCAGGCGAGGAAGACTAGGATGAGCCGCATTTGGCTAGAGTTTAGCTGTAACAGTGGAAGAGGCCAGAAAACAGCAGCTGTCAAGTACTCATACTAGGCATCAAATAAGAATAAGTCCAGACAAAAGACACTAGGATCCTTAGAAGCTAGGGATTAACAGCCACAATAGTGTTCCTATACTTAAGGGGAACACAAGAAAGAGTTCTAGGAAATGCCACTGAGTCCTTACGCCTCATCAGAGAGGAGGACCCAGAGGGAAGTTTGACATTCACACTAAAGGATGCTCCAGGGATGGGGGAGAGAAGGCACTGGGAGACAGGGAAGGAGGGGGGAAAGGAAGGGGAAAAGAGGGGAGGGAGCAAGGGGGTCCAGGAAGGGATGGAAGGAGGGAGGGGACCAGGGTACCTATTAAGTTTGTATGAGCGGAAATAAGTAAATATATATATAAAAAGAGAACGAGTCCAGAGTTGAGACTGCAAACAGGGAATCCTGGTTCTTGACCAGGTAAGACCACACCACTGAAGAAAGAAACATAATTTTTTTCTGGGGGGGGGGGATGACACTAAGGATGGATCTTAAAGCCTCATGCATGCTGGGTAGGTTCCCTACTAGCCGCCTCCCCAATCCTATTGGTACTTTTTATTTCGAAACAGGGTGTTATTAAGTTGCCTAGGTTGGTCTTAAGCGTTCTACCTCCCTGCTTCAGACTCCTTAGCTGGGATCATAGGTCAAATTATCAAGCCCAGGGTGGAAATGGACTTTCAGTCACAGGTATACCAAGCAAAGATAATTGCTGGTATGAATTCTAGGATAGGATACTGTTGTTCCTTGGGTAACTTATTCTGCTGATTTAAATTTGCATTAACTATCATTAGTACAGTTTGGGTAAGTCTAAGTTAAATCATTACTAGGTGTGTGTGTGTGTGTGTGTGTGTGTGTGTGTGTGTGTATGTGTGTGTGTGTAAAAGTGCACGCATGTGCTCTGCGTAAAGGCACATGCCTATAATTCCAGCATTTCAGAAGTACAGGCAGGAAGTTGGGATCTTGACGGGCCTGGCATGCATAGCAAGCTCAAGGCTACCTAGTGAGATCTTGTCTTAAATTTAAAAAATAATACTAGGGCGCCTGCCCCTCACGATACTCATGTCTGGAGTCCGTGAGTTCTTTTCCAGCTCCTTGCCCCTCATAGATTCTGTGCCTGAAGTCCGTGAGTTCTCCAGGGCACCCTTGCTCCTCATGGTAATCCACGTCTGGAGTCTGTGAGTTTGTTCTTTCTCTCCTATAATAAACTAGTCCAGGTAATTCGCTTTTGAGGTTCTTGTACAATTAATTCTTTTGTAGCTTTTAGATAACTGGCATCTCTATCTTACTGTCTCAGTCACATGTCATTTCTGTTGGGAACATTCAAAGCGCTCTTTGCTAGTTGTTTAGAAATTCTGCAGAAGTGAAGATGAGAGTGTTGGTATAGGCGGGAGAGGGAAAGGGATGATGCTCCACTGGATCCTGATGCAGGCTGGAGATGGTAAGGGATGCTCCATTGGGTCCTAGCTGGAAAGAGAGGTTATAAAGCCGGTCGGAGGTGCCAGGAACAAAAGAAGAACAGCATGCACTGGAGGGTGGAAAAGCAGGTTTTTAAAAAACAACAGGAGATCAGATCCAGGAGAATTCTCGGAGATGAGCTGGAAAAATATCATCTTCCCATAATTTGCACATAGTTATTGTATAATACTGTCTTTGAGTAATCAGTCAATGTAGCAGGAGTATTTTTGAAGAGTTTTCTGTACACAGGTCTATGTGAATATAGTGGGCAGGCTTGCAGGATGTGGACTGCATTTATTCAGTAAGTGGTGTGTTTTGAGTATAGGTTAGACAGGCTCCAATGATGTCACGTTGGGTCTCCCCAACGGGCACTTGATCTAGTTTCTGCTCTCACCAGCCAACAGGGGCAAGGCCCCCTGCTGTGTACTTGACCTCCTTGCCTTTTCTCTTTGTGGTTTTTTTTTTTTTTTTTTGGTGGGGGTGTCTTACAGGTCTCTTCTCGCCTCTGAAGAGTCTGGGGAGGAGGAGGAGGAGGAGGCCTTCCAGAAGAAAAGTCCTGGATTCTTAACCGCAGCTTCCGTCCTGGCCAAGGAGGCGCTGCCCATCGTGAAGGTGGACAGGTACCTGAGTGAGATCGACTTCCTTTACCTCAACGTGGCTCCTGGTAGGCACTTTAGGTATGAGCTGCAGCCCAAGCGCTCTGTGCTATCCTCTCCCAGAATCCTCCCGTGCTGTCTTCCTTGTTTTTTTTTCCCCTCTGTTCATTCCTCTCTCCCATTCTTCGTCCATATACTCCTCTTTGTTCCCTTTACTCTCATAGTCTTAATTATGCTTTTTTTTTTCACCACCCCTCCCCTTTCCTTTTGTTTTGTTTTGTTTTCTAGAAGGAGGAAAACATTTGGTCTTGGCCCCAGGAACAAATTTAGTAACAACCACCTTCAACTCCAGACCAAGAGTCACATATTTAAAACCTTAGCATCGAGGAATCTTCTATCTTTCTACAAGCATCCTGGCTCAGAATCCTCTTTCTTTTGAGATCTTCTTCTTGGTCTTTTTTTTTTTTTATGTCCGAGACTGTAAAAACAAGCTTCCTCCTGCCATATCACTTGGAACATTCGTTCACTCTCCCTCATTAGATCCCAATCTTGATTTCTTCTTCTGTGGAGGAGACCCCAGGGCTTCACAATGCCAGTTAAGAGCTCTTCCACTGAGCTGCACCCCAGCCCTCGCTCATTATGCCCTGCATCCTTGCCTCTTCCAGACCCTTCCCAGATCCTGGTAGCCTCAATGAAAGTGTCAACGTGCATGTTCACGTCTCACCATCTCTGAAACTGTGATGTGTTTTACATCTGGGTAGGGGAACATGATGGAAGCATTTTAAATCATTTTTAAAATTTTACTTATTTGACAGAGGGAAAGAGAAAGAGAGAGAGAGAGGGAGAGAGAGAGAATATACATGTCATAGCATATGGGTTGAGACAGAGGACAACTTTCAGAAGTCAGTTCTCCTCTTTTATCAGTGTGCTTCCAGGATTTGCAAGTGGTACTTTATCTGCTGAACTACCTTGACAGTCTGCATTTTTAAATATTTTATTTATTTATTTACTCTGTGTTGTGTGTGTGTGTGTGTGTGTGTGTGTGTGTGTGTCTCTCAGAGGGCACCGTGTGTGTCTCTGTGAGGACCAAGGGTGACTTCGGGAATCATCCTCGATTGCTTCTACCTCCTTCTTGCTTCACTCTGGGATTTCCCAGGCTCCGCCCACTAGAGCCAGAAGTGCAGACTGCCACCATTTGGGCCTGGCATTTTTTACATGAATTCCAGAATATGAGGTTGTTCAAAAGACTAAATTCTGAGTCAAATCCATCTATACGAGGTAGACCTTTAGTCTGAGTGAAATGGCTAGATCTAGTCTGTGTGGCTACCTTTGGAATGTCAAAAGCGTTGGAAGTACTAAGAGGAGGGATACTCATTCTGTACAGTCATGTGATTGAGGTACTTTGGATTGTTGCCAGGAATTTTTTTAAAACTTTATTTATTTATTCATTCATCCATTGTGCGTGTGTGTATGTATCAGAGGGCACATGTGTCTCTGTGGAGGCCCAAGGGTGACTTCGGGAAACATCCTGGATCACTTCCACCCCTTCTCCAGCCTGCATTTTTTAAAAAATGTATTTGTTTGTTTGTTTTTGCATTCATGCATGTGTGCATTTGTGGAGACCCAAGGCTGACGCTGGAAATCATTCTGGGTTGCTCTCCCTCCTTATTGCTTTGCTCTGAGGTGCCCAGGCTCTGCCTTTCAGGGCCGGAAGGGCAGCTGCCGCTGTGGGATCTGGACTCTGAACTCAGAATCTTCTGCTTTGGAGGCAGAGGCTTAACCCCAGAGCCATCTCTCCAGCCCTCCAGCCTGCATTTTTAATCTTAGCTTTTTATAAAATAATTCTGCCGCTTACACCCGGTGATGGGACGCCAAATCTCTAAAGATGCAAGCACCTCAGAACAGACTTGGTGCCTTTTTCTTCTCGTCTATCCTTGGCTTAAAGGCCTCCATATCTGAGCAGTTTCTGTACTGTGGGGGTCAATTCTGCGCTCCTGCTCCTTTCTTCTGCCTCTTTCATCTCCCCCAACCCTCTTGGGTCCCTTCATGAAATGTCCACAAGTCCCTTTGTTTCTCAGGGCCAGAACTTTATTATTTTTTACACAGGCCCTATGACCTGGTGGTGGTGCCGCCCAACAAGGTGGACCGGGAGTACTACGTCTTCTCTCCCTTTGGGATCCTGCACGTGAACCCCGACGAGGGCAATGAGATCCTGACGATGGGCACTTGGCACCGCCACACTGTCCTCTGGCACGAGCTCCAGCGTATCCCATTCTTTAAATATTATCTCTTACGGAAAACCTTTACCCGGTGGGTGATACTGGGGGTGGGGTTTGATGAGCGAACGGGTGCGGCGAGCCTGTTGTCACTCACCTCTGCTCTGTAGCTGGAAGAAGACCATGCGGCTGCATGGGCTGCATCGGATCCGGACTTTCCTGAGGAATCATCTGCTCACGGCTGTGCCCCATTTTGGAGCCGCGTTGCTCCATATCAGCAGGTGAAGTATTAAAAACACAAATTTAGTGGATCATGTTTTGCATGGGTCTGTATTTGGGGGTCCATGCGTGCATGTGCATGCATGTATGCACATGTATACATTTTTCACATGTGTGTGGGTACACCTGTGTTATGTGTGCATGTGGAGATCCCAGTGGACATCAGGTATCTCCTTCCATCATTTTATACTTTTTTATTATTCTGGTAGGCTCTCTCTCAATTGAACCTAGAGCCCACCAGTTGACTAGTAGAGCTAACCAGCTTACTCTGGGATTGCCTGTGTTTGCTTCTGAATTCTGGGATTCCACCTAAACGATTTTTAAAAAAATTTTATTTACTTATTTATTCATTCATTCATTTATTTTGCATATGGTGGGGGGGGGCACTGTATGTCCCCTGTGGAGGCTGCTTCTACCTTCTTTTTTGTTTGCTGGGGGATTTCCCAGGCTCCACCCACCAGAGTCAGGAGTGCAAACTGCTGCTATTTCCACCTGGTGTTTTTACGTGGGACCTGGGATCCAAACTCAAGACCTTCTGCTTGGGAGGCAGAGTCTTAACCCCTGAGCCGTCTCTCGAGCCCTTTACTACCTTTATTCATTTGACTAAACTCTAGTCCTCCTGCTTGTGAGGCAAACACTTTACCCAGTGAGCAGCAGTGTTAGTTAGCTTCCTCTCAAAGAGTTAAAGTCCTGTAAGTTACAAGTCACCAGCTTGCAGTCACCAACACTAAACACACACAAACACCAAGAAACAAAAACAGAGCCAGAGATAGCCACCTTCCCAGCCCATCTTCATCGACTGTCATGGCTTGAAATGTGCGTGTCCCCCACAGGTTCATAGATTTTACTATTTGGGAAAGTCGAGGCATCTTTAAGAGGTGGAGCCTTGCTGGAGGAAGGCGGTCATGGGGTGGGCCTTGAGGTTGGTTAGCTCCACCCTACTTCAGTTAGTGAGTCTGCTCTTGAGCTTGCAGTGACCTAGGCCTCAGCCAGCCACACCTTTTCCCATAAAGGACTGTATCTCCCCTCTGGAATTGTAAGCTGAAAAAAAATCTCCTTTTTTTTCCCCCTTAAGTTGCTTGACTATGGTTGTTCTCTCACAGCCTCAGATAAGAGTAACCCGTACAAAAACTGTCTTAAATTCATGGTGTGGTAATGCATGTTTATTATTCCAGCATTCCAAAGCCCTGAGGCAGGAGCATAAAAATTTTGAGCCTGGCTTGGGCTACATAGCAAACCTTATCCTGTTTTTTAAAATGATTTTATTGTATGTGTATGCTTGCAGATTATATATATGAAGGTCAGAGGACAACCTTGTGGAAATCAGTTCTTTCCTTCCACCTTTATGTAGGTTTCAGGGATTGAATTCAGGTTATCTATCAATTTTGTGTAGCAAGCACCTTTACCCACTGATCCTATCTCTGGCTCTATTTTTGTTTCTTGGTGCGTGCGTGCGTGCGTGCGTGCGTGTGTGTGTGTGTTTAGTGTTGGTGACTGAGCCTTGCAAGTTTATAACTTGAACTTGCAGGACTTTAGCCCTTCGAGAGGAAGCTAACACTACTGATTACTGGGTGCATTGCAGTCTTTGTGAACTTTGTGAACGTGTGCCCAGGCAGGGAGCAGATCAAAGGAGGGGAGGGGGCCGTGATGCCAACTCGGACAAGCTTGTGCTTTGATTCCAGGCTTTTGCAGGAGCTTCAGTCTGTGTCCTGGCTTCCCAAGGAACAAGATCGTTGCTATGAGCTGCCGGAACTGCAAAAGGCTCTAGTCAAAAAGAATCACAAGGCTCTGTGCTTGCTTCGGCACTGTCTGTATCTCTGCATCTCCATTCTTCATCTGGTAAGAGGCTCCAAGTTATGGTGAACCTTCTCTGCTGGATCTGTTTCTGAACTCCATTCTCTCCATTATTCTATCTCTGGTTTTTGTCAGTGCCACACTGACTTAATTATTACAGCCTTATGATAATGCTTTATATCTGGCGCTGTATTCTATTGTTAATAGATTTGGAGCAAAAAGAACTGTGTTTTCAGATGGTGATTTTCAATCATTACATCCAGGCTTAAACACATCTTTTTTTTTTCTGAGGATTTAAGACAGAGTTTAAACATTAGAGGAGAAAAGAAAGGAACTCACGCACATGCAATCTGTCAGGGGGAAGGGAACCATGGAGAACTCATGGAGTCCTTAATCAAAATAGGAAAACCATTACCATCAACTATTGTTGCCTTTGAAGAATAAGTTTGTTTCTGTAGAATGAAAATCTATACTTCACAAGTTGCTGAGCATAATAGAGAGCTGGGGGCTTGGTCCTCAGCGTGACGTCGATGCTGCCCCCGTCAGCCTGAGGAACCATTGCAGAAGAGGGGGCGGAATGAATGTAAGACTCCGATGACAGGAAAAAGTGTAAGTTTGGTACTGGGAAGTACTTTGGAGCTTCTTTTCTATCAGCCATTCAGCTGATTATTGCTAGTTGTATAAAATCCACTTTTTGTTGTGTTTTTTAATTATAATTTTTAGTGTCGTATACATGAATATAGTGAATTTGTAATATTTTCATCCCTTAATTCCCAACCACACTCCCCCCCTTTAACCTTTATGGCCTTTCGTCTCCTCTGCCAGACTCCCTCCTATTTTCCAGTCTTTTCACTTATTCGACCCACTGCGTTCCAACTTATTTACTTTGGATGACATGTGATTGACTTGATTCGTGCTCCCGCAAACATCCTAGATCAGTGGGTACGCTACTGGGAAAGCGTCTTCCCTTTCTGCCCCATTAGTCCTCCTCAGTCTCTCAGGGAGGCTGATCTTTTAGATCTTTAGATCTTTCCCTTTCCACTGTGAGATGTTGATAGGACAATTACCGAGTGGCTCTTGTGAAAATATACCTATCTGCCATGAAAGCATGTATACCCTAGCCCTGTCATGTCCGGGGATAATGTCTGGCCCACCACTGTCCCAGTTCAGGCTCCTAACCACCCTCTCTTCCTCGATGTTCCCAGAGCCTTGGGGTGGAGGTAGAAGGGGTTTAAATGTCCTGTTTAGGGCCATGCAGTCCATAGTCATTTATTTTCTGCATTTTAGCCAGTTGTGCTTTTCTGTGGCAAACACCTTCTGTGCAGGAGGCATCAAGACTGAGTGCTGAGGGCTTCTCTAGTCTGTGGGTATAATAACAGGTGTTTAAGAGACAGTTTGATGTGGAATCTTCATAGCTAAACAGTCACAGTCTGCACTTCCACTGGGACCTATGCCCTCTCATAGATTCTTGTTCTATAAAATACTTCTCATCACACTTCCCAATCCAATCAAGAAGCGGTTATCTAGAATACAAGAAGACAGTTTCAAACAATGCTTTTACTTTTTCATCCAGCGTGTGAGGTATCTGCTCATCAAGCATTTTCACCTTTCCAATTTTTTTCAAATGCCTGGTGTCCATGAAAGAGTCACTGAGTTCCTTGGCCACTTCCTGTGTATTTGTAAGAGCCGATCGCTACTAATTGGTTGGTGTCAACTTCCAATGGGTTCCAGTTTCCTTTGCAAGAAAATTCCTTAGACAAAAATGTGTTGTTGATGTTGAGTCGTCTTGACTGCTTTCCAATGCTTTACTGCTTTTGTGAACTCAAATAAGAGAACTGCTCAAATTTGCTTTTTTGTCTAACACTATTTCCATAGTCTAAAATAAATATAAAATAAACGAGTAGTAATTTACCAGTCCAAAAAAAAGCAGGAAGTATGCAATTAAAATGATGTATAGCATTTATTAATAAAGTATTCTAATATCGTCAGATTTTGTGTGTGCGTGCGTGCGTGCATGTGCGTGCATGTGTGTGTGTGTGTGTTTGCATGTAGGTACCTGTGTGTGAGACCATGTGTACAAGAGGGCACTTAAATGTGTGTATGGCTGGGCAGGCCAAGGGATGATTCCATTGGGAATCATCTTGGATTGCTCTTTCATCTTATTGCTTTGTTCTGATCAAATAGCAAATTTTAATCATGCAAACACTGCAATTACTTTTGCACCAACCTAATATGTCTTTTATTTTGTATCTTCTCTGGTCACAATAAATTTCTGAAACCAATCTCTACTTTAAAAAAGAAAAAAGGGTATTCCATACACATCTAGGTTCCAGGTTCCAGAGCAAAGATCTTGCTGTCTGCAAGGCCAGCAGGTGGCTAGTTTACTCTCCGTCCTTCTGTCTCCAATAAGTACCCCCTCTTTCTACCCTGAAAGGTCCACGAGGACACATACCATATGCAACAGGGGTTACAGGAGCGAGTGGAGAACTGGAACCGGATCAGGAACAGCCAAGGCTCCATATACCTTCAAAGGTTACTATGCCGGCAGCTGGAGAAGAAACTAAGGCAGGCAGAGACCTGGCTGCTGAAGCTGGGGAAGTTTGCCCGAGTGGTGGACTACATGATCTGCCAGACCGTTGTTTCCATCTTAGAAGATGACATAACTTCTTTTGTGGCCGACGTTCTACAAGTGAGGTGGTGGGGGGAGGAGGGAAAGTGATTCAGGGTCAGGTTGGGGGATGTTATCTTACATCTGGCCCTGAAACCTCTCCTGATCCTTTTTTATAGGCCCCAAGGCAAAACCCCTTTCTGTCTTCGAAGCTTGTTTTCAATGACTGTAGCCAGATGTGTCCTCTGCCTTCTGTTGAAACTATGATCCAGACCCTAACCAAGGGCCTACAGTCTGTTAAAACCTCTGCCCTGCAGGTATCCCAGATCGGGCTGGGAGCTGGCTGTGGGAATGCTTAGTTACTCTCAGAGAATCACGAGTTCTTGACCTGGTTAGAATTTCATTGTCTTTTCATTTCCACTCCATCTCTGATCCTGGTGTGAAGACCATACAATCTGCAGCGTCGAGGACCACCAAAGATTTCCAGTGTTCTCCAGGTATTTAAGGAGACAGAGCCAGGAACGGGAGTGGGAGTGAGGGGGAATGGGTGGGGAGGGGGGGTTATGTAGACTAAAAGGAAAAAATTTCATAAGAAGTAGATGGGAGAGTCAACTCTCACAAGTCAGGTCTTAGATGTAGCTCCGACCTGTGTAATATGCATGTTTTGGGGGAGATAGGCAAGAGGTTTGTTCACTTCATATTTACATATATGTGTGTATATGTAGCAAGTAGAATCTGAGTACATTGTTTCCTGGTTCACTCAAAACTCCTAAGTTTTTCTCGAGTGCAGTAGCTGCATTTTATCTATGTTGAATTTGATTGCTAAGTTGACAGTGTAACATGTTGAGAGCTCAGTATACGTTTCATGCCATGTAGAGTAAATCAGTATTATTTAGATATTAATCCTCAGATTTGATAACTTCCAGATAGAAGCTATACCTTCACACTTCCTTTATTCACAATACTAACTGTGGGGGCTTTTGGGAAAGCCTCCCACCTCAGAATAATAAGGGATACAAAGTCACACCAAAACCAGCACATAATATATAAAGGAGATTTATTGTCAACCAAGCAGGAGGATAAAATAGCAAGCAGGAACAAACAAAGAAGCAGAGAGAGAGAAGAGGGAAGGAAAGAAGCAGACAAATAGAGAAACAGTGAAATCTAGTTTTGGGGTCTCTTATAGGACACAGTCATGTGACCAGGATGAGAAGGGGGTTTGTCTGGGGTGGGTGTCCTAGGTAGAATGTGACAGTTTATCTTAGTTGCAGGTGGACTGGGGCTGTGGAACTGTCATGTACATGGTAGGGGGGGAATGGGGGGGCAGCCTGAGTCATTCTGTGTTAACATGCCTAACATCTAACACTACCGTTGTCACAAGAACTATTAAAAGCATGAGATGCTTTTTAATTTTCCCACTCAATTGGTATGTTTTAAGATTAAGGTAAAGTTAATTCCAGGAAATCACTGGAAAGGAGAAAAGAGGGTCTTTGAAAGGAAGCCTTTTATAAACAAATCATATATTCTTAAGTGTATCTAGTAAGTTTTGAACCTGACACCTAACTGAACTTGAAACTTAACAGAAACGTGATTACTTGATTGCATTTTCTTGGTTTTAAAACTGCAGAAAATTTCCAGTAAGACTATAGTCAATATCTACAAAAATCAGGCTATGTTTTGATATTTTCCCTACCGTGCGTGCTAGTAGCTGAACCCAGCGTCTTATTCACCCTTAAGTTCTACCACCTCCTGTTAGTCCTTCTGTCCCTTTAGATAATTTTACTTCCACTTTTATGTCATAAAATAAATGATTTTAGGTATTTCTATACAATCTAGGAGTAAAACATTAAAGGAAACGTGGAAATTGTCTTTTTGAGACAGTCTAATCAAAATATAACTAATAATCTGTTAATGGATTAAACTTACTTTAGTCATGTTCTAGTTTTTGCTGAAGGCTCATGCTTTGTGACACTTTTTCTGGGGAGACGCCACACGACTGTCTATCCACCCCAGATTGAAGTTTGATGACAGACCAAAACAAAAAATAAAACACTAGGGTCCAACCTGATAAACCGATGAGTTTTTCAGGGTTACTTAAAGGAGTCAGGATGAGGGTTACTGACCGGAGCAAAGATGACTCATAAACAACTACACCCCCATAAAGGGGCTTTTTCACTACCTGGAAGGAGAAACCCCCACCCTCACCCGAAGCTTATTAGTTTCAGGAACTTCCTGAACCCAACAAGTTATTTTATCTGCTGAGAATTCCTCCAGGATGGGATGTTTCAATTTACTGGGACAAGGTCTAAGATGCGTTAGGCTGTGCCCAGAGGAAAAGTGCCATCCAACTCCCTGGGGGCTTTACTCACTAATTCACTAATCTGGTCTTTCTCAATCAACTTGTTAGTCAATAGCACGGCATTGGATTTTGTGATGGCTAGGCAGGCTTTATGTGAAATAAGTGTTGAAAAATGTCAGTTTTTAAAAAGTACATCGTTTATTTATTTATTTGAAAGACAGAGCTCAGATATTTGTAGAGAGGTCGGAGGACAACTTTCAGAAGTTGGTTCTCTTCTTCAACTATGTATTCTCCAGGGTTTGAACTCAGCTCTCCAAAAACCTTTACCCATGAGACATTTTGCCAGCCCAACCATAAAACTTTTTACTGGAAGAATGGAGTTCATAGTTACTGAAATTAGAACGTCATAGGAAGAGAGAATTCAGAGTTCATTTGTGGCCTTGTTGAAGTTGAGTGAGTATTAGATATCCAAGTAGAGATGTGGAGTAGGCAGTAGCTTAAGTGAGGTTCAATGAAGAGAGACTCAGGCTAGGACAGATGTGAGAGCAAATCAATAGTGCTTAAAACCATGAAGCTGGGTGAGCTACAGAGAATGAGCACACAAGAGCAGATGCTCTATATAAACTATATAGTTTATATACATATATATCTGTATGAACTATACAGTTAAGTATATATAAGATGGATCTCTGAACGTTTTGATGGCCTTTTTGAAAAAAGTTTCTTTTCATGTGCATGTGCATATGGGGTGCATGCGTGTGCATGTGTTTATATGTGGATGAGTGTGCATGCGTGTGCAGGTATACCTTCACATGGCGCATGCACACGTGGAGGTCCAGGGGTGATATTGGGAATTATCCTCAATCGCTCGTCCACCTTATTGTTTTGAGCTTGCCATTAAGAACTAGTTCGGCTAGCTAGCTTCCCCTGGAGACTTCCTGGTTCTGCCAACGTGCCAACCCAGTTTTTTTAATGAGCTATGGGCATCCAAACGTTGGTCCTTTTGCTTGTGCAGCAAGTGCTTTAACTACTGAATCATCACAGCTCTTTTTGAAAAAAAAAAAAAAAAAAGAAATAGTAGTAGTTTAGGAAAAGTACTGATCTTAGCAATTAACCAGTTCCTGACATGTTAAGGAGAAGCCAGGTCCAGATGCGGACGGATACACTCAAGCAGCATCTCCTCCCGCCTTTCCTGTCTTCTACACAGCCTGGAGTGCTGCAAGCCGCACTTCCCAGTCCCTTTGCAGCTTGGTTTCCCATGCGATTTAGGGATCCACCAAATTAGATGCCTGCATGACGACAATTGGAAAGGCAGGACATGTCTTCCACTCTGCAGAGCGCACCTAGCAGAGGTAGCAGCTTTGTAGCTGGTGATGTGGTAATGACAGCCCCACTTCCAGTCAGCCTGGAGTTGATTTTCCAGATTGAATTACCTCTGAAACCCATTTAATAAGCTGTAAAAATTCCCTTCCTGCTTATTCTAGGTAAATTTTGCTCTTTGCATGCCATTGCTAACACATAATTCCTCCCATGTGTCTGCCTGCCATGCGTATGGTATAGATGTTTGTGTGAACTCGGCAGTAGGGAATGTGATGTGTGGGCACACCCAGGATGGAGAAAAAGGCTGTATGTGGGGGCTGTGGGAGAGGCTCACAGACAATCATATCATGTGCTGCCCTAGAAAATGAAGACGATGATGCAGAATTCCTGGTGCCCAAGTTCCAGGGAAAGCCCAGCGATGCTGTCCGCCTCTTCTGTGGTCCAAGTGTAGGACTGGTGTGGCCCTGGAAAGCTCACACAATTTCTAATGTCCTGGAGGTCCGTGGCCACCGGCTGCGGTGCCAGTACTTGCCCCTCGATTATGATAAGATGCAGGAGGACTTGGACAACAATGGCCGAATCCAGCAGGCACTGACCACACAACAGATCCTGCTGGAGGTGAGAGCAGAGGTGGACGGCAGGCTGTGCCCGCCAGCAGTTCCCGCGGCAGCCACGGCCTTGGCCTGAGAGCGTCTCCTCTACCTGTAGGACATGCTGCAGGAGGTGCAAGAGTTCTGCGAACAGCATCAGTGGGTAGCAGACATTTACAGCTTCCTGCAAGCCTGGGACCCTGGGAAGATAGCAGACTTGAAAGGCCATCCCATCAAGGACTATGTAGTCGTGGTGAGCGAGATCAAAGATTGTCAGGGCCGAGTTGCCAGGATACCTGTCCGGTTGCTGACAAAAGGCAGGTTGCTGCTGCTGAGTTGCCTTGAGTTAAGGACAGACTTAGGTAAGTACTCCCTAGCCTCCTTCCTTCCTTCCTCTCTCTCCCTCCCTCCTTCCCTCCCTCCCTCCCTCCCTCCTTTACATCGACCCAGTCTATCTCCAACCTAGAATATCCTTCGGGGCAATCCCTGCTTTGAAGCCTCCCCAAACCCTAGGCCCGGCTCCTTTCCATTGCCATCAAAGGGATCGCTAACAAACAGACAGCTCTGTGGGGGCTCCATTCACTCCCTCTGCTCCACAGGAATCACGTTCCTGATGCTCAACCCTTTATTCTTGTGGTGTGGCCACAGTTTAAGCCAAACCTGAAGATGCTTAGCCTGTTCTTGGGCTACTGAGTTCCGTTTCTTCTCAAGAGATTCTCAAAAATCTAGGGTTCCTCTTCCATGAATGTAGCAACAGCAAAATTCCTGCCCCAATTCACATGCATAAAAGCTCGTTCTGACTATCCTTCCCTCCCTCTGTAGTGGCAGAAGAGAATAAATCTTTCCAATTAGTGAGCATTTTTTTCGCTGACAGCAGCCACTTTGATTCAGTTGAGTCTGCTTGGGAATTGCTGATTCATGGCTTATATGCATTCTCAAGTACTCTCTGCTCCCTCTCCTTCCCAAGAAACCATGGTAACACTGACTTGTCTAACCGTCTAACTGGGGTGTGTTCTCCTGGCCCGGTAGGGTTACAGAGGGTCTACTTTTTCTGGCTCAGCTCTATCGTGGCTCTTATTGGCACAGAACATCCTTGGGGGTTTAGTGAACATCTCCTGTAGTCTCTCTTATGTTGGCATTTACTTTATGGTCCCTCACCACCAACACAGAAACCCTGTTCAGGCCCACTAGCTGTCAGTCTTCTTCTGTCTTTGTATCTCTTGCTGTTTGGAATCTAGAAACTTGTAAGCATTGAACGTGGTCCCCTTTCTTGCCATAGAACCTCACACTACAGTTTCGACTCAGCGATGACCATTTCTTGTCAACACAGGACATCCTGTGGCCTCTTCCCACAATTCCATATTTTTTAAAAAAATGGAACTGGGATCTGGAGAAATGTCTCGGGCGGTTGACTCTTGCCTCGAAAGCAGAAGGACCTGAGTTCGGATCCCAGATCCCACATAAAAACACCAGGGGGAAATGGTGGCTGCCTGTACTTCTGGCTCTGGAAAGCAGAGTCCGAGAAACCCCAGAACCAAACAGAAAGGAGGTAGCGCAATCCAGGATGGTTCCCGAAGACACCACTGGACCTCCACCGGCACACACAGTTCTTTGGATACACACACACACACACACACACGCACACGCACACGCACACGCACACGCACATACATATACCCACAGTGCATGCAAGTATGCACATACAAAAATAAATAAAAAGGAACTAAAGAGAATGCTGCTGTCTGTCTTCTCCTCAGCCCTGCCAGGCCCAGGCCCCACTGCTGGTGTCCCAGAGTCTCTGAGAGCTTCGAGTTGCACCCTTTCTCCCCTCCATAAGACGGGCAGCTCCTGCTGCTGTGAACCTCCGAGTGCCCAGACTGGGAGCTGCCCTTTGGCAAGGCCCATGGAGAGATGGCTGAGAAGCCACTGGTTGTTTAGGAAATTAGGAGGTTGTTCTGATCCGCACCCCGACCCCGGGGAATGGCAGTTACTGATCAGTAGTCGCATTATCTGCTTCTGGACCTGACACCCCTGCCCCCGGCCTGCTTTCCTTACGAAGCTAGGGGCCTTGGAACTGTCCTGAGCAGACGGTTTGCACGCTTCTGTGCACTGATAAAACTTCTGACTCTTGGGCAGCAAGGCGGAAACGAGGCCAGCCTCTCCGACTAGTCTTCTTTCTTCCCGGCCCTGTTTCAGGCAGGCTTCGCTCTCTCTAACTTGTTAGCTTCTTGATCTTAGTCCAGGATCAGCTGGCCCCTCCAGAGGAGGAGACAGAGGGAAGGATGAGCCTCTTTGAGTCCCGGCTCTGTTTTTCCCTTGCTCCGTGGCCTTAAGGTCGCTGAGCTTCCACTTCCTTGTGTGTAGCTGAGCCTGCTAATGCAGTCACCAGCAGAGTCAGGAGGATTCCCTGGGGCCATGTGCAGTACTGGCAGCGCTAAGCTGCCTTTCTCCTTTTATCTTAGCACCTCGTGTCTGCCTTTACCTTCCTGCTATCATGTAACCTCGTAACCGCTCCTTTTCTTCTTGAGCTCCGTGGAACAGTGGATGGGAGACTTACATTCTCGTGATTGGCCTCACTCCACCATCTCTTCCATCTGTTGTATCCAACCTGTCCCCACATCCTTTCCTTTCTTCTCCCTGGTAATATCTCAAATCTTTTCCCAGTCCATTTCCAGGTCCCCAAACTAAGGCGCCCTGATGGTTCATTAGCTATTGCTCCTCTGTGCCATACGGTGTCGCTGTTGCTCTCCTGTCCACCTTCTGCCTGGTCCTGCTGGTCCAAAAGCATGGCCTAGCTACAGACAGGAGGGACTGCTCGGCTGAGGTTCCTTTGTAGGTGTTTATCAGCCTCATCCTTGGCATCCAGTTCCCTTGGTTACCTTTTCCAAGTCCCTTTGGGCCATGAGCAATATATCTCAATTTCCTTTCTGCAAACTCACTATTCCCTTGCCAGTTACAGAGGTATTAGTAAAGGATAGAGGTTATTCTTTGTGTAACATTATTATATATACAATAAGATAATATAATTATATTATACTTTATAATAATATATCTATACAACATGCTACATGTATATGATTCTATTTAACTCTTTTTTATATGCACTTGTGTTTATAACTTAAGACACTATTGAGTAAAGCAAAACTCCCTGAGTAGGACCCTTGCTCTACCGTGGTATAATGCTGAGCAAGTTACTTTGCTTCTCAAAGTTAGTTTATAAAGTCAGTACTTCCTTCAAAGGAAATCTATGGGGGCAAAATGGGTTGATATGGAGTTGGTAAGATTGCTCAGCGGGTAGAGGCACTTGTTGCTAACCTTGATGACCTAAGTTCAATTCCTGCACCATGTAGGTGCAAGAAAAGATTCCTATAAGTTGTCTTCTGACCTCCATATGCATGCGCGCGCGTGCACACACACACACACACACACATACACACACACACACAGATACACAGACACACGCACACACTAAATGATTGTCAAAACACTTTCAAATGAATTAATGTAGATAGAGTACTTAAAATAACATCTTGTATCTAATAAGCACTCAATACTGAATTTTGTGATATACCATATTTTGGTGCTCTGTGCATATTTTATACCTCTAAGCTTAAGGAAAGTATTTTTAAAATATTTTATTCCTTTATTGAAAGAGAGAGGTGGGGTATATGTCGCAGGTCAGAGGACAGCTTTCAGAAGGCGGTTTTGTCCTTCCAGGTGGCTCTAGGGATCAAATTCTGATCTCCAGGTTTGTGCTCAAGCACTTTTACCACTGAGCCATCTCACCAGCTCAAAACTCTCACAGCACGTCAGTTCAGATGGCATCTTTTTTCTTTTCAATTGGCAAATGAAACAACGATGTGCTCTAATTGTCAATGTCTTAGATTTGATGAGGTGTAAGATGTGGATGTTACTCCTGCTCTTTGACACAGTGCAGGTTGTTTACCTTCCCCGAGGTGGATTCCAGGATTATTATCTAACCTTTTGCATCCACCCAAGCTACTGTCCTTTAATTCATAAAAACAAAAGATGAGCCAAGGCGGGGAGAACAAGCCTGTAATCCCAGCATTCAGAAGGCACAGGCAGGAAGTTCCCAAGTCCCAGGCCAATCTAAGCTATCTAGTAAGCCCGTTTCTGAAAATCAGGAACCAGTGAAAACAGCTTAAATCCTCCTGTCTGTTGGAGGAGAGAAACTAAGACTCCAAAAGACCACAGATGCTGTTTGTGACGTGGTGTCACGACACCCTGTTCGTGCTCCTTACCCACTAGGGGCTTCAAACAACTCAGTGCAGCCAGCGTCCTCTCTGTCGAGTCTTTCCCAGCCTCGCAGTCATGGTGTGAAACGAGTCCCCCACAGTCTCATGTGTTTGGCAAGGTCATGGCACCTTTGAGAGGTGGAGCCTTGCTGGAGGCAGCCACAGGGAGTGGGCTCCAGGTGCATTAGTCCCACCCTACCTCCAGGAGAAGTCTGCTTTGCGGCAAGCAGTCTTGCAGCTCTCAGTCTCCAGAATGTTTGCAGTGACCTAGGCCGCCTCCAGCTTCAGCTACCAGCCATGCAGCCTCTGCCATGAAAGACCGCATCTCCCCTCTGGAAGCTGATAAATCTCCCTTAAGTTGCTTGACTTCAGGTATTCTCTCACAACAACATGCATGAGTAACTGTTACACACATTGTGCCAACTTGGCACGCTCCTGGAGCTCACAGAAGACGCCCCATGCTGAGTGCCTCCTAGCGAATGGCCCTTTGTGGTCTTCCTGTGCTGTATATCATGAGGAAACTTGTCATGTAGCCCATTCACCTTTGTGTACTAGCACGGCACCCCTAGTGCTCCTGATTCTCTGTATATCCCCCAACACCCCACCACTTCCTGGTTTCCAGAATCCAAGCTGAACAACTTGCAGAAGGAAATCCTCAGGCAGGTGCAGAATGATTGCTGGAGTCGCAATCAGCAGCTAATGACAGAGCTCACAGAGTTCTTGCGAGCCTTCCAAACCATGAACACAGACATTCATGCCATCGCACGGTGCTCGAAGAAGGTGGGTTCCTCTGCTCCATCCTTCCCGGCATGCCCAGGGCCCGTTCAGCCAGAGGCCCAGCCTGTGCTCTGCAGGTTTCAGCGGGTTTTGATGGACACATAAGTGATCTTCCCTTCCCAGTTCTTGCCCCGTTCCCGTGGTGCTGTTTCTTTATGTCAAGAACAGACCCTAGTGTAATGAGAGACAGGGTCTTGTTTTCTGGACGGTCCGTTAACCTTGCCATCACGTAAAGGTGTGGTGGGTGAGAACTAGACCGTTTGCAGACACAGGGATCAGAGACGGATCTGAGCTCAGGTTGACCTGGATCCCAGGTGCTTTAAAGGCTGCAGCTGTATCTGGAGCCTTCCAACTTCCATTCCAGAGGGTGGGATTACCTCTTGTGGGGTGAGTTCAGAGAGGGGCGTGGGGGCGTGGGGATGCCGGTCTCACGCTGAACCCTCCGCAGTTGCATGAAGCCACTGAACAGTACTCTCAGCTGGAGGAGCGAATGGAATACGTGCGGTCCCTCCACGAACTCATCCGCAGCCACTGTGGCCCCCACATTGCGGAGAACGAAGCACTGGACATCGCGGTGAGAGAGCAAACCGTGGAGTCCTGGCCTGTCCCCTCCCAGCGTCCTCCTCTGTAACCACATCTGTCTGTCCTCCCTCCTCCCCCACCCCCACTTGTCCCGCAGCTGCTGGATATATGGGAGACGTTTCAGTTTGAGAGAATTCAGGCCTCGGAGTTCCTCCTCAGCAAACGGTATGCCATCGTGCCCAAGCTGCAGCAGCTAATGGCCGCAGACCTGGCAGAGCTCGAGGGTCTGCTGGAGAAGGCCCTGTCTGGTCCCTTCATGGACCCTTCCCAAGACCAGAGGAGCACCGAACAGCAGCTCCACGCCCTGGAGCAACAGTTTCTGAGAACAGTCAACCACCTCACGGAACTTCACGCCGCCTACGTCATCTTCACGGGTACCGAGGAGCCCCACATCCCCCACCACAACCCTGCGATAGACCCTCCAAGGAGCTAGGGGTGGAGAATCATGGTCCCGGGTCCCCTCTCACTCTAAACAAGCCTCAGGACTCCCTTCTCACTACTGGTCTCTTTCACAAACAAACAACTACAGACAAAGCCTAGTGCATTGTACATTTCGTGCATTGTGATTGCTGGGCACGAGAGCCTCGCGGTCTGGTAGGGAAAGCAAATAGCTGGATGTTTCATTAGAACGTCATCAGGGTCAGAGGCGCAGGAGAAGTATCTACTCATTGTGAAGCTCAGCCTTTCTTGTAGCCCAGATCAGTGTAGCCCTGTATCAAGCAACAGGCCTCAGAGAAAAATAGATGTTGGGGCAGCAGGCAATGTAATGTGGAGAGAAGGCTGGTGAGGGTCTTACCCTGTCCCAGAAGGAGCCAGGATGGAGCTGTTGGTCGCAGCCCTTCTATGCCGCGGTGCATACTTTCCAAACCATCAACCCAGACATTCATGCCACGGCACGGTGCTCCAGATTTTCCGTGGTCCACTCTTCCCAGTACATCAGGGCCCGTTCGCACGCCCTTCAGGCTTCAGTGGCCTTTGATCTTCCCTTGCTCGTTCTTGCCCTGTTCCAGGAAGAGACCCTGGTATAATGAGGGACACAGTCTTGTTTTCAGAGATGCGCTTCGGTTCTTCTGGACGGTCAGTCCGTCAAGGCTGTTGCCCTGTCTCCACCTCTTCTGGTGATACATCACCATCAAAGTATTTAAGAATGGCAGGATGGGTGGAGAGCAGGTTTTCATGGTTGTCTGCATAGGACTCATTAAGAAGATGCTGCTTGAGCAAGAAACCTGGAATTGGAGTTGGCGAGGGTTTGAGTGAGTCGTGGTTCTCTGTGGCAAGGGTTTCCCAGAAGGAATGAGCTGCAAGCCACAGGCGAGAAGGGAGCATATGCTGGTCTATCCAGCAGCAGCAGAGGCTGGTGCATCTGGCATGACCGAGCGAGCTGGAGGGTGGTAGATGAGGGGTCCTTCCTTTCGATATCTTCGTCATCTCCCCCAGACATTATTTACTCCTCGGATAGACCCCCACATCCTCTGTTGAGCTGAGCCATTTGTTTATGCACACCTCATCTCCAGTCCATCTGTCAGCAAGGACTCTAGACTTGACCATTCTCCAAATAGCCCAGATCTCTCAGGCAGCCCTAGTCCCACAGGGGATGACAGTCCCATGCCCGTGCCCGCCCGTGGGACCCAGCCTATCGTTCAGCAGCAACGCATCTGGCACTTGTACCGCATCATCTCTGAAAACTTCAGCCAGTGGAAGTGCACGATCTTCGTCAAGGTGCTGACAGGCTTCCACGGAGCCCTTGGCCCGGGAAACGGGGGATGTTTGGGGAGGGGTGGAAGATTGAAGGGTAGAGGTGGGAGGGTCTCAAGCCGGCGCTGAGTCCTTCTTCCCTGCAGTTCAACCTTTCTATAGCCCTGGAGAAGACGGACGGCTGGCTGACAGAGGCTGCCCGGCTCAGTACAACCCTGGGCATGCACAGCCCCGTGCTGCAGCGCTGCATGCGCATGCTGGAGGAGTTTCGCAGCTTCCTGCCCTTGCTCGCCAAGCTAGGCAGCCTCCAGCTGCAGAACCCAAGCTGTCAATCCCTCTTCAGAGGTGTGTTTGGGCAGTGAGGGGAGAGTGACGGACAGGTTTAGAGCAGTGAATGATGATGGCAATTCTCCCACTCCTGAAAGCCGGGGAGAAACACATTTCTAACCTCCCTCATATGACTTTGCCCCCTTTCTTCTGACTGCCATTGGTTTCAGGTGGGATCTCAGCTCTGGACTTAGAGTAATGCACAGAGCTCTTTGACTCTGTGTTGTACTGTGATCTGCCCTGTGAGTGTTAGGGTGGGCTCTCAGTCCTGGTTCTTAGGATCAAAATGAACTCTGGGATATGGGATTGACTCTGCTATGTCTTTGGTGGTGATGTGATTTTTTTCTCTTCTACCTCCAGCATTAGGGCTGGGCAGTCTCTACAATATAGAATTACTCACACTGGGCCAGCTGCTCTATTGTCCACTGCTGGAATTTGCCGATAGAATCAACCAGGTAGGCCCCACCAGATGCAGGATGGAAGGGGTAGGGGTCTAAGCCCAGGACCTGCGATAAAACCAGCTGAATTCCAGCAGTCCCTTGAGACTTAGGGGTAGTGGTAGTTGGCATGGAGTTGGGTGACAGTGCCAAAGTGGTGGGCACACAGAATGGCAGGTGTTCCTTAGTATTGCCCCTGTCCCTGAAGAGCATGAGTTGACCGAGCAGGAGTCTGGCAGGAACCATAGACTGTGTCTGTGTGTGTGTGTGTGTGTGTGTGTGTGTGTGTGTGTGAGAGAGAGAGAGAGAGAGAGAGAGAGAGAGAGAGAGGACAGTGTGTGTCCCTGTGGAGGCCAAAGGGTAATTTTCAGGAATCATCCTGGATTGCTCTACCATCTTTTTGCTTCACTCTGGGATTTCCCAGGTTCCGCCTTTCAGAGCCAGAAGTGCAGGCCGCCTCCATTTCTACCTGGCATTTTCACATGGGATCAGGGATCCGAACTCATAACCTTCTGCTTGTGGGGCAGAGTCTTAACCCCTGAGCCATCTCTCCAATCCCCATTGGGCAGCTGTGGTTTCTGTTCCAGGTCTGGCAGCATGATAAGGAGCGAATTCATGCCCAAGAGAACCTAAACAGGCTCCAGCAGTACTGGGAGGCCCACCAGTTGCGCCTGCTCAACTTCATCCTGCACGTTCCCTACAAGCCCCCAGCCTTAGAGCGATCCAAGAGGCAGATGCTTCACAGCGACCAGTGGGAAGTAGTGAGTCAAGACAGTGGCACCTTCCTCCTTGCAGGTGGGACTCAGCCCCTGTGACCTCGGGAATGCCTCCCATCCAGGGCCCTGTCAAAGCTTGTCAAATCAAAGCATCCATTCAAACACACAACAGAACATACTGAGGGCAGTAGGTGAGAGGAGACTAGCTCAAGGGACCAAGGAGAATAGAAGTATCATTTTAGACAGAGACCTCACATCGACCTTTGAAGAAGGGTTTGCCCTGCTGGTAAGGTGAGAAGCACATGCCAGACCGGGAGGAACACGTAGCATCGAGATGACATGGGGAGGCACCAGGACTGGAGAAATTCTCTCGCTCAGCAGAATTAGAACCATCATCAGTGAATCCAAAGAGTTAGTCAAATATGGTAATCATAATGTAGATGTGGCTTAAGATTTTTGTTTTAGCGTAGAGCACACACATGCACATTTATCAAGCTACCATTTTGTCTTAAGAACAAGAGTTTTTTTTAATCAGGTCACTTTTACTGAATACTTTCAGGAGTTTCCATAGAAACAGCACTTCCTGTCCCACAAATACTCCAGTAGTTAACATGCTGTATTAGATTAAATTATATAATCAAAATTACAATATAAATCGTGGATAGATTTTTAAAGCATACTTTATCTCTTTGGTAAACATGTAATTTAACTTGATGGAGCAAAAATGTTGGCACCTTCCCCAAAATACCTTGAGATTTGTGAATTTCCATTGATTTTTGACCATTAGACAGTATCAGTGGTATAGTTTGCATATACACTGTCCCCCGATGGGATTTGGTTGCTAACTAATGGGATTTCCAAGAGTGCTTGGATCCTAAACTCTGATGGATTCATAAAATAAGGCCTAACTGGAGATGTTGAAAAATAGAAGGGGTGGCCTAGTTGGAGAAAGGAGGTCAGTGTGATGTATCTCACTTTGGCTCCTTCTTGCATTCCTTCTCTCTGCTTCCTGCCCACCATGATGTGGACTACTGGGGTCCAACATTGGACATGTAGTGATCAGAGGAAAAATTTTGGAAGTCAGTTCTGTCCTCCCACCACGAGGACTCTGGGGGTTGGGCTTAGTGCTGCAGGTTTGCTTGCAAGTGCCTTAACCTGCTGAGTCCTAGTTTCATTCTTGTTCTCTTCAAGCATAACTTCAGATACCAGGATGATTCCTTCCAGTCTACTTGAGTTCATGGTCCTTGTCATACAGCTTTTTGTTGTTGTTGTTCCTACACAGCTTTCCTTCTTGGTTATAATTTACACTAAGTACTTGGGTAGTTATTTCTTCCTACAAGCTTCCTCCTTTCTGCGAACCAGGCATCCTTCTCATTGACCCCAGGTACATTTACCCAAGACCGTATCTTGTAGTGGCCATATACCATGAAGCCAGTAATTTCACTCACCTACACGGGTGCAAAGAAATGGGAACTTACATATTTAAATCTTGCCCTCAGAGGACACACTGTCATTGTGTAATGGTTACTCTTTACTATTGCTGTGAGAGAGTACCCAAAGTCAAACAACTTACGGAAGAAAGGGAGATTTATTCAACTTAGAGTTCCAGAGGGGAAATAAATACAGTCTTTCATGGCAGAGATGGCATGACTGGCTGGCTGAGGGTGGCAGGCTAAGTCACAGCAGAACTCCACATGGCTTCAGCATTCCTGAGTGTTTCTCCTCCTATATTCTGTGGTCCCTTTTATATGGTCCATTACTGGGAGGTTCCCATGGGATCTAGGGCGGGCCCATGGGATCTAGGGCGGGTGTAATCCCTCCAGGTGGTCTCAGTTGATCCTTCCAGGTGTGGTTTCAGCTGATCTTAGTAAAATCAGGTATGTCAAGTTGACACCCAGGCTTAATGATCACACATAGGGTGTGGGATACCTACTCATCATCAATCCTCCTTTTTAGGTTCTTAACAAAATAAGAAGAGGGATGTATATGGAAATGAAAATACAGAATCCAGAGTACTCCCAAGAAACATTCTAATGTGATAAGTTGATAAACACTGCGTGGATCTAGGTTGAGACTTCACGCATCCTCTTTGTGATCCCCAGATGGCTTCAGAATCTGAGGTCCATGTGGATGAAAGCGCACACGCTTGCAGGCCTGTAGGCACTGCCGCCTGCTTCGTACCCCTTAGATGAGCACAAGAGGGGGACGTTCTGCCTCCCCAGGTGGAGAGAAGCTTTTAAAGAAAGTAGGCAGAGGAGCTAAAAACATTATTCCAATGCAGGTTTTTTTTCCCCCTAGAGAATAGAAATTCTTTTATCCTGAAGCAATATTAAGAATTTTTTCTTGGGGCTGGAGAGGTGACTCAAGGGTTAAGCCTCTGCCTTGCAGGCGGAAGGTCCTGAGTTCGGATCCTAGACCCCACATATGTAGACGCCAGGCGAAAGTGGGGGCGGCCTGCGTTTCTGGTCCTGGTAGGGCGGAGCCTGTGAATCCCGGGGCTGAGTAAACAAGGAGGAGGTGGAGGCGTCCATGGTGGTTCCCGAATTCGCCCGTGGTTCTACACACACACACACATACATACACACACGCGCACACACGCACAATTGAATTAAAAAAAAAGAATTTTTTCTCAAACATGAATATTTGGAGAATCCTACACCATCCAAACCAGTCGTCCTTCAGTTCTTCTGTTAGCACACTACCTGCTTTGTTTGCAGTCCTAATCTCACATACAACGATGGGATCATTTAAAAGGCACCAGAGAGCCAAGTGCTGAGATCATAAGAGAAAGTTTGGGTATCAGCTTTTCTAAGAAGATTCCTATGGTCCCAGGATAGTATGTTTGCTATAGGAATACTATGTAGGGACCTGGTATCATTGAACCATCTTTCCAGGTTGGAGGATCTAGTTCTCTAAAGCCCTTCCATAGAACCAAATGGATACTACAGTATCTAGCTTGAGAAACTAGCTCCTTTAGAGTCTTACTACAGTAATGGGGGCAAAGAATTTCTTTTTGTCCTGTTTCAATACTCCTGTATTCTGATGGATCCACTGTATTGGCCAATGCAACTTTCGAAGATAGGAAG
Organism: Typhlomys cinereus; assembly: GCA_023101885.1. Lineage (NCBI taxonomy): Eukaryota > Metazoa > Chordata > Mammalia > Rodentia > Platacanthomyidae > Typhlomys > Typhlomys cinereus. Next base: position 1,527,873 of record JALPQD010000304.1, on the reverse strand, counting down.
GATATCAGCTCTTGGCAATTGCCTCGAAGAACATGCAGCTGTGCTTTCCCACTGCAGAATGCTTTCCCGCCCTGTGGAATGATATCAACTTGGCTAAACTTTTAACAATTCAGCTTTCTTTTCCTCAGACTACAGCAGCCTACAGGATTCCATCCAAGACAGCCTTCAAACACTGTTCAAGGTCCTGGCCATACAAAAGTCAGGAGACTTGCATAAAGCAGCTTTGGAGTGGGTGACCATCATGTATAGCCTGGGTGAGTGCAGGCCTCTAGCTAGGTGGGTGGAAGGGACCTGAGATCAAATGACCCAGAGGGACAGGGGTGAAAGGTAGAAGCTGGATGGAAGAGCTAAAGGAGAGAGCGAGCACTTCCCAGGCTATTTCTTGGCATGAGGTAGTCCAGATCTTACTGCCAGCGAAAATTTTAGTTCCTCTAATAAGTTCCCTGGTTTCTGCTGGACTAGGCTATTCATGTTGGGCTAGTGGATCACTAGAGAGGTCAGAAGCATGCTGAATCCCTTGAAGAAACCAGAACCCTAACATCTCCCTCAAGTATTCCAACTGCTTACACAGGTTCCCTGTTAGAAGTGTGGGTGGATTTCCAGCAGAAGTGGATTTTTCTGAATAAAGTCCTGCATGAGATGAAGATCCAGTTCCCCAGTGCTGACGTGGTAGGGAGGGGAGCTAAGGAAGAGTGGGGGCAAGGGCTCCCGGATAGCGGGGTTCTGGGCAGGACGGGTGGAGCTCTCCCTTTTACCTTCTTTCGCACCACAGAAAGCCCGTTTCAGAGTCATGGATGATCAGTATCGGACCCTCATGCGCATCTCTATAGCTGACCCTTGGGTTCTGTCACTTATCGTGCCCAATGCAAAGAGAAGCCCTTACTTCCAGGGCCAGCAGCTACAGAAACTGCTGCAAGCAGGATCAGTGGAGCTTGAGAACATCATCAGGGCCCTAGAGAATGTGCTGTATGAGGTATGTGCCAGTTTCCCCCGCCTTTTCTTCCTCAGTAACAGTGAGCTTGTGGCCCTACTGGCTGCTCCTCTAGAAGAGTGCGAGGCCCAGCCGTGGGTACAGCGCTGCTTTCCACATATCTCAGCGGTGAAGTTCAAGCCCAGCCCAGCTGAAGAGAAAAGCAAGGATGACCAGGACTCCAGCCCAAATAAACAGGTGCAGGTGGACGCGCTTGCCGTGCAGGGTGAAGGTGGAGAGGAGGTCACCCTGCAGGAGCCCCTTCCTTTACACCCAGATCTCCCCAAATGGCTGGCTTCTCTGAACAAGCATCTGCGCTTGGTGATGGTCAGCCTGCTACAGAACTGTGTGTTCACCCGCCTATCTGGGGACCCACCCCAAGGCGAGACCTTGAAGAAGCTTCAGCAAAGACAGGTACCCGTGCACCTGAACGTCCACCACTGGTTAGATTCAGTCCAGGTCTTTCCTTGGCAGTGTGTACTGATAGCAGAGGAAGTCGTGTGGAGGGCTGAGACAGAGGAGGCTCTGCTCCAATGGGGGGCCCTGGGCATGACCTCCATGCACGTACAGAAGCTCGAGGTACTGGTGAAATTTATACGGGCTCAGAGGAACCAGGGCTGGGAGCCTCTGCCCACCGTCCGCCAGACCAGCCTGCTCAGCGCCCTGGTGGTCACGGCGGTGAGTCATCGGGACATAGCGCAGCTACTGGAGAGGAACCAGGTCAGTGATCTGTCCGACTTCCATTGGGCCCGCCAAATCAAGTACTACCTGGGTTCACCTCACCTGATCCCCCAAAGCCCCCTGGAGAATCTTAGGGCTGTTGCATCTGCGGAGTCCTCGGGGTCGGCACCTGCATGCTGGGTAGACGTTCTGGGCCGTTCCTTCCTATATAATTATGAGTACCTGGGTCCCAGATTGGGACCTCTACCCAGACTGCTGTATGAGCGGCCAGTGCTGGTTCTGTTACTGGCCCTGGAAGAGGTAGCCTGTGGGACGCTCCTGGGCCGGGATGGTTGCTGCAAGACCGAGACGGTGAATAACCTCGCATGGGCCCTGGGCCATCAGCTGGTGATAATGCCCTGCTTGCCCCAGATAGAGTCCAGCTGCCTAAGCAACTACCTCAACGGTGCCCTGCAGGGCGGGGCCTGGCTGCTGTTGAAAACAGTTCACCACCTGCCTCCCGGCTTGCTCTCTGCCCTGGGCCAACGACTGGCAGAGGTGCACTATCTGTATGCCCCACTGTACCAGGAAGCTGCCAAAAACATCTGCAACATAGATCCCACCCAGCCCCAGCTCCTCGGCACCGGCTTCTTCGAGAAGCATCAGGTGTCCATGAGGCTCGGCTACGGTTGTTTCCTGACGCTGCGCTCCCTGGGCCCTGCCGTGCCCGCCAATCTGCACCTGCTTTTGCGCCCTGTAGCCCTGGCACTGCCTGACTTGCAGCAAGTGGCCGAGCTGACCTTCCTGGGTGCAGGGGTGCGGGATGCCTCGCGCATGGCCGCCCGCCTAGCTAAATTGTTGTCCCTGGAGCAGGAGCTGGTGTCCGGGACCCTGCCCAGCCGCTTCCCACTGCTCAAGCAGATACTGGGAGATATGATACAGATGCTAAGTGTGAGCGCGAAGGAAGTCCAGTCGCAGCACACCCGCAACCTAGCTTCCACGGAGGAGGCTGCCCTCCTCCGGGCCCTCCTGCGCTCGCCACTCTTCAGCATCCTTGATGGCATGCGGCTGCAAAACTTCCGAGAGCTGCTCTCTGGGATTTTCCCCAATGCCAGCAGCGTGCTGACGGAGCCTGCGTCCCACAGGCTGTTGGCATCCGTGGTGGCAGAGGAACTGCAGCAGGTGGGCCTGCTCCCCAACCCCAGCACGCTGGAGTGCCTGGAGCAGCTCAGTCAGGCCCTGAGCCAGACCTCGGGCATTCTGCTCCTGGGCCCTGCGGGCAGCGGCAAGACCGCTTGTTGGAACAGCTTATTTAAGATCCAGAATCGACTGGCAGCCATGGAACAAACCTCGAGCCAGGGTTTCCAGTCCGTGGAAATTACCCACCTGTACCCCAGTGTGCTCAGCTCCCAGGAGTTCCTAGGGTGGCTAGAGGGTCCCTCCTGGCATTACGGCATCTTTCCCAAGCTACTTCGTAAGGCCCCTCAGTGTAAGAGCACGAGCCCCAAAGAGCAGACGGAGAGACCGATGGGGATCCAACAGTGGATCATCTGCGACGGGGCCTGCAGCGCCGCGTGGCTGGACTCTGTCACTTGCCTCCTGGGCGACCCCCCGGAGCTGAGCCTCCCTAACGGTCAACAGATAGCTCGGCCGCCACGTACTTTTCTCTTGATGGAGGTGGCAGATGCGGCGGCTATGTCCCCCATGCTGGTAGGCCGGTGCTCCGTAGTCTGGTGTGGAGGGGAGCAGACGTGGCAGTGTATGCTTACTGTCTTAGTGGCATCCTTACCCCATGAGTACCACCTGCAGCAACCGACAATCACTGAGTTCAACCATTTAGCTGAAGTGTTCGTGCCTGCCATGTTCCGATTTCTAATCCGCAAAGGTGCCAGTTCTCTGCTGCAGGTACATGGGCATCAGGCCGTTTGCCCCGGCGTGGCAGAAGTTACCAGCCTGACTCGAATTTTACACAGTCTTCTTGGCCTGCACCTCCGCCCAAATGAAGAGAAGACGCGTAGCACAGGTGAGCAGAGGAAAGGGCTGAGTTTTGGGAGAGGTGGGCTCTCAAGGGTAGCTGGGTTCTACTTGCAGCCAGGAGCAGGGATTCTTTGACAGAGCTGGGTCACAGAAGCAAATGCAAGGAGAAGTCATAGTCTCCTGTTCTTCCTTCCATCTTCCGTCATTGCCGCTGGCGTTCCTTGTTTGGCCATGGCACAGTTACAGGCGACTTTAGTGATTCTACAACCCACAGTTTCAAGCCTTCAATAAGCAGCTCTCTGACCAGCGACCATGCACAGAATAAACAGAGGGATCATTTGCTGGCTGTCAGCAGCTTTCTTTTTGCCATCATCTGGGGCTTTGGAGCCCATCTTCCCTCCAGGTACCAGAGGAATAGGAGGTGGAGCTATTCTGTGGGAATCCAAACTCTTGTACTCACGTGACATTGCTGCGGGGACACGGGAGAGAGGGAGGGAGAAGACACGGGAGTCACAGATGGAATTAGAACTGATTTTTGTCCGTGTCTCCTTCTGAGCAGACTCTGGCCTGTGTTTAATAATTACATGAGGAATTCTTTTAATTGCATCCCCAACTACCCTGAGCCGCCCGCATCAGCCCTGGTATTTGATTTACATATAAATCCTGAAAATGGAACCCTGATCCCTTTCTCGGGACAGTACCTGACCAGCCATGTCAGAGGAACTCTGGGCTCATTCCACCCCTCTGCCCAGGTATGAGGCCAGTGGGAAAATAGCTTGGGTTGGCTTAAGGAGCTGGGCTGGGGGAGGAGAGGTAACCCATGACCGAGGATCTCCCACTCTAGTTCTTTGCTATTCTTTCCCAATCAAAAGAGTACGTGGGATGTCCTCGAAGAACAGCTTGAAACCCCATTCCCTAGGCCTACATTTCCGGCCTGAGTACCGTCCTATCCTGCCACAATAAGCCCTCTTTCTGTTCTGCAGACTGAACAGCTCCTGTACATGGTGGAACTGCTTGTGTCGAATGGACATCCTGTGCTGCTGGCTGGAGAGGCAGCAACGGGGAAGTCTGCGTTCATGGAAGTGCTGGTGGAGCCACGCCACCCTTACATACACAGCCCCATCCACCCGGCCTTCAGCTCCGCCCAGCTTCGTTCCGTGCTGAGCAGAGGGATCCAGGGCCAGACACAAGTCAGTCTGTGGCCTGCACGTTACCAAGACGTTAGAAGCTCACTCCTCTTCCTGATGGAAGATCTGCATTTGGCTGCTTCTGGTGAGTAGCTGGGAGTAGGGACTGGGCGGAGGAGGGGGAGATGAAGCAGAGAGCTGCCAGAGCAGACTGGAATAGTTCTTACTGGTATCCTCTCACTCGACATCCTCTCTGAGAAATTTCACCTACACTCAAGGCTTCGTCTGCCATCTCCTTGTTTGGACGACAAGGTTCTATTTTCAACCCAGACGCCTCTTTTAAACAAAGACCCCTGTGTCCAGCTCTCTACTGAACGCCCCTACCTTGCACCTTTGGCACCTCAGACCGGATCCTGAGCTAATCATCCACCCACAAAAGCAATCACTCCTCTAAGAGACTGATACCATCATCCCGCTGATGCCAGCATCATCCCACTAGTCAAGCCAGAGCTCCTGCGGACTTCTCCTCCTCTCTCGCCAATCTGGTCCCATGTCTAATTCTGCCTCGTGATTATCACTTGAATCTTTCCACACCTTTCTTGGCTTAGAGGTAGACGATCACTGCTGGCAAATAACTCTTTAGAGCTCCCCGCAGTGAGGCTTTCCCTAGTTTCTGACATTCTGTTGCTCACTTGCATTCAGCAGCCAGCTTCCTATAACCACCAAGAAATCTGCCCTTTGCCTTCTCGTCTCAATTTATTTGGCAAAATCTTTATTTTTTTCCAAATCGCCAAAGGAAGTAGTACCTACTACTACAGTCTGAGACTGCAGGCTGAGTTAGATATCCATCCTATACTGTGCACGGTGCTTGGTAACAACCATGACTAGATGACTCTATGTTTCCTTTCACCACATTTTGAGAGACGTGAGAATGGGGATCTGATTCACTCATTTTGATAAATTAACTGCTCCGTAAGAATTTGTAGAATGGACTGGGGTGATGGTTTGTAGTTAAGGCATTTGTCTTACATGTAAAAGTAACTAAGTTCAAATCCTTAGATTCCACATAAAAAGGCTGGGCCATTGTGGAGGTTTTCCTGTAATTCTAGCCTCGGAACCCAGAGCATGGGAATCTCCAGAGCAAGCTGATTAATCAAACTAGTCCTAATGGCATCATCCTCTGTTTTTAATTAGAGACCCAGGCTCACAGCAATAAGGTAGAAGACAATCAAGGGTAATTCCTGCTATCGCCCTTGGGCACACACACTCTAGTGCACCTGTACACGCGCGCGCACACACACACACACACACACACACACACACACACACACACACGTGCGCATGCATGCAACCCATATACACATACATAAAAAGAAAAAGAATATATGGAAGAAAAGATAAAGGAAAATAGAAAAAAAATACTTTCAGGTGATAACAGGTTCCAAATGTGGCCATGGGAATAAGTAGAATTAGAGTTTAAATAGAGGTTACAGGTGTCAGCAGGCTAAACCATTTGAATGTACTATTCAGTTAGATATAAAAGCCTATTATGCAATGTAGAAAATGTGAACCAGGTGAAATATTATTTAAAAATAATACGAGTACAGTTTATCGAGTATCTGCTTGAGTACAATGCTTAATATAATCTTTCGGGTTGGTAAAAGGACGGAAAGATGGAAATCTTTTTTATGACTTTCAAAGAATTAGGTCTCTTTTTAAACAAAATTTTCTTTTGTTGTTGGGGGGGCTTGCACATGCACGCCCTGGCACAGGCAGAGGTCAGAGAGCAGCTCATGGCACTCAGTTCTTTCCTTCTACTATTTGAGCTTCCAGGGGTCTAATTCAGGTCACCTGACTTACGAGCAGGTGCCTTTATCTGCTGAGCTATCTCACGCCTTCTCCTGTGAGATTTTTTTAATGATTATTTTAAAGATCAAGAAATCTAGACAAATTTTATAGCTTGTTCAAGACACTCTAGCTATTCAATATCAGAATCAATATTAACATTCAAGTCTATCTGTAATTCTTTCCAGCTATATAATTTGGCCTCTGCAATGAATTTACCCAAATAATTAAGGTGCTGCTAGCAGACACCAGAAGGAGTGAAGATGTGGCATAGCCAGAGCCACGAAGAGATTTACATAGGAAGACTAAGAACGTTGCAAATAGGATTGCACCACAGCTGGCAGCCATAGTGACAGCCACGAAGCACCCAAAACAAACAATAACAGAAAAATGTGACCCACCCCAAAGAAGAAGCAGAGCCCGGCATGGCAGTGCATGCCTCTCATCTCAGCACACAGGAAGCTGATGCAAGAAGTTAGAAAGGTCACGAACTTGAGACCAGCCTGGACTATATACTGAGACCCTGGGAGGCAATGGGCGGTTAAGGAGAGGGGGGGGAGAAAGGGAAGAAGGAAAGAAAGAGAGAGGAAGAAGAGGGGAAGAGCTCATTGTTGTCCACAGAAACTGATCCTCTCAGGGCATATTGGTTGGATTTTTGAGGCAACCATTATCAAAGTATTGAAGTTCTTAAAGGAAAATGTGCTCCTAAATCATAGCGGTTAAATGGAAACCTCTGAAAGAGTCAAATGGAAAATTTAGAACTAAAAATCATAACAGCTGAAGTGGAAAATTCACTGAATGGACTTCAGACCAAATTGGAGGTGGCAGAAGAGTCAGTAAAGCCCTGGAAAATATAAAAATATTACTATGACTAAGGCTCAATCTAACATGCATGTAACTAGAATGCCAGAAATGATAGGGCTAAAATTATATTTAAGGTGATAATGGACAAAATCATGGCAGTATCAGCTTTCATGTGTAAGAAGCTGAGCTTGTCTGTCTTAAAGCAGAATTAGGTACATGGTATTGACAGCTAGACACATCCTCCTCAGACAGCTAAAACCCAGAGCAGGAAAAAAAAGAAAAAGAAAAAGTCACAATATAAATGAAGGAATGACATTAAAATGGTGATTAATTCTCACCAGAAGCAACAGATTCCAGAAAAAAGAAGAAAACTTGCCAACCCCAAAGCTTACGTGACAAGGATAGCTTCATACATGAGCACAAAATAGAATGCTTCCGACACGTATCCACTGCTGCCAGATCTTTTTCAAAAAGAATGAAAGGGGACTGGAGAGATGGCTCAGGGGTTAAAACTCTGTCTTGCAACCAGAAGATCTTGAGTTCGAATCTCAGGTTCCACATAAAAATGCCAGGTAGAAACGGTGGCAGCTTGCACTTCCAACCCTGGGGAGCCCAGCCTGGGAAATCCCAGAGCGAAGCAAGAAGGAAGTAGAAGCAATTCAGGATGATTCCAGAAGTTACCCTTTATCTTCCACAAGGACACACAGTGCTCCCACACACATATAAAATATATTTAAAAAAAAAAAAGAATGAAAGGGATTTTGTTTTATCAAAGCCAAAAATTTGTTCTCTTCAAAGACATTAAGAAAATGAAAAATAGGCGCCTACCCCTCATGGCACTCCACGTCTGCAGTCTGTGAGTTCTTCTCCAGCTCCTTGCCCCTCATGGATTCTATGCCTGGAGTCCGTGAGTTCTCCAGGATACCCTTGCCCCTCGTGGTATGCCACATCTGGAGTCCATGCGTTCCGTTCTTTCTATCCTCTAATAAGCTCTGCCTTAATCCTCAAAAAAAAGAAGAAAAAAAGAAAAGAAAAGAAAATGTAAAGTAAGCCCCATATAGTGAAAAACTATATGTGAGACCAATATTTGACCAAGGACTTGGGCCAGAATGTTTTAAAACTCAATAAAAAACACACATCCTCTGAATGTTTTCGAAAGAACAAAGGCTCAAAAGACCCTGAAGAAGTACAAGCGGCTGGCTCACGAGAAGAGGCTCGATCCTTGTTAGGCATCTATTGGGTGTGGCAGACACACGTGTAGCCCTAGCATTGGGAAGCAGAGGCAGGAAGATGGTCTCTGAGTGGAAATGGTCGTCCTTTCCCCTAATTGTGATCTCGGATCCAGCGTCCAACCACCTTAGCTTCCTTACGCTTAACTACAGTATTCATTTTCCTTCTGGTAATAGCTAATTGAACATAGGGGTTCATCTGAGGGAGAAGAGGAAAAATGTCATTTTAGAAAACATAGAGGGAGGAAAAACTTACGCAGATGGTAACAAATACCAACAGAATTCCTCAGGAGCTGTGTGTGTCGGGAGCAGAGCTGGGAGGCAGGAATGGGTGGGACCCAGGGGCGCTGTCATGTCATGACTTGCACCTGTGTCACTGTCGCGCTTCACGTCCCACAGATCCAGAGAAGAGCTGTCAGCCGGTGTTGGAGACCCTGCGCCAGGCCATGGAAGGCACCATCTATGCCAACAAGAGCCTAGAGTTGCAGACGCTGCAGCCCATCGTCAACTTCCTCGCCACCGCGACGGTGCCAGGCTACAGCGAGCGGCCGCTCTGCCCGCGCCTGTTTCGACTCTTCACAGTGCTGGCCTTAGACAGCATCACCCAGGACACTTTGTTGAGCAGGCACGCGCCCACTATCCAAGCCTGGCTGGAGCGCTTCCCCTGTGTGGAGCGGGAGTACACGCTGGCGCGAGCCCTTGTGCGGGCATCGATGGAGGCCTGGGACGCTGTCCGGAACTGCTTCATGCCCTCTCCCCTCCACCCGCACTACCACTTCTCCCTGCATTCCGTGAGCCACCTTCTGGGAAGCCTGCAGATGCTGCCCACCAGAACGGGCTCCCGAGGGTTTCTGGACTCCGCCAATCACCAGGACCATTTGCAGCGGGTGTCGGGCTTGCGCGGCAGCCGCCTGGCCATCATGATGTCCATGCGCTGCATAATACGCCTGTGGATGCACGAGGCACAGAGGACCTTCTGCGACCGGCTGGACAGTCCCAGGGAACGTTCCCAATGTGCCAGGCTGCTTCTAGAAGTAACTCGGAGTGTCTTCTGCGCTGGGCCGATATGCCAGAAATTGGACGATGACTACGAGGAGGAGGAAGAAGAGGAGAAGGTGCCGGAAGTGGAATCGGAAGGAGAAATGGCCCAGTGGGAAGACTTGAGCAACAGTGACAGTGACACAGAGGAAGAGGACGACCCCTACGGCCTTCAGGCCACAGGCCCCTACCTCAGCGATCCGAGTCTAGCTCCGCCCATGAGATCCGTTAGCCGGGAGGCTGCGGATGGCGTCTGTCACACGACACAGCAGGACGACTCAAGAGTTTCGAGTCCAAAATTCTCCCCTGAGACCTGCAAGAATGGGCAGCAGAAGGTACCCCAGAGCACCTTGGTCTCACCTTTGTTGCTGTCAGTGCTGCTGCTCCACGCCCAGGAAAAGCCCTCTGACGTGGTATTCAGCCAGGAACTTATAGTGGCAAACTCCGAAGCCCCCAACTTGTACCTGGAGCGGCAGTGGGAGAACCTGGAGAAGCAGTTGTCCACCACAGCTTCTCAGCTGACGTTCAACCCCTACCTTGCTCAGTGCCATACCATGACCCAGCACGTGGCCCGCCTGGTCCGGGTGCTGGGCAGGCCGCGGCAGCACAGCCTCCTGCTCTCAGAGGCTCGGGGTACGGGACGCCGCATCGCCATCATTCTGGCCTCCAACATCTCCCGGGCACACTTCTTCCAATTACCATGTGGCTCAGAAGAGGCCATTCTCCAGTGTCTCCGAGATGCCAGCTGGCACGCTGGCATCCTAGGCCAGTCAGTGGCTCTCCTGGTGCCCGAAAATACAGATCTCACTACCCTCCATCGCCTGGTGGCCCTGGCAACCTTTGGCAGTTTCCCTGAGCAGTACGCAGAGGCGGAACTGGACAGCCTTGAAGATAAACTCCCCAAGGAGAACCTTGTCAAACACACCATTAAGAAGGAAATAGTATTGCACAGGTAAAGCCCGGAATCTCATACCTGGATCAGCTCTGCTTCATTCTGTCCTGGCCAAAATGACAAGAGGGAGAGCTGTAGATGTCCTGTGAGAGTGCCGGAGATGAGGGCGAAGGGGTGAGTGTGGACGGGTTAGTGGGGAGGTGGGGGAACAGCAGCTGAGTCTCGGACCTGCAGGTTCTACCGGCAAGTATGCAACCACCTGCACATGTTCTTCTTGATGGGAGATGATCAGGCCCAAAGGCAACTGCCCCCGACGCTTTATCTGAGGCTCCTTCAGCTGACCATCGCCAGCGTCGACCGCTATGAACCCTGGGACCAGGCATCCCTGGTCAAGATTGCCCAGTGCTACCTGGAGAATGTTCACAGTCTACCCCTTGACCATGGTGAGCCCCTTTTCTTCATTTCTCATCACAAGCGGGTTCTAGTGACAGTTCCTATCCGGGCCGGGCTCTCTGGCTCTCTCTTCCTCTCTTTTGTTCTTGTTTGCACACTCGCTTGCTTTCCAGACTCTGGGATGTTTCTGGCCTCCTTCCTGGGTTGAGAAAAGATCCCTGCTCTCTTCCTGTCCTCTCCAATGTCACGAGGCAAGACCCAAGTCTTCTCTCCTGCAGCCTCCTTGAGGTGCCCAGATATCAAGGCTCTGATTCCCAGCATGGCCAAAGTCATGGCGCTCATCCACCTTTCATCCTCCTATTACCACTACCACCTGTGCCCTCTCCTGCCACTCATCACGCCCAAGACCTTCCTAGACTTCCTGGACACCTTCGTGCTGATGCAAGAGCAGATGATCCTGAAGATGAGGAGCCGGGCCCAGCGGTAAGCAGCCCCCAGCCCCCTGTAGTCCCCCCCTTTCTGCCTTCTTGACCGCTCATTGACATATTTTGCATTTCCAGCATCCACGTCGCTCTGCAGACTCTGAAGTCCCTGGTAGATTGCCACAGCACCCAAACCAACCTGGTGTCGGGCTTGGAGCAGCAGATAAAAGAGTACTTCAATGTGAGTGGAGGAGGCTGAGCGGAACAGGGTGGTGTCTAATGAGGAGGATGAAAGGGGACCTGGAAGAGACTGGAGACAGTGAACCTTGGTTCTCATCTCTTTTAAAGTCCCTTTTCCCTTTAGGAATCTCTCTGATCCCTCCTGCCTCTTCCCTGACAGCCAGAGGTTTCCCATGACCCAGCCGAGAGATTTTTTTCAGAACATGTAAATCCCAAGTGTTGGCCCTGGCCGAGTGAAGCTGGGTTTGCTCCTGGGATCTCTAGATTCCCGCGGGACGTGAGGCGGGGGTCATATTCTCAGCCACCTCACTCTGCCCTGGAATTCATGACAGCTGTTTAGCCAGCTCACTTCCGTCCCCGTCCCCCCCACCCCCACCCAGTCACTTCAGGGCTGACATCTTTCCTGTAAAGAAGCACCAAACACAGGTGGCTGTGGTGAGCCCCGGAGAAATGTGGGCGAAATTAGGGGAAAGGCATGTTGTAGCAGAGCCCGAAGAATGGTTTGCGAGGCAGCAGTAATTACCCTCCTTACAGGTCACTTCCCAGTGGCCAACTTTTCTTTCCCTCCCTTCTCCCAGCACGTGCCCCACAGTGTTACTCGGTATCCCATTTTTACTTTAGTGCTACCCCAATACAGTTTTCGTGGTATAAGAGAATTCTTTCCCCTAGTCAAAATCCAAAATCTTTTTGCTGTGCTGTGCAGAGCAATCATCTCTGAATGCATCAGTCGCTCACAGCTGGCCCAAACTGGTCAGTGGGAGACATGGCACTGGCCCAAACTGGTCAGTGGGAGGCATGGCACTGGCCCAAACTGGTCAGTGGGAGACATGGCACTGGCCCAAACTGGTCAGTGGGAGACATAGCACTTCTCCAGCGGAACACTTTAGTAGAGGCGTTTCCTAAGCTAAGAAGTCTTGTTTTTATCACAGAGGACTTTGAGATAGCACTTAATTTTTCCTTCTACTGCATCAGACTTTCTAAAAGAGTGAAGGCTAACTACAGAGACGTGAACTAGGGTCCTACACTCAGTACGCATCCTGGCTTTCCAGCACGCTCTCAGGCCTTGCAGCTCATACCTCGCTGACCTCCTCATATGGATTTGCTCAGGGCTCTTGCCCCATGGCGCACAACTCTCCAAGCATGGTTTTCAGTGTTCTGTGGAACTTAGATCCCACCCCCAGGATGACCAGCTCGCACCTCAAGACTCAGTGGAGCTGCAAATGGAAAAAGTTGAAAAGGAGCAGGAAGTCTCCTTTCTCCCGTTTCCCAAATTCCAGTTTCTTGTCTTGGATCCTAGTTTTCCCCCAAGATGACTAATACCATGAATAGCTTAGGAGTCCTGCTATTGCTTGGTCAGTTATTTGCATCCCACCATAATACAATGAGCCCCAGATATGGCAATCCAGAGTTGGACCATTAGCTCAACACTCCTGAGAGTGGGTCTTTCTTCCAGTGTCCCCTCCCCCAGGAAATGACGCCACCATCCCCTTAACAATCTACGCCAAATCCCAGGAGTTATTCTGAGCCCCTTTTCTCTTTTCTTTCTTTCCACTTCTTTTCTCCTTCACATTCAATTAGCTTTTTCATTGCTCTATTCAACAGAATTAATGTACTATGTAACTTTTTGCTCCGGCATTCAACATGTGTGTCCATGTCTTTGTCTTCATTTAGAAGATGGATGGATGATAGGTTATAGAATCCTTGCCACAGCTTTCTGGGGTGACTGTCTGTTTCCCATTTACTGATGAGAAAGCAGAGATCCAAAGAGGCTAAGAACTCACCAGGACAATAGCAGTTATTCATGTTACAACAGAGAAAGCTCACAGGGCTTTAAAATATCAAGAAGATAGAGGAGAAAGCACAGGGCCCTCTGTATGTAGCATTTGTAGACCATGGGAGGGACTCAAAAACATTCATTTAAAATATAAACAAGGAGATGAGCAAGTTGTTACCTGGGTAAGATTTGGATGGGTACAGAGGGAGGTGAGAGGAAAAATGTTCAGGTTGAAGCAAAAGCGTGTATAAAAGCACCGAGACCAGAAAGCATGTACCACACAGAAGAAAGTGAATGCCAGGGAATACAGTGCCAAGAGAGAGCAAGAAACAAGGCTGCAAAGGCAAGTAGGGACCAAGAAAGCCCAAGTGTTGAGAGACAGGAAGATGAAGAGACCCAGTTTTGAGAAAACCAATTGGCCCACAGTCTAGGGAAATGTGTAATGGTTACTCTTAGCTAAAGTCTAGCAACTTGAGGGAGAAACGGAGATTTATTTAACCTACAACTCCAGAGAGGACATACAGTTTTTCACGGCGGAAGTGGCATGTTGGCTAGCCAAAGCTGAGCCAGCTGAAGCCAGCTGAAGGCAGGCTACATCACACCCATCCCAGAGGCTGAGAGCTGCGAGACTGGAGAATCTCTCTTCTTCCCAGTTGTCTGTTCTGTGGCTCCTTTTATCTGGTCCACTACCGGGAAGTTCCAATGAGCTCTAGGGAGGTTCCAATTGGATCCATGGGTGATCTTTTTATTATCCAGGTAATCTCTTCAGGTGCTCCCAGCTGATGTTAGTTAATGTCAAGTTGACACCTAGGATTAACTCACACAATGCTTGGAGGAAAAGGAGGAGAGACAGAAAGAGACAGAGATGGAGACACCAGATAGAAAGCCGGGAGAGTGGTTCCGAGTGAGAGTGAGGATCTGAGTGGAGGACACCAGTGGGGATTAGAAACACTTAGCAAGCATCATGGAAAGATCCCTAAGATGGGCTAGGTTTGGGGGAGCAGAGATGGGGTCAAGAGTGAGAACAAGATTTCTTCTCAGGAAACCTGAATATATTTTTTCCACCATTCTCTGGGAAAAAGAACACAAGGAGAAGAGGAAGAGGCATAAAACACCACATTCGTTATCAGGAACAGATAGTCCGGGGAGCTTACAGACCTCAGAATGGATAGTGCCATTAAGTGGATGGAGGTATAGTAGAGTGTAACAGTTATCCTTAACTATTGCTGTAAGAGAGCACCCAGAGTGAAGCAAATTAAGGGAGATTTATTCAGCTTACGGTTCCAGAGGGAGATATAGTCTTTCAAAGCGGAGGCGGCATGGCTGTCTGGCCAAAGCTGGAGGAGGCTATGTCACTGCAGAAATCTTGGAAGCTGAGAGCTGCAGACTGCTTGCTGCAAAGACAGACTTCTCCTGGAGGTAGGGTGGGACTAAACTACCTCAAGACCCACCCCTTGTGACTGCCTTCCTCCAGCAAAGCTCCACCTTTCAAGGTGACATGACCTTGCCAAACACATGAGACAGTGGGGGACACATTTCAAACTATGACATAAAGTATAGTAAAGCATAGTTAGGTTTGGCTGGGGAGGGATCATGGCTAGAGAAAGAGATTTGGCAGGTTTTTTTTTTTAATTAATGTGTGTGTGTGTGTGTGTGTGTGTGTGTGTGTGTGTGTGTGTGTGTGTCAGAGGGCACTGTATGTCCCTGTGGAAGACCAAAGGTGACTTGGTTTGCTTCTGGATTGCTTCTATCTCCTTTTTGCTTCGAGGTGGGATTTCCCAGTCTCCGCCCACCAGGAAGTACAGGCCACTGCAATTTCCACCTGGCATTTTTATGTGGGACCTGGGATCTGAACTCAGGACCTTCCGCTTGCAGGGCAGAGTCTTAACCCTGAGCCACCTCTCTAGCCCTGACTTGGCAGTTTTTATAATAATAATAATAATAATACACGAGAGTATGCCACATGGTACAATATAAAATAACCAAAGTCACAAGATTAGAGGAGATGTGCAGAAGTATGGGACAGGGTGGGAAGGGGAGCCTTGAAAACTGTTCCTAAGGAGTACTTAAGGGATAGCAAAGAAAGAGCCCGAGATGCAGCAGCCAGAGAAATGAGAAACAGCCCAAAGGAAACAGTGTCTGAAGGTCGAAGAAGGAGAAGGCCTTCAGGTGTTCCGTTCTCTGCTAAGGAGTCAGGAAAGAGGAACATAGCTGAACAGATTCTCACAGCTTCAAAGCCAGATTTCAGGGGCCTGTATAGACTGCAAGACTAGCAAGAGTCCCCGTGGGGCTGCTGTACTAGATGCGTAGCTCACAGATCAGGAGTTGACAGACCCGCAGCTTGAGAGTCCAGCTTGGTCCCTGCATGGAGCCCAGGAGTCTCCCCGAGGTGTTCCCTGGGGCCCAGGAGTCTCCCCGAGGTGTTCCCTGGGGCCCAGGAGTGTCCCCGAGGTGTTCCCTGGGGCCCAGGAGTCTCCTCGAGGTGTTCCCTGGGGCCCAGCGGCGGCGGCAGCAGCAGGTCTGGATCTCTGTCCACAGGACGTCACCCTGTATCAGGAGCAGCTAGAGCACAGCAAGGTCCTGTACAAGCAGCAGGTGATGGAGTGTCAGCAGCAAGAGAGCCTCATTGAGAATCTGATCAGGCAGCGCGACGCCCTGCAGGCTCAGTACGAAGCCTTCCTGGATCAGGTGGGCCCTTCCTGCTTCCTGCCCTGCCCTGCTCCTCTGGGGAGAGGACGGCCCCTCAGAGGACGCCCAGAGGACAGGATGGGATGACTTATGATGGGGGGGGACAAAGGTAGTAGGGTGGCTTGGGACAGCCCCTCATGAGGACTCGGAAGAGGCAATGACGTTTTCTAGAAACACCCTGGAGAAAGGGGACATCTGGGATGCTCTCTGCAGCACGCGTCTGTCCTCATTTAGATGGGCAAGGCGTTTCTAGGCCCCCTGAGCCAGCTGCAGGTGGGTGACTTTGAGGAGATACGGAGCTATCGAGCGCCACCAGAGCCTGTGATCCGAGTGACGGATGCGCTGTGCGACTTGTTTCACCACGAGACAGGCTGGGCCAATGCCAAGCAGCTCTTGTGTACCGAGGACTTTTACCAGGTAAGGAAGTTAAGGCACTATGGAGAGGAAGGAGGGAAATGAAGGGGAGATGGGGCGGAGCTAGCCTGTCCAGTCAATGTCCAGGGCATCCGTGTCTTCTCCTCCCCTAATACACATCCTCCCCCTCCCTGCCAGGACCTGGTATTCTTTCCCAAGGAGAAGCTGACGGACTCAGAGCTGATAAAGTTAAACCAAGCTCTGAAGGCCCCAGGTATGAGCAACGAAGTCCTGCGATCAGTAAGCATACCCGCGGCGAATCTGGCCACCTGGCTGTGGGCCGTTCTGCACTACGGGCTGGCCCAACGCCGAGGACTGCCCACCGGCCTCCTGTTGCGGCAGGTGGAGGCGACGCTGGCCCGAGAGCAGATCCGCCTAGGCCAATATCAGTTTCATGCCCATGAGTTACTGGAGCAAACTCTGACTCTGAGCAAGAAGCTTGAGAACGCCCAAGCGTCTTACAACTACATCATGGACTCCCTCAGCCAGGCGCAGTATGGCCATTTCCACAAATGGCCCGTAAAGGCTGCGCTGCTCACCCCCATGCACATGTGGAACACGCAGCTGCAGGTAATGATGCCCCATCCCAGCTGTGTCTCTCGCATCCCCGCCGTGTGTCCTGACTGTCCTCTGTTTCTGTCGCCCACTCCACACCTGTCCTGTGTACCTTGCCTGCCTCTCCGAGCCGCTGACCCTCTGGTTTTCTCTCCACCCCAGAAGTTAAGGGAACGCTGCATGACTGTGTTTGGAGATGCCCTCCTGTGCGCGGGTGCCTTTACCTATCTGGGTCCCTTCCCACCACAGCGGCGCCAGGAGCTACTAGACAAGTGGCTTTCTCTGTGCCAGGGCTTTGAGGAGTCCCTGGGCCCGGATGATATAGCCCAGGCACAGAAGCAAAAACCTGCCAGCCCGTCACCCAAGACCCCTCTGCTGCCTACACGCTTTCCCTTCCGGATTCTGTCCCTGCTAAGCTACGGATCTGAACAGCAGCACTGGGATCGCAGCCTGAAGCCCCAGGCAAAGTCTGCCCGTCTGGCAGGCCTGCTGCTGAGAAGCCACATGCACTACTGCAGTCGCCGCTGGCCTCTGCTGCTGGACCCCAGCAACCAGGCCATCATGTGGCTAGACCCACTGGTGCCGGCTCCCACAAAGAACAGAGGTGAGGCCAGCGGGAAGCATCTGAGCTTTCTCAAGTGTCTGGCATCTCAGCCTTGAAGGGTCTTCCCAGCCATGGTGGAAGCACTGAAATTTTGTATTACATTTTTTTGCCTAGTTATACAAATTCAATAGGTACTCCCTTCTTCTCCCTCCCTCCTCCCTCCCCCCTGTTGTTCCCCATTGCACTCTCTCCCCCTTCCCACTCCCTGCCTCCCTCTCACCCCTTTTCCTTCCCTCCTCCTTTCTTAGTGCTCCCTGCTTTCTTCCTCCCATCCTTCAGAGCATCTGTTTATGTGGGCACTGAATTTTCCTCTGAGTTGTTTACACTATACAGTGAGGGTTCAGGACTCAGTGGCATAGCTTGGGGCCCCTTCTTGGGCTGCCCACTAGTATGGGAACTCTATTATGACTGTTTAGCCCCTTGCCTCTAAGGATCCTACTGCCTAAAGCCTTCTCCCCTGTGATCCATGCTAGACTTTGAGGGGTTGTTGGCATGTCAGCCATGGGAAGCACTGAATTTTTGTGGCTAACACATCCCAGATTTTACTAGCCAATTTTACATTAATAAACTTGGCCACATTCTTATTGGGGTTGTGTGTTGTGGCAATCTTAAACTTCCATGGCTGGCTATGCCGTGACTTTCTGCTTCCCTTCTGTCCAGCACTATGGGAAATGCCCAGAGCTTTGTTATTTAGATTATCCAGCGTTCAGAAATTCTCAGGGAATTTTGGTTGGCCCTGTTTGCATCAGAGTCCCATGTGGAAGAAGCGTTGGAAGGAATATTTCCCAGAACGAAATAAGGATATCTGTTTCAAATAGAAAGAGTTGGAAGGTTGAGTAGATGGGGACAGGGGGAATAGCCTTCCCTGGACAAAGGGTCTTTGCAGATATAATGAACTTTGGTACTGTGAAATGACGTCACCTGGTCGCTACTTGAGCAGCCCCTGGGTCCCACGATGGGCATCTTGTAAGAGACAGGGGAAGGGACACTGACATATAGAAGAGAAGGCTATTGAAGAGGGAGGCCAAGAAATACCTAGAATTCCACTCGCCAGAGGATGAAGAGGCGAAGAGAGCTTCTCTGGCAGTCTTTGGAGGGGTTACAGGCTTGCTGATATCAGACTCCACAAGTGTTGTCATCGGAAGGCACTAAGTTTATGGGAACTTGTTATGGATATCCTGGAAGCTGATCACATGATCAGGCATAGTTGTGAGATGCCTGTCACACAAGCAACATGTCAGAATTGCAACTGGCTATTTAACTTCCCTTTTGTCAGAAAAGTAAGCAATTTCCCAGACATCTTTGCAGAATTTTTGCCCCTATGATTTTCTTCCTTTCTTCCCTCATTCCTTTTTTCTTTCTCTTCTCTTTCTCCCTTTCTCCCTTCCTTCCTTCCTTCCTTCCTTCCTTCCTTCCTTCCTTCCTTCCTTCCTTTTTTTTCTTCACTGCAGAGAATTACATGTGCTAGGAAAGGATTTTACCAATAAACTACAGTGCTAGCCACTGATTTTTGCCTTCTGGTATTGCTTCCATGATAATATTACATAAGAAAGACTTCAGGTGTCATTAAAGTCATTAATCAATGTACCTTATAGTAGAACTATTATTCTGGTTTATCTAAGTGAGTTCAATATAATCAAATGCTCCCTTCCAAGCAAAAAGGAAAGAAAAAAAAACCCAGAGAGATTAGAAACGCAGGAAAGATTCAGTGAACTATTGCTGACTTTTGAAGATGGACAGGGCTTATAGGACACATTTAAGAAAGAAAGAAATGCTGTCAAAACCCAGTAAGAGACAAACATAATGGTATGCAGCTGTCATCTCAGCCATTCAGGAAGCTGAGGCAGGAGGATTGCTTGAGTCGGGAGCTTGAGGACAGTCTAGGAAACACAATGAGATCGTCTCTTAAAGCCAACAACTCAGTGAGCCTGAAAGAACATCTCAGGCCCCAGATGGGCCTTCAATTGAAGCTCAGTGTACTGTATAATGCTCATCAGCTGTGCTGGGCCTGCAGCCTCAGGACTGTGAGATAACACACGGTGTTTGGAGCCACTAAGCATATGGTAATTCGTTAGTGACAGAAAATGAATGCACTGAACTGTGGGCCTGACAGCCTCCGCTCGTAAGAGCACCTAGAAGGAAAACCAGTGCTTCTCTCCTCCTGCTTCTGCAGCAGAGGAGTAGTTATGAATGGCTATTGGTCAGCCAGCCATTTGTGCCCACCACACCACTCACAACTAGTCTAGTGCCATAGTTTAAAGCCACACATACAAGTCACCTGTCCCAGGCACCAATTTCCATATTGGGTGATTTTTTTTTAATTTTGCATGTGTGTCCGTGTGTGTCTTTGCATGCCTGTGGAGGCTCAAGGATGACTTCAGGAATCACTCTAGATGATGCTACTTGCTCTTTGTTCTGCTCTGGCGTTTCCCAGACTCCACTTTCCAAGGCCAAAAGTACAGGCTGCTGCCATTTCTGCCTGGTGTTTTTATTTATTTTTCTACTTTTCAAGCATATTGAACATTCATCCCAGCTTCCCTCCCTCCCCCCTTTGCTTAGTGTTTTTAGGTGGGTCCTGAGATCCGAATTCAGGTTCCTCTGTTTGCGAGGCAGAAGCTTAACCCCAAGCCATCTCACCAGACCCGGTGATTTCTTTTTAATTAATTGTTACTGCTAGCATAGTTACGTTAAAGAAAAAAATGGAAATGCTGACTCCTATAATCAACCTACAGAAAGGGCAGAGATGAAGTAATGACATTTTAGGGTAATGACGATAACCAACATTTATTGTTTATCTAAGTGCTTTCTAGTATCATTGTCTTCAGTCTTTGGGATATCCTTATGAGGTCATTACTGATCTCACCTTCATTTTTGCAGGTAAGCAAATTGAGTCCCAAAGCTTAAGCAGCTTCCCCCAGCTGGCTTCTTATAGATCTCCCCTCACGAAATGAAGCTTCAGGGGCCACCAGTACTCCCTGAGGAACCAAATCCCTTTTCCTAAGAAGCTGTTCTGTGTGTCTTTCTGTCCTGGCAAAATCTCACAGTAAATCAGGACAGGAAATATAAACGGGAGGAGGTGGAAAAGGAAGATGACAGTGATCATGATGAGGACAGCGAGGAAGGTAAAGAGGAAGCTAACAGGGAAGACCGTGATGGTGGTGGTGGCGGCGAAAAGAGAAACGTGGTCACAGACCAAAGAGAAGAGAAGGCTGGAAAGAGAAACGTGGCCACACACCAAAGAGAAGAGAAGGCTGGAAAGAGAAACGTGGCCACAGACCAAAGAGAAGAGAAGGCTGGAAAGAGAAGCGTGGCCACACACCAAAGAGAAGAGAAGGCTGGAGAACAGAAAACTAAGGGTGACAGCAAAGAGCTAAAGGGGCTGGAGAAGGAAGAAGTGGAGAGCCGAAAGTCGGAGCCAGCCTCCGAGACTCCGCCCCCTCTCAGCCTCACTGTGCTCTCGGGCGCAGACCCTGAATTAGGTCCTCAGCTCAAGCAGGCAGCGGCCAGAGGTGAGCATTCATGGCCACCCACCACTACAACGCCCCCAGCCTTTGTACTCCTCCAATTCTGTGACCCCCACCGACCTCTCAGTCTGACCTCAGCTCCCATCCTTCATCCCAGCACGTTGAATAATATTGAGGAAGCCAGGAGAGAGCCGGTCCTCACGGGTGGGTGGTCCGTACTTCCCACAGGCGTCCCCGTGCTCCTGACCAACATGGAGCTGGGCCTAGAGTGTCAAGAACTTGAGTGGTTGTTGTCACGGGAGCAACTGAGACCACCCGAAGTGCTGCCTGGCTTCTGTCTCTATCTGAGCACTACCATCCCCCTTCACGCCTTGGAAAGAGGTAAGACCCTCAAGGCTTTGAGAACTTACTTGTCCCCTGGGATCAGCCCAAAGAGATCTTCTCACTACCCAGCCTTGGCAGATTCAGAACTGTAATTGGGGACCATTACTCCCTGTCCCCTTCCCCCAACCCCCAAATCTCTGGCTCTGCCAAGGGTTGAGGAACTAACCATCTTCCGTGTGACCCCCAAGTAATAGGCTGTGAACTGCTGAAAGGGTTGAATGTTCTGGATCTGGGGCTGAACATGGAAATCCTGGAAGAACAGATGCTGCATGAAATCTTGTGCAGAGAGCGCCCCGAGCTTGAGATCCGCTGGAAGGACCTCAAAATCAGAACCCTGGATACTTTTGAAGCCGAGGAGGCTGCTGAGGTACTTGGAGGCCCAGCCTGTGGGTTGGGATAAGCCTCGGCCTGAGTATGGAGGGTGGAGGTGAGGGGAGGTGTTTGGGAACTGTGACAAAGGTCTGGGTGGGTCCAGTCACCTACTTACCGTGCGCAGGAGCATTTGATGGTGACACTACTGCTCCAGAGCCAGAGGTACCGGAAGCCAGCCAAGTTTCTGAGGGACATGGTGAGGACTCAGGCAAAGATATGCCAGCTGTATGCCAAATGTGAGGATCTAGAAGAGCAGAAGCTGGAGGAGAGGCTGCTGTGGATACCCTACCGACAGGTGGCGCTGTATGGAATGGCCTTGGTAGAGGCACTGAGCCCACTGCAGAACGTGGTGCCGCTTTTCTGCATGAGCCCGGAGAACTGGCTGGCGGTCACAAAGCGGGCGCTCGACAGCATAAAGCCGCATGATACTCACCACGGGGAGGACCTGGCCAGCCATCTGCTGCAGCTGAAAAGACACCTAGGCCGTCAGCTGCTGGGCAGCATCGTGGCTGCCCTTGGCTTGGCCCAAGTACCTTTGGTGGGGGCCTTGGGTGCTTTGGCCCTGCTGCAAGTGGCAAAGAAGGCACCGAAGCTAGAAAGACTGGCCCTGTGGCCTGGCCTGGCCGCCTCCCCCAGCACAAGCCACAGTAAGCAGGTCTCCGGAGTGGTTCGGCCAGCCTGGATAGGGCTGAAAGCCTGGCAGGAGTGCGGTAAGTTAGAACTGCTGCCCCCCTTTGTGGGGCTGCGCGCGTCCCTGGCCGGCCACTCCAGCATGTGGCAGGAATACCTGTTACTCTCATCCACTGTGCTGGGTCCTGCTCCTGGGCCCATCTTGGAGCCCTTGAGCCTTCTACAGAAGCTGATCCTGTGGCGGGTACTGAGACCCAACGTCCTGGCAGCTGCCCTGGCCGACCTCACCACCAGCCTACTGGGTCGGCCCCTGGATGAAAACCTAGAGGCTCCCACCAAGGCCTTTGAGCACAGTCAGGCTACCCAGCCCATGCTGATCTTGCTGCCCCCACCTGGCCACCCTACAGCCACCCTGCATCCTGTGACTGTCATCCGGGAACTGGCTGCCAACCATAAACAGGTTTGCTACCTAGTCACTCGAGCCAGAGTGCATGGGCTTCTAGTCTGGGCTGGCATATGGGCGCGCCCCCCCCTTCCGGTGTTTTCATGGATCTTTGTGGATTACACTTTTTTTTTTTTTTTTTTTGGATCGTCATGGCATTACTCTGAATCCCTTCCAGAACCACGTGGAGTCACTCTGCCATCTTGCTATTGGTCTCTAGGGGCAGAAGCATGTGCAAGTGATAGCACTGGGCTCTGAAGCTTGGGATCCAGTCGCAGCTGTGATCAGTACTCTGTGCCAGGCTATGTCCAGAGGGCACTGGCTGGTGCTGGATAACTGCCATCTGATGCCTCGCTGGCCAAGAGAGCTGCTACGGCCCCTGCTGGGGCTGCTGGACGGAGCCAAGGGTAAACATACTGCCTGGAAATGGCTCCCACGATCCTGCCCTACACTTGGGGGCCGAGTTGGAACTCTTAGTCCTCACGGCCAACCCCCCAGCTTAAAACCTATCCCTTTGGCCTTGTGTCTCATCCCTGTTACACCACTTTTGAGTATGACCCCTAGACTTGTCTGTCAGTCCCTTCATCACCTGCGGTCTGATCTCAGCCTCTTGTGTGTCTTTAGTGGTCTCGGACCTGGAGCTGGAACTTCCAGCAAAGAATGTGGTCACTGTGCACGAAGATTTCCGCCTTTGGCTTATCGTATCCACAGAGGCTTCTGCATCGCTGCCAGGTGAGGTGTGTCAGGTGAGGCGTGTTCCTCAGCTCTTAAGGGGCCGAGGGAAACTGTACTGTGCTGAACTCTCTCTCTCTCTGAATCCGCCACAGCTGTGCTGACTCAGCACTCCACGCCCGTTTTCTGGGACCAGTCCCTGGAACTGGGCCGCATCTTGATTGACAGCGTAGAGCTAGCCCAGCAAGGACACTACAAGCAACGGATCACCCAGTCACTGCCTCTGCTCTTCCTGCATGGCCTCCTGCTACACCGACAGCTCTATGGAATGAAGCTGCAGGCCCACAGGGGGCGCTGGTGAGGCATCCACAGGTCCGGCTCAGTCACTCGGCAAATGCTGTATCCGCTCCAAACGCTGTATCCACTCTAGGATGAGAAAAATTAATTGAGTTTTAGAAGCTCCTAAGAGTGAAGTCGAGGGAAACCAAGAAAGTCTTCTTCAAGGACTCTTCTCTGGTGGGAGAAGCAAGGCAGAGCAGAGGGAAAGATGTCAGCAGAGGGAGACTACTTCAGTGTGGCTGCAGGCTGGACCAGGATAGAGCAGCAGGAGGCTTCTGAGAGGTTTAAGTAGGACAGGGAACTTGATCCTATTTGTTTATTGGAAGGATCACTCCCACTGAGATAAGCACGCGAACCAGCAGGGGTGGCCTTTGAAACTAGCAGAACAGTGTATAGAAGGCCGGTGGGCTCTATGGAAGAGATGATAATAAGGTGGTAGAGATCAGGGTAACAAAGTAGAGATCAAGATGAATATAGGGTGAGAAAGGATGACTTCCAGCCTGCTTTAGGGGGTGGCTGTAAGACCTCTTACCAGGCTCAGAGATAGCGGGGGGCTTCATAGGGGAAATTAAAACTGTAGTAGAAGCGAGTTTCACCAGAGCACCAAATGGCAAGGGCTAGTGAGCGCCTGTAAATCTAGAGTCCAGGACAGATGTCTGAACAGATGTGAAGGACCCCTGCAGATTGCTGTTTCAAATACTACTCTCTGTATCCCTTGCCCTAGGAGCCAAGTGACCCTAACTCACGTCCTTCAGACCCAAGATGAGTTGTGGGCCAGTCTCAGTAATCCTGGTGTCGGCATGCAGGAGCTGGCTGGTGAGAACCTCTGGTTCCCCCATACACTCATCAGCCCCCAGAAAAACCTGGGACTGGGTACAGGTGGGGGGCTTAGGTTTGGTGGGGACTGAGGAGCTCGGATCTCACCCCCAGTTTCAGTTTTCTATGGAGGTCCTGTGAGTGACAGGGAGGACAGAAAGGCGCTGATTAGCCTGACACAAAGCTGCTTGTACCCCAGCAGCAAGAACTGGCTCCAACCACACACACCCGAGTATCTGCTGGCCAATCTGATGCCCAGTCCAGGTAAGTGCCAGGCAAGTGTGTGTGTGGGGGGTGGTGGTGATGGTGGTGGTGGGCTGGAGAATATCTGTAGTGTAATGCCATCCCCACAGGAGGGAACAGGGAAGGTTTGAAGGGAACAGTATTGTCAGATGTAACAGCACAAAGGCTTACTCCCATCTCATTCCTCACCCCTCATCTCTAACTCCAAGAACTAGGGGAGCTGGATGCGCTGGGAGAGTGCAAGGCCCAGATGCACCTCCTGCCTACCCCATCTGAACCCGCGCTTTGCGGCCTCAGCGAGGGGCCCAAAGCCTGGCTGTTGCGTCGCCAAAGTCGCTCTCTCCTGAGCGCGCTGCAGCTGAGTTCCCCCACGTGGGTTCCCTTGACTTCCGGAGGCGCCCAGCGCAAGGAGAGGCGGCTTCGGCAACGCCTGGTGCAGGCCAAGCGCAGGCTGACCACGCTGCAGGCTGCCCTGGCCGATGGGACCAGCACCTGCCAGTGGGTCGCCCCCTGGGCAGTGCTGGGGCCCAATGTGTCTCGGCCTCTGGAAGGCTTCTTGGAGACCGAGGTGCTCCTGCTGAGACAGCTGGTGGGCACGCTGCAACGCGACCTGGACTGCCTGCTGCAGCGGCTGAAAGGGGAGCCCCCGTGTCCTTCGGCGCGCTGTGTCGCAGTGGCCCACGCTCTGTGGACTGGCTGCCTGCCTCCGCCTTGGAGGTCGCACGCCCCCACTGGTCCGCAGGTGCCCTGGCAGTGGCTGCGACAGTTGTCCCGCCGTGGGAACTTACTGATTCGCTACGTGGGCAACGGCACCGGGGAAAATGCCCAAGCGCCCGAGCGCATCTTTCACCTGTCAGCCTTTCGCCACCCGCGCCGCCTGCTGCTGGCGTTGCGCTGGGAGTCTCTCCTGGCTCAGCCTTTGGTCAGCTCCGGCTCAGGGCTTCTACATAAGCGTCGCGAGCTGAACAACCACCCTCTGCACCTCCAGGTGTGTTGGGGGTCATCCTTTGTGTGCCCTATCCCGTGTGGCCCTTTAGTTAATCTTACCCCTCCGAAAACCCGCTTGTTCCTCCCCTCCCCTGTTTCCTCCCCCACGCATCTCCCCAGCTCTGTCTAACTAGTTTCTGGCGCCCCCACCTCCCCACCCCAGGTGGAGAATGGCCCAGATCCCAAGGTTCCAGAGATGGGGCTGCTGCTGGTGGGGCTGCAGCTTCAGCACGCCCAGTGGGACCCGATAGATGGCGCCTTGCAGGACAGTCCGTCGGGCCAGCCCAGCCCTCTGCCTCCCGTCAGCGTCACGGT
This sequence comes from Typhlomys cinereus, assembly GCA_023101885.1. Lineage (NCBI taxonomy): Eukaryota > Metazoa > Chordata > Mammalia > Rodentia > Platacanthomyidae > Typhlomys > Typhlomys cinereus. The sequence continues at coordinate 1,501,577 of JALPQD010000304.1, read as the reverse complement.
GAGCGGCGGCGGCAGCGCACAAGCCAAAGGCCCCAAAAGTGTGGCGGTCTCAGCGGGCCTGGAAGTGTACTCCTGTCCCGTGTACATGGCAGGGCCCCTGGGCACCACTAAGCTGCACAGCAGGAACATCCTGATGCACCTGCCTCTGCCCAGCAAGCTCAGCCTCGCCACCTGTATCCAAAGGAAGGTCCACGTGTGCAGCCCAACCTTGACCTAATCCCTACCAAAATAAAAGGATAGCCACGACGCGAGCGACTGCTGTAATTCGGGAAGAGTGGTGTAAGCACAGAACGCAGAATGTGGCAAGGAGGGGAAAGTGAGCCGGTAGAAGGGGCATGTGCTGGAAGAAGAAGGGTGCTTTGGGCACAGAAGTTGCTGTGAGTCAAGCTTCTACGGCAAACCCAGCAGCGGCTAGCTCGGCTCTCTATGGGAGCTTGGTACTTGGGCTAAATCTCCACCTGGTATTTTTGAATGGAAAGCATGAAAATTGAAAATGGTGAATGATGATAGCATTGGGAATGCCCCAATCCACCACTCACACCATATCATCTCCTACATTAGGTTCTCCAACTGAGCTGAAGAGATGGCTCGGGGGTTAAGACTGTCTCGCAAGCAGAAAGTCCCGAGTTCAGATCCCAGGTCCCATATAAACATGCCAGGCAGAAACAGTAGCGGCCTGCACTTCTACCCCTGGTGGGCAGAGCCTGAGAAATCCCAGAGTGAAGCAAAAAGGAGGTAGATGCAATCCAGGATGATTCCTGAAGTCACCCTTGGTCCTCCACAGGGACACACACACACACAATAAATAAATTTAATTTTAAAAAAAGATTTTCTAAGTGAGCCATGAACTTGAAGAACAAAAGCCAAATGACATTCAAGGTCCTTGGTGCATCCAGCAGTTCCTGTTGCACAAATGTGCCTCCACACGAGGTGTTCTTTCAGGCACAGGTGGGGGTGCTCAAAGCAGGCACTGCAGGCCTGAGCATTTCCTTTCCCTCAGCCCAGCTTGGCCGCGGCAAAATTATTAGGGATGTTGAAAGAAATCCTTTAAGAACCTGGGGCGAGCTCAGGAGTTAAACCTCTGCCTCGCATGACCTGGGCTAGGATCTCCAGATCTCATGAGTCCACTGTAAATGCCGTCTGTAATTCCAGCTCTGAAAGGCAGAGCCTGGGAAAGCCCAGAGCAGAGCAGTAAAGAGTAGAGCATCCAGGCTGATTCCTAATGTCACTTTGAACCTCCCACAAGCACATTTAAGTGCACTCTGGTACACACACACTTGTGTAAAAAATTAGTCTTCTATCCATGTTTATCATCACTACTATTTATCTTAACAGTGAGAGCAACATGTCTGCAAAGCTATCTGAAATTGGTTGGTATGGAATATTTTCTATAAATTCACACCATTCTCTAGACTGAACTTTATTCTTGAATTATGCTCAGATAAGTTGATAACTTCTCCAGTTAGAAATGACAAAATAAGTATCGTTCAGCATTCAGGAGGTTGAGGCATGAGAATGAGCTTGAGATTAACCCGGACAATCTAGCAAGAACACCTCTGAAAACCAAAACAAAGCAACAATAGCCTAAAAAAAAAAAAAAAAAAACTTAAAAATGAGCTACAATGATGGCCATGTAGAACATGTAGAAATGTTGAATATGTGACACTTGCCCAGTAAATTCTAAGTAAAACCCCATCAGGAAGTTGAGTACCAAGCAATAAAGATTAAGACACAGCAGGAAAGGGGCTGGAGAAGTGGCTCAGGGGTTAAGCCTCTGCCTTGCAGGCGGAAGATCCTGAGTTCGGATCCTAGAACCCACGTATAGACGCCGGGCGGAAGCGGGGGCGGCCTGCGCTTCTGGCCCTGGTAGGGCGGAGCCTGTGAATCCCGGGGCAGAGTAAACAAGGAGGAGGTGGAGGCGGTCCATGGTGATTCCCGAATTCGTCTGTGGTTCTACACGTACATGCACACATACACACACATGCACAATTGAATAAATAATAATAATAATTTTAAAAAAGACACAGCAGGAAAAAGAAGAAATGTGTCCCCCCCAACCTGATGGAGAAGGGGAAATTGAAGGAGAACAACATAATCGTCAATCTCAGACTTTGAAACCTGGGAGGGGAAATGAGCAGATGAACTGAGGTAACAGGGCCGGGAGGTGCTCATCTTCTCCTTTCTGGGAGCCCTGGAGGTACCTGTTCTCTAGTATGGACTCAATGTGGCCCCAAGAGCCTTAAGAAGCCAGAGCAGCAAGGCAGGAAGAAGCATCCCTTGGTCTCTGTGTGGTATAGATACGGAGCCTCCAACTACAAAGAAGGACAAGGCGGAAAACCACCGAGTTCTTCGGCACCAAAGAGAGTTGCTGAGAAGAGGTTAAATTGGTAGGAAAGAGAAGGAGGCCTTGGAAAGCAAAAGAGACAAGACCACAGATTCGTCAGCACCAGAAGTGAATGTTGGCAGAATGCCCAGGTATTGGACTTTGCTGACTGTACCCAGAGAATTCTAGTTTGTGCACACCCAAAAGCAGCACCAGGCCTCACACCTCAGCCTTCTGCCCTCTGAAGGTCACGCCTCTCCTGTGGACCCAGATGCCACTTTAGAGAGCAGAAACCCAAAGAGCTTGCGGCACATTCACTTCCAGCCTCTCCGGCTGCGCTGCACGGTGGACTGAAAGACAGGAGAAAATTCAGTATCGGAGAAACAACCTCGGTTCCATTTACATATCCAAATTAGGAAGTTTGTGATGTTGCTCTGAATACCATCCACACTAAAGACCAAAGCTCTCTTCCACTAATGTCACTTAACATTTCTTTTATTTTTGCAGATTTACAGTCTAATTTGAATTCCCCCTTCAGAAATTAGGTTAAGTAGGCTAATGCCTGAAATAGAAAAAAAAGGGCCTGTTTCACTTACTGATTCTCATGCAGTCCTGGGATCTGTAACATTTTATTGTTCTGTTTATGGACGAACAAACTGAGACGTACAAATTCGATAACTTATCCACGGTCCCACAGAAAAGGGGCAAATGAAAACAGATGTTTGTGGGCTGGAGAGGTGGCTCAGGGGTTAAGCCTCTGCCTTGCAAGCAGAGGGTCCTGAGTTCAGATCCCAGATCCCATGAACAAACGCTGAGTGGAAGTGGGGGCGCCCTGCATTTCTGGTCCTGGTGGGCGGAGCCTGTGAATCCCTGGGCAGAGCAAAAGAGGAGGTAGAAACGGTCCATGATGATTCCCAAATTCACCCTTGGTTCTACACATACACACATACATACACATGCACACACACACACACACACACACACACACACACACACAATTGAATAAATAAATAAAAATAGAAAACAGACGTTTGTTTCTCATATCTTTATAGTATTCTCTACCATCATCATGATGGTGGGCGGCAAGATAGAGGAAGACAAGGTTGGCAAACAAGTATACTTGTGTAGTTCTGAGTGGGGGCATCGATTCATGAAATGAATTAAATATGCTATGTCCTAAAACTTCCGCTCCTCAGATTTTTGTCTCTGAGGATCACATACAAAATGAGTTGGGAAGTATTTTCTATAATCTTACTTTCCAAAACTTGTGCAGATTGGCATTTTTTTCTTCTTCCTTCAGGGTTGTAATAACTTTTCCATAATGCCCTCTATGACTGCAGATTTTGTTTTATTTGCAGAGAGGTTTTTAATTATAAATTCTATTTCTTTAGTGGCTATAAGTCTATCTGATTTCTTGCCTCTGTTAGTTGTGGTCAATATTTTATTCTCTTAAAAGCTTTACTGAACTCTGTGTGTGCATGTGTACGTGCTGCATGTATGTGTGTGCTGTGTGTGCGCTGCACGCATGTACCTGCTTGTGTGTGTGCGCTTCACGCATGTACCTGCACACAGGAGTCACACAGCAGGATGTCAGCAGTCCTCCTCTGCCACTGTTCTGTTAAGATGAGAAAGGGTCTCTTGCTGAATCAGAATCTCACTGTTTTCATTTGAAAGCCTCATCTCTACCTCCCACTCCTTGTGTCGCTGTGCCTACACATGCTGGGGCTGAGCCTATACACACAGGGGCTGTGCCTACACATGATGCTGTGGCTATGCCTATACACACAGGGGCTGTGCCTACACATGCTGGGGCTGAGCCTATACACACAGGGGCTGTGCCTACACATGCTGGGGCTGAGCCTACACATGCTGTGGCTATGCCTATACACACAGGAGCTGTGCCTACACATGCTGGGGCTGAGCCTACACATGTTGGGGTATTTATTTACGTATTTCCATGCATGTGTCATCAATACTTTGTTCGCACTCATCCCCATCCTCTCTCAATACCTTCATCTCTTTTTATTTATTTTTGACAATTTATGAGACAGACTCTTAAGAAGAAAAGGCTGGCCTTGGGGCTGGAGAGGTGGCTCAGGGGTTAAGCCTCTGCCTTGCAGGCGGAAGGTCCTGAGTTCGGATCCCAGATCCCACGTATAAACACCAGGCGGAAGCGGGGGCGGCCTGCGCTTCTGGTCCTGGTAGGGCGGAGCCTTTGAATCCTGGGGCAGAAGGAGGTGGAAGCGCCCATGGTGGTTCGCGAATTCGTCCGTGGTTCTACACATACACAGACACAGACACGCGCGCACGCACATACACACGCATATGCACACAGTTGAATAAATAATAATAATAATAATAAAAATTAAAAAAAAAAAGAAAAGGCTGGCCTTGAGCTTATCACACAACCAAAGACACCCTTGACCTTAGATCCTCCTTCCTCTGCCTCCCAAATGCTTGTCTGCTGCATAAGTATTTAAATTTCATCACAGTTGCATTTTTAAATTGTTGACACATTTCATTAAATTTCAGTTTTAAATTTTTTCTCATTTCATTTATAAATTTTTCTTTACTTGGTCCATTCTTTAGAAGATTTTTTTATACTTACTTCTTGCATATGTATGAGCACGTGTTGCGTATACCACAATGATTGTATGGAGGTCAAAGGACAACTCGTAAGAATTTGTTATCTCGTGCTCGCTTCGGCAGCACATATACTAAAATTGGAACGATACAGAGAAGATTAGCATGGCTCCTGCGCAAGGATGACACGCAAATTCATGAAGCGTTCCATATTAAAAAAAAAAAAAGAATTTGTTATCTCCTTCTACCATATATTTCCAGGGATCAAACTATAGTCATCAGGCTTTAGTGTGAAGTACCTTTATACCATTAAGCCATCTCACCTGCTCAACAAGAATATTTTTATGATTTTTTAAAGTTGAGGGTTTTTCAAGATATTACCATTTATTTCTAATTAATACTAGTGCAGCCAACAAAAATCCTCTAAGATTTCAAACTTCTGAGAGCCATTGATTAGTTTTATGAACCTCACATATACTGTATCATATTGGACAGGTGAAAACCGCAGCAACCAAAGACAGTAATAGAAATTCTGAGAATTCTGCACTTGTTGCTGACACCTTCATTGTGACAGAATACCGGATGCAAGCAATTTAAAGGTCGTTACTTTGTTTTGTGGCTTCATGGATTTCTGTCTGAAGTCAGCTGACTCCACTGCTTTAGGCTCCTGGTGAGGCAGACATCTTGGCAGAAGGGCCTGATGGGAAAATTCACGGGACAAGTTCTAACTTTCAAAAGCACATGTCCCCCAGTCACCTGCCTCCTTCAATGAAGATCCATCTCTTAATAGCCCATGAGATTACAGTCTGTTCATCCGCTGATGTAACTAGCACTCTCATCATCCAATCACCCTAATAGCCCTACACCCCTTAACATGCAGGGACCAAGCCTTCGACATACACGTCTATTTACTGACGCATCATAACCAAACCATATTGTTCCATGACCAGTCCCCAAGAGATCATGATGCAAAATGTCTGTCTTTGCAGGACAGACATTAAATTGTGTCGCTCCATGCCACAAGCTCATGACATGAGAGTCTCAACCACTACAGCCCTTGCCGCTTGCAGCCCTTTTCTCTGTGGCTGGTTTTGCTCGCTGCCCGCCTGAGGCTTACCTTAGCAGGTGTTCCCGTGCTGGATCACGTGCATCTCTAACTTTCTGGGATCCCCACTGAAGTTCCAACTTCATACACTGCCCTCACGGACATTTGTAGGGATTCGGACTCTGCAGTTCATTGGCCTTCCATGGACACACTGAAGGAAGCTTCTGAGCCCACAACTCTTGCAATCTGCATTCTCAAAAAGCATTATATGGGGGGCAGGGGGAGCTGATCAGACTGAGTAAAGTGCCTGCTCACAACACAAGCCTGCTGATCCGAGTTCAGTTCCCAGAAGCCCACAGGGCAGAAGGAAGAAAACAGTCTTCCAAAAGTTGTCCTCTGCCTGCCACACACACGCCGAGGCCTGTGTGTTTGTTCCTGTGTTCTCTTTCTCTGTGCCTGTGTGTGTGTGTCTCCATGTTTTCTCTCCTACATATAAAAATGAAAAGCATCACATGGATAGTGTCAAGACCTGCTGCCAACTTTAGCAGTAATAGCCCCCCCCACCTCTGCCTCGACGACCTCTGAATACCTGAATGGCAGAACATGGGGATCCTAAGTGAACAGATCTCTTTTCAAATCAGCCTTCTGAAGAAATTAAAACTTTACACCCTTGTATCTGTCCTGGTGCGATGTAACCAATTCAAGTGCTCACCTTTTTTTTTTTTTTTGACAGAGTTTTATGTAGCCTAGGCCAGTCTCAAATCTGCTCTATACCTGCTAAGATTACAGGCAAGTACCACTCTACTTAGCTTCTTTTAAATGGCACTAATCTTTTCAGAAACCAGATTTTTCTTGACTCCCACCCCCAACTTTAGTTTTATTTTTTTCTTGGCAAGTTACAAGTTTTTTTTTTTTAATTTTCCACTTTACTTTTTGCTCACAATTCCCACTGTAAAGTTGGCCAAAGGCAGCAGTAAACATGCCATGTCTGAATGCTAAGTTATCTTGAAATGTCCTCTGTCATATTAACTAGTATGGACCTTTAAATTCAGCCTCATGGAAAGACTCATGAATGTAAGTAAGGTCGGCAGTCTGATTTCTATAAGTCATTCTTATCTGAAACCTCAAGAACAGTTTTTACTATCTACATTCCTATCAGCTTTCTGGCCTTCTGATCTCCCATCAGAATTTCCAGTAAACTTTTCTTAAGACATTCTGAGGTTTCTCCAGCCCACACCTCCAAATATTCCCAAATTCCTCTTCTTAAACAATTCCAAAGAGCCTCCATGTCAGACATAGATTCTATTAGACATTGGGTCACTGGGACAAGTATCCGAAGGAAACGACATAAGGAAGGGCTCACGATCTGAGAATCTCCGTTCACAATCGGCTGATTCCCTTGCTGAGGGCTGAGGAGGGCACATGCAGGAAGTGCGTGCTGGAGCAAAGCTGCTTACTTCATGGTGGTCAGGAAGCGGGAAGGGACAAAGAAAGGAGCTGGAGACAAGATATGCTCTCAAAGGATACACCCCCAAGTGGATGACTCCCCAATAGAACACTATCTTCTAAAGTTTCTACACGGTCTCGAGATACACTTCCAGCTTGGAAAACAAGCCTTAAACATATGCAACCTACAATGCATGGATTAACCGAACTCTCATATCCCTGGAAAAAGGAAGGCAAATTAAAAAATTTGGAACTACCTAAGCATTATCTACAAAATTGAGAATATAAATAGCCAGCAGTACAAATGCCCAATAAACCCAATGTCGAGTGAAAAAAAAAGCAAGACACATGGAGAGACTAGAAATGCTGGACACTTAGCTGGAAAGACCACATGAAAAAACAATCGAATCAGGGTGGTGGTGATTTCCTGGGGTCAAGAGAAAAGTTGCTCATGTTGAGATGTGTAAGGGACACTGGGAACACAGACTTTGGGTGCAGACAGACTTCTGCTTCTTAATCTGGCTGATCCTTATCATTGGCTTTGTGATGCATCATTGGGCTAAATATTGTTTTGCATATCTTTTCTGTATTTATTCGCGCGCGCGCGTGTGTGTGTGTGTGTGTGTGTGTGTGTGTGTGTGAGAGAGAGAGAGAGAGAGAGGGTACTGTATGTCCCTGACCAAGATGACTTCGGGAATCATCCTGGATTGCTTTTACCTTTTTTTTTTTTTTGGTTCACTTTGGGATTTCCCAGGCTCCGCACACCAGGACTCGAAGTGATGGTCTCCACAATTTCTGTCTGGCAATTTTTTTACATGGGACCTGGGATCTGAACTTAGGACCTTCTGCTGTGCAGCAGAGTCTTAACCCTTGAGCCATCTCTCCAGCCCTTTTCTGTATTTTTAAAGCCAATTAAAAGGTTGTTTTTTTTTTTTAACAATTATTAGCTGCTACCAAACTATATATGAATCAAAAAGTCCAAAGTAGTGTTTCATAGACACCTATGCTCAAAGGATCAGATTGGGCCAGATGTAAATAATATTGGAATAAATTATGCATAGAAAAAACTTCCAGGTCTGGAAACAATACTGTTTGACTCCTATCCTACTGCTTGGACTCGATCACATGTCTACACAACTGTAAGGGACACTGGGAACACGGTCTTCTTCTCTGGAGGAAAAATAGGTGTGCAGAACATTAGTAATTCTCTGCTATATGCATCAAGTGTTTTGCTAAAGATATATGAGTCTGGGGACATATGACAAATGCAACGTGAAGGGAACAAGAAAAACTGACTGGAAGCTACATGACTATTGCAACTGGGCACTTCTCATTGGTTCAAAGAGAGTTGTCACCTGCTTCCAAGGTTACAGTCCACTGTTTGACAGGATAAATACGCATCAGTTTCCCATGCGCTCTTTGAAAGTGAACAGTCTTGAAACTATGGTAGGTTCTTTCCCATGAGGGATGCCTGCTTGGTAAGGCACCTCTGCACTAAGTACCTGTGGAATCTGAGGACTCCGAGGGGCAATGAAGGGTCCATATCCCAGGGAACAACTAAAGTCAGTGCACGGGTCTCCATGAGTTGTTCCAAGAACCTCAACGTCCCACAAAGAGTTAGCATTTGAATGCTTGAAAAGCATTGATAAGGCATTCATCAGGTCTGTCTTTCTCTCTTTCTTTCTTTGATACATCCTCTCAATCCCCAGTCAGAAAAGGAAAAGAATGAAAGAAAGAAATCATGTTCTCCCAGTCCTTTGTGCTGGGAAGAACGATTCTGAACTGGATGAGCTGCTGATGGGCTATGGAAGTATGGGAATGGAGGAAGAGGGAAAATGCATTAAAAGGGTTAATATTTAGGTTGGTCTCTGTCATCGGAGAGAATAATAGAACCTGTTTACACCAGAGTGCCAACAAGGTAGAAGAGTCCCTGAGGTGAAACCAAAGATAGAGGCTGTGGCAATCAGAGAGACTTCCCCAGAAGTCTAATAACAAGTGAGGTATCTCTGTTTAATCAAGAATACATCTTGTGACCAGGAGGGTCAAGTTGCCAAGGGAATTATAGAGACCTCACTTCTTTTTATTCTTGATTTCCCAAACCAAAGCCAAGTCATCTACCTTCAGGTTACTTGCTGAGGTAGAGAAAAAAATTAAATCTGCTTAAGACATTATTCAGCAGACATTTTTTAAATTATTTATTCAATTGTGTGTGTGTGTGTGTGTGTGTGTGTGTGTATGTGTGTAGAACCATGGGCGAATTCGGGAACAACAATGGACCACCTCCACCTCCTCCTTGTTTACTCTGCCCCGGGATTCACAGGCTCCACCCTACCAGGAACCAAAACGCAGGCCACCCCTGTTCCGCCAGGGTCTATACCTGGGGTCTAGGATCCGAACTCAGGATCTTCCGCCTGCAAGGCAGAGGCTTAACCCCTGAGCCACCTCTCCAGCCCCAGCATTTTTTCAAAAAGTCACAATCGAATAAAGTAAATATATTTTTGATATGAGCATTGCTTTTCTTCACTTTAAAATAGAACAGATAGAAAGTGTGGACTTGCAAGGGGTAAGATAAAGGTTAAAATTACACTATAGAAAAAAAAAGTTTTGAAAAAGGTACACAAGAGAATATATCCAGGGTATAAAATGGCAACCAACACTCCAAACTCATTAGCTTAAAACAATGGGGGTCTACCCCCAAAGTCTAGCATGGATCACATGGGAGAAGGCTTCAGGCAGTAGAATCCCTAGAGGCAAAGGATTAAACAGTCATAATAGAGTTCCCATGCTAGCGGGGAGCTCAAGAAGTGGCCCCCGGTTATGGCACTGAATCCTGAACCCTTACTAGGGTGGAGGATTCAGAGGGAGGTTCCGAGCCCACATAAATGGATGCTCCAGGGGAGGGAGGGAAGAAGGGGGAAGTACTGGGGGAGGGAGAGAGAAGATGGGGTACCTATTGAGCTTGTATGATTAGAAAACAAAATGTGAGAGAAAAAAATTATGGGGGTCTAGTTCTGTTTCTAGCTTCAATGCAGATGTTCTTGGTCAATCAGCTCTCCTTTAAGTAGTCACTTGAGCATCTGGGCCTCTTGTATTTTATGAATTGAAATCTGTGCTCCAAGATAACCTTTGTAGGTAGAGGAGAGAAGGAGAACACAGGAAAGACTCAGTTTTTGCTTTGTCTAGTATGGAAGCATTTCACTTTCCATGAGTGCACACAGCACTGACTCCACATTCTGAGCTGGAATATGTAGTTTCCTTGTGGACCCAGAAAGAACCTATTTGGGAATTTCTTCCAAAAGGGGGAAAAATGGCGATGCCGGTGTCACCAGGGAGAATATTCTAGGAGGACAGAACAGTCTGTAAAGCAGTTGCAGCCTGGAGTGCACGAGGAATGAATAGCAAGCTCTGGGGGAGAGAGAGGGCGGGATGCCGGGGCACAGCAGAGCTGGGGGCGATCGTGCAGGATCTGGGAAGGAGTCTCTCTGCCTTTTGTTCTCGGGCTATGAGAATCCATTGAAGGATTTTATGCAGAGAGGTGACATAATCTGATTGACATTTCACTTGGCTGTGGGAAAACGAGTTGCTGTGGGGCGCAGACACAGTGAGCCTCCCCAGCAATGACAGCAGGAGTCACGTGTGCTAGAACCAGGTGAGCAGTCAAAGAAGTCACCTGGGAAGGAGGGTGCCCTGGAAATGAAAGGGTCCGATTACCAGCGGCTGTCAGCGAGAAGGTGCAGAAGGCTTCTTTGTGCAATTACGTAACTAGTGAGCGGCTGGAGCCAAGCTGTGTCTCTGCCAAGATCACGCTGTTTCTTTTGGAACTGTATTCTCCTAGGGCTGTATTACAGGAACTCAGTCAGGAGCCCGCTAACAGTTGCAGAAGCAAGAACTTCCCACTTGGAAATCTCTAAAGGGGATGCTGATCACGCACAGACCCATATCCTAACCCAACTTGATCCTTGTCTCTTACGGCCCTGAAATTCTTCTGATCCTTTGGGGCTGGGGTGGGGGTGAGTCTCATCCCCTGCTGTGTATTCTTAGTGAACTGACAATCCTAGTTCAGCTTAGTTCAGAATGCTTAGTTTTGTGTAACACATAGACTAGTCCTGGTAGTATTTTTTAATTCCTTCCCCCTTTCCAGCTCCTCCTTACCTAAGACCAGGAGCTTACTTTGGGGACTGGGGGATGGGGAATGGAGGGGACCAATCTGTTCTCCACACCTCCTCTCCATCTACTTGCTGCTGAGTAAGCAGGGCCCCAAATGCTGAAACAGAGGAGCAGCCAGGGATAAAATGGTCTGGCTCAACTGGGTGGTTCTGGGAATTCCTGCTGATCCCTAGAGATTCTGGTGGACACAATGCAATGCTGGGTGGTCTCCTGGAAGTCCCTTGGCTTGCTCGCTGCACAGGAAGTCTCTTTGCCTCTTCGAAATGGTCCTTCTGGACAGGATCCAAGTCCACCCCACACTTGGTGCCAGGTGCAGAGAAAACATCCATGCGCTGTCGCCAGGGCACCATCAGGGAGTGCAGTCCTTTGCCAGCACAGCGGCACCCCTGGCCCACCATCTGAACGGTGGGCTTTTGGTTGTATTTTTCCAGAGAAGGATCAAGTAAGGATGCCAGGCGGCTGGAGGAATAAGTATCTCCTGCTTCCCAAATGGTTCCGGTGAAGCCCTGGCTGGGCCAGAAGGACAGAAACCTGAGCCTTGCACCTTTGCCCACCAGGAAGGGCTGGTTCTGAGGGACCAGCGTAGTGCTGGGCCATGCTCCTGCCTCCCTCTTTTTCTTTTCTTTTTACATGGTGGCTGGATCTAAACTCAAGTTCTCACTTCTGCACAGCGGACATTCTTCCCATCTCTCTAGCCCAGTCTAGGCTCTTAACATCAGACACGGAGCCTGGCCACGGACTTGAACAAGCCTGTCCTCAAGTTGATCGCGGAGCAGGGAGGATTCACATCAGGTTCATGAGCCTGCGGCAGAAGGGTGGGGGCTGGGCTGTTTGGGGAGCCTGGGGCCTGAATCACTCAGGTGGTTGGAGCTAGAATACACAAAGCGGGGGTGGGGGGTGGGGGGGAGTGGGGGTGGTGGTGGTGTCCAAACCACAAGACAAGGAAGGGCGGCAGATCTCTTCCTCTCCTGCTGAGCAAAACTGAACAGAGAATAACCCTAATCCAGATGACCAGAAACACAAATTCAGAGCTAGAAAAGGTGACGTGCAGCTACAGCAGGATGCATTTCTACTGTCACTGGACCTACGACTTGCCTTCTACTTGGGTTATCCCAGGAAGTTCCTGCCTCGTGGAGCTGCTAGGACTGGCTCCCCATAAAAGCCCATGAGTCCCACAAGCTGGGATGTTAACCACAGCCAGCTTTTTGGTACAGCCTCCTCCACCCTGGCTGGCATGTGGCGATTCCCCAACCCAGCACCCGTCCTCAATCCCTGCCCTCCCTGCCCCAGTGCCTTCTGGGAGCACGATCTTCTGCATGGCATTCTTTCAACTCCCAGCCTAGCAGTCCTTGGCAAGGTCTGAAGACCCCCTTTCCCTACCCCCCGCCTCTGTCCAGGAGTTCAGCAGATTTGTTGTCCACGGTGGTTTTCTCCCTCTTCTCTCCAACCTTAAGCGAGCTCTTCTGTTCTAATCCCATATTGACCTTAAGGTTGAACTATATGGTTCCCTTGGCCACCAGGTTCTCAGTTCTAATAAAACTCCTATTTCCTAAGTCTCCTTTATAGGCTGTATAAACCCTGTCGTCCCTCTCCTCCCCACAACTGAGAAAGCTGTGCTTAACAAGAACCTTTAATTACTCCTATCATTGGACAACCCCCAGTAACCACGTGGCTAGCCAGTCTCCAGGGAACACCCCCTGCAGGCCTTAGACATTCAGCCCTGTGATCACATCCTGCACGTTTCTGTCATGGGAGCTACTCTGCTTCCAAAAATTAAAAATTCGGCTTTCTGACTTCTTGACCACAACCTCCCACCCTCCCAGGTCATTTGTTAAATTGTTCCTGCACAGCGACTTATTCCTACATTCACTTACTACCTGACCTATGAACCTTCATAATCCAGCATTGCCCTCCTCTGTATGTGACTAGCTTTAACTCCTTTGCTCACCTATGGTCTCTTCATTTATTTCATCAACACAAAATAAACTCTGGATGATACTTCAACACACCCCTTCTGTAGTTAGTCACTCCTGATTCCTGAGTTGTTGGGTTCATTAGTACAACTGTAAGTTATCAGTGATATCATCATAAATCCAAACAGACCCTCAGCCCACTGTTGTCTAACTTCTTCCATTTTACTAGACCCCTTGATAGCTGACAGCTGACAGTTTATCTGTTCCTCCTAAATGAAACCTTCACCTCCCTGGCTTCAGGTCACTGTGACGCAACCTTCTCTTCTCCTCTACCTCTTCTTTTTTTTAATATTTGAGAGAGAGGAAGTGGGGAAGAAGCAGAGATTGAGAGATGCAACATGTATGCCATGCTCATGGAGATCAGAGGACAACTTTCAAGTTAGTCCTCTCCTTCCACCACAGTGGGTGTTGGAGATCACAACCAGGTTTGGAGACTCAGGTCACCAGGTTTGCAAGCAGGTACCTTGCGACGATAGGTCTCAATGGCCCAGTTTTCTTTGCCCATCCATTACATGATGTTCAGAGTTCTACTCTGGACCATTTTTTCTTCTCATTCTCTCACTCTGAATATTCTTTCTGTGACTTTAAGTCAACCCCCAATTTGGTGGCACAGAACTCATGGATGTTCTACTTTATTTTTCTTTCCTATTTTGTCATTTGGTGTGTGTGTGTATGTGTGTGTGTGTGTTTGTGTGTGTGTGCGTGCGTGTGTGTGAAACCAGCCAGTGAGTCTGGAAGAGCCTCTGCAGCAGGTCATGCCAACACTCCGGCGCTGCAGCTTCCACAAGCCTCGCCCAGGCCTGGGTGGCTCCTCACCCTGCCCCTGCAAGTAGCCTCAGTGAACTCACTCGCCAAGCTGGACTCCGGTGCTCACCGTTACTTGTCTGTTGTTGAATCCCTGTCTCGGTGACAGATGTTTGTGTGGCATTTCCCCAGGAAAAATATCACACAACAGCAGACTAGACACGTATGCGGAGGTCAGAGGGCAACTTGCAGGAGTTGGATCTCTTCACCATGTGGGTCCCAGGTTCTGAATTCAGACTGTCAAGCTTGGCAGTAGGAGCCTTTTCCTGCTAAGTCATCTCCCAGGCCCCACTTGTCCCATTTTCCTCAAATGCTTAACAAGCACATAAAATTCAGCGCCGTGAAGGCCATTACAGTTCCAAGCAGTGTCTCAAGCCAAAAACCCAGGACTTCCGGCAAACTTCTTTCTCTCAGACACCAACACTCCGCCACTTCCACCCGGGGAGGTTCTCCTGCCAGGCTACTTCTTCCATCACTAGTCTACACATCTTATAACCGAACCTGGGCTTCTGCAACACTCCTGGTCTTGCATCGCTCAGTGAACAAATGAACCAGCAGCACCTCAGATGACAAGTACTAGGCCTGCGATGACAAGAGTCCTGAGAAGGCAGCAGTCAAAATGCACAAGCCAATCATGCATAATCCCTTGTATGCTACAGGGACCAAAGTGAAGAACTAGCAAAGAGTGTGGGGTCCTGAAACGACGAGGAGGATGAGCGCCTTCACTAGGCAGATGGGTACTGAGCAGGAGCACCAGCATCTGCCAGGGGATGATGGGGTGTCTGCTTCACAGGCCAACTTCCCGACATGCACTCTGGCCCGCATCCCCCACCTGCGGCATCCAACTGGCTCAGAGCCCTGGAACCCGTGTTCCCAAGGGACGCTCAGTAGAAAAGTCTGCATCTTCACATTTCACCTCCTCAAGCATCTCGCCACCTGACATCGTCTTCCCTCAGTGCTAGGCTTCCTTGCCTGCAACTCTCCTAGGAAACGCCCACCTGGGCTGACTGCCAGCAGATACAGCAATCAGGCCCTTTTGCCAATGAGCAGTCGAACCCTGCAGCCTGAGCCCAGCTGCAACCAGTCGCTGCTTATGAGCAGAGCCCCCAGCCTCCTCTTTCCCCCTTCAAAGGAACATTTAGAATCCATCAAGTCTCCAAACATCTCATGAAACCAGCCCATTGAAAGGCTTATCTTGAATTTCCTCAGTCTGTCACAAATTTCTGTCCAAATTCATCTTAACCTTGAACCTCCACCTCTGTCCAGAAGTGATCTGCAAATAACAGTAATGCTGTCAAACACACAGCAGCCATTTTAGTTTATTGAGCACCCCTCCTGCTCTCAGTCCTGGTTGTGGATTTCCTCAGTTGACCTCATGACAAGATTAAGACAAGAAATGTTACCATTCTCCAAATGAGGAATGGAACTGATTCCCTTGGCTGGGTGTGGTGGCTGATGCCTGCAGACCCGGGACGCGGAGGCAGGAGGGTTGGCTCGTGCTTTGGATTAAGGTACGACATCCTGTATCGTAACAGAACAAAAGCTCCAGAAAATATAAACACCACCAACAAAAACCATGACACCAACAATTCCAAAAAACGAACCAAGCAGCGCGCGCTGGGGTTGGAACTGCCATGGAACAAAAGCTGCCACCTGAAGTTTGAGGCTGAAAGACAGACACTGTGGGCGAGCAGAGGTGGGACAGCACCGGGCAGACAAAAGGCCCATGTGCCTTCAGGGAGAGGAAAAGACAAAGTGAACCTAGAGTCCTTGATTCCAAACCATCTGGTCTTCATGACACCTGAGGTGGGCTGACCTGCCAGCCAGACCCAAGCTCTTACAATACAGTCCTTATTCTTCAGCTTGCTGAGGGACTCCACGTGTCTGGTAACTGAGGCGGTTCCTCGGAGCGGGCTTCAAGCACATTTTGTCCTTGGAACAGGAGGGTGGTACCGGGTACTGGCCCACCGCCCGGCTGGACAGTCTGCACAGCTCTGAGCCCAGAAGTCTGAGGCCTGCTTCCCCTTTCATGGGCTGTCACATCACCTGCGCTTGTAGAGACATGGCTGGAGTTTCAGGCCTGAGAGTTGGGCTTTGGGCCCTACTCGAGGGGGCCCAGTCTTGGTAAAGTCAAACAGGAAGAAGTGGCTGTTGCTCAGGTCCTAGGATGCAGAAAATGCCATGAGCTCTAAATCCTCAGCACGACAGCTCAGAGCACCTTCCTCCGTGTTCCTCTTTCCCTGCTTAGAAAGCTTCCTACCAACCCACCTAGAGTTGTGCCTTTCAGGAGCAAAGAGTCCATTCCCATGGTTCTGGCCTCTTTGCACACCTTTATCCTGAAAAGCACAAAAACAGGGACAGACTTCTTGGGACCCTCACCTTAGAGATAACCTTGAAGCCCAGTTTGGTCACAGCCCCCAGAAAGGTCCGGATGTCCTCAAAGCGACTGCTGACTTCAGCTATCTTCAGGAGACCCCTGAGAAAAGGAGGCAGTTCAGAGCACATGTGCAGACTCGCGCACGCCCTCCAGCACGCGCTTGTATCGGGGCTCTTACCCTGTCTTCAACACTCTATTTGCCTCTTCCAGGAAATCCCTGATGTTGGTTCCCATCAATGAAAGGCAGAACACGGCCACATCCACAGACTCCTCCTCCAGCGGCACCTGAGGAGCATGGGAGTGCGGAATGGCGCACACGGTGTCAGAAGGAAATCAGTACCCAGGGAAAAGGGCCAGACACAACCCATCTGGGGGTTACCTGAGCCATGTCACACACAGTGACCCTGGGGTCCAGAGAAGCCAGGTCAAAGCAGTGCACGAGGTTCCGGACACTGGAAGCCAGGCGGCAATCTCCGCAGCCAAAGTCAGCCACCACCAAGGATGCAGGCCTGGGCGAGGAAGGGCTGCGTTACACACTGCTCTGGCCCGAGCCCTCCAGCGACCCACGGTGCCCAAGCCCCCCATGTTCACCTCTGGCGAAGATCTTTGGCGATGCGATCTACAGGGTGCAGCGGCCACTTCTTCACTTGGCTCTGAAAGCCCCGGTGGTAGAGGAGAAAAGCTTCCGGGTCTTCCTGGAAGAGGCGCCATGCAGCGCTGCTGGGGCCCGAGTACAGCTGTTCATTGAGGTAACGAAATCGGGCCCCATCTAGCCGTTGTGCCATGCGGGCCCGCAGGGCCCCAGCTCTAGCCTCCCGGTCGTCTGGTTTGGGGGCAGGAGGCGCCTCTGTCTCCTCTGTAGAAGCCTTGGCAGGACGCTGGTCTGGTGTCTGAGGGGGTCGAAATTTATTCTTGTGTCTCCGCTTGTTCTTCTGCCGGTTCCGCCACTGTTTGCGGCTCAAGAGGTGCGGGGTGTTAGAAGGGGCCTCGGGGCTTGGCTTGTGTGGGTGATTTGCAGCAGCACTCTTCCGGGCTTTGGGACCTGTAAGGAGGGAGGTGGAAAGGCGTTATTGGAAACTAAAACTCCTAGATTCAGAGGCGTGGCCGGTCTCCCTGGTCACATCTTTGTCCCTAACACAGAGACTCTAGCCTGGATAAAGCATCTCTTCCGGCCTCGATCCCATCCTAATGGTGATGGTGGGTAACTTCTGATGCAGCCAATCAGCTGACACCCTCCCACATACAAGCAACATACTTCCTTGGTCAACACTGTCCAGGGGCTGAGCTGGGCTGGAAGGGGCGAGTTTCTGGTATTTCCTCTTTCTTTTCTCCTCTTCAACACAGTCACCATCCAGGGCAGCTCGTCTGGGGGGTTTCTTACTTTCCGCTCCCTTATTCTCAGAGTCACTGAGGGATGGGCCTCGCTTTCGATATTTCTTCTTTCTTTTCTCCCCCGCTTCATCAGAGGCACTGGCAGAGGAGGCCTTCTGGGAGCGTTTCCTCTTCTTTCTTGCCTCCTCCTCCTCTTCCTCAGAATCACTGCCAGGTAGGTTGGGAAGTTGCTGGGAAAGAGATGCTGCTTCCAAGGCCCGTAACGTGGCCAGGAGCTGCCGGCGCTTGCGGCCCTGGAGGGGAACAAAAGATGATGGAAGGTGGGAAGAGAATGGACAAGAATAAGGAAAGAAGGGGACCGGGCTTAGACACCCCCAGTTCCTCCTAGGCAACTGGTATCTTGCAAAGCCCGTCATATCCAAAACTGTCATGTTGCCAACTAATTTTTCGGAGGCGAAAGAGCAGAAAGTCACCCACTCTACTTTTCTTAGAGTGTAAAATGACTGGCAACCGAAGGTCTCCAGAGGCTTGTGCCAGGGCTACAAGAACAAAACCAAGGCAACCTAGGATTGCTGCCCTGCATTCTAGCTCTGGCCTCTGGTGGTCAGCGTGCTAAGAACAGCTTGAACACACGAGGGAGGGATCACACATGCCTATTAAAATGTTTCCAGCTGCGGTAGAAGAGTCAGGAATAAGTTGCATGCTGGCAGGCCAGGGGCTTGGACGAGAACGGAAAAGAAGACACCAAGCATTTGCAACACCACGGCTGAAAGCTCAGGTGGTGGAGTAGTCCGCACACCTGCTGGGGCTCAAGCACTTGCCCTTGAACCTTCTTGCTCCCTTTAGCCTCCCATGAACAGCGATACACCTTTTCCCAGCCCTGCTCTTTCTGTGCTGATCTACTTCCCCACTGCAACCAGGAACCTTCCAGGGTGGGGGAGAAGACAGGCGAATGCACGCCTGGCCTGCCGGGGCCCTGGAATTAACCCCTCGTTCAGGCAGACGTGGAGTGGGAGGGGGAAATCTGAAAAAAAAAAATCACTCCCCGGCTAAAACCACTTCATTGCCTTGTATCCTGAACACATGGGCAATTTCCAATGTGCCGACAATCCTCGCCTCTCACATCGCCAGCAGCCCATCGGGCTGGGTTCTGTGGCTCTAGGGGTTCAGCACGTCTTTTTCGTCCCAGAAACTCTTTTTCCTCTCTAGAGCGTTTGTCGTGTTTAGAAGTTCCGGGACTTCAGGTCGGTCCCAGGCTTCCCGACGCGCTGCCGGCGCCCCGCTCCCCGCACGCGGCGGCCGCTGCCGCGACCCTCGGGCTCGTCCCCAGCCCGACGCCGCTCCCGGCCGGGCCGCTCACCTTGACGGGCGGGGCCGCCGCGGGCCGAGGCTGTGCAGCCGCAGGCCTGAGGCCGTCGGCCGCCGGGGCCGCCTCGGCCCACTCGGGCTCCTCGAACATACGTGCGTGTGGCGGAGCCCGCGCTGCCGACCACGTGCGGCGCGTGTCCCCGGCGGCGGGCGCCGGGTTCCGCCGTCGGGAGTGGGCGGACCAACGAGTGACGGCCAGCGGCGGCTAGAGCGGCCGGCGCGGAGCCGAGTACCACCGAGTGTGCACGCTCCCGGGCTAGAGGGGCGGGAGGAGGTCGGAAGCGGGGAAGACCGCCCGCGCTGGCCGGAGAGGGCCTGGGGCGGGGCGGGGCTGGGCGGCGGGTGCGGCCGGACGGGAGTTCCCCGGAGAAGGCGCCTGCAGCCCAAGTCCCGGTGAGTGCGGGGGCCCCGCGCCCTTGCCCGAGGCTGGGCCCCGCCAGCCCGGGGCCGATCGCTCCGCTCGGAGCTCCGAGTAGGGACCCGACGTCCCCGAGAAGGACCCCATCCCCTCCCTGGGGAATGCGGAGCCCGCCGGCCGCCCCCTCCCCGTGAGCGCCCGCCGCGGGCCGGATCTCGGCGCTGCTGTCTGACAGCGGCCCGGGAGGCGCCCCGTGAATTTCTCGGGCCCGCCTGTCCCTCGCGCGAGGAGTGGGGAGGGGGGAACACCCGTTGCCCGAACTCCTTTACAGACCGGGGATCCCGTCCGCAGCGCCCTGACCCCACCCCTAACACGGACGCTCCTGTCCTGCGGGGGACCTAGCTGGTGTTCTCCCCCTGTCTCTCGATCCCCCTAGTCCCCAGGCTTCCCCAGCCCCGGGGTCTCGGCGCCGGGACGCTGCCATGGACGACATTTTCACCCAGTGCCGGGAGGGCAACGCGGTGGCCGTGCGCCTGTGGCTGGACAACACCGAGAACGACCTCAATCAGGGGTGAGCTGAAGGGGCTGCAAGTCTTCGTCCCCCCGGGCTGCAAGGCATGTGCGCGCTGGGTCGGCGCCGCTGACTTTGTCGTCCGGTGCAGAGTGTATTGAGCGCAGCCGCTGGAGGGAAGAGGGTCCCCATAGCGGAAGCTGTGCTAGAGCTGAGTTCTTGACTTCGCATAAGTGTCACAAGCAGGAGCTGCAGGGAGTTTGCCAGCTTTAGTAAACTCAAGTCAAAGACAGAGCCGGGTGCCAGGACATTGTTTGGAATCCCATGTGGTTGAAGGATGGATTTCTATGGCCTCGAGTTACTGGTACCAGTGGAAAAGGACAAGACAAGTCTGTGAACAAATTTTTGAAGCCATGTAGTGCTGAAATGGTCATTTGTGAAATGCCATCTTGGATGCTTTGTGAAGAGCAGACAAAAAAGAGGCAACTGCCTCGTGAATCCTGGAAGTGATGTTTTGGGATAGAATTAAGACAGGTAAAAATTGAGAGGTGATGAGATTCCAGAATCTTAAGGGGAAGTGATCTTAAGAGGTCCAGATGACTTAGAGATCTTGCTTGGACACTTGTGGGCATGCTACTTGTTTTACTGAGCCAGAGAAAACTGAAGGATTTAGGGTTCTTTTGCAGACATGTTATAGTTAAGCTTTGGTACAGCAGCTTGGAAATATTGAGTAAATTGAGTAGGTTGTTGGTTATTAGATTTGAAGTTCGGCATAAAACCGATGGAAAATACCATGTACGGATATTAGCACTTAAATGACATCTGTAGAAAGGATACATGAAAAATAGTACCTCTAAAGAGTGATGAGGGCAGTGCACCGAAGGGAGCAAGCAGAAGCCGAAGGAGAATTAGGGAAATGTATGAATTAAGCTTGGAGAGCAAATGCTTCATTGAAGGGGGAGTGGTCAGTAGTAGCACAGGCTACTGAAAGGTCAAAGAACATAACTGAGCATATTAAAAGTTGCCAATGATAGCCTTTGTGAATGCTGTTCTAGATGAGTAACAGGTAAAGAAAACAGTTGACGTTGAGTTCCTTCCAGTAAGGAACTCCTCCTGTGCTAGGTGCAAGTCCCAGAACCAGACATAATCTGTGCCCTCAAGGTAGCTGGCTTCTGGCTGGGTGAAAAGTGAATGGGAGGTGAGGAAATGTGGGCACATGGTAATAAAATAATGGCAGAGATGGGAAAACAAGAGTAGTGTTGGTGACTCTTGGTTGTGGGTTTTAAATATTTTGTTAAGTTTGGGAGCATTTCATAGGATTTTTTGTTTGGTTTTGCTTTGGAGACAGGGCCTACGTAGTCCAGGTGCACCTCTGTCTCTCCACCCACTGCTTGGTCTTCTGGGTACACTGTTAGCTTTGAGTGGTCAGGACCGTCTGTCGTCTGAGTCAGGCTTCCCAGGCTCCCAGTAGGTGCTTACTTCTCCTTAATAACATGCAAAGTCATTTGTTCCATTTCTCACATATTTGTAAAGTGTGTTCTGATAGACATGGCATTGTTAACTTTTGTTGGTTGCAGTTGTCTAGGAAGAGTCCTCTTGGAGACTTCATTGCCCAAGCGGTATTGTTAGAGAAACTGGAAGGTCTGGGTGGTTTGAGGAGCAGCATTGGGCACCCAACTTTGTTGTGTGGCAGACATAAGGAGGTGGTTAGCTCCCTGAGACCCTTTCTTGAGGTAAAAGTCCAGGCCTTGGGGTGACAGACCATTTGACAGTGTGCAAAACCTATGTACCCATACTTTTGTGTATCCATACTTTTGTCTTAAACATGGGCTGCCTGTGACGTAGGGACTGCTGCAGGCCAGTAGGTCACAGCACACTTGAAAGCTTGGGAGGCAATGCTGAGGCGAGGGGCATAATTGCTTCGGGGGTACCCACATCCGGAGAAGTTTTTTTTGCCTGTTATGTGAGATGAGGCCGAACTGTGGAAGAGAATATATTAAGAGCTGAGCTACACGCCCCTCTTCAGCCCTTGGGGAAATCTGGGTGACCAAACTGTGGATCAGCTCAAGGCCCCTCCTACAGCCCCCTCACAGGAAGTGACCACAGCACTAAGGCATCTGGAGGCTGCCTGCCTAGACCACAGACCGCCTCCTGCTCCGCCCCCTAGATCTGCATCCCTGGGCTGGAGGGAATTTCCTTTTATGGCTTCCAGGCTGTCAGTCTGACCAGCCCACCCAATTGTTGTTTGTGTACTTCTCTAACTTTATAAAATACATGTCTTTGGAAAAAGAAAAAAAAGTCAGATGGCATTTTTACTTAAAACTGCTATTCACATTTCCTTGTTTTGTGTGTCCAGGACTGGAAAATAGGAGAATCCTATTTCTTTTAATAATTAATCTGCTTCATCAGTAATCAAAAGCATTTTTTCTTGTCATACTCCTCCAAAGCATTAATTCCATTCCATTTTTAGATGTTAGTTTCAATACCAGAGCCAAACAGTAAACTTGTTCCCTCTCTCATGAATACGGCCTGCCTTCTAACATGCCCCTCGTCCCCATTAATGTGCACCAAACCCCGCTGTCAGTGTGTGCTGTCAAGCAACAGGTTTTCAACAGTCCAGTGCAACAACTGGGGGCACAAAAAGCTATGAAAAACAAAAGACAGTAGATGTTGTAAAGGGTGCAGAAGGGCTGGGGATGTAGCTCAGTGAGAGTATATATCTGGCATGTGCAAAGTCCTGGATTTGATTCCCAGCACTTCCCAAAAAAGGGTGTAAAGGATTCAAGGGAAAGCAGAGAACCTATGAAGAGTGTTATCACCTACTGACTAGAACCTGCCAGGGAAGGACAGTATCTGCGCCATGTGCAGGTGGCTGTTTGGGTGGGCGAGAAGCCCAGGACAAAGTCTGAACTGACTTGTGAATTATTTGCATCAATCATTGCAGTCCTGGGAGAGGCGCGCCTTCTTAAGAGGCTGCATAGAACCAGCTTTTCATGAATCAAAGCCTTTGTCCCTGTGACTCCAGCCTGGTGACTTCCGCCCTTTTCTCCAAGGGATGATCATGGCTTCTCCCCTTTGCACTGGGCCTGCCGAGAGGGCCGCTCTGCTGTGGTGGAGATGCTGATCATGCGGGGAGCACGGATCAATGTCATGAACCGGGGGGATGACACCCCCCTGCACCTGGCAGCCAGTCACGGACACCGGGATATCGTACAGAAGGTACAATGAACCCATCACCCAGACTCTGCTAGGTACTGGGAGGTGTGTGGTTGCCCCTTTTCTCCCGTCTTGACATCACTATCTCATCTGGGACTGATGGTCCCCTTCCGCTTTGGGGCCACCGTGCAGCTGTTGCAGTACAAGGCTGACATCAACGCAGTGAACGAGCATGGAAACGTGCCCCTGCACTATGCCTGTTTCTGGGGCCAGGACCAGGTGGCAGAGGTAAGTCCCGAGCCTCGAGTGCTGGGATGGGTAGGGGCAGATGAGCCCAGAACCCTCGACCCATCCGTCCTGTCTTTTCTTCTAGGACCTGGTGTCTAGTGGGGCTCTTGTCAGCATCTGTAACAAGTATGGAGAGATGCCTGTGGACAAAGCCAAGGCACCCCTGAGAGAGCTTCTCCGAGGTCCACTCCTCACTCCTAGCCTGTACCCTCTTTCTTGTCTACTCTGGCCTTGTCTTCCTTCTATACCACGACTCAGGCTATTTTTCTTCCCCAGAACGGGCAGAGAAGATGGGTCAGAATCTGAACCGTATTCCATACAAGGACACATTCTGGAAGGGGACCACCCGCACCAGGCCCCGTGAGTCACTGCTGTGTGTTGGGGTGGGGAAGGGTTGTAATGCAGAGTAATCCTGGGCTCTTGGAGCTGGCTTAGGGCAAAACTGGGCATCTGACCCGCTCGCTTCTCAGGAAACGGGACGCTCAACAAACACTCCGGTATTGACTTCAAGCAGCTCAACTTTCTGGCGAAGCTCAACGAGAATCATTCTGGAGAGGTGACCCCTGCCCTTCTTGCCCCTCCCTCTTAGCCCCCACACACTTCCTGTTAAAGGGTTTTCTTCTAGCTTAATTTAAACGCTTCCTGTCCCTGTTTGTCCTTCAGCTATGGAAAGGCCGCTGGCAGGGCAATGACATTGTCGTGAAGGTGCTGAAGGTTCGAGACTGGAGCACAAGGAAAAGCAGGGACTTCAACGAGGAGTGTCCCCGGCTCAGGTGAGACAAGCCTACACTGGAAGCTGCTTCCTGTTTCTGAGGAACCCTAGCAGCACTGCCAAGGGTGCTTTGGGTCACTGTGCCACTCTTTATCTCACCCAGGATTTTCTCCCATCCAAATGTGCTCCCAGTGCTGGGCGCCTGCCAGTCCCCTCCTGCTCCTCACCCTACCCTCATCACACACTGGATGCCCTACGGATCTCTCTACAACGTACTACATGAAGGCACCAGTGAGTGTGGATGCTGGTCTTGTTGGGAAGGGGCTGAAACAGAGGCAGAGATCTCTCAACTGCTGACTCTCGCCTTCTTAGATTTCGTGGTAGACCAGAGTCAAGCCGTGAAGTTTGCTTTGGACATGGCAAGGGGCATGGCTTTCCTACATACCTTGGAGCCCCTCATACCTCGGCACGCGCTCAACAGTCGTAGCGTAATGGTGAGGCCACAGGTTCATTTCTGATCCAAGTCCCCAAGGTTATTAGCCTATCCAGAATGGGACTCCCATCTTTGAATTTATCTTCACTTTCTCAGATTGATGAAGACATGACTGCTAGAATCAGCATGGCTGACGTCAAGTTTTCCTTCCAGTGCCCCGGGCGCATGTATGCACCTGCCTGGGTGGCCCCTGAAGGTAGGTGAAGGGCACGCTGTTGGGAAGCTGAGGACTAACTGTGTAACAGGGAGAAGGCAGGGAAGGCAGGCCAGATAGCCAGACAGACAAATCCTAACGCTGTCCTTACAGCTCTGCAGAAGAAGCCTGAAGACACGAACAGACGCTCAGCAGACATGTGGAGCTTTGCAGTACTTCTGTGGGAACTGGTGACCCGAGAAGTACCCTTTGCTGACCTCTCCAACATGGAGATTGGCATGAAGGTGGGCACAGAATTGCACATACTCTTATAGGAAGAACAGCAGGGTCAGCCCTTGTGTCGTCAGGCCTAAGGCTCCCCCTCAATTCTGCCTGCTCAGCAAACTCAAAATCTGAGTGTTACCTTGTTTTCCTATGTTACAGGTGGCACTGGAAGGCCTCAGGCCTACCATCCCTCCAGGTATCTCCCCCCACGTGTGTAAGCTCATGAAGATCTGTATGAATGAAGACCCTGCGAAGCGGCCCAAATTCGACATGATTGTGCCTATCCTGGAGAAGATGCAGGACAAGTAGACTGGCCGTCAGTGCCTAAACTCCAGAGGTGTCCAGAGCGGAGGAACACGTCCCCAGAGCCAAAAGCCTCTGCCTGCCTCCCCTGCCTCCAGCCATGGTACTACCCCAGCTGTGGGGTCCAACCCTTGTCCCCATCTTTTCCACTGTGGCCCCTAAAGGGGCTAGGCTCAGAGCTTTGTCACTTGCCACATGGTGTCTCCCAACAGTGGGAGGGATCAGCCCTGCCTGTCACAATAAAGTTTATTATGAAAACAGGCTGTGTGGGGACACGGAGAAATACATCTGGCTCGGTGACTCAGGTGAAGTAGTGGGGCTTCTTCACATTGATGCCATACTCGCTGAGGGCGGGGGTCAAGTCCTCCATGGTTAGCGTGTACTTGCGGTCCTGAGGGAAGAGGCAAGAGTGATGTCTCGACTCAGCAACCCCACTCCCGGCGGTGGTCACCCAGAGCGGGCCCCACACCTCCCCCGGATGCCGTTCCCGGGGCTCCAGCACACGCAGCCTGCGCTGCCCTGGAGGGAAGTTGGGCTCCAGAGCCTCCTCCACACCTTACTCTTGCTGCGAGAGCTGCCGGAGGCCGTGCCCTTCATCTTGCAGTGCTGCAGGGCATCGTTGGCAATGTCTGAGATGAATTTCTGCGCAGCTAGAGAGATGAGCCGGATTCTGGGGGGGAAACCGGTGTGAGAACGAGGTGCGCAAACCCCACCGCGCAGCCAGAGCGCCACCTTCCTGGTTTACTCACATGCGGGGGTCCGAGGCCTCAAAGCCCGCACGATTTAAATAGTAGCCGGTCACGGCATCCGGGATCTGGAAATGGGCGAGACAAGGTCAGCGCGGGCGGCGCGCTGCACTGCGGGGCGGCGGGCGGGACCGCGGGGGGCGCGGCGCGCTGCGGGGGGCGCCCACCGTCGGCGTGTAGTCCTCCAGCTGCATCAGGAAGTCCACGAGGGGCGTGCTGGACACCACGGGCTTCACCTCGCCGTTGGCCGCGCTCGGCAGGACGTACACCCCGTTGGACATCGCCCCCTCGGGGGGCGCCACGCCGCCCGCCGCCACCGGCGCTGCAGAGGAGACGGCGGAGCAATGGAGGAGGGAGGCCGGGGCCTCGAGGAGCGGCCCGCCCGCCGCCCTCGGCCCGCCCCTCGGCCCAGCGCGCCCGCCCCCCGGCCCGGCCCGGCTCTCACCCGCCCCGCGCCGCTCCGCCGGCTCCCCGGCCCGCGCCGCCCCCGGGCCCGAGCCCGCCGCGGCCGCCCCGGGCCCGGGTCCCCCCGCCGCCCCCGCGGGGCTGGCCTTGTTCTCCGCGGCGGCGCTGGTGGGCAGCGCGGCGGGGGCCGACACCGGGGGCGCCGGGCCCGGGGCCGAGGCGGCGGACGCCGGCGCCGCCTCGGGGTCCGCGCCGGAGCCGCTGCAGC
The DNA here is from genome assembly GCA_023101885.1 of Typhlomys cinereus. Taxonomy (NCBI): domain Eukaryota; kingdom Metazoa; phylum Chordata; class Mammalia; order Rodentia; family Platacanthomyidae; genus Typhlomys; species Typhlomys cinereus. The sequence continues at coordinate 1,474,501 of JALPQD010000304.1, read as the reverse complement.
TCATCGGGCCGGTGGCAGAGGCGGCGGACGCAGCCGCTTCCGCTTCCGCTCGCGTCGCGCGGCCGGTGACGTCACGGCCCCGCCCACCTCCGGCGCGCGCCCGCGCAGCGGCGTCCGCGAGCTGCGGTGGCGGCGGGACGACTCGCAGCCCGAGGCGCAGGGGCGAGTCGACGGGACCCGGAGCCGCTGCCGGCCTCCCTCCTCCCTGCGGCGCCCCGAGAGAGCCGGGGCGCTGCGGCGGGGGCGCCTCCAGTCGGACTCTGCGGGCCTGGCTCCCTTCTCTGCCTCTCAGGGGTCCGCGTGGAGGTGGAGCCCAGCCCTGCCCGCCCCTTGCAGGACCGAGCAGCTGCAGGTGCGGAGCCGGTGATTTCATGCCCAGCCAGCACCATCCGGAACGCAGCCAGACAAATCAGCTTTCAGTCCAGTGGTGGTTTATTTAATTCCTAGCTACCAACCCATTGCAAGGGCAATACGAGTTAGTTAGGACAAGATTCTCTCGTTCCCCAGGCACCCACGATCCTGGAAAGCGAGCAAACAAACTGGCAGTTCAATACTGAGTGGTTGTTATCGAGCTAGATGGGAGCGCAGATGTACGGTGCGGGGGAGAAAGGGACCTGATATCCGCGCCTCCTTCCAGGTGTTAGCTTTTATCAACGGTTAAAGGTAGGTGTTGATATCAACTACTGCGTCAGTGAAGAAATAGACACACTTGCCAAGGGGTTCTCCCATTCTGTAACAGAACGAAAATGGAACAGATTTTTCTGTGGCACCAAAGTCAACTAGCTTTAGGGAACTGAGAAGGTGATTTCTAGGCTAGGTCTTTAAAAACAAAACAAAACTTCTGGAAATTAATTACAGTTGTATTGACTGTATTCGTGTCAGCGAGGATAAGAGAATTCCTTGGGATTTATGGAGGGTAGAAGAAAAATGACTTGTTATTCAGGAAGAAATTGCAAGAAGTTTTGTGAGCTAATATAAAAGTCTGAATTTATCCTGTGATCTTTGAAGGGTTATGTCAGTTAAAGGACCTTGCTCTGGAAGATGACTTAGCAATGGGCAGGAAGTCTAGGACACTAGGAAATTGCTTGGTTGTTTTCCAAGACTTATTTTAGTTCAGAGAATGGAGTCAAAGCTAATGCAGTAGTAGTGGGGATGGAGAGAGGTGGATTCATTCTAGAGCCTAGACATACTTAGGGGATACAGCTGGAAGGAGTTTGGGATTTATAAAGATCAGTAAGACATGTTGAAGTTAGGAATAAAATAAGTTAAGGGTAGCAGGTTTCTGCCAGTTTAGAAGAGTCAGAGCATCATTTATTAAGAGATGAGATCATTTAGAATTGGGAAGGAGAGATGAAGTGTTGAGGTATTCTGTATAGTTTACATTCTAGGTATTTGTCATTAATGGACAGACTGATATAACGAGAAGAGGATGGGTGAAGACTTAAGTGACTTGTTCCAAGGACGATGAATAAAATAAGAGCAAGACATTGTGGTGTGGATTAATAGATGCCAGAACTCCAGGTGGAATACAGGGGTGGTGAAAGCCTGTAAACACTGAGAATGAAGAACGAATGGGAAGCTATGAGAGAAAGGTCAAAAGGCCAGGCACATCGCACCTAGATGCCTCTGAACATGTCAAACGAGGAAAATAATTTTAGAATTTGCAAAATTGTCAAAGCAAATTTTAAATGTGACATGTACAGTAACCTGTTTATTTTTGTTGGAAGATTTTGCCAGTGGGAAGAGGCTTTAAAATACTCTGCATTTATCAATTTTGGCATTTTTCTCTAGAATAAGTCGTAAGATTGTCTTTTCTGAGAAAAGAAGTAAGACCATAGTGTCAAGACTGAGTTTTCACCCGATAAAAGCAGCAAGGAGGTCATCGTTTCTCAGGGAAGGAAAGACTAAAAGATGTAAGCAGAGGTTTCTGCAGTAAGTCAAGGAGCAAACTAGACGTATCAACATGTCATGTAGAGAGGAAGTAGGCATTAGATCTGGGCCTATTGATACTATAATCACACATTGTACTCCTCATATGTCCATGTAAAAAGAAGGAAAATGATGGGGAGGGAGAGACAGTTATAGCAGTAGTGTAGGAACTCCAGGAAGGAGTTGAGAGACCTGAGTGTGACAGTACACAGTAGGGTTGGGAGTCAAATCCAGCTCACGGCCTTTCAGTGTTAGGGAGAAGCTGTCTGCAACAGTCATCCATCAGGAGTTGAGCAGGGCTTCCGACGAGGTGGGACAAGGGACTGGGTCACGGAGCAATCCCGTGTTCCTGGCAGGTGGGACTCAAGGGTTGAGCAGTGTCTTCAGCAGAGCCGGGAAGTTGGGTGTACCCCAGCCTGTCACAGGATCCCAGCCAGAGCCAGCGCAAAAACCCTCCCCCTCCACCTCTTCATCCAGACAGGACTCATGGCAGCCACGGGTCACCTAGAGAGGAAGTGGGCATCAGTTCCAGGCCTGCTGGTGCCCGTACCAACAGGCGGCACCTCACGTTCACATCCCAGAGACAACCTCTGCATATCAAGACTGCCCCAAAGTTCACCTTAGTCCTTCCTGTTCTTTATGGAAATGCCCCACACCTTCCTTCCTTTGCACACTTACGTCAAAGAGTCCAGCCCCGTGCAGCTGGTAGAGCCTTGGGTTGAGAAAGCCAAGAGTGGGGCGGCCATTGAGGATTCTGTGTTCATTGATCAATGACAGAATTCCCCCAAACACTGGAGTAGAGGCCTGCAAGGTGAAGGTCAGGCGGTCAGGTTGGGTTTGGGTGGGGCTGAGGGTGCTTGGGGAGCAGAAGGTTTGGAGCCAGGCTGGTTCTCACCGAGGTTCCGGACACCCATGGAATGGGGATGCCGTTGCTGAGGACCCAGTAGCCATCAGAAAGCGCGGCGACGTCGGGGTAGGCACGGCCACTGGCGTTGAAGTAACTGGATGGCGGCAGGTGAGAACTGGACAGGAACTGGGCCACAGCCTCCTCCTGAAGGACACTTCTGAGTGAGCGATGGCCTGTCGCCTGCTCACCACTGAACCGAAGCCCCACCCACGTGCAGCACGTGCCCGTACCTGGTACGAGGGCCGTGGGAACACGTTGCTGAAGCCACCGCCACTGATGTAGTCAACCGTCTCGTCTGTGATGGCGAAAGGGTTCTTGAAGGAAGTGCCGCCCACAGTGGTGACGTATGGGCTGAGGGAGAAAACAGTATCAGACTGGGGAACCTCCAAGATCAAGGCCATGGGCAAGGATGGTTTGGGTTTTAGCGGGGGGACCATACACTGTGAAGACACTTGTGGAAGCTTGTGTGAGGACGCGGAGGGGTGGAGAGATGGCTCAGGGGTTAAGTCTCTGCCTCATAAGCAGAAGGACCTGAGTTCAGATGCCATATAAAAATGCCAAGCAGAAATGGTAGCGGCCTACACTTCTAGCCTTGGAAGGAAGAGCCAGGCAACCTTCCAGAGCAAAGCAACAAGGAGGTAGCATAATCCAGGATGATTCCCACAGTCACCATTGGCTTCCACAGGCACACACAGTGTCCTCTAGTATACACGGACACACAAATAAAAAAATTGAAAAAAAGGATTCACTGAGGTTGGGATCCCTCAAGGTATGGTTTGTGTTGACTCTAACGATCAATACAGAGAACAAAAACTACCACCAGCAAGGACTGAGAAAGAGCGTGCTGGTAGCGGAGGTAAGGAGGCCTGGGGCCTGAGCCCTGCCGAAAGAAGAGGGGGTGCAGCAGCCATGAAGCGAGGACGATCTAGGATGGGAAGCACCTGCTGAGGTCAAGGTGGCTGGTGAGAGGTTTGTAGGGTGCTCACCTCGAGGCAGGGAAGCTGGGGCGGAACTTGTGTTTTCCAGAGACATACCAACACCCAGCTCCACTGTCACCTGGGGGAGAGAAGTGGGCATGCAGGTTAGTAGCCGGTCAGAGCCCCCCATGTCGGCTCTCAAGGCAGAGAGGAAATGTGCGTTGTCCCCTCTTGACTGAAGAAAGGTGAGAGTGTAGAGGTCATGGCAGTGGGTCCTAAGGCCGGGGTTCATGGTGCGAGTCAGGAACCAGCCTGACAAGTCAGTTGGGTTAAAGCTTCCAGGGAGTGTGGGTAGGAGGGAGGGTTGGGTTTAGGGAGGAGATCACCTGAGGCGAAGAGTATGGTGAGGCCCCGAGCGGCGGCCTTCATCAGCTCGGTGTTGACTCTCTGCATGTAGGCGCTGCTGAGCGAGTCCTCGTCGTCCCCGTAGCTCACGGTGTGCACATACGGCACGGCCGACTCGTTGCTGAGCAGCAGGAGCCACTGCAGGAAGGGCTCCTGGGCCTCGTGCCGGCCTGGGCGGTTATGCGGCAGGAAGGCGGGCAGTCATTCGAAGGTGGCTGCCATGCCCCTCCAGCCCCTGGCATCCCCTCCCGCCCACTTCCCTCTTCTATCAGCAGTACCAGGGTTACTGTAGACCCAGGTGGAGATGTTGGCACCAGCACTCATCAGGTATTCCACATCCAGACTGGCCTCGAGCCCGGCCCGGCCCCGGCCCTGTTGTCCAATCACGCGGGCAACTGACGACTGATGGACAAATTTGGCCCCAAACAGCCGCATGAACTTAGCCAGATCTGAGTTATGGAAGTACTGCTCCAGGAACTACGGAGGGAAGGAAGGCAGGGACCATGGGTCAGAGGGTAGTAAGGCCCTGAAGGTACCTTGGTATGACTGTGAGGACTCGGAGAACTAGGGCACCCTGCTCGGCTCACCTGGGCACAGGCCTGGCTGTTGTTGGTGGTGCCGGAGCCCACGTCACTTGGCGTCAGGTTGTAGTGCTGGCGGATCACATCTGGAGTCACTCCCAGGTGGAAGCCGACAGGTCCTACCCCTTGTGGCGTAGGGCGTTGCCTCAGGGATGATGGGGGAGGGAAGCGGTGCAGTCCCCCCACTGTGGAAAGGGGTCAGGCTTAAGGAGGAGACCTTGTAGACTTCAAGTACCCACTTTGCCATCTGTTCATCCCATCTGGTCTTCTTCCCACCCCATGTAGCATCTAAATCTCTCCAGCCCCAGGATCTGCCTTCCCCAACCTCTATGAACCCCCTTAGATTTACCAAAGTCCACATGAGGGGCCAAGGCCTCAGGGAGCTGGTAGGGATGGGGGGACCTTACAACAGTGGGTCTCTGCAGGTCCCCTCACATATCGATGAAACTCAGCCCCAGGGAGTAGCAGTTCTGCCTGCCTGGAGGTCAGAGATCAGAAGGCAGAGGTCAGAGATCATGGAATACAGCCAAGATGGCGTCCGGAGTACCGCCCATCAGTCATTCATCATTGCCTTCATTGGATACCTCCTTACCGGACACTCAGCCAGCAAGTCAGAAAGTCCTGTGTGGCCACTGTATGGCAGTCCCGGGCTCCAGCTGCCAAGAGCCATTTTTGGACTGTGCGGAAGGTCAGGGTTGATGGACGGATCAGCTCAGCCACATCCTCTAGGGTCAGGTATTTTCCTGCAGGGATTCAGAAAAGAGTCTTGTCTCACTCTCTGGCCCTCAACCCAGAGACATCAGGACTTCCCAAGGAGGGTTACACAAATGCTGAGTGTACTGGGAGTAGGAGGAGCTAAAGGAGAGAAAGTCCATGAAGATTTGAAATGCAGTGACCAAGAAATATAATCTACTGTAAAGGACAGTAAGTTACAAATGTATCACAACATGCACTTCCAGGGTCATGAAAATATCAAGGATGATAATAAATTTCACTTTTCCCATTTTTAAGCTTATTTCCAAAAATTTAATAAATTTTCAGAGCCAATCATACATCCACTTTAGCTCCAATCTTTACACTCAATGATTTTAAGCTTAACATGATGGTGAGTGTTTCCTGTGTGCACAGAACTTTTTGAGTAATCTTGAGGATGAGCTCCTCCCCCTCAATCCTCTGTGTCCCTCACACACACCCTTGCCCTGCCTTCAAGGACTTTAAGCAGAGGAGAGGAGCCAATCCAGTCTGACCCATTGAGAGACTGTTTGGAGTAGAGTGGGCAATGCAGTGGAGGAAAGAAAACTAGAGCAATCAAGGAAGCTGGGCTGTAATCAAGGGGAGAACAAACAACTAGTTGGTGGCAGCAAGGGATGGCCCAAGTAGACTAATCCAAGGACAATTTAGGGGCTGAACTAGTCTCTGAATAGAGGAGGCCAGGGGGTAGATTCAAGAGCAGAAGAAGGAGTCAGAGTGGCTGAACACTTAAACTAATGCTATTTTCCCACTTGTCTAGTAGCTGGTAAGTGGAGGTCAAACTCCGAATCTAGACCTGAACCTATGCTCTTAATCACACCTACTCCCCGTGCCACCCGCTAAGAATTAAACCCAGGGTTTTGCACATGCTGGGCACATGTTCTATCACTACATTCCAAACCCTTTTTTATTTTGAGCCTGGGTCGTGCTGCCTTGAACTCAGACTCTCTTTGCCTCACCCTTCTAAGTAATGGAGAAGTTACAGCCTGAGCTGCTAAGTCCAAATTTACTTTTTGGTTTTCAGATTGGGAAACTCAGGTAGAAAACTTAGAATATGTTTCTATAAGAATGTGTTAAGCTCTGGTTCTAGTTAATCATCCACCTTTTAATATGTCTCCATGGCAGATACCTCCTTTTATCTGCCTTTCCAGAAACATGATGCTACATGATGAGCACTAGCCCATGCCAGCCCAGCCCAGAATCCATCCCACTTCTTGGCCCCATTCCCCACAGATAAGGCACCGTATCGAGGGGAGCTGGGGTCCGACACAGCCTGCACCACCTCCGAGAGTCTTTCCAGGTTCTGCTGTCTCAGGGCAAAAGTGAGACTCAGCTCTTCCTCATGGTCCACACGGCCAAGGGACACCCAGCCCGGGGGTAGCCTGCAGGATTGGGGACATGCCTTGGTCAGGGATATGGACGGGAAATACAGACTGAGGAAGGTTCTGGATTAGAAAGGAGACTTTGATTAGGATCTTAGAAACAGATAAGGATCATAGGACGTGAGTGACAGGAAAGGGAGCCTAGGAACTGGGGGACGAGGCTATGAAGTAGGTACCAGGCATTCTGGGAGCGCAAGGGGAGTTAAGATTGGGGCTCCGGGTGCAGAAGTGGGCACGGGAAAGGACAGTCAGTGCTAAATTAACTTACGAACGCTGCTGGTCCGGCTCCGGGCTGTAATTGCATGTGCCTGTGACCACGAGGGCAAAGAGCCCGAAGAGGCTGCAGGGACGGCAGATGGGTTTTATCCGGGGCTGAACTGTCATCTCGTTCCCGCTCTCCAAACACGTAATCCCTCTAAGGAATCCTCTTTCGCCCACCCTCTCCACCCATTTCTCACCGGGCTTGGAGTCTCATTCTGCCTTTCTGCTGATCTGCTGTCATGTGACAAGTCACATGAGCCCTGTCTTCCAACTCTTTCACCTCCTGCCTAGTTGCTAGTGATGCCGACTCCTCCCTCCCTGAGTGGGCGGTTCGGAGCGCCAGGAGGTGGGGCTGCCACTGGAAGTCCCCCTTTCTGCTGCCTTGCATCTAAACCCAGGGCTCCTTACACCTGAATCTGCCTCTCCAGTAATCTCAAGGACCACAGATGTGGTCTCTTCCCAGCTGTACAATATTAGAACGATAATTTCTGAGCCCAGGTTTCTTTTTTTTTTTTTAATTTTTTTTTTATTTCAGCTCATACAAACTTATTAGGCACACCAGTTCCCTCCCTCCCTCCTCCTCCCCCCGTACCCCCTGCTCTCCCTCCCCACCCCTCTCCCTCCCCATCCCCCAGTGCCTCCCACCCCAATTCCCAGAGAGTCCTTTCTTGTGCATGTCTGATTTTCCTCTGGGCCCTCCTCTCCGATGACGTACAAGGACCCAGTGGCCTTTCCCGAACCCTTTCCCGTGTTCCCCTTAGGTATAGGAACACTGCTGTGGCTGCCAATCCTTTGCCTCCAAGGATCTTGGTGCCTTTAGCAGATGCTAGACTTTGTGAGGTCAACAGTGTGTTGGACAATGCGCAGGGCATGCAAAGTCCAATTATGATTGCTTCAGCCCTAACTAGTATAGAGTATCTTACATATCATTGCTCCTCCCATCCTTATGCTCTTACACTCTTACCGCCCCCTCTTCCGCAAATTTCCCTGAGCTTCAAGATGGGGAGAGACTAAGCTGGCCTAGTTCTAGGTGGTTGATATAGAGTCTCTGAAGTTCTGGATTGTGGTTTGTTGATTTTCTTTTGCAGTTTTGCTGCTCCTGCAATGCCCTTCACTCCATCCTGGTGGGCATTGTATGTTACCCCCCCTGGCCAGAGACAAAAAGCTGTTAGAGTCTTGTGATAAAAGCACATTCAAAGGTAGATGTAATAAAAGTGGGAAACCTCAGTGAGGGAGGGGTCTATCACCCATTTGCAAAATTGTTACTTTTTATCTGCCAGACTATATGCCCTCCTCTTCTGGTGAGATCACACCCCCTCAGTAGTAAATGATCAGGAACAAAAGTCTGTGAACTTAATCAGATGTCTCATTACTTATTTGGGTCCTTGGTGGAGGCCTATTTTCCCTGCTATAACATGGTCCCTTCTCTCCTTGTTTCTGGTGTGGCCCTCCTACCCCATCCCTCTCCTGTTCATAATCCTTGGAATTACTGTCTCTAGGTGGGCTGGGTGGGTTTGGTACTAGGAGCCACCTATTAGGGAGTACATACGGCGCTTAATTTTCTGGGTCTGGGATACTTCACTTAATATAATTGTTTCTAATGACATCCATTTCCCGGCAAATTCCAGTAATTCATCATTTTTGATGGCTGAGTAGTACTCCATTGTATAGATGTACCACAGTTTCCTTATCCACTCGTCAACTGTTGGACATTTGGGCTGATTCCATGACTTTGCTATGAGCCCAGGTTTCTTAAAGTTCAGAGACTATCACGTTACAAGTGAGCTGCCTCAGGGATGTACAGAAAATTTCCCCTGAGAGGCAAATCACCGAGTAGAAAGTCTGACCTGGAGAAGGTTTGGCAAATGTGAACTTTTGCTGTAATATGCACCTCTGTGGTCCCCAGGGCTGTGTATGTATGAGAGAGAGAGAGAGAGAGAGAGATGGGAAGGGTCTCTGCAGACTCTCTGGTCTAGTCCTAGATTGCCCTAATCCAACTAGTCCTTTTGCAGGGAACTACTGCAGCTGAGCTTTCTCTGGTCTCTTGTCCATGTTAGAAGAAAAAGAAAGAGACTAAGGCTAGGCTCTTGAGCTCCTAATACCATCCAGACTGCAGATGTCCCCGTGTGCACATCCTATTCCCCGTAGACCTCCTGAGGCACCCCTAATACCATGCCTGCTGCCTTCCAGGTGTCCCCACAGAACAGAACCGGAGGCTGGATACAAACTGCAGTTTATTAAGGCTCCAGAGTGAGAATTGGCACTTGTTCTGGGCAAGGGAAGTGGGGGGTCAATGGAACCCAAAGGAGCTGGGTCCAGACAAGTTGGAGGGACCTCCCTCATCCCTCTACCCCCAATAAATAAAGTCTCAGCCCCCTTACAGGGTGCCCTTGCAGGGCTGGAAGTCCTTGCTGAAGGGAGCCCAGGGTTATGGCCTCCTTGTTTCTCCCCACCCTGGACCCAGTCACCAGTCAGTGACCAATAGTCCCCCTGTGGTCCTAGTCCTCTGAGGGGCTGGGGTGGCATGTGGGACCTGCCCCCACTGGAAAGAGTTTGGGGTGGAGAGTCATGGTCCGAGGCTGCCCAGGGCAGGCTCAGAGTGGGGCCTGCATTGGGGACACGGTGCGTGTCCCAGGTCGGGGCCTGGCCGGGCCTCGGCTAGATGTGCAGCTCCGTGTCATCAGGCGGCTCCAGGCCGGACTCTGCGCTGAGCGCTGAAGCTGAGGGGCCCTGGGCCACCCCAAATGGTGAGACCACAGGCGAGCGAGCAGCCAAAGGAGACAGCGAAGGCGAGAAGCTGGGGGACATGGCAGCCGAGGACAGGGAGCCTTCGTGGCTGATGGGGGAGCGGTGAGAGGCCGGCGGGAAGATGGCTCGGGCCACGGCTGTGCCGGCGGGCTTGGGGGGCACAGACTTGGCCCCTGGGTGGGCCACCGCGGTGATGAGGGGCGGCGGGTCGATGCGGGGAGCGGGGGGGCACGGGCGAGCCTCATCCTTGAGCCGAGCGATCTCGGTGAAGACGCTGGCCAGCGGCTGGAACTGCGGGCACCAGCTCAGCAGATAGTCCCAGTTGTAGCTGCCGCGCAGCTCCTCCTCGCCCGCCACGATGGCCGTCAGCGCGCCCGCCACGCACGGCTTGCCGTCGGCCGGGAAGCCGTAGTCCGCGGCGGGCGCGGGGCTCAGGCCGCAGCCGCCCAGGAAGGCCGCGGCCGCGGCCGGGGGCCCCTCCTCTCGGTACAGGGCGGCCCCCGGGCCCGGCAGCAGCAGCCCGGCCTTCCGGCCCTTATACCACGTGTCGGGGGCGGGGGGCTCGCAGGACGTGTCGCTCAGTCCGTCCGCATCCTGCTGGATGCCGGAGTCGGGGCCCCGCGCGGCCAGGGAGGAGGCCACGCTGGCCACGCGCGGGAACTCGTTGATCATGCGGATCTCGTCGTCCTCCGCGGCCTCCGCGGAGCCTCGGCCGCTTGAGTGCGAGGGGTCCAGGGAGCCCCCGCGGGGGTAGGGTCCTGCGGCTCCGGGCCCACCGTAGCTGGGAAGAGTCTGGTGATACAGGTGTTCCGACGGTGGTGGGCTGGGGGGTTCCCGGCCCAGCTTCTGCAGGGAGCCACTGGCTAGGGGTGCCGCTTGTGACATGGGGCCAGGGGCGGCCTCCGCCTTGCGGCTCCGGGCCCGAACGAGCCCTAGGACCAGAGCTGCCAAAGCGATGACCACCACGACACCCAAGGAGGCTGCCACAGCCCCCACCAGCAGCAGGTTGAGGTCGGGTGCCAGCCCCAGCGACGTGTGGGTGACGTCCACGGTCACGGGCACTGTGGCGCTCCGGGATCCGGGCAGAGGCCCCCGTGCTACCACCTCCAGTCTAAGTTCCCGGGGTGCCTCACGCCGGGTGCGGCCCCCACTCCCAGAGGCAGCGGTCCCACCACCCGGTGCCCGACTGTCCACCCGCAAGTATAAAGCACCTGTAGTCTGATTGATCCCAAAATAGGGGGAGGAGGTGGCCAGAGAATAGAGCACCAGGCCATCGGCGCCCCCATCCTCATCCGTGGCCTGAACGTGGCCCAGGCTGTGGCCACGCTGAGCACCTTCTGGCACTTGGAAGTGGAAAGTTGGAGCCAGGAATACGGGGTCATACTCGTCTTCTCCAGTTACCAGCACTGACACTGTGACAGAAGCGGAGAGGTTCCCTGCGTCCGAGGCACCCACTAGCAGCCGGAAGCTTCCCGTGTGCTCATAGTCAAAGGGTACCCGTGCCCGCAACTCTCCTGTGGTACGGTTCAGTGCGAAGGCTTCGCGGCCCTCGGGCCCTGGCCCCGCCTCCAGGAGGCTATAGCGGAGCCGACCAAAAGCCCCAGCGTCCCCATCAACGGCATGCAGAGTCGTCACAAGGGTGCCCGGAGGCTGGTTCTCAGCCAGGCTGGTGCTGAGCAAGCTCAGTGGGAAGGCTGGGCCGTGATCGTTCACATCCTGCACCTCAACCGTCACTGGTGCCAAAGCAAAGTGTGCCCCAGCGGGGTCAGCCGCCTGTACTACAAGCTGATGTCGAGTCTGCGTCTCACAGTCTAGAGGGTGGGCCAATCGCAAAGCACCCGAATTCTCATCCAGCTCAAAGAGCCCCGAAGGGTCACCTGAAGTGAGGGTGAAATGCACAAGGCCATGAGAGCCGGGGTCGGCATCTGAGGCCTCCACATGCAGCAGCTGGGCTCCAACAGGAATGTCCTCAGGCACCGTCACTCGATAGGTTGCTTGGGAAAAGACAGGTGGATTGTCATTGACGTCTAGAACTGTGACGGTGACTGGAACGGCTGAACTGCGAGATGGCTGCCCCCGATCGGCTGCTGTCACCGTTAGATTGTACTGTGTCAGGCTTTCAAAGTCCAGAGGCTCAAGCAACACCAGGCAGCCCAGTGCCTGGGGACCTGGTCCAGCACCTTCCCCAGTCTCAGCCAGCCGAGGTTCCAGCTGGAAGACTCGGCCCCGATTACCACTGATGATGCTATAGTCCACAGTGGCGTGGGTGCGGCTTCCGTCAGCATCCGTGGCCTCCAGTGTGAGCAGAGTGGAACCAGGGGGCAGATCTTCAGACACGGACACGCGATAGTGTGGCAACGTGAAGCTCGGGGCATGGTCGTTCTGGTCCTGCAGCTGCACGTGCACCGTGGCCCGAGCCGCCCGGCCTGGAGTCCCATGGTCACGTGCTTCCAGCACCACATCAACCACTCCTGGCCCCTCGTTTCCTAAGGCCACTGCTCCTACTGTTGTGAACAAAGTCCCTGGAGCCAGAAAGGAAGGAAAAGAAACAAGCGCTCAGCAAAAGAGTCCAGGGTCTAGGAAGTGACTTTGGAAATCAGACTCCTGGGAATGAATCTTGCCTTGAGAAGGAAGCTCAGGAAACAGTTTCTGGATGTGTGGTTGAGAAAGAACTTATATTAAAGACAGAGGAGAGAGAATGTTCTCCCTGGGTAGTCAGGATATCAGGTAACAAATTCTAGGAATGAGTTCCGAACATGGCACAACATAGTCAAAGATACAGGGATCAGGGCTGGGAGAGATGGTTAGGGGTTAAACCCCTACTTCACAAACAGAAGGACATAAGCTCAGATCCCAGATCCCATGTAAAAGTGCTGAGCAGAAATGTCAACGGCCTGCACTTCCGGCCCTGGAAGTCAGAGCCTGGGAAACCTAAGAACAAAGCAAAAAAGGAGGTAGAGCAATCCAGGGTGATTTCCGAAGTCATCCTTGGACCTCCACAGGTATACATAGTGTCCTCTGATGTACACACATGCACACATGCAAAAACAAAGATACAGGGATTAGATTTTGGGGAGACATACCATTGTTGGGGTCAACACTGAAGCCCTCTGCAGGGGAAGCCAGATGGTAGGATATGTGACCGTTGGCCCCCGAGTCCCGGTCCGTGGCAGAGACGGACAGAATGGCACTGCCTGGGGGCGTGTGCTCAAGCAGCATGACCTGAGGTGTGGGGAAAAGAGCCCGTGTCGAAGCTTCTCAGGTGCCCCGATGCCCACCCCATCCCCTCGACCGATGCCCTGCAGCTTGGTCCCATGAGCCCTGTTTGATGGGACCATGACAGAGCCATGACAGTCCTAAGCATGGGAATTGCTCATCTTTCTGGGCACACGATGTGGAACACAGACATAGTTCACAGCACCTGAAAGGCTGGCCTGAAATGGGGACCCTCTCTGGTTCCCAGATCATCTCCAACATCCGGTCTGTCCCCAGTCACTTTCTAGCCCTGTCCCGGCTCTTCCCCAGGAATAATCCCAGGCCCTGGTGTGGGGACACCCGGGGGAGCCGGTACCTGGTAGAGAGACTGCGAGAAGGTAGGTGTGTTGTCATTGACATCATCCACGAGCACTGTGAGGTTGGCGAGGCCTTCGTGGGGTCCATCGTGTGCGAGCAGCTGCAGGTGGTAGCGGTCACGCTGCTCAAAGTCCAGGGGGCCCGTGAGAGAGACACGCCCTCCATAGCGGCCAATGCTGAAGGGATCCTGAGGCCCAGAAGGACTCAGCACGTACCACAGCACCGGCCCGGAGTCGACATCATTTCCAGTTACCTGTGCAATCTCTGAACCCAAGAGGGCATCTGCAAAACAGGAGACTAGAGTGTTTTTGCGGGGTCCCAGGCTCTCTGCAGCCCTTTATAGCTCTTGCTTTACCCAACGCTCACCTTCTGACACTCTCAGCTCCCAGGGTTGGGGGATGGTGGGGCGATTGTCGTTGGTATCGATGACCATCACCGTCAGGGTAGCTGAGCCCACCAGTGCCGGGCTTCCTCTGTCGGTGGCCATCAGTACTAACCTAGACACAAAGCACAGACAGGTTATAGGCTTAGGAGGAACAGGAGTGAATTCCGGGAAGGTCAAGGAGGAGTCCAGGACACAGCTTGCTACAGGCTGTGGGCTACAGATCCAAACTACACAGACCCAAGATGGGATCTGGTCCAGGGCTCACCGTGCTTCTGCCCAGATCTCCCGGTCCAAGATGGCTGTGGTAGTGATAGTGCCCGTGGCTGGGTCTACACGGAACAAGCCCTGCGCGGTCTGGGATGCTGCCAGACTGTAGGAGATCTGGCCCCCTGAGCCTTGATCCAGATCGTCTGCTTCCACCTGGAAGTGTGGGAGAGCATTGCTACTAGCTTGGTCGCCAACAAATGTGTGAGCAGCCCTTGTCCCCCATCCTCCCTTCACACCCCACACCTGCAGCAGGGGTCCTTCCAAGGGTCGGGACTCTGGCAGGAAAGCCACATAGTGGGGCTGCAGGAAACGGGGGGCATTGTCGTTGGCATCCTGCAAGGTCAGGGTTAGCACGGAGAAGGCGAAGGCTCCCCCGCTCTCTGCCTGCAGCACCAGCCGCAGCCGTGGGCTCGTCTCAAAGTCCAGCCCCTCCGCCGAGCGCACGGTGATGACCCCTGTGGGATGGACATGTGGGGCATCAGCCGCAGCTCCTTCTCTTGCTCCGGAGCCTCCTTCTCGAAGATTCCGTACAGGTGGGGGGGAAAACCTTCCCTTCTCTCCCCAACAAAGTCTCCTCTGGGTCCTAAGGTCCCAGGAGTCTGTCCCATCGCAAAGCCTCTTACCTGTACTTGGCTGGATGGAGAATATGCCTTTCTCATTCCCGCTAAGAATGCTATAGGTGATAGGTCCGTTTGAGCCCCCTGCATGGATGGCTTTGGGGGAGGTGATGGAAGTCCCTGCAGAGGAGATGAGAGTGGAAACATGGCTGGCCTGTGAACTCTACGAGATTTTGGGGGGACATTGTCAATGACTGACCCCACCCATCCAGGGATTCAAATCTAGTACACGTGCTGGGAACCCACCTGGAGGTGCATTCTCACGGAGGACGGCCTCGCTGCTAGCTCGGGGAAAGCGAGGCCCACGCTCAGACTCCCCCTGTATTCCAACAACGACCACGCCAGTGGCGGAGCGGGCCGGACGGCCAAGATCAGTAGCCACAATGAACAGGACCCGATCCCGGGGCCCCAGGGCTACAGGGGAGCGGGCCACCCGGATTTCACCAGTGTAGGAGTCCACGGTCGTGCCAGGAGGCGGCGAGCCGGCCAGTCGGTACAGAATGGAGGCATTGGCACCAGCATCGCGGTCTTCAGCTCGAAGCGTGGCCAGAGCCAGGGTTGGGGTATTGAGGCTGGGGCCTGGGCGGGGCAGGCGCAGGCGGAGAGGGCTGGTGGGGAAGGTGGGTGCGTGGTCATTGACATCCCGCACTGTGACGGTGATGGGTACCGTAGTGCTCAAGGGCCCGGCAGCTGCGCCATCCACGGCGCTCACCGAGAAGGCATAGCTGGCACAGTGTTCTCTGTCCAGGGCCGTGGCTGTGCGCAGCTCCCCAGAGGACGGCTCCAGCAGGAAAGCTCCTGCTGTCCCCGCGCCCAGGTAGTATGTCACATGACCATTGGCCCCCGCATCAGGGTCGAGAGCGCGTAGCTGCAGCAGGAGGGTCCCTGCGGGCGCGTCTTCCGGTACCTCCACAGAGTAGGCGGGCACAGGAAAGGCTGGGGCGTGGTCGTTGGCATCCAGCACCGTCACTGTCACAAGCAGGGTGGCACTGAGGGAGGGTTGGCCTCCATCCCTGGCCTCTATTCGCAGCTGGAAAGCGGGCTCCACTTCCCTGTCTAGTGGCCTCACGGTGCCAAATTCCCCAGAGGTAAGATCAAGGACAAAGGCTCTTGAGGGGTCCCCATCTACAGAGAAGAACACAAACATGCAGGTGTCAGTTCATGGGGCAACATGTAAGTAACAGCAGAAAAACAAGGGGTAGAAATGAGAAAGGCAAAGAAACAGAGACAAAGAGAAAGCAGAAACAAACAGCAAAGTTACTAGAAAGCAGCTGTGTGGTCTGCCCCCTGCCCCCCAACTCTTTCTTGTACCAAAGATCAAACCACTTTCCTCATTCTCATTGTCTCACAAATGTAAAGTGGGATGTGTGGATGCTGCATGACATGTGATGTCATTATTACTTGAGTAACAGAGTATCTAGTTATGTATTCTTGTGTTTTCCAGAATATTCCAGCTAGAAAGAATAGACTGTACATTCAGTTTGTAACCTCTGACCTCTGCAACCTCAATACTATCCAACAAATGTTGGAAACTCCAACATTTCCCTGTGCCTACACAGAAGTGGCATGTGATACACCTTTTGATGTACTTATGTTTATTCCTCAATGATATTTATTTTTCCTGTTTTAATATGTAGCTCAGTAAATACTGATTTAAAAAAACTGCATAAGAACTCTTTAGAGGGGCTGGAGAGGTGGCTCAGGGGTTAAGCCTCTGCCTCGCAAGTGGAAGGTCCTGAGTTCGGATTCTTCCTAGACTCCATGTATAGACGCTGGGCAGAAGCTGGGGTAGCCTGCATTTCCGGTCCTGGTAAGGTGGAGCCTGTGAATCCCAGGGCAGAGTAAACAAGGAGGAGGTGGAGGCGGTCCATGGTGGTTCCCAAATTCGCCTGTAGTTCTACACACACACACACACACACACACACACACAACTGAATAAATAATAAAAAAAATTATAAAAAAGAACCCTTTAGAGATCTTAAAAATTAAAAGTGTAGCTGGGTGTAGTGGAATAACCCCAGTTATTCTGGAACCTGAAGTTGGAGGACTGTGAGTTCAAGACGAGCCTGGCAATATAGTAAAACTCTGTTTTGCTTGCCAAAAAAAAAATCTAAGGGGTTCCTAAGACAAAAAAAATGAGATGCATAAGAAAAGATAGGATAGTCAAAACAGACACAGAAAAACAAATGCATAGGAAGGGATGCTTCAGATACACTGGTTTGCATGAAAGCAAATGTAGAAGACGTAAAAAGAAAGGAAGAGAGAGGCAGGCACATTGGCAGAAAACGATGGGCCAACGAACAGTGAGGACCAGGCAGCTAGGTGCTGAGAGAGTGGGCATGGACGACGCCCACCCAGGATGCGGTACTGTAGCTGTCCGTTGATGCCCCCATCCGGGTCAGAGGCCCGCAGTGTGGTAAGGACCTGGGGGTCCTGGCCTTCGGGGACTTCCAGAGACAAGTGAGTGTTCCCAAAGGTTGGAGCGTGGTCATTCTCGTCCTCCACCGTCACCCGCACTAGGACACGAGTCAACAGGGGTGGCGAGCCCCTGTCCCGGGCATACACTGTGAGGAAACAGAATTAATGAGATCTAGTCTACCCCATGCCATGGAGAAACCTTTACCACAGCATTAATACGGTTTGCCAGGCACACATATAAGCCAGAAAATATATATCCCACCACACGCCCCCCAGGCACCCGTATAGATAGGTACAACACGCAAGTGTCAGTAGACATTCTTTTCCTTTCTGCCTTCCATGCTTGGTACGTGGAAGATAAATCTTCAATGACTTCACACCTCTGCATTTCAATTGCAAGACACTAAACGGTGTATCAAAAAATCTAGACTCAACTCCTGGCCTTGCCACTCCCAAACTGTGTGAAGCTTGGGCAAGCCACTCAATCTCATTGATAAAAATCAGTAAGCTCCTTTGTTAAGCAACTTCAGTATAATACTAGAAGGCTTAGTTGTGACAACAGAAATTAGCTTACCTTGCACCATAACCCTAATTCTTTTTTTTTTTTTACAATTTTTATTATTATTTCTGCTCATACAAACTTAGTAGGTACACCAGTTCCCTCCCTCCTTCCTCCTCCCCCTGACCCCCCTGCTCCCCCTCCCCTCACCCCTCCTTCCCTATCCCCCAGTGCCTCCCCCCCAATCCCCGGAGAATCCTTTAATGTGTATATCAGATTCTCCTCTGGGCCCTCCTCTCCGATGATGTACAAGGACCCAGTGGCATTTCCCTGAACCCTTTCCTGTGTTCCCCTTAAGCACAGAACGCTACTGTGGCTGTCAATCCCTTGCCTCCAAGGATCTTGATACCTTTAGCAAATGCTAGACTTTGTGGGGTCAATAGTATGTTGGACATTGCACAGGGCATGTAAAGTCCAATTATGATTGCTTCGGCCCTAACTTGTGTGGAGTACCTTGCATATCATTGCTCTTCCCATCCTTGTGCTCTTACAATCTTACCCGCCCCCTCTTCCGCAAATGTCCCTGAGCTTCAGGATGGGGAGAGATTAGGCTGGCCTAGTTCTAGGTGGCATAACCCTAATTCTTAACTTTCCAGAATTCCAAATGTTGCAAGAACTATATTGCTTAAAATTATAGAAGATAATACTTTGGGGGGGAGTCTGCCATAATTATACCATCTCTGACCCTTGAGGTCTTGACAAGGTGTACCTGTCAAGTTGATCTCTTCCTGCTCCTCCCGATCCAGGGCCCGCAGAGTGGTCAGAATGCCAGTGTTTGGGTCTAAGGAGAAACTGTCACCAGAGACGCCTCCGTAAGTCACCAGCCCATTGGCTCCTGAGGAGAGGCAGCATGGAAAGTGAGCAGAGGCAAAACACATCCTTTCTTCCCTCACTCCATCGCTCTTACCATTCATTTCCAGGGCTTACCCAGATCGGGGTCAGTTGCCTGCAGGGTGAGCAGAGATGTGCCAGGTGGGCTGTTCTCACGCAGGAGGACGCTGTACTCCTGTTGCTGGAAAGTGGGTGCCTCGTCGTTGATGTCGACGACGCTGACCGTCAGGAGCTGAGTGGATGAGCGCGGAGGGGAGCCGTGGTCCGAAGCCACTACGGTCAGCAAGTGCTCAGCTCGCTGTTCACGGTCCAGAGGCCGCACCACGGACAGCACTCCTAGCCGGCGGCAAGGTGGTTAGTAACCGCCACATTCCGCACCCTCCACGTCCCCCCTCCCCCCGCCGGGTCAACTCTCACCGGTGGTCGAGTGCAGTCTGAAGTGGCCGTCCCCTCCAGCTGCCAGGCGATAGGACACGCGCGCAGCCTCCCCCAGGTCTGGATCCCTGGCCACCACGTGCAGCGCTGCGGGCCCTGGCGGCTGGTCCTCTGGGAGGCGCACACGTGAAGGGGAGGCGAAGACCGGAGCGTTGTCGTTTTCATCCGTGACAAAGACGCGCGCCGAAACGCGCGCTGTCCGGCGGTGGCTGGCATTGGCTGGTCGATCGGTGGCTTCCACCAGAAGCAGCAGCGCAGGGGTGGTCTCCCGATCCAGCCCGCGGGGAGCGCTGAGCGCCCCAGTGCGAGCATCCAGGCGCAGAGCTGGCACCGGCGGCTCCTGGCGCAGCAGGCGGTAGCGCACCTCGCTGTTGGGACCCGGGCCATCAGCATCGGTGGCGCGGAAGGTATACAGTGCAGCTCCGGGGTCCGGGTTCTCGGGTAGCGCCAGCGCCAGAGGGTCGCGGGCAAAGGCAGGCGCGTGCTCGTTCTCGTCTTGCACGCGCACCTGCACTCGTAGCAGCCGAGCGCCCGCGCCTCCCGGCCCCTCAGCGCGCACCGTGAGCGCGCGCCACGCGGGACCTGCTTCAAAGTCCAAAGGACGTGCCAGGTACAGGCGACCTGAGGCTGAGTCCAGTGCAAAGGTGCCCTCGGGGTCAGCACCACTCACCAGGGTGTAGGTAAGTGCACCCATACCAGTGGGCTCTGGAGGGGCCACCGAACCCAACAGAGATCCAGGTCGAAGCCCCTCAGCTGCTGTCACGGTCAGGACCACGGGCACCGGTGTCGCTGGATCAGCCTCTGTGAGATCTGGAGGTTCTGCCACGCGAGTTGAGGGAAGTACCTTTTGGGGACAGGAAAGAGAATCAGATTCAGAAGGGTAAGCAGGTCTGTTCTGGCTTCTAGGGGGATAGGGAAGGGCGGTTCAGAGGATTCTGAGGAGGGGGCCCAAAGTGCTAAGAAGAATGAGCTAGGGGAAGGAGCCCACCAGGGCAGACCACGGAACTGTAAGAAGGACAGCCATACCTGCACTAACAGTTGAAGGCTGGCACTTCGAGGGGGGCTGCCTTGGTCATGAGCGCTCAAGGTTAACACATAGTGGGGCCGTTCTGCTCGGATCAGGGACGCTGCGGTGAGCAGCTCCCCAGAGTGGGGGTGCAGAGAGAAGAGCTCTGAGCCAGGACCTGGCGACAGGGAGAGAGCAAAGATGAGGGAGGCTTTGGCTTCAAAGCGGGGCAGACCCTGAGAGAATGTGTGGACCCCCAGACTCCCTTCCCCTGACCCCATACCAGTTAGGGTGTACAAGATGGTCCCATTCTCCCCCTCATCAGGATCCTTGGCCTGCAGAGTTGTCACCAGCGTTCCCGGAGGCATGCGGTCCGGTACCTGTGGGGACACGTATCCCCTACAGTTGTCTCCTCGTGTTTGAGACAACGCAGTCAATTCTCCTGCACCCCTAGGTGGGCGGAGTCTTCTTCTGTTTTGTTCTTATGCCTGTTCCCAGAGGTGGCCTCTCTCCACCTACTCTCACAGTTCTATGAGCACGACCTCCCGCCTCTCCATCCCTCTGCTGCTTGGCGTACCTGTACAGGGAGGCCCCCGCCAGCAGCCCCCGAGGCCTGCAGGAAGGTGGGACTGTTGTCATTGAGGTCGAGCACTGCGACATGCACCGTGCCCGTGGCACTGCGGGGTGGGCTGCCCGCATCCTGCACCTGCACCAGGAGCTGATAGCTGCCCTGCTGCTCCCGGTCCAGGGTTTGGAGTGTGGTTACTTCTCCTGGGAATGCAGAACGGAGATAGCGATGGGGTATTTAGGAATGAAGGGCCGGGCAACTACAGGCTGCTGGTTGGGAAGTGTGGGGGAGTGTGTCAGAATCGAGCTCTGGGCTGAGTCCTTGTCATAGTCGGGCACAGGTGTCAACTTGACAGTTGAGGGCTTGAGCTCTGGGCACGTGTGTGGAGAAATAGCGGTTGGACTAACCCCAGAGCAAACCTGCAGGAGATTGTCTGTCTGATGGGGAAGGCCCAGGTGGGTGGGACTAGGCCCCGGAATAAAACACAGAGAGCTGATTGAGGAAGTCGGCATCCTTGTAAACACTTGGCCAGACATGCTGGTCTGGCAAGTAAGGAATGTCCCTCTCTCAGCCATTAGGTAGAGATGGTGTAGCCAGTTCCCTTGGCCCTGGTGTTGGTGCACTGCTCTCCCATCAAGAAGCTGGACTCTGAACTGTAACTGGACTGTTGTAAGGAAATAAGCCCCTGATTCCCTTAAGCTGTTTGATGGTCACTGGTCAGCAACCATGCAGGCGGACTGCAACAGTCCTGACGCTCAGCTAGGATCTGGGTTGGGGTTTCTGTCTGGCTGTTCACCAATCTAGGGATGAGGCTGTGAGGTCTCAGAATTTTGCTCCCCGAGCTTACCAGTCTGTGGGTGAATGTGGAAGGCCTTGCTGTCTTCCGACAGTTGTCGGAGGCTGTAGGTCAGACGTCCATTAGATCCCGAGTCTCGGTCAGTGGCAAAGACCCTGCCTACGCTGGTCCCTGGAGGTTGGTTCTCTGCCACGGCAAGGAAGGTGGGCTCTTCAGACAAACGGGGACTGTGGTCATTTTGGTTGAGGATGCTGACCCTCACGGTGGCTGTGCCTGTCTGCTGTCCCAACTCAGCTTTGGAAGCAGATACCGCCATTACCTTCAGCGTGTATAACTCCTGGGATTCGCGGTCCAGTGTGGCCCGAACCCACAGCCACCCGCTCTGTGGCTCCAGGCCAAAGGGGTTACTTGCTCCATCTGATGCAAGGTGGTAGGTGACAGGGCTCCCATCTGGTGCCTGAGCCTGTACTTGCAAGACCTGGGTTCCAGGGGTAGCGCCTGAAGGCAGATCCACACGGTAGACAGGGCTGTCAAACCGTGGAGCCAGCCCGCGGGTCCCTGAGTCCTGGACCCCCACGCGGAGTCGGAAACGGCTGGTGCGTGGTGGGGAGCCTCCATCCCGGGCCTCCATTTCCAGTTCATGGGCTGGTCCCCCTGGAGTCCCCAGAGGTCCCACAAGCCGAACATGGCCTGTCGTGGAGTCCACAGTGAACTGCTCCATCGCCTCCAGCAAGCAGGGTGTAGGTGACTCGACTGTTAGCACCCGAGTCAGGGTCCAGAGCACGAAGGGTGTAGATGGGGGTCCCCGGGGCAGTGTTTAGTGGCAGCAACACAGTGTCCTCGGGCACAGGGAAGGCGGGGGAGTTGTCGTTCACATCATCCAGCAGCACGCGCACCCGAGCCACGGCGAAGGCAGGGGGCACTCCACTGCCTGCTCGGACTTCCAACTCCAGCACTGGCCCCAGGAGCTCCCGGTCCAGAGGGCGGAGCGTCTGTAAGAGCCCTGAAGGTGAATCTAGGGAGAAGAGTCCTCGAGGGTCCCCACCCGAGAGCGTGAGGGCCACAGGCCCCGAGCGACCTAGAAAGCAGGAGAGAAACATCAGGAGACAGGTGTGGGAGTGCCTAGTGATCCCAGATAGAGATCAACGGCGCCTGCATATGTGACTTTCAAAGTGTTGTGAAGGGGCAGGGAGGTTGGTTGGCACTAGGGGGGCATTCGAGCACCACTGAGTTTTGGATTGGAGCTACCTGTAGTGTGACAGTTCAGGACGTCCCAAGATTAGTGCTGGAGGACGACACTGGGTCATCTGACGATACCTGGCGGGTTGTGTGCCTGGATGATGCCCACACTGGTGCCGGGCGCCGCATCCTCTGGGACGGAAAAAACATACTGCGGCTGCTCAAATACGGGTGGTGTGGGGGTTCCAGGCACAATGCTGATGTTGACCCGGGCACTGGGTTCTGCTTTCAGGCCCCCTCCATCCTGAGCCCCGATCTCCAGCTGCACCACGGAATTAGCTCGTCTGGCCAGGGGCCAGGCTACTGTCAACAGCCCTGGAGAAGGGACAGAAAGCAGAGATAGATGAGAAAAAAGAACAGAGAGAGGTTACCGACCTCTGTTCATTTAGGCAGGTGGGAGAAAGGCCTGAGAGCAGGTCCTGATGATGATGAGGGAGGGAGGGGAGGGGAGAGGTCCTCACCTGAGTGTTCATCCAAGGCAAAAAGTGGGGGACTATTGCCAGTCAGGATGTGGTAGGAGAGTCTCCCATGGTGTCCCTGGTCAGGATCATGGGCACGCACCCTCAGCACCGCAGTGCCTGGTGTACTCTGCACGCTCAGACTGGCTGCATACTCCCGTGGGTAAAACCGAGGTGGGTTGTCATTCTCGTCAGCCACAAATACTTTCACGTACACCATGGACTTGAGGCCTCCCTGGTGGGACAGGTAGCCAGGGGTCAGGCGGGCCTTGGGCTTCCCCCTGGTAAAGAGTCTGCCGCAATGTCCCTGTCCGAAGTCTTGTCTACTTACCCCATCTACAGCTGTCACTGTGAAGTCGAAAGTTGAGGGTCCCTGGTCACGGTCCAGGGTCCGGGTTGTGCACACGTCGCCACTGTGGGCATCAATGCGGAACGGGGAAGACCCGGAAGCTCCAAGTCCAGCACCCAGGGAGTAGGAGAGGAGGCCAAAGGGACCACTGTCAGCATCTGTGGCTGTCACCTGGGGAGAGGCTGGGGTGAGTGACGCCCCCTCTTGTTGGTCAGAAAAGTCAGAGTTAAGTGGAGATTAGAAAGAGCTGCTGGTGTGGGCTGGGGAGACGGCTGGAGGATTAAAGCCTTTGACCCCCCCCCCCCCGCAGGCAAAAGGAGCTGAGTTTGGATCCCCAGATCCCATGTGACAATGGCAGCGACCTGCAATTCTCACTCTGGAAGGTGGAGCCTGAGAAATTCCAGAGCAGAGCAATTCAGAATGATTCCCGATGTCACCCTCGGGTCTCCACAGGCAACACTCACCCACACCCACATACACCCACACACCTGCACACATGGACATACCCACACCTCCATACAGAAGTAAAACAGGATTTAAAAAAAAACCCTCAAGATCCTTCTGCCGCAGTCTTCTACGTGCTAGAGTTACAGGCGTGCCACCAAGTCCAGCTTCGTGACTACGTCATCTTTCCACTGTTGAATGTGATCACTACCTGGCTCATGCTCTTTCAGCCCAGTACAAACGCTACGCGTATTTTTATTCATTGAGTGGACTTTCGATCCCTCCGCCTTGCAATAAAACTTTCTTTCACACTAAGCGTTACACACTGGGTGCACATTAGGCCCTCGGTAGCTGGCGAGCTGGTGGCTGACCGTTGGGGGCTGTGACAAAGTACTCTTTGTGGTTGGAATAGACCTCAGGGTCAGGATCTGCTACAAGGGGAAGCTGCAGACAGTGTGCTCCGAGAGAAAGCTGGCCAGGATTTCTGATTGTTGCCCGGGCCTTTGACAGAAACGATCTGTGCCATTGTTTACCTTCCCGAGAGACATTGAGACCCTGCCTGGGCTCAACCCTGGAAACAGTTCCTGCTGTGGCTGCGGGCCCGGATATCCCAGGAGACGGCTCCCCCCCTGCGTCAGTCCCTAAGGGCAGCAGCACAGCTGTGGCCGCCTCCCGGAGCTGTCAGAGACCTCTGCCCTCTGACTCTGCCGCAGGAAGAAAGTCATAAACAGCGCTCGGGGGAAGTTGTCAGGAAGGACCCCAGAAGGCGCAGCAGGGGCCGTTGATTGGAAATGACCAAGGCAGAAGTGAATTTCCTGACCTCCTCCTCAGAGGTTGCACTGTGGCACAGTCTCCGGTTTCAGAAGGTTCTCAGGCAGCCTCAAAGCTCCCTTTCCCAAGCTGTTTCAAAGCCTCTCTTCCTCTTCCCCGCCTCCTCTCTCCTCCTCCCCCTCCCCTCCCCTCCTCTGCACTTGACTCCTGCTTCTCATCAGATGCACCGTTTCAAGAGAAAAAGAAAGACCCTTTTCTATGAATTCTCCAACGTGCTGCCGGACTCTAAACTAAGTGTGGCTGCCCATCCTGACCTCCTTCCCCGTGTGCCTCCTGTTTTGATGCTGCGCCACTACAACCTCCTGTTGCTCCTCCGGCCCGTTCGCTCCGCACCACCAGCCTTTGTCCCCTCCCCTTGCTCTTGGGGGCGCCCTGCTTCTTCACTTCTTCAGCCTCAGTCATCATCTATGTTTTCATGCAACTTATATATTTAGATGCCCGCTCGGTGCTCCTACCCGGATGCCCCGGTCACACTGAAGCAACTTGTTCAAACTAAGTTCACGATCTCCCTAGACTTTCCCTAGTGACTCTTCTATCTACTTAGTTGCTCAGGTAAGAAAAGAATTTCTTCCCTTTTCCTCACTTGTTCTATCAATCAACCAGGGGCTCAGTAAATCTCTCTCTCCTATTTGACTGTCTTTCCATTGGCATTTTTCACTGCCCTGACTTAGGCCTCTGCCTTCTTTCCCTTGGACTACTGCCATTTCCTTTTCATAGGTGCCTGGCCCTCTAATCTATACTCTACACCAAGGGTTCTCAGCCTCACTGATTCTGACATTTCTAAGAAGAATCGGTTTTTACTCTGAGGGCTGTTGATGCGTTATAAGAGGCAAGCAGAATTTCTGGCCTCTACCCACTGGATGCTGGTAGCATCCACCAGTCATAATAAAAAGTATCTCTAACCGTTGCTCAGCGTCTCTTCTGGAGCCCCCATTTGTGAATCACTAGTCCGCACCGAGTAGCATTTGAGAGAAAAACCTAATTACTTTATGCTTGTATTCAGAACTCTTCAGCGTCCCCTACAGGAAACAAAGGAACAAGCAAACCTACCCTCAAACTCCTTGGCTTGACCCGAGGAGTCTCGCCCTCACTCTCTCATCTTGCATTCCAAAAATGAAAACCTTCTAGCTAAGCCCCTTGACCAAGTAAGGCTCCTATGTGCATGTCACCCAGTTTAGAACCGTCTGCCTATCCTGCCCCTCTCGGAGACACCTGCTCACTCTTTAGGTCTCTCTCGAAAGTCTTTTTAGAAAATATTATAGTGCCTACACCCCCGTGGGAGTTTTCTGATTTCAATAAGCCACTTCTTTGCAAGTGAATCTTCCCTTTTGACTAAACTACATGAGATGAGAGCTGAGGACTAACTTAGTCATTACTCTACTGTGCATCCTTGATACTGCGACTGGCATGTGATAGACATGCCATAAATGTACACTGAGTAAATCAAATGTTAAGACCTAACAGTTATGAACTCCCCGTGGTCATTTTTATCCTTCCTCCAGTTATTCACAGCAAAACCTGCAGGAAACCACCTGGAGCGCTGATCTCGTGCTGCGGGAACTAGTGTGAAGAGAAGTTTGGAAGCAATAACACTGGTCCTGGCCAGGAGAGAGACATATGGGAGAGTGGGTGGCGGAGCCAGACAGCAGCAGGCAGGAAGACACCCCGAGTCTAGCCAGCAGACAAAGAGTTAGGCAGGCCAGGCAGCCCCGGAGGAGATCTCAGGGGTCTGCCACACATTAAGACCAGTCTTTTAAGAGACCTCACATTCTCTCCTTCGGCCACACAGCATGGTGCAGGCCCAGCTGTCTTTCCAAAAGACAAGTTTGCATAAAGCCCCACATTGGCCTTTCTGTGATTTTTAAGGAAAAAAAAAAGTCAAAGATCTGCCTGTTCACTATACTGTCTTCTTTTCCCAGCTCTTTTTTTTTTCTCCATTTTATTTTTTTTTCCTAATCATACAACCTCAATAGGTAACCCGTCCTCTCCTTCCCGCTTCTCCTCCCCAATCGTTCCTCCTTGTACTCTCTCCCCTTCCCCCTTCCTTTCACCCGCCTCCCCCTTTCTCCCTCCCATCCCCTGGAGCATCCTTTTATGTGAATGCCAAATCTCCCTCTGAGTCCTCCACCCCAGTCAGGGTTCAGGACTCAGTGGCACAGCCCAGAGCCCCTTCTTGGGCTCCCCTTAGTATGGGAACTATTATGACTGTTATTTCCTTGCCTCTAAGGATCCTGCTGCTGGAGCCTTATTCCCTATGATACATCCCAGCTCTTTCCTGACTGTACAGTTGGGGCAGAACCTGAACAGTGCACTTTTTAACACACGGTGGTGTTTGTTCAACGGCTCTTTCTCTGGGTCAGGTATCTCTGGCCATACACTGTACAGCATCCACTTGGTAAAATTTCCATTACTTTTTCCAGGCCTCTCCTCTGAGTTCCAAAGCTACAGTATTAATTATTGGTATATCTGTCCACCTAGGCAGAGACATGCCTGGGAAGAAGAGTGCCAATTTTTTCTTGGTTTTCTGGTCCCAGGACATTGCCGTAACTATTCTAGCACTGCCCAACACTGGGCATCGAAGGTTCCATAAGTGTTGGCCTCCACTTTGGGAAGCAGGAATCATGTGGAGGCACAAAAATCTCCATGTCTGCAAAGCTGAAGCTTTAGAGTTTCCTGATATTCAGGACACTTGTGTACTGTAAGGACGCTCAAGCTGGAGATCTCCATTTCTTGAAGACGGATGCCAAGGGCATTCCTCGAGGTCTCAGTTGCACTGTGCCGCCTATGCCAGCATAGTTGTAGGCTGACTGCTGTTAACTTCCCCCAAGGGGCAGAGATGGATCTTGTCCTTCTCAAATTGGGATCAAGGGCAGAGGTGTTTTCTACCTATTTCATGTTCTTTGGAAGCTACCTAGACATTGATTAGCACATCTAAAGATGGGCACAGAGCTTTATCATCGTAATTGTATCATCATGTTCCTGACCTATCAGCAGCCTGTTCTCTCCCCACAATGAACGGGGCCATTAGGCATATTAACATGTCTAAGGATTGGCAGGGCTGTGTTGTTGGTGGTGGTCCCACCTCTTGTTGACCTTGTACCTGTAGTCTGTCTGCTGCCATTGACATCATCACTCTGCACAGTGTAGACATCACCCCCTCTATTTCATGGTATATAAGGAATTAGATTTCCATAATAAACTTGACTTGGTTTCAGCTTTTCCAAGATCCCCTCTTGATCCAGCCTGATTCAATTCTGCTGATCCTACACTGGTTCCTAGCAGGATTTCAAGGTAAGCATGCAGGTCCTGGAAGTCTGCACACATGTCCTGTAGCTTCCACCTTAAATTCCTCAACAGCCAAGATCACTGGCCTCGGTTCTTTTTCATCTTCCTTTTATTTTTCATGTGTAGGTGTATATATGTGTTTGCATGTGAGTGAGTGCGTGTGGAGGCCCAAGAATGATGTGTGTGTGTGTGTGTGTGTGTGTGTGTGTGTGTGCGCCTATATAAAAGGGCACTTGATTATGTGTGCTTGTGGAGGCCCAAGAGTGACATCAGGAATCATCTTGGATTGTTCTTCACTATATTGCTTTGCTCTGGGGTTTCCTAGGCTCCAGCCTTCCAGGACCCAGCCTGGGTTTTGAGACCGCGTCACTTATTAAACGCAGAACTGGCTAATAGAGCTACTCTGCTCAGCCAACTTGCTTGGGGATTCTCAGGCTCTGCCTGCTGGTTCTGCAATGATAGAGGTGCTATCTCACCCACCCAGCGGTGTTACACAGGAGATCCAGACTGCGGTGCCTTTGCTTATGCTTAACCACTGAGCCGTCTCCGCCAGTCTGCCAGCTGTCCTGCTCTATCCGCATCTTCTCATTCACACTCCACCCCACTCTCTGCACAGACTTGGGATAGGATCAAACCCTCTGGTAGAAATTAGCATCAGTGAGTGAGTTTACAAAGCAAAGTTCCTGTTCTGAGGTCCCCTGTGGCCATGAGACCCGCTCCTGCATTGCGTGTAGGATCTTACCCACCTGCAGGAAACAGGTGCCAGGCTGGGTACCCTCAGGTAGCGAGGCATTGTAGAAAGTCCTCTGGAACTGGGGCTCGTTGTCATTCACATCTTGTAGGGCCACGCTAACTGTGGCAGAGGAGGATAATGGGGGCAGGCCCCCATCTGTGGCCACTACGATCAGCTGTGGCTGAGGGTGCAGCTCGTAGTCCAGCGAGGCGGCCGTGGTGATGATGCCAGAGGTGGGATCGATGGAGAACCAGTGGGTGTGAGTGCCAGGGGCCAGGCTGTAGGTCACCTGACCATTGGTGCCTTGGTCGGGATCCCGGGCAGTCACCCGCACCACGAAGCTGCCAGGCAGAGCAACCTCGGGCAGGGGCTCGGGCCGGTACAACTGGCGGTCAAAGGCAGGCGCGTTGTCATTGACATCAGTGACGTGGAGCACGAAGGCAGCTTCCGCTCGAAGCGGAGGTGTGCCGGAGTCTGTGGCTGTAACGCGCAGATTATAGGCATCTCTCTGCTCCCGGTCCAACCTCCGAGCCACACACACCAGGTAGATGACGCTGTCCTGGGTGCTTAGAGCAAAGTGGCCCTCTCCGCCTTCCAATGACACGTTGACGTGGGCAAAGTCGCCATCGTCGGGATCTGACACAGAGATGCGAGCCACGAGCTGTCCAGGAGGGGCAGCCTCAGACACTCGGGGGGAGCCGTCTGCACTCAGAAAGATGACAGTCATGGACGGCTGATTGTCGTTGGCATCTCGCACGTGCACCGTCACAAAGGCCGAGCCCAGCTCTGGGTGAGCCCCGCCATCCCGTGCCTGCACCACTAGTTCGTGAACTCTCCGTTGCTCAAAGTCGAGTGGCCGCTCCAGCCGCAGAAGCCCCGTGCGGGCATCAATGGAGAAGGGCCCGTCACCCTCGCTCTGCCTCCTGTTGATCTCGTAAGTCACAGCCCCGTTGGCACCGGCATCGGCATCAGACGCGAACACCTGCAAGACTGGACTACCAGGGGCCAGGCTCTCAGACACCACGGCATGGTATCGGCTCTGATTGAAAGCCGGGGCATGGTCATTGATGTCCAGCAGCGTCACGTCCAGCAGGGCCTGAGCCTTCCTGGGGGGTAAGCCACCATCATAGGCCTCCAGCTGCAACATGTAATGTGAGCGATTCTCCCGGTCCAGTTCCCCGGTAACTACCAGCTCAGGTATCGGGGCCCCATCGGGACCAGGCCGTGTCTCCAGCCAGAAGGTCTCTCCGGCCCCATCGCCCGACAGTGCATAGCCTTGGGTTCCCAGGCGCCCAGCATCCGCATCACGAGCAGGCTCCAGTGGGTAACGGGTACCCAGAGCTGTGTGCTCGGGAATCTGCAGGGGCGCCCGAGCCTGCGGGAAGGCTGGCGCGTGGTCGTTGATGTCAGCTACTCGCACCGTAACTTCCACGGTGGCACCATCAGGAGTGACCGCGGTGAAGCGGTAACGGTCTCGCCGCTCACGGTCCAGGACTCGAGCTGTGCGGACGACCCCGCTGTGCTCATCGATGGCCAGATCTGTGCCCACACCACTGCCCTCCTGGGCAGAGATGAAATACATAGGAGGAGGCGCCGTGCCCGCTGGAAGCCCCGCGCTGATGTCCCCAATCAGGGTGCCCGCCGGCTGCTCCTCATCGATCTGCAAGTCCAGGCTCCCAGCCTGACCCCGGGCTCCCGGTGTCCCAGCCCCCAACAGCACCAGCAGGGGCAGCAGAAAGAGGGGCCCCGGGCTCTTCATGCCAGGGCAGGAGGGCGCAATGCCCGGCTGCTTCTGCATGACTGAGGCAGTCCAGTTGGTGCTGCGCTTCCAGCTCCAGGTCAGATTCGGGGCCCAACTGTATTCAGGGTTTGGATCAGATCCAGTTTGGGCCCAGGCACAAGCTCTGAGCTCTTAGCTCAACTCTCTGAGGAGAAAAGCAGAAGGAAAAAGGTCGTCACAGGGGGGACGGGGAGAGAGGAGATGATTCACCGTCCAGGGAGACTGGGGAGTAGGTTACATCAAAACCTGGACCTGCTCAGCATCAGCAGGACTCCCCGCTGGTGCACCCCCTTTCTTGCCCCGGGCATCTGCACTTTGAGATTCCTCAGAGTCTCTTCCGGTCTATCCTCTGGAAAGTCCTTTGACCCCTCCCTAGCAGATTACTTTCCTTTCTTGAATGTGACCCATCTGTGCTTATTATGCACAGGACTAATACCTGTGTATCCTTAATAACCACATCTGTAGCAACAACCTTGAATCATCTACTTTGTTTCTCCTTGTCTTCAACTGATATTAAAGTAAGCCCTGGTCCTTTAGCCTTATTTACATTACTCTCCATTCAAGAAGAGATTGAACATCTGTTACATGAAGGCACCAGAAATCCATTGGTGAACCTAGGAGACAACTCCTGGCTTAGGAGGCAGAGCTGTAGGAGAGTCTGGGAGAACCTTTCTGGGGGAAGTGACAGGGCTGAGAACCAGAACTGAGAAGGCATTAGCTAGGCAATAGAGTTCAGAGAACAGAACAATCTGGAAGAGAGAACCGAATTTGGAAGGACTTATAGTCCACATCAGAAGAGCCCAGAGGGCTATGGGGATGGTTAGAACACAAAGCCTGTGCCGGGGAGAGAAAAGTAAAATGTGCTCATAAACATGTGAAGACTTTGACATTATCCCAAGTGCAAAGGGAAACCTTCAAGCATTTCAAGAACCTGCAGATAAAACTGTGCAGAGATTACGTGGGAGTACAGGGAGTGACCTTGTTTTGATGGTAACTTGGGTGAGCGCTGATGATAAAAACTGGGAGAGGCGGGTAAATCAGGGGGCGTGGTGTTGGGAGATAGAACAGGCAGGGTTGGAGGACTACTTGAAGTCAGAGAATGAGAAAGTGGTTGATGGTAAGAAGGAAGATGGGTAAATCCCAGCTGGATGAAGTGTCCGTAACTGTCTGAGATAGAAAGGAACCCACAGAGGGGCAGCCTCCCTGGGAAGCCGGAAGGGGGTAAGCGTGTCAAACATTGCTCAAGTTCAACAGAGAGAAGCCTTAGGAGGCTGGGAAGAGAGGAATCGGTGGAAGGTGAGGAGAGGCTGAAGGCAGACAACTGCGGGATGGAAAAGGGATGTTCAGAAGCCACACCCACCTTAGCGACACTCTACCTCATCCCTGCCCTGCGACCTGTGCCCACCGAGCACCCAGAACACCTCCATGTTCTATGCCTAGAGGGGCTTTGACGTCTTCCTCTTCCTGCATCATTCTGGATCACTGTCTCCCTTAAGCCTACTCCTTCTGGGCCTCACCCTGTGACACCTCTGGCCTGTCCCCTCCCCTGACCTCCTCCTGTCTCCCCCACCGTTTGCACGCGCCTTCTTCCCCGCCACTTCTCAGGCGCCTTTGCAAGCGCTCCTCTGTCAATCCTCTGTCCTGTTGGTCTCTTCCAGGGCTCTGTCTCAGCTATCTTTGCCCATTCTGCACACCGTCTTGCCCATTCCCATGTTTTTAATTCTGTGTCTCAATCATTTTTGATGTCAGTGACTTTTTCATCTCCAGCTCCAGTTCTAGGGATGTATGTGCAGAGAAATACTGGACCCCCACAGCATAGTCTCCCACCTACCACCTCCAACTGATTTTCTTCCCCCATGCGATCTCCCCAGCACAGCACCGCCATCCAGCCAGACCTCTGAGCCAGAAATCTAGACGCTCTTTTTGGTTTCTTGCTTTTCTTCAATCTTGATTTCCACTCTATCATTAAAACCTGACTCTTTCAACTAGACATGACTCAGTTCTGGCCTTTCCACGCAGTTGCTGTCCCGCGTCCAAGCACTGGCATCTCTCCTCTCCATTCATGCATCAGCTCCTTTCTGATCCTCCTGCTCTGACTTGGAATCTCTGATCCATTTCCATCTGTCTAGGACGGCAGGGAACTCTTACCAAACCACGTCTGCAAAGGGTTCCCACTGGGTCTCCATTACCAACAGCAGAAAACTGCTGCCCCTCCAGCCAAAAAAGCAATGCAGATACACGTATGCACAGACTCATGTCTGCAGTTTCAAGAGGTTTATAAATACGACACATAGTAGGTTTTTTTTGCATGTATGGAGGGGGCAAGAAGGCACTTGAGTGTGTGTGCCTGTGGAGGCCCAAGGGGGTCATCAGGAATCAAACTGCATTGCTCTCCCACCTTTGCTCTGGGGCTTCTCAGGCTCCACCTTCCAAGACTGGAATTGCAGGCTACTGCCATATCTGCCAGGCATTTTTATGTGGGACCTGGGGACCTAACCACTAAGCCATCTACTCAGCTCCTACACAGAACTTCTGTCTACATCATAAAATGCAACTTCATTAATGATTTTGCAATCATTTGCCAACCTCATATCCCTCCCCTTTACACTTTGCAATCCAATACCACATGTTACCAAGTTCTGTCTCAATTCTTGCTTTGTATGTGATATTCTCTCATCCTGAGAAAGCATTTTAAAAGTCCTGTCCACTGGGGTCATCTCCTCTTTGAATTTCAAGATCCAATTTAAATTGCCCATCCTCTGTGGATTCTTCTCAGGCTGTGTCCCGTACAGTAGTCTACACCACTGAGCTCCTTCTACTGCTTGTACTTAGGAAAAGTCCGCATGCATCATGTATCTGCCCCTGCACTAGATTGGAAGCTCGTTCAGGGTAGGATAACTGCTTGAATTCTGATTTAGCAGAGGCAAAGCATAAGCAGACAATGAGTGCTTCACAAACAGCCAGAGCACATCACCATACCCGTGCTTTTGCCAATGCCAACTCACGTGACATGTGTAAACATGTGCGCTCCATGGTCAGTCCTGTGGCTACAGAAGTTTGTCCTGTGGTCTTTATAGATTTGCTTTGCTCTAGGACTTCCTGTCTTCTCAAGTGAGGCAGGTTTCTGATCCCACTTACATGCCCGGGTCCCGTCTGTCCCATCTGCGTAAGGCAGCAAGATGAGCAGGGGCTTTGAATTATCTGCCTAGTGTTATCTGCCTAGTCTGTGAAATGTTGGATCTAAGCCCAGAGCCTGGGTCACAGATGAGGAGCTAAAGGTTGGTCCTATTTATTTCATCAGTCAGTGGAGACAAAGTAGTAGTGATCTGAGGGGAGACAAGGTCATGAACAGTGAGGTCACCGTTCTCTTTATACTGTGTTATAATTAAATGTCCCTCTACTCAGTACAGGGTATCAAGACTATTGTATTCACTTTCATGTACGGCATGCAGCATGATGCACTCTATATGATCTTCCAAACTACAGACCTCCAAAACCTTCTCAACATAGGCTCCTGTCCACTATAAGCTTCCCAGGGCATTGACACACAGAGACACACAAAGACTCATACTTACAAAGTCACTAGGCCCCGCGCGGCTTGGCACACTTGGACATACAGATGCATAGATTCATACACATATATCTTCACAGTTAGACCCACATGTAGACAAGCACACTTGACACACACTTGTACACACACATACACAGGCATACGGTCACACACACAATGAACACATAGCGAGACACCCTTTCTCACGTGTATTCAGAAGCCCGGATTCTCCCACACACAAAGGGCATTCCCGTTCAAGCACCCATGCGCATATCCGCAGAAACCTACTTTCTCATGGACCTCACACAGAGCCACGGTCACACCCTCATACTCCCCCCTCCCACAACGTTCACTCAGGAATACACAAACCCTCCCGTGCCTGGGCGAGCCAACCGTCCATTCTGTGCAGACTGATAAGGCAGGCACGCGCACTCACACTTACAGACCCCACCCACACGCAGGCGTGCCGCACACATGCTGCCGGGGCACTCGTGGTCAGCTCTGCGGCTTCGGCTGTGACCTCCGGGTCCCTGGAGCCTGTCTGGACTTTGCCTCATCACTTCCTGCTCCACAGCTTCCAGTTCCAAACTCCAGCTCCAGACTCTCTCCTGAGACCGTCTCATCCTCTCTCCAGCCCTTTCTCCGCACACCACCTCTCCCATCTGCCCATATTTCTGACGCGTGCTCCTCCTCCTCCCTCTTCTCGATCCTTTTCTCTGCAGCTAGGTCCCATCCCTGTCCTGCCTCCGGCTCAACTCCATCCCGTCCCATCCCCTCCCGGCTCTGCCTTGCCACATGCCCTCTCTCTGTCCCCAGTCCTGTTAACTTGGTCCTTCGCCTCCACCCTGCTCCCCCTCTCTCCCCACATCTGGGCCTCTGGAACCACAGCTGGTTCTCATTAAGAGGGGGAGGGGCAAGACTGTTCATTGGGGCCTGAAACGTGATGTCAACCCCCCCCCCCGCAGCTAACAAAGCCCCCCTTCTGTCCCTAGCCTGCATGTCTACAGGATTGGAGAGCCACTGGGAACATGGGAGAGGAAAGAAAGGTGGGCTGCGGGGGAGGGTCAAGGGAACCTCGGGGGACGGGGGAGTTCTCCAGGAGGAAGTATAGGAGTGGCCGGGGGGCACAGAAGGGGAAGCAGACTAGGGGAGCTGGCACCGCCTAGGCCTCCTCCCTCGGCTTCCTGTCCCAGGGCCAGCGAGGGGCAGGAGCAGAAAGACAACAGGAGTGAGGAGGGGGGCTGCAAGCCGCAGCTGGCCCAGAAGTGCAGGAAGAAGAGAGGAGGCCTGGCGAGCCCAGGGAGGTGTGGACGCAGGGCTGGGCATAAAGGAAAGACCGAGAGGTGACGGTTCTGGAGGGAGGATGAAAGGCTAGCAGGGACCCCAACAGAGGTTAGAGACCCCAACAGAAGTTAGAGTGAATGGACGGAACGACAGTCAGTCAGGTCCAGGGACACGTTGGGGGAAGGGGCGGGAGCTAGAGATGGAGGAAGCGGAGAGGGAAAGGAGGCTGAGGGATCAGCCCCCTGGATGTCCCTAGGACGCCCCCAGTTCCAGTCGGTGGCCAGCACAGTGCCAGAGCCTGGCTCTGCCCACTGAGGAGAGTTCTCCAGGAGGCCCTCCAGGGAGAGGCTGAGAATAGATATGACGCAGAAGAGCTGCGCGCTGGGCCTGCGGCCAGGCAGTTCACAGACAGTATCTCATTTAATCATCCTAACAACCCCGTGAGGCAGGAATCCCGGCTTCTAGTTTCCAATGAGGAAATGGAGGCTCAAGAGTGAAACAATTTTCTTGAGCTAATGCAGTCTTAATCTGATCCCAGGACTATGCGCTCCATGTTACTTGAGATTTAGAGATGAGGGGGAGAGACAGGGAAGAGAGGAAGGAACGACAGGCCAACTGAGGCCAGGGGCCAAGCAAGCTGTGAAAGAGGAGAGAACCGGCAGAAGCAGGTGTGAAGCATCGGTAATAACACAGGTCAGCCCTGGTGGGATCAACTGGACATAAAGATGGAAGGTGTAAGGCAGTGACATGCTCAAGAATGCTTTAGGAAGGATACAGGAATGAAAGCGGTCCAGACTCAAGATCACTCCCCCAGGTTCTGACCTGGATACCAAAGTGGTACCAATAGAGAACTCATAGAGTAGCTCTCTGTGGGGGAGCCGGTTGGGATGCCCACAGGGAGATGTCCCAGGTGTCACTGGATTTGCAAACCTAGACTTTTGCACAGATGAGTCTGGACAAATCACAGGGTGACTGAGAGCTGTGTGCACAGACACCCCAATCAGAGAGGATGCATAGAGCGAGAAGAGAGTCTAGGACAGAGGTCGGGAACAGTGAGGAGACCTTTCCTCTTCCTTGAGGCAAGTGTGGGGGGGGAGATTGACGAGGGGGAAGGGGGGGCTCCTGCAATGGGCAAGGAGAGAGAACGGACTGACTCACAACTAGACGCCAACCAGAGTGGACTCAGCACGGGACGGGAGTCGTCCGTCAGAAGCTGCTTCCGGCACCCCCACGGCGGGGTGTGATAAGTCACCAGGAGGCAGGACACAGGATCGAGGGGTGATGAGAGGGTCTCCAGGGTAGATACATTCAACGGCTTTCCCACACTTACTGGCTGTGTGACCTAGGTCAAGTCACTTAACTGCTCATTATACATTATGCATAGTCACTTAGAATATAGGGATGATAACAATTCCTGCTGTATCTGTCGCGTGTGGGCACTTAGAAACAGCGGCTGCTATGCTATGGTAAGTTTGGAAAGTTTGAGTTCACAAGACTGGCTCTGGGGCCAGACTTGGATTCAAATCCTGATCAGTTCCTGGCCTGGTCACTTACATTGCCCATGCTGGGCAATTTAATCTTTCTTATTGTCCTTCCTTCCTCCCTCCCTGCCTTCCTCCCTTCCTCTCTCCCTTGTAGTCCAGGCTGGCCTTGAACTCTATGCAACTTCAGGTTAGCCTTGAACTCCTGATCTTCCTGCACAGCCCCTGAGTGCTGGGTCAGCTAATCTAGCCTGCATAAGCCCTCGTTTCTGCTTCTATTACATGTGCATCAAAGTGCATTAAAGTAAGAGAGTTCAATGAAATAATTCTTACACACTCTTCACGTGGAGGGTAGGTAGATCAATGCCAGCTGCTGCTGTTGTTGCTTGGTACATTCACAGTAATCCCGGGACAAGTGTTATTCTGAGGATAAGGAATCTGTGACGAAGGAGGGAGCACAAAGACATCTAGAATGCAGTTGTGGGGCTGGAGAGATGGCTCAAGGGTTTAAGACACTGCCTTGCAAGCAGAAGGTCCTGAGTTCAGATCCCAGGTCCGACCTGGTGGAAATAGTTTCCTGTATTTCCTGCCCTGATGACCGGAGCCTGGGAAATCCCAGAGGGAAGCAAAAAAGAGGTAGAAGAAATTCAGGAAGAATCACTCTTGGTCCTCCATAAATAAGGACCCACAGTGCCCTTTCTCTCTCTCTCTCTCTCTCTCTCTCTCTCTCTCTCTCACACACACACACACACACACACACGTGCACACTTAAAATAAGTAAATGAGTAAATAAAATAGCATGCAGTTCTGTAGACCACCAACGCTGTGCTTCCTGTCGGTCCTGCAGTCTTACTGCTGGAGGGCTTGGTGTGCCAAGGTAAAGGTCCAAGCGGCTGGTCAGTCACGGAACAGGGAGAAACAGTGATAAAAGTCTGCTTCAGAAGAGAGGGGAGGGGGCTGGAGAGGTGGCTCAGGGGTTAAGCCTCTGCCTTGCAGGCGGAAGGTCCTGAGTTCGGATCCCAGATCCCACGTATAGACGCCAGGCAGAAGCGGGGGCAGCCTGCGTTTGTGGTTCTGGTAGCGCGGAGCCTGTGAATCCCGGGGCAGAGTAAACAAGGAGGAGGCGGTCCATGGTGGTTCCCGAATTCGCCCGTGGTTGTACACACACACACACACACACACACACACACACACGCAATTGAATAAATAAAAATGAAAAAAAAAAATTAAACGCCTTGCAGAAGAGAGGGGAGAACCCGGAGACTTCGAGGAGTGAAAGTAAAAACAAATGGGATGAGGGATAAGTCCAGGGCATGGACGCGAAGTGATTCACAGTCAGATGGAGTCAACACCTATTTAGGACCCACCTATGGCAAACACACTAGAGCTAGAGCAGCGGCTCAACAGACGAGTCTCTGCCTTTGTGCCCACAGCTGGGAAGCTCTGGGCAGCAGGGCGTGAAGGCCTGACCCCAAGGCCGGCAGGAGAGTCCAGGCAGTAGAGGAGAGCAATGAGGTCGCAGAGCGCAGGAAAGGAGGAGACAGCTGCTCAAAGACACTGAAAGGTAGAAATAAACTCAGGGAAATGGTCGACTGAGAGGGGCGGGGCCGCACAGCACCAGGAGTAAGATGCCAGAAGTGGAAGGGAGGATGGCTCCAGGGTTAAAGGCTTTGCCTCAAAGTAAAAGGACCTGAGCTCAGATCCCCAGAAAACAAGTTTAAAAAAAAAAAAAAAAAGCCAGGAGGAAACAGTGGCCTGCAATTCCAGGCCTGAAAGGCAGAGCCTGGGCAACCCCAGAACAAAGCAGTAAGGAGGTAGAACAATCTCAGAGGATTCCCGATGTCACCCTTAGGGCTCCACAGGCACTCACATTCAAACGCGCGGCGCGTAATGCGCATGCGCGCACATGCACGCATGCGCACCCCACCCTTCCTCATGCATGCATGCATTGCATGTATGCAAAAAAAAAATGTCGGAAGTAAAATGAACAGGTCTTCAAGCACTAGCATCCTTCCTACACAAATCAACTAAGTTGGTACTTGAATACCTATTTTCTTGCTGACTCCTCAGAGCAATTTTCTGAAGGAGATAGGATTTCCTGCATTTTCACCCGAGGAAAGGAAGTTCAGAGAAACTCAGTCACCTAGTTTATAAGCCACGTGACTGGGAGGACCAAGGTGTAGCTTCTCCTTCCCTCTTCCCTTTCCTCCTTTCTCTTCTTTCTCACTAGCCTCTAGACTCTTAGGGACAGCAAGCTCCTTCGTGAGCAGAGAGGGGCACGTTCAAGCTTATGGGGCTCCAAGCATACCTCCCTGAGGATGTGCGCTCGCACCAGGGACGCATGGAATGGGAGCCCTACCCAAGAGGTAGTGTTTGGAAATGCTCTAGTTGCACATGGAGAGTTACACAGGAGATCATGGGCCCTGGGACAAGAAGGAAGGACGGGGCAGCAGGAAGCTGGGGTCTAGCAGCAAGAACTTCTGGGAGGGATCTTGCTGACAGGTGCCAGAGAGGAGTGTTTGTAGGCTTGGTTTGGTAAGTCTTGGTGGGTAAGAATGGGACAAAAAGGCAGGCGCAAGATTGGGGATCAGGGAGAAGGGGAGTAAGGGCCGGACTGTCAGCAGTTGGGCTCAGGATGAAATGGGTGGGCATGGGAGGAGGGCGTGGTCTAGGGCACCTTAGGGAAGGGGCATGGTAGTGGAGGAGATGGCGAGGCCCTTTAGTCCTGTGGCCGGAGGATGGTGTGATGGTTAATGTATATTGTCAACTGCGAAGGATTTAGACCCATCCAATGGACAAGCCTCTGGAGGCGCCTGTGAGGACATTTTCAGAGAGGTGTAATGGAAGTGGGGAGCCTCATCCTGAATGTGGGCGGCATCGCTCCGTGGTCTGGGATCCTTGGCTGAATGTAAAATGCACCAGTATTCTCGCTCTGCTTCCTGACTGCAGACGCGGCTCATGCTATGATCCTCCTGCTTTTCTCGCACGCACAGTAGGTCCCAGCTCTGGCATCTCCTATGCCCGCTGAGAACCCCAACAGCCACCAACTCCTGCACGAGTATGCAGGATCCAAGTGCCTGTTAAGTATCTGCTGACTCCGTGAAAGAGAAATAGGTACAGAGAGGGCCAAGGAAGAGAATTCAGGAAAGCAGAGAAGACCGGAGGAAAGGGAGAAGGGAGAAGGGGGAGAAAGCATAAGCTATGGGGGAGGGGAAATGTCCCCAGTGGGGTGACTGTATGAAAGGGCCTCCATTGTGGGGGCAGCTAAGAGGGGACTTCTGAAGAAGGGTAAGGGATGTGCTCATTCATTCACACATTTGTTCACTGCCAGGCACACGTGTAGGACCCGGGGTCACAAGAATGAGTGATATGTAACCCTGACGTCAAGGGGTTTGCTGGGGAAACAAAATAAGGGTAAGACACGGATGACAGAGAAACAAGAAGTTCTCCTGGTCAGGAGTCAGGAGAGCATTGCAGGCTGTATCTGCGGAGAAGGGAACAGCCAGCAGAAGGGGGTGAAGGGCCTTTTTGTGGTGACAGCAGTACGTGCAAAGGGCCAGGAGCTGGGGAGGTTGTGGGGAGAGCAGTTATGATTCATAAGGCTTATTAAAAAGCAGAGATCTCGGCTCACTGTTTGGCTTGGCGGAGCAGTCCATTTCAAAGGACACTGCAGAAGCAAGGCTAGATCTGCGCTCTCTGAACATGCTCTCTCTGCGATGATGAGAAGCACAGATTGTAAAAGGGTAAAGGTCAAAGTACAAACCTGTTCAGAGGCTCCTACAAAAATTCAGATGAGAAGATGATGAGTTAAGGCAAACAACTATAGAGGCAATGGGGGGAGGAGGGAGAAACAGGATGAGAGCAGAAAATGCTGGAGAGAGGACAGAATCAGTGGGTTCTAAGGACCTGGATAGTGGGACAATGGGACAGAGTTGTGGTTACAGATAAGTTCTGTTTTATTTATTAATTAATTAATGTGCGTGCGTGTGTATGTGTGTGTGTGTGTGTGTGTATGTGTGTGCATGTGTATCAGAGGGCATTGTATGTCCCTGTGGGGGACCAAAGGTGACTTCAGGAATCATCCTGGATTGTTCTACCTCCTTTTTGCTTTCCTCTGGGATTTCCCAGGCTCTGCTTACCAGGGCTGGAAGTGCAGACCGCTGTCATTCCTGCCTGGCATTTTTATGAGAGATTTGAACTGAGGGACCTTCTACTTGCAAGGTAGAGTCTTAACCCCTGAGCCATCTCTCCAGCCCCAAGTTTTTTTTTTTTTCTTTGTTTGTCTTTTAGTTTGACAACTGAATGGGGCTAGTGATTTGAGGGAAGGAATGAGGAATTTTACTTTGTACATGGTGAGTGTGCTACACAGTAACAACCAAGCATACAAGCACACAGGAGAAGCTGGAAGGTCTCAGTTCAGAAGGGAGAGTCTTAGAAGTCCTCAGTCTATGGATGGCAATTAAAACCCTGGGGCACAACATTCAGAGGTGACGCAAAATCCCTCAAAGTCCACTGAGAGCAGCCAGAAGCAGCTCTGAGACAGAGAGAAAGAGTGAGAGAGAGAGAGAGAGAGACAGACAGACAGACAGACAGACAGACAGACAAATTGTTTGGCATTTTTTCCTCAGCCATATTACCATTGATGCTATCTTGGACTTTGCCCTTGATCTAGCCCAAGGAGGCAGCAATGTGAAACGCTATGTCCTAGAGAGAGGCTACTAGGAGTCTCAAGTCTCAGGAAGTTCTTGAGATTCCCTGGACCACCCTATGGAAGCAGTAAACAACAGGCGAGGCAGGAGAGAGACTTCAGGACCAGGTGAGCTGCCTGCAAGTCCAGTGGTGAGGTGCAAAGTTGCAGCTTGGATCAGCTGTCTCGGTGGTGAGGTGAGCTTTTTGGTGATGCAGCAGCCTTTTAAGTCACCCCTGCTCCCGTAAGTAACCATCGCCCACGCTCCCCGTGAGCAACCCCAATACACTTATCGATTTGCAAAGCTGGACTTGGTGTCATCCTTACTTGGGTATCTTACAGGTTTCCTATCTGGGGTGAATAGGCACGAATTACTGCAGCCTCTCCCTAGGAAAAATGTTGCACAACAGATGCAAACATCCAAATTACCGCAGTTATCTGCTTTGTGCATGCCCCGCCCCCTCCTCTCCCCGAAAGTGTCGACTCCTTGAGGGCAGGAAGCCTGGCTTCCTCTGTTGTACTTCCATCACTTAGCCGCTCTGCAAGCACATCAGTGCTTATTACAAGTTAACAGACTAGAAGAAAAAAACATGACTCAGAAGCCAAAATCCAGAACAGCTCGGGGAGGAAAGAAAGCTCCGCTGTGTCAGCTCCTGCCAAGAGGTTAAGCAGCTGGGGGCTTTCGAAAAAATTCCCCTTGATCTGGCAGGAGAGAGGTCACTTTCTCTTAGCAAGAATAGCGATGCAGAGGGACAGGGAAGTGAGGGGGTGAGAAGGGCTGGGTGCAGAAGGATCTTTCACGAAGTGCAGCCACAAAGTAAAGCGAGAGAACCCCTTAGCTACAGGGGTGTGATTAGGTTAAAGAAGGTTAGAGAAGGCTGGAGAATCTTCCCGTGCTCCCAGGAGGGATGGAAGCGAGGCTGAAACTGGAGATATGGGAAAGACGTGGAAAAAAGTATCAGCCAAGTGAAGTCTCCAGGGAGAGGGGAGGGAGGGGATCCAAACTGCAGGTGGATGGTCCTAAGTAGAGGAGACACCTGTTGGTTAGGATGGGAAGGAAGGAGCAAGGATGGAGGAGACATGGGGAAGGTTTGAGCAGGGAGAGAGCGGAGGGAATTCAAACCAGATGGTTTCAGTTTCTTCATAGAGCTAGCAGACCGGCCTTCCTCTCCTCCAACACCGGCACCCACTCTGTCAGTGTGCTGACCTCTCCGTTTAAAGAGCTACGTCACGCCATGGCT
This sequence comes from Typhlomys cinereus, assembly GCA_023101885.1. NCBI lineage: Eukaryota > Metazoa > Chordata > Mammalia > Rodentia > Platacanthomyidae > Typhlomys > Typhlomys cinereus. The sequence continues at coordinate 1,431,804 of JALPQD010000304.1, read as the reverse complement.
TCCCAATGATTCTGTGGCTCTCCATTATTCTAGGCCGAAATGGACTTCCTGTGACCAATGGAACCGGAGTGATCTAGGCCTGTGTCTGCCCTTCCCATGAGCCTATGAGGGGTCACCACCTCCCTGCCACGCGTTTTAAATGCCACCCTTGCTGAACTGTTTTATCCTTCAGAAGATATGGTCTTGCACACGGGCTTGGAATGCTTTTTCTGCTTGGAATATTCTCCACCCATTCGATCTCATTTCCACTTCTCTCTTCCTTTACTAATTCGTGACTTATTCATCCAGTTTAAGCTTATATGCCACTTCCTCCAGAAAGCCTCTTCTGACCTTCCTACCCTGGCTTATGTTTCTTGCAGCGTGCAGCTATGTTACCACGCGCTCCCTGTGGTGGGTAAGACCCCTGAGGGTAGGGACCATGTCCCTTTGGGTTTCTCTTAAAATGCCCACTTCACCACAGTGCCTGACTTGAGTGGGTATTTAGTGTGTGTTTCCTGGATGAATAATCTATGAAAACAGAGGGGTGAGAGACGTGGGATGAGGAGTGTAAAGGAAAGAGAAAGAATTTCTATTTCTTTATGGAAGGCCTAGTCAAGGGGATGATTTGCAGGAGTCAGAATTTCCAAAAGTGTCATTTAAAGTGGTCGAGAAGTCACCGTTGACATGGTTGAGTTGGGGATGCTCAAAGACAATAGAACCAAGTGTTCAAGGAGTGAGGGAAGGGCTAGTTGCTGGCATAGGAGCTGGAGAATAGGATACAAATCCAGGTAGGAACAGATTAGGAGGAAGCAAAGAGGTCAAGGGCAAAAGGTCATTTATTAGGTTAAGGAGCAAGATAGGAGTGAAGGTATCTGGAGGCTAGAAGAGATGGGGGGAGGCTGTGTACATAGAGAGAAAAGGGGAATTTAGAAATCTACAGATCGGATAGTTCCATAGCGTTGTCCTAGGAGAAAAGCAGAAGGTCACCAGAGCTCAAAAGAAACCTTGAGTCTGCATTGGAGAGACACCTAGCATCACTGCAGGATGGAAAGGGGGGTAGGGGGAGTCCTGGGGCTGACGGGCTCTCCAGGTGTTTAGGGAACAAGAAGGTGAGCTCTGGAGGTCTGTGGAGGAGTAATGACGTGACCCTTTTAAGTTAAAGGAGTTTCTTTAGCAGTAAAGAAGCCACACCTCTGTATCCTGTGGATGTTTATCTTAGTGACAGCCTCTTAAGAGGTTGTAAAAGTGGCTGATAGCTCCAGGTCTCAGAACACCTGCCCCGTGTGAGTAGGCCGAAGAAATAACGTAACTGACAGCCTGCCTGTGACAGTATTGCCAACGCACATGCGTCACCTGAAAGGTGCTGGCAAGAGCCAGTGTCTCCTACAGCATGTGTTGGCTGTGACTGTGATTGTTTGGAAAGATCTTGACTGCAACATTTCTGCCGTGGGTGTGTATTGTATTGAGAAGATTGTGTGGGCTTGACAGAAGTCTACCGTGGGTGTGTGTTGGTCCTGATGATGCATGCCTCTTGAAGGTGTCTGATGCTGTGAAGGTATCTCTTGAGGATGTTGCCTGGGATTGTGTCCCTGTGGGTTGACTGTGTCCCCAGTGGGTATTTGAAGAGTTGACATAAGCTACAATATTTTCCTGGCCTATGACCTTGTGGCTGCCGGCCCAGCCCATGACACACTGAGCTCATTGTGCCTGTAGAGTTCCCTCTCCCCACCCCCTCCACGTGGGACTCAGGACTGCAGTGACCTCCCTCTGTCCCCTGCCCAGGATCCTGATGTGGGTATCCTAGGCACACACTCCCAGTGGCTCTGGCACCAGGTCCCACTTGGAAGCCAGTTTGAGTGACCCAGCGCCAGGCAGGCTTCCCCTGCATCTCGGCTTCTCTTTACTTCTGCACACACTCACACACACACACACCCACTTTCTTTGTCTGTGTCTCAGTGTGTCTGTCACAACCCATCGCCACATTCTGACACATGGCTCCCACAGAGGCAGGTAAAACACGATACACGCCAACACACACCCCCCCACGGACCTGCTCGCTCCGGCACACGCTCGCGCCGACCCACACCCCCGGCGAGTGACACGCACATGCACACGCACCTCGCGGGGACACGCACTGACTCACACTCGGACGATGCGCTCACACTCGCCGCGCGCGCGCGCGCGCACACACACACACACACACACACACACACACACACACACACAGCCCTGTCCTCGCCCGCACCGAGGCGCTCACGCCGCCCCCCGCTCCGACTCGATGACACACGCACACAAAGACCCCCGGGCCCTGCCCCCACGCTCACGCTCGCGCGCGTCCCGCAGGCCCCGGCCCCCCCTCCCCCATTGTCTCGGCTCAGAACAAAGCCCCCGGCTCCGCCGCCGCTGCAGCCCGGGGAGGTCGGCGGACCCCCCGCGGGCGCGGCCGGACGGGGCCGGGCGGCGGCGGGCACTGACCTCGGTGCGGCGCTGGGGGTCCGTCGCCCGGGGCCGGGGCGCCGTCCGGCCGCGGTCAGCCCCCGGGGCAGCGCCCGCCCGCGCGGGGCCTGGGACCGCGCATCGTCCGCCGCCGGCTCGGCCCCCGCCGTGTCCTGGGCGCGCGGCCGCCGTCGACCCTGCGCTCCCCGGCCGTCGATCGGTCCGTCCGCCGCCCGCAGGGGCGCCGCCTCCTCCACCGCCGCCCCGCGGAGGATGCGAGACGCGCCGCCGCGGCCCCCGAGCCCCCTCCCCTCGCTCCCCGCCCTCCGCGCGGTAACCCGAGCCCCCGCCCTCCGCCGCCGAGCCCCCGCCTCCGCCCCTCCGCCGGCCGCGCTCCCCGCGCCGCCCGCCCTCCACTTCCCGGCCCCAGGCCCCGCCGCCCGGTCCCGCCCCGGCGCCGGCCCCGCGCCCCGGTTCTCTTCTCCCCGCCGCCGCTCCAGGTCCGCTGCTCGCGTCCCGTCCCGCTGCGTCCCGGCGCCTCCCCTCTCCCCTTCTCCGGTCCCCACCGTCAATTCCTGGCCCCTGCGCCGCCATCCTCCGCCTCTGCCCCACCGGCCCGGCCTCCTCGCGCCCCTTCTCACCGAGCTCCGCTCCCCATCCTTCGCAGCGCTCCGTCCCTCCCCAGCTGCCCCCTAGCCAAGCCTTCGGTGTCTTTCTCCTTCTCCCCTCTTCTCTTCACCTTGCCCCCCTCCCCACCGCTTTCTTCTGGGTCTTTCTTCTTTGCCTTTTTGCTCTTCTCTCACACCTTCCTCTTCCCTAGACCTCCTCTACCCTCTCTTCCTCCTGCTTCTTTAACTGCCCTTATTCTTCCCGGCTAGTATTTGCTGCCCTGTACCGTTATCCCTTTCTCCTCTGAAAGAGAGAGAGAGAGAGACCCACAGAGAGATAGAGACAAGCACACAAAAAGCACACACACACAGACACACACACACACAGAGAGAAACACACACAAGGGGGGGTGAGACCCACAGAAACACAGACAAACACACACAGACACACAGAGAGACACAGAGACAGACATACAAACACAAAGAGACAGAGACAGAGAGAGAAAGCAATTGTATACAGATGAAGGCCAGAGTACAACTTGCACAAATCATTTCACTTTTCCATCATGCGGGCATCCAGTGGTGGAATTCCTACCGAGCCCCCAGATTCCTTTCCCTTCTCCCTTCATCTCAAATCTGAGGCTAGAGATTGGAAAGTATTGAACCATCGAAAATGTTATCCATCTCTTCCCCCCTTCTTCCCTCCCTCCCCAAAATAGAATTAAATTAACAGGGCAGAAGGGGTCAGTTTGGGAGAAAAAGTGGAGACCCGTGAAGTCAGTCAGAAATGGAGAGTCTGCAGTCTTCGGAGTTCGATTCTTTGCTCTCTGTATTTCCTTAGGACTGTAAGTAGATTAGGAGAGAAGAGGCATCTGGACTTGGGGGACAAGTGGTACAGAGAAACCAGAGATTTCTGGGAACAGCACAGGTTCTCTAGAGCAAAAGGAAGGAGGGTGATGGAGGAAGAGCGGACGGAGAGCTGGGCCTTGGATGACATCTGGCTCTGGCTGGGTAATTGGCTGGGTGGTGACATTCTGTAACAAAAAGAAGCAGCAGTAAGTAGGTAGAAGGGGTTGGGTCAGCAAGATGATGACTTGTGATTCGGGGCTGACTTTGAAGTATGCGTTGAGTAGGTAGGTCTGCAGTTTGGAGGGGCAGGATGGGCATAAATATTTGGGAGTCAATCTGCAAATACCGTATAAGTTTGAATATAGGGTGAGGTTTTTTGCTTTTTTGTTTTTCCAAAATCATCCCTCAGGAAAGAGGGAGTAACCTTATATTTGAGTCCTTACAAAGTCTCTCATATTACAGGGTTTGCTCTCATTTACTTTATTTTGAACAACAAACCACGGGATGGGGCAGGATGGTGTGGTGACTAAGCTTGTGGACTCGGGAGCCAGACTGCCTGGCTCGGAGCACAGGCTGCCATTTTTGAGCTGGGTGACTTTAGGAGAGTTGTTCTAACCCGCTTCTGCCTCAGTTTTCTCATCTATCAACTGGGTCTAGGGTTTAAGTGATTTTAAATAAATAGCACTTACAGACCCCGTTCCCTACACAGTGCCAAATAAATGCTAGCCGTTTTTGCTATCAGGACAAGACCTAGTAACCTGAAATGTCCTCAGCAATGCTATTTTGGATCCTCGTAGAGGTCATTTGCCCCAGAATCCCTAGCCAAAGAAATTCAACACACTATGATAACTATTCCTGGTGTATGACCCGAGACTGCATGTGTTGGCTCACTCTAAATAGACTTTAAAAAAGACTGCTTTAAAGAGTGATACAGTAGTACTTGGGCGGGGCTTTGGGGGTGCTCAAAATGTTTTACTTCTTGACCCTGAGTGATGTTCTGTGACCCCTTCACTTTATGGCGGTGCGTTGAGCTGAACGTGCCAGTTTTACCCTTTCCTGTATAAATGTCATGCCGTCGTTACAAAAGTTAGCAAGTCTAAACAGTGATTTGAAAATGCAACGCATCACATGAATCTGTGCATCTCCTCTTGCAGGATGCATGCCAAAGGCCAGCTGCTGTAGCGTGATGCAAATGGGACTTGTGATTTGGGATAGAGTTTCCAACGACTGCATCATCTGTGGATTCAGACTGCGCTGTGTTCTCCCCAAAACCCCTCACGCAGACTGAAGAGAAGGTCATCTATTCTGGGAAGACATGTAAGATAACTAAAAGAGTTAGCATAATGGTGAGAAAGTCTCTGCTTTGGAAGATTGTTGAGGGCATGTAGAAAGTGTTTGATAACTTACAAGAATGGAGAAAAGAGGTGTAATCAATATATTATTTTCTTCAGTATGTGAATTAAAATATATATGTCATTAAATCCATTGAATAATAGATGTAGACTTCTGATTGTTTTGTCCTCATATTCAGAGGTTTTGTGGTAGGGAAGGAATGAGACCTATTGGGGGCAGGGAGGGTAGGAGCCAGGAGTTTTACAGGAACGATATTATTTTTCAAATAGGAAAACCTACATTTATTATGTTCTTGCTTTCGTGTAGTGGAACATCCCACAATCCCAGCATTTGGGAGCCTGAGGCAGGAGGATTGCCACTAGCTCAAAGTCACCCTGAGCTACATAGTGAATTCAAGAACAGTCTCAGTCTGAGCTATGGTGTGATACCCTATCAAAAAACAATGGGGAGGAGGAGAAGAAAAAGGAGGAAGAGGAGAGAAAAGAGGAGGGAAAGGGGAATGAGAGAGGAAAAAAGATGTAAGAAACAAACTTTGAGGGTGGTCAAAAATTTTTTCTGGGCATGGGTACAATAGTTCAGCAGATAAGGCAACTAGTTTAAATTTGGTGACCTGAGTTCAATCCCTGGAACCTATATGGTGGAAGGAGAGAACTGACTGCTACAAGTTGTTCTCTGATCTCTACCCACATGTTATGGCATACACTCATTCTCTCTCTCCTCTCTCTCTCATAAATAAATAAATGAAAGTTTTTAAAATTTAGATTTTTCTCACCAAGGAAATGCAGGATAGCCTTAGGTTTGGATTTCCTTATATGGTAAATGTGGCAGAAGGCAAGTGAAACCAAGGGACCAAGTAAGAATGCTTAAAGAGCATGTACATTACCAAGGGAAAAGACCTAGGATGGACCCCAGGCAGTTCCAACATGTGATGTTAAGAAGAGGAGATGCAACCCTGAAAGAAAAGTGAGCAGGCATAGCTAAAAGATTGATGGAAGGAAGGGAGAGAGGGAGAAAGGAAGGGAGGGAGGGAGGAAAGAAGATAGGGAGGGAAGGAGGGAGGGGAAGGGAAGGGAAGGAAGGAGGAGGGGAGAGGGAGGGAGGAGAAGGGAGGAAGGAAGGAAGGAAGGAAGGAAGGAAGGAAGGAAGGAAGGAAGGAAGGGAAGGAAGGGAAGGAAGAAAGGAAGGAAAGAGGGAAGGAAAGAGGGAAGAAAGGGAGGAAGGAAAGAGGGAAGGAAAGGGAAGGAAGGGAGGAAGGAAAGAGGGAAGGAAGGGAGGAAGGAAAGAGAGAAGGAAGGGAGGAAGGAAGGAAGAGGAAGGAAGAGGAAGGAAGGAAGGGAAGAGAAGGGAAGGGAGGAAGGAAGAGGAAGGGAGGGAGGGAGGAAGGAGGAAGGAAGAGGAAGGAAGGAAGGGAAGAGAAGGGAAGGAAGAGGAAGGGAGGGAGAAAGGGAGGGAAGGAGTGCGGAGCCAATGAAGCAAGGAAAAGAACTCTGCAGCCGAGTAGCCATCATGGCTGGATGAACGCAGAAGCCAGGGACCACCCAGAATCCATTGGATTTGGACTAGCTGGCAGTTGATGACCTGGGATAATGGGGTAAGTGGGGTGACAGGGATGGAAGCTGGCCAACACTTAAAAATAAAGGAGGGAGTGAGGGATAAGGAGCTGGAGACTTGGGGTACAGCTTGTTCTTTAAGGACTTGTCCTACAGGGGAGGAAAGAGACCTATGCAGTGGGGAGAGGCCACGGTACCATGAGTTTTAGGGATAAGATTATTTTTTCAAACAGAAGGACCTGCATTCCTTTACTGTCTTGCTTTCAATTATTGAAGATGCATATAGGCACTTGCTATATATAGCACTGGAGTGGGAGCACTGAAGCAGTGTGTGTCGTGTGACTAGGCTGGCCTTGAGCTTTCTACACAGCCAAAGGTAACTTTAAAGTCCTGTTTCTCCTGCCTCCACTTCTGGTGCTGGAATTATATAGCTGGGTACCAACATACCTACCTTCATTCTTAGGGTTTACAGCTAAGTAAGTAAACGTGAAGATAGACTTGCAAATTGCCATCAAAAAGGATCACGATAGGAAATCATGGGGTTGTATGGCACAAGGGTGCCTCCAGGAATCATCTTGGATTGCTTCAATCTCCTTTTTTGCTTTGCTCTGGGATTTCCCAGACTCCGCCCTCCAGAGCTGGAAGTGTAGACCGTCGCCCTTTCTGCCTGCTGTTATATGTGACCTGGGATCCAAACTCAGGACCTTCTGCTTGTGAGACAGATTCTTAACCCCTGAGCCATCTCTCCAGCCCACATCAGCATTTTGACTGCAAGTTAGGCAATTAAAAGGAGTCAGTTTCAATTGTGTAGTTTACTGGAGAACTGAACTACAAGACAATGATGAGAGGATTGGAAAGGGGAAGTAAGGCGTGAGGGAGATCATACAGCTAATACTGTTAACTTTGTGGCTGAGCAGAAGTGAGAAGCATGGTTTGGGAAGAGCCTAAGACAACTTCCATGTCCCTAAGATATCCATGAGCTGCTGAAAGAAGTTGGGGAGGGGGCTGGAGAGATGGCCCAGAGGTTAAAACTCTGCCTCACAAGCAGAGGTCCTGAGTCCGGATCCCAGGTCACATGTAAAAATGTCAGGTGGAAAACAGAGGCCACCTGCATTTCTGACCCTAGTGAGTGGAGCCTGGGAGATCCCAGAGGGAAGCAAAAAGGAAGTAGAAGCAATCCAGGTTAATTCCCCCCAAGTCACCCTTGGTCTTCCACAGGGACACACAGTGTCCTCTGACACACACACACACACATGCACACACTTAAATAAAAAAAAAAAAAGAAGTTGGGGAGCACAGAGGGTAGAAGTTCATGGAAGAGCAAAGGCGATGTTTGTTTGTTTTTAGATATGACAGGTTTAAGATGCATGTGAGATATCCAGTCAAAGACGTGTACGCGCTTATGAGTGGCGTTTGTGTCTCAGAAGGAAGCTGAGCCGAGGCCAGACATCGGAAGCCATCAGGTGATGCATGGAGCCACGCGCATGTGCTCACCGCAGAGGGAACAGTAAGAAGAATGTCTGGCAGCCTGTCAGGCATGAGCAGTAAAAGAAGATCCTTGAGCAATATTGAGATGCGTCAATAATGTAGGAGCCAAGCAAGGGAGTGAGCGGTGTCAGGAACCAACAGAGTCTGTGTCGGTTGTCATTCCCTTCCCTGGCCCTGTGTAAGACTGGCCCTGTGGACTGTTAGCTGTGGATGGGGGAGATGTCCATGGCGCCTCACCCCTCCTCACCCCTTAATGCTGGGCTCTTATACATTCTGGGAGAGGGCCAATTACTGTCTTCAGCTGTGTACCCACCGCTGACCTCCCCAGGTCTCCACGGATAGTTCCACAACCATGGTTACACAGTGGGGCCCCAGCTCAATTCAGTGGGCCACAAAAAGACATGAATAGGAAGGAGAGATTTATGGGGAATTGGGGTGGGTAAGTGGGGTGGCAGAGAGAGGAGAGGCAGTGGGAGGTAAATGTCACCAGCGTGCATTATCTACCTGTGTGAAATTGTCAACGAATGAATTGAAAAGAAAAGAGAGAATAGTGACCAATGTATCATTCTAGAAGTCAAGGAAAGGAATAGCTCTATGAACACTGTCAGCAGTCGGATGAATCCAGCAGGTCTCCATGGGTGGACTCTGGTATAGCTGGTGATCTTTGTGACCAAAGGAGAAGGGCAGGAAAGCTACAAGGTCACAGCGTTCAGGGATGGAATGGAGAGGAAGCACTAGTGACTGTGCAGGAGTGTGACGTGTGCAGCTCCCGTGTCTGTGATGCCAGCACTCAGGGAGACTGAGGCAGGGGGATCATGAATTTGAGGCCAGCATGACTTGGTCTCAAAAACCCAAGGGTTGAAAGTGTGGGATGTGGCTGTGTGGTACAGTACTTGGCTAGTGTGTGACAGACCTTGAGTTTGATCCTCAACAATGACATCAACAACAACACACGTATATACCTACACATAAATAGTTAATTGCGTGATCAAAAAACCTGATTTGGGGCTCCAGAGATGACTCAGGGGTTAAGATTCTGCCTTGCGAGCAGAAGGTCCTGAGTTCGGATCCCAGGTTCCACGTAAAAACGCCTGGTGGATATGGAGGCGGCCTGTACTTCAGTCCTGGAAGGTGAAGCCTGGGAAACCCCAGAGCAAAGAATGAGGTAGAAGTGATCCAGGATGAGTCCCAAAGTCACCCTTGAAACTCACAGATACAGATACACGCGCGCACACACACACACACACACACAAACACACACAGAGAGAGAGAGAGAGAGAGAGAGAGAAGAAACCATATTTGCAACAGCATAGGAAAGAAGGTAACCAAACCTAGCTGGAACCAGAAAATGGCATGCACTGAGACTTCACGTCTCTAGCTCATGTTTTTCATTACATTTGATTTTACTTGTCAGCTTCTTTTTCTTCTACTGATGTTTTAGTCAAACTTTTTATTTTGGAGTAATTTTAGATTTACAGAAAAGTTGCAAGCATAGTACTCAAAGTTCCCGTGGAGCCCTCACCCAGCTTCCTCTAATTAGCATTGGGACATCATTATTAACTCAACTCCCAGACTTTGTTCTGGTTTCACCAGTTTTTCCACTAATGACTTTTTTCTATCCCAGGATTCAATTTAGAATACCACACTACATTTAGTCATCCTGTTAAGTTGGTTTCCTCTGGTCTGTGACAGTCTCTCCATGTTTTTTTTTTTTTTAAATGACCTTGACAGTTATAAAGAGGACTGGTCCCATGTATCTGCAGAATTTCTGTCAATATAGATTTTTCTCTCATATTTTTCTTATGATTAGATTGCGGGGAAAGAATACCACTGAGGTAAAGTTCTCTTCTTACCTTATCACTGCAGGGGATACATGATAACGCTGATTTTCACTGCCGATGTTAACCCTGATCATGGGGATAAAAGAATATTTGCCAGGGTCTAGGAAAGAAGAGCTATTGGGGCTGGGGAGATGACTTAGTGGTTAAATCCACTGCCTCACAAGCAAAGGGGCCTGAGTTCTGATTCTCAGATCCCACATATAAGTGTAATTCCAGCCAAATTCCTAGGTAGAGACCGGGAATCTCCAGAGCTAACCGGCTAGCTAGACTAGCTTTAACGGGCTGCTCTGGGTTTAATTAGAGACTCAGGCTCATTACAATAAAGCAGGAGAAGGATCGAGGATGATTCTCAACATCATCTGTGGGTTTTCACATGCACATATACTCCAGTACACTCATGTACATATATACCCACACATAAGCAAAACAGATACACACACACACACACAGAGCATATATACATACATATATAAGAAAGAAAAAAAAAGAACTAAAGAATCACAGTCCTATAATTACCCATGAAAACAAGGAGGGATTAGTTTTTAACAAAAAGAAGGGTATGTACCCCTTGAGACTGAAAGAGAAGACAAGGATGGTGAAGATATGTGTGCGAGTGAGCCTGCGCGGCAGTGGGGAAGAAGGTGGATGGAATGTGGTCTTGGTGCTCAGAGGCTTATAGGGAGGAGTTGGAATTTTGAGCAAATGGGTCATCGGGGGAGGCAATATGTTCCAAATCTGGAAAGTTCTGAAGAAGCAAGGTATTAAAAGAGTGATGACTGGTGACCTCATAGGCACACAGAAGCTGATGTTGGTGAGAGAAGAAAGACTACAGGCATCATCCGTTGAAGTCCTTGGTGACTGCAAACAGAGCGTCATCACGTGACCACGCTGAGGACAGCAGAGACTTGCATAAGGAGATGGAAGGAGTCACAAAGGGTAGAGTGGGAATGGAGAGTCTTGTCTGTACCTGGGACTCAGGGAGTCTGGAAACAGGGGGCTCCCCTGTCTTCTGCAGGAGGGAGGTGGGGAAGCAGGGTACTGGAGCAAAGTCAGGCCTCCTATGCGAATCAATGGAGGTCTCAGGGCTGGGCAAGTAGCTTAGTCAGTAAAGTGCTTGCTGCGAAAGCAAGAGAACCTGAGTTCAGATCCCACGCACTCATGAAAGCCTGGTGTAGCAAAGGTTGGGGAGCAGGCCTCTGAGAGACAGGAGGATGCCAAGAGCTCTTTGGCCAGCCAGCCTAGTCTAGATCAGTGAGCTCCAGATTCAGGGAACTACCCTGTCTCAAAAAAAAAAAAAAAAAAAATTAGAGTGGAGATGTATGGGAGAAGGCTCCCCGCAGTGACCTCTGCCCTAGCCACAAGGTGTACACACACATACACACACACACACACACACACACACACACACACACACACACGTTTCAGAACAGAAAATATTGAGGGTGAGCCTATAATGGGAAGGACCAAGGGCAAGGAAAGAGGAAATGAGAATCGATGTGACCAGTTGGAAGAGGAAAAATAAAAATGCCTGACTTGGGCACAAGAATCCTGAGTGCTTACAGACACATTCACTGCTTCCTCATTTCTCTTTTTACAATTTTATTTATTTTTATTTTTATATGTGTATGTGTGCGTGTATGTGTCAGAGGGCACTGTGTGTCCCTGTGGAGGACCAAGGGTGACTTGGGAAATCATCCTGATTGCTTCTACCTCCTTTTTTGCCTTTCTCTGGGATTTCCCAGGCTCCACCCACCAGGACCAGAAGTGTGGGCCGCTGCCTTTTACAGGGGACCTGGGATCTGAACTCAGGACCTTCTGCTTGCCAGGCAAAGTCTTAACCCCTGAGCCATCTCTCCAGCTCCATTTGCTGGATTTTTTTTTTTTTTTTTTTACGCGAGAAGGAGGCACTAGGTAGCATTAGAGGTTGGATGCTTCCGCACCTGAGTCTCTGCTCGAAGTGTTCAGAAGTCCTAAGGCCCTAGACAGCCTCTGAGAAGCCGGGGTCTGCAGGAAGTGAGCAGGAGTTCTGGAAAGTGGCCCAAGCCCAGCACGGCTGAAGTTGGGATCTTTCAAGAGAAAGAATGTTTTCCAGACTCTGCAGGCTTTCAATTCCCCACAGAGACTCTAAGAAAGGAAAAGGAAGCCGCTGATGCTCCACACAGCGCGGGAGCCAGAGCTGGCGATGAATCTAGAACACAGGTGGAGGGATAATGTGGAGAACAGGAAGGACGCCATCCCCGGGATGGGAAGTCAGCGAAGCTGGTGCTCAGAGTTTTAATTCAAAGTGGCCAATTCGTTGAACAGTACCGATTTTGTGAATTTACCAAAGTTTTATTTCTTTTAATTATGTGTAAAATTCACAACAACTTGCATGCTTGGGCTCATTTAAAGTAATTTTGAAAATTTCCACTCAGTATCAGTTGACCAATTTAAAGTTTAGTTTAACTTAGGTTTAGTTTTAATTTATTTGCAGCTGTTTTACTGAAGTCATTTTGCCATGTCTGGCCAAATTTCAGTGAATTCTAAGTTTTTCCTTTCTTTGAAATTATGACTTTTGGGAATAGGATTTTCTTGTGTATTTTATTCTACAATGATTGTGCAATGACTCAAGTGTACAAGATTTTATAAACAAATGGGATGAGGGCTCCTCCGGAATATGTTCAACACAATACTGTGCCCCTTTCCTAACCACTTTTTGTGCATTTGCTTTTTTTCTCTGAGCTAAGGTCTTGCTTACTATGTAGTGTAGATTGGATGTGAGTGTGTGATCCTCCTGCCGGGTGCTGGAATTACAGCTATATATCACAGGTTTTGTACAAGTAAGATTTTAATAGGTGTGGGTTGTGAGGTAGCTCAGTTGGTGAAATGCTTGCCTTCTAAGCATGAAGACCTGAGTCTGATGCCTAGAACCCACATAAAAAAGGGGAAGTTGGGGAAGCTGAGCCTGGTGCTATGCTTGTAATCCCAGTGTGAGAGGGGAGACAGAGAGACACTGATTTCTGGCGCTCTCTGGCCAATTAGCCTAGACTTGGAGACCTCCAGGCCAATGGGCATGCCTGTTTCAAAAACAAACCGAAACAAAACAAAAACAAACAAACAAACAAAAATCCAAAAACAAGATGTATAATAGCTGAGGGACGAAATTGCCCTCTGGTCTTCACATGCAGTTGTATACATGTGCACATGCACATGCACACAGAAGAACGTGCACACACATATACACACTGTCATGGTTGGGCACAGGTGTCAACTTGAAGGTTGAGGGTTTGAGCTCCGGGCACGTTTGTAGAGAATTCATGGTAGTGTTAGGCCCAGAGCAAACCTGCAGGAGATTTTCTAGCTGGTAGGGAAGGCCCAGCCCATGATGGGTAGGATTAGGCCCTGGAATAAACCACAGAGAGCTGGTTGAGAGAGTCGGCATCCTTGTGTGCACTTGGCCAGACATGCTGGTCTGGCAAGTAAGGATCGTCCCTCTCTCAGCTGTTATGTGGAGATGGTGTGGCCAGTTTCCTCGGCCTTGGTGCTGGTGCCTGCTCTCCCATCAAGGTGGACTACAGACTGTAACTGGACTATCAATAAGAAAATAAACCCCTTATTCCCTTAAGCCGTTTGATGGTCATTTATCAGCAACCATGCAGGCGAACTGCAACACACACAAAATTCTTTAAAAATATTTTATTCATATATTTGACAGAGAGAGAGAGAGAGAGACCTATGTCACACAGCACATGTGAAAGTCAGAGGGCAGCTTTCCAAATTCAATTATCATGTCACCGGATTCGCACACAGGTGCCTTAAGGGTCTTGAGCATCTCATTGGTCTCCTCCCATACAAAAGCCTTTACTAAATGTATAGATATAACCTGAAAAATGACTGTGTTTCAATTCCCTGGTGGTTGGTAAGCCACGTAATAGTCATGTAAGGGAGGGAATTAGTGATATAAGTTCTGCTGTACACTCATTGGTTCAGCTCCACTGTTCTGTGATGTTATGGTGACCATTGATGAATGAGTTCTCCAAAGTGAGTTCCATGAAAGCATCGTGGGAAGAGTTGGCTTCGGGAAGACCACCTCTGCTTGTCTTTATCGTTTATTGTGTAGTTGCTACATCTAGACAAGTATCATTTTTTTTTTGAGACTTAAGAAATATTTGATTTTGAGTTGAGATCCTTGTGGGCAAGGGAGCCATATTTAAACCTTAAAGTGGGAGAGCATTAGAACAGGAGAGATTGCTTAAGGTGAGAGAGGACAGGGAGAGAGCCGCCATGAGGGCGGAAGAAGAGAAGAGAGGGTGGGCAGAGAGACCAGAGCGTAGCGAACAGGAGAAGAAAGACCCTGGGTGGGGTCATAATCTTTCATAGTCTCGGCGGTTACTAAGGAGTTGTCAGGAAGTCTTGAGGGACGGAGAGCAGAGAGTGAAGACTGGCTTTATTTTAGTTTTTTTTTTTTAAACTGGGAGTTTCACTGCGATTTCCATGCCGTGAAGTTCACACTGGCTTTCAGTATATTCATGGAGGCGTGTGTCCATCACCACCATCAAATTCTAGAATATGCTTATTGCCCAGAAAGAAATGACAGGTCCCCAAACCCAGTTTTTTTTATTTTTTTTTATTTTTTTATTTTTTTCCCACTTAGGAATTGCTCCATCCCTCCTCCCCCCTCTAACCAGTACACTGCCTTCTGTCTCTAGGCACATGTCTGTTATGGGCATTTCCTGTAAATGGAGTCAGTCATACAATATGTGGCTTTTACTAGTTCAGTGTTTCCACTGTCCATCCCTGTGGTAACATGTCAGTATGTCAATTCTTTTTGTGGCTATGTGATACTCCATTGTCTGGATCTACAATGTTTTGCTTATCTGTTCATCAGTTTATGGACGTTTCAGATTGTTTTTACTTTGGGCTATTTTGAACATTCTTGGTATGGACACTCACAAGGCAAATTTTTGTGAATCTTTTCAAGTCTTAGGTATATACATGAGTGGAATTACATAATTCAGTGCTTACCATTTGATGATAGTAGTTGATAGCAACATATTCCCAATAGTGCATGAAAGTTTCAGTTTCTTAATACCTTTTCCAGCACTTTATTGCTGCTTCTTTTTTTTTTTTGGTTGTTGCTACCTTAGTGAATATAGAGTAGTTATCTCCTTATGATTTTGTTCTGAATTTTCCTAATGACTAATGAAGTTAAGTAACCTTTTATGGGATTACATGACCATTTGCATATCGCTTTTAGATTCTTTCGATATTTCCTTGTTTTGTGTGATATTGGATATTAGACCCAGGGCTTTCTTTGCACAGTAAGCTACATCCCCAGTCCCTGCGCTTAGATATATATTGCTTGGTATTTTCTGAGATTTCAGGATTTGTGACTCAGTATCCATTATCCATTTCAGAGAATTCTCAGCCATTATTACATCCAATATTTCTTCAGTTCCTTTTCTTTTCCTCCTCACAGTTTTTGGATGTTCTTGCTTCATTTTCTCCTTACTCCTTTCTTGTTTTTCAGTTTGAGAAGTTTGTATTTGCATATCTTCAAACCTTCTTATTCTTCCCCAGGTCATATCTACTCCCTGATAAATCTGTCAAACTCGTTCTTTGTTCTGTTGCAATACGCGCAGTTTCTAAACTGGGCAGGTACCATTGATGCATATCTGTAACTCCAGTGCTCAGAGGCAGAGGCAGGGGATCTTTTGGTGGAGTCATGAATGGAGTCATGGGGGAGGGTGGCAAGTAAGATCCTGTCTAAGAGGAAAAAAAAAAAGCAACCATTTTTTTTTATTTCTAATATTTCCTTTTGATTTCTCTCAGGGTTTCCTTTTTTTTTTTTTTTTTCCTGCTTTGATTATCCATCTTTCATGTTATCTATTTTCTTGTCTGAGCCCTTAGCACATAGGAAGGCTATTTTAATCTGTCAGTCTGATTACAAAATCCGTATCCTACCTCTGGCTCTGTTCCCCCCTCTCCCCCTGACTATATGTTTTTCTTTTTTGAATCAGATCTACAGAGCCCAGGCTGGCCATGAACTCACTATGTAGTTGAGGATGACTTTGAGTTTCTGATTCTCCTACCTTCATCTTCTGAGTGCTGGAATTATAGCAAGTATCACCACACCCAACTTCCCAGGGATCCAGTCTAGGGCCTTGGGCAGACTAGACCAGCATTCCATCAACTAAGCCTCTTGGACTGTATTTTTTTTACCTTAAAAGGTCTGGTAATATTTTGTTGAAACTGGACATGATGTATCAGATATAAGGAACTGAGGTACAAAGACCTCATTACGAGGATTTTTTTTTTTTTTTTTTTGTCTGCTTGGGTAGGAGTTAGACTGTTTACTGCCTGCTGTAGCTGTGGTGATGAGATTAGTTTTTTCTTGTGTTTGTCTTCTCTGTTTAGGTTTTCCTAGAGACGTCTTAAGTAGGGTCTGAGGCTGGCAGTTCTTTCTCTTTAGCCTCCTGTTATTAAACAAGAGCCTGTTGTGTGGTGAGAATGTATGAAGGGTAAGAGAAGACTCTGTAGTTTTAGGATTAGCTCTAGTCTGAAGAAGCCTGTGTCCCTAGGTTATATCCTCCACCATTGCTCCTCACCCCCGTTCGTACTCCCCATGTCTCAGGCGGATAGGAAAGTTGAACAGGGAGGAAGCTGGCTATTTCTCTTCTTCCATATTGTTAAGATTCAGTGGCACCCAAGTTGAAAATTTCTGGTAAAATAGTTTCCTTTCCATTCTAAACACAGAGAGGTCTGGACATAGTTTAGATTCAGTCATTTTTTCAGCTCCCCTGTTGAAAGTAGAGGGATTTTTCTCTAGTCTACACAGTGAGAATCTGGTGGCAATCCTTGAAATCAGAAACTGGCTATGTGTCTTCTTTGGAGAAATGTCTAATTAAATTCTTTGCCCATTTAAAAACTAGATTGTCTTTTTTTAAAAAAAAATGTTGCATTAAAGGATTCTTTGTATTCATTTTTTTTTTTTTTTTGAAACAAGCACTCAGCTATCATATGCTGACCTGAGCTATATAGCCAGGAATGACCTTTAACTTCTGATCTCACAGCCTCTAGCTCCAGTGTTGAGATTTGAGGTGTCTGTGTTCAGCTTATGTGACGCTGTGGATCAGACCCAGGACTTTCTGTGCGCCAGGCAAGCATTCTACCAACTGAGCCGCACCCTCGGCAAAGGATTCCTTTCTCTTTTGGATACAACTCTTTTTTCCATATGTGATATGTATTTTTTTTCTCAGTTCTGCAAATTGCTTTTGTATTTCTTCACGGTGTGTATTGAAGGACAAAAGTCATTAATTTGATGAAGTTTACCTATTTTTGCTTATGCTTTTGATGTACTTTCTAAAAAAAAAAACTGTTGTCTAATCCAAGATCAAAATGATTTATTTTTCGTGATTTTTTTTAACTAAAAGTTTTTGGTGGACTTCTCTGTATTTTCCACATATAAGACTATGTCATGTGTGAGTAGAGATTATTTATTTCTTCATTCAAACCATAGAGGCCTTTTATCTATTATTCTTGCCTGACTGACCTATGGAACCTCTAGTTCAACATTGAATAGAAGTGGTGATAAGGAACATCCTTGTTTTGTTCAGGATTTTAAGGACACAGTCTACTCATTCAACATTATGTATGATGTCAGGGGTAGCTTTTATTACAGACTTTTTTGTGCATATTTTTAATAGGTTAAAAATTTACTTATTCTTGCTTTAAAAGCATATCCGAGTTTGGAAAATGGTTTTCCTTTCTATACTGAATAATCATATGGTTTTTATCCTTTAGTCTCTTGATATAAGGCACATTATATTTACTGATTTAAGATAGTGACAACCTGTGTTCGTAGGAGGGACATACTCGCTTGACATGGCATGAAATTCTGTCTGTAGGATTTACTGGTACTGTGTCGAACAGTTTTGCTGATGCTCGTATCTTAAAAGACATTTTTGTTCTCTTTTGATGTCTTTGTCTGGATTCAGTATCAAGGCAACGCTTGCCTCATAGAATGAATTGGAAAGTTCTTACTTAAAAAAATTTTTTTTTAAATTTGTGTGTGTGTGTGTGTGTGTATCAAAGGGGATTTGCGTGTTCCTGTGGAGGCCCAAGGGTGACTTCAGAATCATCCTGAATTGCTTCTACTGCCTCCTTTTTGCTTCCCCCTTGGATTTCCTAGGCTCCACCTGCCAGAGCCAGAAGTGCAGGCTGACACCATTTCGCCTGATGTTTTTATGTGGGACCTGGGAATCTAAATTCAAGTCCTTCTGCTTGTGAAGCAGAGTCTTAACACTTGAACCATTTTTTTCCAACCATGGAAAATGCTCATTTTAATTACTTTTTATTTCATAGATATATTTATTGATCCAACCAAATGATATTTCTATGTAGTTCTTAATCTGCTGCATAGCATGTCTAATGAAAAGACTGGTAAAAAAACAAAAACAAAAACTAGAACTAAACTAAGTTAAATTAAAACTTAAAAAAATTCAAAAGAAGACAATCTAAAAACTGTTAAATCTTTCTGTACAACTCAATTGTCATGAAATTTGTTAACTGTTAAAAGAACCAATTTTTTCATAAATTGGTAAGCTTCAGCAAATTAGAATTGGGTGCCCAAAAGCAAGTTTTTTTTTTTTATTATTTATTCAATTGTGCATGTACGAGTGTGTGCGTGTGTGTGTATGTATGTGTGTGTGTGTAGAACCACAGATGAATTCGGGAACCACCATGGACCACTTCCACTTCCTCCTTGTTTACTCTGCCCTGGGATTCACAGGCTCCGCCCTACCAGGACCAGAAACGCAGGCCGCCCCCGCTTTTGCCCTGCGTTCATACGTGGGGTCTAGAATCTAAACTCAGGACCTTCTGCCTACAAGGCAGAGGCTTAACCCCTGAGCCACCTCTCCAGCCCCCCAAAAGCAAATTTTTAAAAGCTTATAGTTTTCAAAATTTAGTGATTTGGTCTATGGGTAGCTTGATCATTGGACAAATTACGTTCAATAAATATACTTTCAACCACCCGACTAGTTCTGAGGTATAAATTATGATCAAGAGGATAGGAAATTAAGAAGCCATTGTCTTCTCGGCATGGTGATACGTGCCTGTAATCCTAGCACTCAGGGGACTAGAGCAGGAGGATCAGTTGTTTCAAGCAAACTGTGCTGTAGAATAAACTTGAGGTCACTTTGGGCAACATCCTGAGGATCCTTTCTCAAAAATAAACAAGCAAACAAGGAAACATTGTGTTTCTAGCCTCTGATATTTTTCTGAGACACAGCTAGTGAAACTATATTTTAATAAGAGTGGAAGAGGATATAAAGAGTTTTTCAAAATCTAGGGATAAAGCTCAAGGTTATAGAACTCCTCAACATGTGCAAGACCCTAGATTAAATTTCCAGCATGACCAAGGAGAGAAGCAAACAAACAAACGGATTGATGTTGGGAGCGAATGAGGCAAAAAGACTGAGCCAGCGAGACTTGTGTGCAGGGCTCACTTCTGCTGGTTCCACTTACACAGGTTGTATGATTTTTTTTTTTCTATGAATGCTGAATTGTGAGGCTACAGGAGCAAAGAAACTGGTGATTGGTGGGTGGATGAGAAAGACAAGGGACTGAATCAAAGCTGGCATGAGATTCTACATTGACATGATATCCAGATTGTGTTGAGAAGGAAGAGCTGGTGGTATACCAAAGAGAAGGGGGAGGGCAGCTTTGAAAGGACTGGGGTGGCAGGAGGGTGAGGAGTGGGTATGTGTGTATGGGGATGAGGGGCTATTTCTCAGGATCAGTTTTCAGGAGAAAAGCAGATCTAGTGAGAACTGGTTAGAGCTGATTAGGTGAGTTAGTGGAGAGGAGGACAGGACAGAACTAGTGTCTCGGGATAGACAGCTACATGTATGGAGTAAGCACATGGATGAGAAGGAATGTCTTGATGTATACCATGTGCTTAAAACTTCACTGAATATGTGAATATTGGGGAATCTTCTTCCCCACATCCAATTCCTCTCAGCCAGCATGAAAGCTTAGCTAATTATTCAAATAAAGGGTACACACGCACGTTCCAGTGTTTACACACTCCTCCAAAGAGGCCTTTAACTCTCCCATGTTTGCTTCTCTCTCTAATCATGTTGACCTTACCATTTTTGATTCTACCATTGACTGTTCTAGCATGTTCTCTTTCATCTTTGATTGAATTCAGCAAATCATTTTGTTACTAGATGTGGGCTGCATGTTTGTGCTTTTTCCATAAATACAGACATGATCACACTGTAAGTTTCCAACAGACTTCCTGAGAACATGTCCAGTCAGATCTCTACATTCTCTACTCCTTGGCACGCAAGGCCTTCAAGACCATCCTCCAGGAGGTGAGATTAGCCAGGGTGCTGAATCCCAAGGAGAGGAGACTTCACACACTGGCAGAAGAGCTGTGGAAGCTACAACTTCCACACATCTTTGCCTTCCCCTCAAGATTTTGCCTTACATTTATACTTAAATATAACCTTAAATTTCTGTTCTCACAAAAACTAAGGTGGGGCACAAGTATTTTTAATAAGACAAATGCATTCATCTTTAAAATTCACTCTTTGATTTTGCCTCCTTTTGAGATCATGCTGTTTCTGCTTTTCGTTTACATTGAAGTTTTTAAATTGTCTTTATGATTTCCCTTTCAAAAGGCAGCTCTATCAGAGGTTAAGAGTAAATGGCCAAATATCTTAAGCCAAAGATATTCATGAAGCTACTTCTCTAGAGCCTGACTAACTTAGTTCAACTTCAACTAGTGTTTGCCCTTTTCATAATCTAGTGGATGGCATATATGACTTATGCATTTGATAAACTCTTCTAGATTCTGAGTGTTCTAGTTTCAGTTCTCCTTTTGAGCATCCTAGGATTCTATCTTAGCCCTTCTTTTCCTCTTTCTCTACATTTGCAGTCTGGAAAGTCTGGCGTAGTTCAGTATCGATTTCCATTTTGTATATATGACTCTCATCTGGGTTGATAACTCCCATATATCCTCTGAACTGCAGAACGGTGATTTTAACAAGTCTGTTCCAGAGCATGCATAATCTACAACAAAAAGTCTGTCACACTAATCCCAGATCTGCTTCTGCTCAACTGCTTTTGTGGTTTGTGAGATGGAATTTTCTAGTCAGGTGCCCAAGCAGAAACTCGGTATCATGTTCAGTTTGAAATTTCTTCCTTTGTGTCATATAATCATACATGGTACAGGCAATTGTACCTTTCTCGTGGCTTTGTCTCCATCTCTCTGCCTCTGACCTAGACTGATTCCACAACTCCCCGTGGATTCTTTAACTAGCCTCCTGTTTGGATTCTTTGCTTCCAGTCTTGTCCTTTTAACCTGCCTTCCACTCTGATGCAAGAATTGTCTTTCTGAAATATAAATCTGATCTCTCCTCTTTCCACTTAAAAATCCTTCAGTGGCTTCCCCCAGTCTTCAGGATACTATCCAAATACTTTATCATGTCTTACGGGATCCTTTGTAACCCGATCTTGCCTGGCTTTCCTGCTTCATTTCCTCCACCTTTTCCTGAAGTACCACGACCCAGCTGTACCAAATTACTTACTTGGAATTTCTGAACCACTCTCTGCTGTTTCATGATTCAGTTCAAATACCTGCTGATCTTGCTGCCTGGACTGCCCTTCTCCAAGTTTGATTTTTTACCATTCTTGACGAATTCCTGCTCATTCTTTGAGATCCAGCCATAGCCTTGTTTCCTCTGAGAAGCTTACTACCTTGGCATCCCTTTCCTTGATCCTTCACTGTGCCTCATGTAAAACCACTTCACACAGCCTGTGCTAGTTGCTATGCTGTACTTGTTTATGATGTGTCTCCTCAACTTGCCCATTGTATTCTCTGTATTTTCTGTCCTAGCAGAGAGTTTTGAAGGCTGGTGCTGGCTTGGTTATTTGATAATTACTTTTCGAGTGTCTCTTATGTACAGAAGAAGTACTGTGCCAAGGACTCTGAGGATTTTTGTAGGGTCCTTTTTCTTATAGACAATTTCTCTGTCTCCTTCATAGGTTCTGCATCCTGTTTTGTCCTCTGGTGTCTGACCTCAGCCTCCTTTCCTTCTGCATGTGCACTCTGAGTCACTCCATCCATTTCCTTAACTTTAATTGCTGACAACTCCCAAATCTGTTCTCCCAGCAAAGACCTCATTCCCAAGCTCCAGATGGTCCCAGCATCTCAAACTCAGCACGTACAGAACTGAACTCTTTCCTTTGTCTTTATGGGCTACAAAGGAAAAAAAAATGTAGCAAAGTTTCTGAAATCATGTTAAGGAAAAGCAGTTAGAAATTCAGCCAGGGCAATGTCATTGAGTTTTCAGGGATATTACTAGAGGTAGGCATTGTATTTTCATCTCAAAGTGAATAGCAGCTAACCCCTTTAGTGTTGTGTTCTCATATTGACTGTGTAGTGGGGTACCAAGATATATGTGAAGCCACAGTGTAAACAACAATTTTATAAGAGGATTTTCTCTGTGTGTAAAAGTATATAAAATATCATCTTTAATTTTTAAGAACTAAAACTTTTTTTTCTATTAAGGACATAGGTTGTGAAGCAGAATACAAAATGTTAGAGATGTTTAAACTCCTTTCCTCAAAACATAAGTGCATAGACCACTTCCAGCTTTAGGGTCTCTCAGATTTAACTACTGAACTTAATGTTGGACACTCAGAGATCCTCATTAAACCATCTGAAAGTATGAAGAGGGGCCAGTGAAATAGCCTAAGGTAAGATGCCCACTTGCAGATTTGGTGACCTGAGTTCAATCTCTGGAAGCCCATATATGGTACACGTGTGCCCCCTCTCTCAAATAAATAAATAAAGAAAATATTTAAATATATTTTAAAAATATTTAAAATATTTTTAAAAACGCATGGAAGAGAGCCTTCAGGGTGCAGATATTATCCAGGGCAAACAATGGGGAATCAGTTTTACAGGAAGTTCTTTTTCAGATGAAGCAGGAGGAAACAGGGGAAGGGAGGAGCTACAGTGCACACAGCAGATTCAAGCCAAAGAAGTCTGTAAAAGTCATTGACTCATTCATACACACTTGATGCCAATTTTACCCCATGTTCTTTACGGGGTGGTGGGAGAGATGAGCTACATGTGTTTGCTCTCTGCCCTCTCTATTTGGTGTTAGGGTGCTAAGCACGAAAATTATTCAAATGATATAATAAAAACTGTTTGATGTGAAACTGAACCACTGGAAAAGAAAGTTTTTTTTTTTTAAAGGCCCCATTTATTGTGTCATCAGGGCTTGGAGTGTTATTCAGTGGTAGAACATTTGCTTGGCATGTAGAAGACCTGGGCTTAATCCCTAGCATGATAAAACAAACAAACAAACAAAAACAAAAATAAAAACCCAGCAAAAGCAAAAATGACAAGAAAAATCCATGAAAAAAAACCCAAGAAAGCCAATTACGTTAGCATCAAAAATAAAACACATAGGAATAAATATAACCAAGCATGTACACATAAGAATAAATATAACCAAGGATGTGAAGGAGTCATGTGCAAATCATGAGGCTGATGAAAGAAATAAGTCACAAGTAACTAGAACACTAGTCCATGTTCCTGAATTACAAGAATTAATAAGTATCATTAACATGTCCATACTCTCTGAGGTAATCTCTAGAGTCTATGTAATCCTTATCAAAATGCCAATGACTTAATTTTTTTTACAGAAATAGAAAAACCACAAAAGACAGCATATAGTCAAAATAATTTTATAAAGATAAAAGCTGGAGGTATTGTCTTCCTAAATTTTAAATTATATCGCAAAACTATATAATCAAAACATATAGTGTTGGCATAAAAATAGACACGTAAGACCAATGGAGCAGGCTGGAGAGCCCAGAAATAAATGCATGCATATACGATCAACTAAATTTTGGTAAATGTACCAAGAATACAGAATAGGCAAAAAATATCTGTTCAGGCCTTTTGCCCATTTTTTAGTTGACTGAGATATGTGAGATCCTTCTAGATCTTCATTTTCAGCTCTTAATCAGATACACCGTTTGTAAATTTTGTCTCCAGTCTATGGGTTGCCTCTTCATTTGTGACTTCATGTTCAATATTTAGAAGACTTAATGATGATATTGGGAAAACTAGGTGTCTTCATGCTAAAGAATAAAACTGAATTCTTGTTTTCTATTATACATAAAATTAACTTGAAATGGATTGAAGACAAAGGCCCCAGAAGACTGGTACTCCTATTTCTAGAAAGACTAGTAAAACTTCTAGAACAGAAAAAGCTTCTTGACATTGATTGATCTTGGTAATGATTTTTGGGTATAACACTAAAGAATAGGGGAAAAAAGTAAACACAAGCCACTTGAACTTCATCAAACCAAAGTCTTCTAAATATTGAACATGAAGTCACAAATGAAGAGGCAACCCATAGACTGGAGACAAAATTTACAAACGGTGTATCTGATTAAGAGCTGAAAATGAAGATCTAGAAGGATCTCACATATCTCAGTCAACTAAAAAATGGGCAAAAGGTCTGAACAGATATTTAAAAAAAAAAACATACAAATGGCCATGTAGTATATGACAAAGTGTTTAATCTCAATTACCTAGTTGGGCACGGTGGCTCACACATGTAATCTCAGCACTGAGGAGGAAGAGGCAGGAAACTTGCTTCCATAAGGAGATTCCATCTTAGCAGCATCATTAATCAGAGAAATGCAAATCAAAACCATGTGATAATCACCCCTGTGGCTCTTGTTAGAAAGACAAAAATAACAAGTACTGGTAAGGGTATGGAAGAAGGACCCTTGTACGTTAGAATCTTTGTATGTTGTTGGAATATAATTTTTAAAATATTATTTTATTTTTTTAATTTTTGCATACGTATCTGTGCATGTGTGTGACTGTGTGTAGCAGAGGCACTGTGTGTGTGTCCGTGGAGGCCCCAGGGGGACTTTGGGAATCATCCTGGTCTGTTCTATCTCCTTTTTGTGTTGCTTTGGGTAACTGGTGATCTACCAGTTCTACTCTCTTGTTCATTCCACATTCACAATAACCAAGGTACAAAAACTCCTGAATGTCTGTCGACACGTGGATAAAAAGAAAGGCATATACAGGTTTCATGGAATTTTATTCAGTCACAGAAAGGAAAACTTTTGACATATGTGTCCTAACTGACCAAGTCGGGCATTAACTAAGATCAGCTGAGACCACCTGAAGAGATTATCTGGATCAATACATTTACAATACAAAGACCAGCCCTAGATCCCATTGGAACCTCCCTAGATCCGACTGGAGCCTCTCAGCAGTGAACAAGATAAAAGGAACCACAGAAAAGAAGACTGAGAAGAGAGAATCTCCAAGGATGTCTGCAGTGACTTAACTGCCTCCAACTTCAGCCACCAACCATGCCACTTCCACCATGAAAGACTGTTTTTCCTCTCTGGAACCATAAGCTGAATAAACCTCCCTTTCTCCCTTAAGTTGCTTGACTTTGGGTGTTCTCTCACAGCAATAGTTAAGAGTAACTGCTACAGTAAGTGAAACAGATCAGATACAGAAAGACAAATTTTTCTAAAAATATTAAATTGAGGAGGCTCGATTCTACAATCCTAGTACTTAGCAGACAGAGCCAAGAGGATCATTGCTAAGTTTCAGACCATCCTGGTCTACATAGCAAATTTAGGTCAACAGGGACCCCAAGTGAGACCTGTCTCAAAGAAAAACTAAAACAAACAAAACAAAAAGTCAAATTCACAGAAAGAGACAACAGTGACTACAAGTGCCTATGGGGCGGAGGAAGGACGACACGTTGATCAAATGTTCTAAACCTTTCTTTCTGTCTTTTCTTTTTTCACTATTGAGGTACGCTGCATCCGTTATAAGATGAACAGGTTCTGGGATCTGGCATACAGCATGGTGGTGGTGCATGTGGTTAGAAAAAAAAAGTGAAGAGTTTGGATCACTGTCATAAGGCTGAGGAATTGTCTGAGGAATTTAATGTCCATATCACAAGCCATCATTTCAGTTTTTGTCTGTATGGAAATGTGTTTTCTGTCTGTGCTCTGATTAGAAATATTCCAGGAAATTGGGGTATGAGATGTGTGGAAAATTAATTGGACATATGGTGACATTGTTGATAGTCACTATCAACATTTAAGTCCCTGGAGAGGAAGGAAACCATTTCTTTTGTCTTGAATATTCTTCAACTGTGTAGCTTAGCCTGCACATAGTACTGTTTATTGTTTTGTGAAGCGCAACTGGAGTGAACTATGGCATAGATATCGTCTTTTAGTAAACATATGGAACACCTATTGTGTATGATTTATAGTAGAATCATTGAGAAGAATGAATCCTTGTGTTCAGAAGCTTGGTTGAATAAAGGAATCAGGAGGGGACTTACCTCCATTTGCATGATGTGGAGTGACTTTTGACATGCATGCTTGCATGACAAGTATGGGCTGACTTGAAATAGGGCATGTAACAGACAAGACATTTTACAATTATCATGTTCAGGGAGTGTTTCCTATGAAGTATAGCAGAAGTTGGGAAGTAGCCTGGGCCAAACTGTAGTATTTGTACCATCTCTTGGGATTTTTATTCAGGAAAGGCAATGGTTAATTACTGAAATGCCAATTGAGACCAGTTCACACAGGGAAATTAATGGACTGTAAAATCAATTTAGTGAATTGGAACCAGTATTTTTAAAAGGTGAATTATAATAGTAAAGAACATTAGTTTGCATATTTGTAAAGGAGATGTTCTATGAAGCATATGTGATTGTTTCAGTTATATATGTACATGAATGTGTTCTGGCTGTAAAATGCTTTTTCATCTGAGTCATGGCAAAAATTTTTTTGAGAGACATTAAATGTTCAGGGGTACAAAAGTTATGTTTTAAATTAGTTTTAGTAGCAATTAACAGAAACCTCAGTCTCAAAGGACAATAATCACTGAAGATTATTAGTGTAACTAGGATGGTAGTTTGTGAATAACTGGTGTAACTTCTTTTAGTTTTAGTCTGCCATTTCTCGTAGCCCTCTCCAGCCTAAACAATTCCTTTGTGGCAAAATCACGCCAATTTACCTTTACCCAGTAGAATAGGGTGGCATATTTCACCAACTCAAATTGGTTTAGGTCTGTTCATTTGGAATCCATCAAGGAAAAGGAATGGGGGAACATACACACACACACACAACTTTAAGACTCATCTAGGATGGATGTTCCTCTGTAGGAATGCCAATGTAGTGTAGTAATTTCAGTGTATTAAGGAGACATTGCAGATGCATCTCATGTACAAAGTAATGAATGTAGGCATAGGGATGGTCAGTGAAGTCACCCAAAAGTTGTATACAGGCTCAGTAGGTAAGAGATTCTATGGGTGATAGGAATACACCAAAACAGGAAACCTACACAGGGAAACAGCCAAAACAAGGCCCTTTCTGTTTTTAGAACATGAAATCAAAGCGCAAGGGATATAGCTGGTGTGGCTGGCAGATGCCTAGCTAGGGAGGGGAGGCTTTGTAAGGAATCTGGATTCTGTCCCAGAGGAAATGAGCCACTAGAGATCATCGCAAGGCAATTAAGATGATCAGATTTCTATCATTACAGCTCCAACACTGAGGGAGGCGTTAGACTATTGTAACTCTCTGATGTCTGGGATTTCACATCAGGGACAAGTAACTGCAGACATGAGTAAAGTGGGAATAAAGCCAATGTAATTTATTTCCAATGACAACAAATGTAAGAAAACAGTTCCTAGCTTTTCAAATTGCAGGTGATTGGACTCACAGAGTCTACTGCTAAAGTCAGTACTTCTTTAGTTTTTGAGTGGGTAGTGACAAGGTTAACATTATTGTAAAGAATACGAACCCAATATGCAGAACCTTTCAAAAGTGGAGAGTATTTTTGGGGGTGCTCTCTTTGGTGTGGAATTTAAGTAGTGTCTAGATTAAGACTTGAAATCATGCTCAACCCAGGAGTGGTTATTTTTACTATAGGTTGGATCAGCACAATTCCTGACACTTGTTATTTTCTACTACCCCTTTTCTTTTGAACGATACGTGGGAGACAATACGCACGTATCTGGCACATGGACAGAGGTCAGAGGGCAACTTTCTGAAGTCAGTTCTGCTTCTGCCATGTGGATTTCTAGGACTCAAACTCAAGTTCCCAGGTTTCTGAGCTGAGCTTCTTCACCAACAGTTCTTTGTTATCCCAGCTTTTATGTTCTAGGATTCATGTGCTTTTGGGAGAGAGAACAAATGAGAGGAGATCCACTGCATCTGACAGTTCCTTGATGGTTAAGGTTCCTTTCTCTGTATTCCATTTGGCCCTGGGCTTGACTTAGGAACATTGAAGACTCTCCTATGCATGAGGCGATTGATGCTGGGCACTGGGAGATGCTCAACAGAGCAACATCAAAACACCATATGGAGATCTATTTCTGGGGGTCTAGAAGGAAAAGTTCTGGGAATCTAGCTACAACTTACCTGTTCCCAGGACTTATAATTTGCTTTTAAAGGACGGACTTTTTCTAGGTGAGAGAGATGATTCCCAGATTATCTAGGTAAATGTTTTGAGAGGTTTCACTTGAAGGAGAAATGAATGTCTACACGGGACTTCCTGAGAGCACTGGGACAAACTGGAGGGAAAAAAGGGGGAGCTTGTTGGGATATGATGAATCTGACAAGGGCGGCTGTGGAGAAATAGCACCTGATGCTGTCTCTAAAGCTCATGCCTTTCTGCTAAAGCAGAGACCCCTCCACCCTCGTCCTCACTACCTCAAACAAGGAATCTGTACAGGGAGTCACGTACTCTGAAGGTACAGACTAAGGGCGAATCCCTGCTGTCAAGTGTTCAGGACAAGTCTGACAGAATCTCTCACGTCCTCTCATGACTACAACTCTAGCTTCTGAACCTAAAAACTATATCCTTGTTGGGCAACAGCCACAGTGCTTAGTGGATATAAAGGAACGCCTCGCTTCTCACATGCCCACACCATTCGGAATCCGGATTTCCTGTTTCCGAGTTCCCACAGAGGCTCAACTTTAACAACAATAAAAGCTTCCAGGAAATTCCCAGCAGGCTTAACTTTCTAAAGCTTCTCTTCCTTTGGCCCTCCTCTTCACACCCTCTCCCCACCAAGAGGAAGGAACTTATCCTGAAGGCCGACGTCCTCTGTCACATGCCTCCACCTCTGTGGTCAGGATGGTGTACATCTGAGTTCATAGGTTTTCACCCCAAACTCAAGAGGCTGGGGGAAGTCCACAAAGGGATCTGTTTTTTCCTAGAAACAGATCACTTGCAGTGCTTCTTGAATACTTCAGGGGCACCAGATTGTTTAAAAACTTTGACTTGTTTAAGTGTGCACACCCCCACTCATCAGAAAATCTTAAAAATCTCAAGATTCTTCCTTGAACTCTGAGCAGTTGTGATTACCTGTACAAGACCAGGCCTCTCAACTTCCAGTCAAGAAGTAAGGCTTTGTAACACCTCACTCCTCCAAAGATGTCTAGGCAGTTAATGGTTGCTGGGGGAGAGACATTTTCTTTAGTGGTATAGCCAAACAGCTGCTCATTCAAGTTCCTGTAAGCAACCATAATGAAACTCAAAGGCATAAAAGTACAAGGGAGACTACATGTGAAAGGGAAGGGGCGGAGGAGTGGGGGGAGATAACAGGGAGAAGGGAGTGAATATAATCAAAATACATTACATACATGAAATATCAAAGGAACCCATCATGTATATGAATAAAAATATTAAAAAAAAGCAACTCTCAGGTGCACAGTCACTATGCATAACATTGAAACCTAATTCTTAGGAAGCCAGTTTGGAATTAACATGACTCATGTAGATTAATTATTAAGTGTCTGGGGAGGGAGATGTAGTCTATACCTGTCATCCAAACACACAGAAGATAGAGAACATATGGAGAACTGTCCCTCCCCTCCCCTGGGGGTAGGGGTGGGAGTGGGAGGAGCAATGCAAAGTGAAACAGTGTCAACTGAATGCAGCCTAGACTTAGAATTAGAAACATGAATTTACTATTTGGGTAGTTCTCATTTTTCTAGAAACCCTTGGGGGGGAATAAAAACATTTCTGCATTTATTCACATAAGGAGTTTTGTGTGTTATGCAAAGAAGAGACCATTTGGCTGAAGCAGAAAGGTCTGGGCCCCATTCAGATGTTCATTTCACAAATCTAGATCCAGTTTTCTCACACTTTGAGGAGCTCCACGGGCCTGTGATCAAGGGGTACTGATGAGTGTCACCCACTTTTGAGGTCCAGTTAAGTCTTTGGTGTCTCAACTGTGGGGGAGCTGTGGAGGCTGGCCTTCTTGTTCTGGCCGAGGTCCTGCCGCAGCCCCTCTAGCAGCTGGTTCAGGAGGGTCAGGCTGCTGTCTCTCTGCGGCACGGGCAGGGGAGGGAGGCAGTTGCCTTTGTATTCGATCACTGCCATCTTGGCTCGGTCCTGCGCATTCCGGTTTGGGATTTGCAGCATTCTCGTGTAGCCCCCGTTCTGACCTTGGAATCGAGGCGCCAGGACCTTAAACAGCTTTGGGATCAAGTCCTTCTCCTAGGACCGGCAAGAGTTATTGAGGAGAAAGTAGTCAGGTACAATTACAGTCAATGAAGGTGACCCCAAAGGTAGCGTGCAAGTCCCTTTACACTGCCCCCCCAGGTACACCATCGCTTGACCGGTGCGATGATGAATATTCACATCCAGTTAAGTAACCTAAGCCGACTCTCGAGCGGTTCCCGCCTCCACCCCGCCTCCGCTGCGCCCTGGAAGCCCCGCGGGTCTCACCGTGAGCCAGAAGTCGGCCACGCGCATGGCGCGCTCGTTGGCGTCGCCCAGCTTGCCGTAGTCGATGAGCTGCAAGGACAAAGCGTCATCGCGGCGCGCAGGCCGGGATCGGTGGGCTCCCTGCGACCCCCGACGTCCTCTCCACCCATTCAGCCCCGGCCTGGGCCCCGCAGCCCGCCTGCGCTCTGCGGCGGGGGGCGGCACCCCGGGGACCCCCAGGGCGATCCCACAATGTCCCCCCACCCGCGCCCGCCGGGACCCCCGCTCCGGGTGGCGCTCACCTTCTCCGCGTAGCCCCTCATCTCGTCCACGCGCGCCCAGGACGCCTCGATGCGTTCGTGGCGCACCAGGCCGGTGAGCAAGTTCCGCAACAGGTGGATGCGGGACTCGGGGCCGAGGCCCAGGCGGCGGAAGACGCGGCCGTGAGAGATGGCGGCGGCGAGCGACAGCCGCATGGCGCCGGCTTCTCCCTCCCGCCGCCGCCGCCGCCGCCGCCGCCGCCGCTGCCGCCTCCCGGACGCCGGAAGTGGGAGCGGGAGGGGGCGGTGCCTCCCGGAGACCGGAAGCGGGGGCGGAGAAGGGGTGGGAGCAAGGGCAGGGCGCGCACGCGCAGCAGCCCGGCGCGTGGCAGACGGGCTTGCGCATGAGCACCAGGGCCTGCCTCGTTGGCAGTCCCTGGGAGGGCGGAGTCGGGGTATCGACGTTTCCGGAGCGGCGGACGGGGCGGGGCCTTAAGGGTCTGCGCTGTCTGTCAGGTGGCGGTCTCGGGATCCCGGCGCCCCCTAGCGGCCTCGGAGAGCTTCGGGTTCTGTTTGGGGCTGCGTCCGCCGCTGGAGGCGACGCGGCGTCCCGCGCGGAGCACGCTGGGAAAGCGAGTCCCTGAGAGAAACGCCGTCCGGGGCGGGGCGGGGCGGGGCGGGGCGGGGCGGGGCGGGGGCGGGGCCCCCCCCCGGGGCCCCTCGGAGCGTCGCTTCCAAGCGGTTTTCGCGCGTAGCGCCGCAGTGACAGGTGTCCAGAGAGGACGCGGGTATCAGCGGTTCTTTCATTGACGTAGAGAAAAGTTTACGTTAAAGAAACAGCGCCGAAAAGGTGGTAACGGATCCGTAGTTTCAAATGCGGGACCTGGGATCCGAACCCAGGACCCGCGAGGCCGTCTGAACCCCGAACCGTCTCTCCAGCCTGCCTTTTGCTAATTTTAATTCTGTTATATATGAATATTTGGTGGAGGTCGCACAACGCCATCACTCGATGGTAAATTCCACAAGTGCACTATCATCCGCGTCTTTTCCTTTAGTAAATTTTCATAGCTTTAAAAAATTATTTTTCCCCCATCATACAAGCGCAATAGGCACCCCGTCCTCTCCCCCTCCCCCCTTCCCCAGCCCCCTTGCACCGTACCCCCTTTTTCCCTTCCTTTCACCCCCTCCTTCCCCTTCTCCCGATTTCCGTAGCTTTTAATTGTCTCCACAATTGAAAATTTTACCAAGATGTCTTAACCCCCCCCCAAAAAAATGCTCGTTAGTTTCTGTTGCCAAAACTCCCGAGGTTTTCTTTTTCAAAGGGCGGAGCAAACGGACAGGGACACGAGGACTTTACCGAAGTGTCAGACTGTCGTCTTTGGTC
Source organism: Typhlomys cinereus (assembly GCA_023101885.1). Classification (NCBI taxonomy): domain Eukaryota; kingdom Metazoa; phylum Chordata; class Mammalia; order Rodentia; family Platacanthomyidae; genus Typhlomys; species Typhlomys cinereus. The sequence goes on along the minus strand of JALPQD010000304.1, from coordinate 1,399,274 downwards.
TTTTCTGGAAGTCTTCAAAATTCGATTTTTTTTCCTATGTAGGTTTCCAGCAGTTTTGTTATTTCGCTCCCCGGCTTTCTTCACAGTTGGTTCATTTGTTTAGAGGGAAGGTGCACACGTGCGTGCGTAATGCATGGGGATCAGACGGCACCTTGCAGAAGTCACCTCTTCCCTCTGTCACTTGGGCCTCCCAGGGCTTGAACTCAGATCACCAGGTTACCTTCCCACTGAGCTCTCTCACCAGCCCTTGTGCATCTAGTTTCTTGCATCCTGGTATTCAGGGAATAATTTTTTTAAGGGAACTTCTTTTTTTTAAAAAATATATTTTTATTTTGTTTTTACATGCGTGTGTGTGTGTGTGTGTGTGTGTGTGTGTGTATCAGAGGGCAGTGTGTGTGCCTGTGGAGGTCCAAGCATGACTTTGGGAATCACCCTGGATTGTGGTTCTTCCTCTTTGTTTTGCTCTGGAGTTTCCCGGGTTCCGCCTACCAGGTCCAGAAGTACAGCCCATCATCATTTCTGCCTCGATTTTTTTCCCCATCATACAAGCGAGGATCGAACTCAGGATCTGCTTTCGAAGCAGAGGCTTAACCTCTGAGCCATCTCTCTATTATTAAGGGGATGGTTTTAATTTTGATTTTTTTTGTATGTTGTTCAAGGCTTCCTCTGGCTGTTTGCAGATATTTTTGTGTTTGATTAGATTAATTTCATCTGAAATTCCATGTTATTAAAGCCCCCTATAAATTGGAGACTGCTAGTTCTAAGTCAGCTGCTTTAAAAGCCAGAGTGTGGAGGGTTACAGAACTGGAGTCATGAAATATTAGCGCTGAGATTGAAGAATTGTAAATGCTTATGGTATTATGTGTGGCAGTTTTGTAACTGACAGGTTTTCTAAATTAACTTCCATATAGAATAAAAGTTTTATTTTATCCTATGAATAAGTTTTAGAAATAATGTGAGAAACCTAGTACAATTGTTATTCAATAGTAACCATAGTTATTGTTTAGAATTTAGCACCAAAGTTTTCCTTTTGTAAAAACAGCCTAGAATTATTGTTGTATAAGATGAGAAAATGAGTTGACATTTAGTTTTACTGTTGTTCTGAAACTTTTATAAATACCTTTCTGTACACAAAGGCAGACTACTCTTTAATTATATAACATTATTCTTTTAGTGTCTTACACATGGATATAGTGAGCTTATAATATCTTCACACTTTAATCCTCAATCCTATCTCCTCTCCTCTTCTTCGCATTACAACTTTTCTTCTCCCTTGCCAGACTCCCTCCTATTTCCAAGTCTTTTGCCTGTATGGAAGGGCAGACCACTCTCACCTCCCAAACCTTGGTGTCTATTGGCTTTGATAACTAAGCTTCCAGAGACAGTGCTCAGAATTGATCTGAGCATTCCTACTGACTGAAAGTAACTCATGAGGGTCCAGACTGAACCCCTGATGGAGTGTTGCTGGCAATTTTAGTAAGTTTGGTAGGAGTGAGGAAAGTGGTCCCAAACAGTGTCTTGGGAGTCAGGGGAACAAGAAATATTCCAGTGTTTAGAATTTCCCCCTATAACATCTGGTAGCGCCAGAAGGTTGGCGCTGTCCTGTTCTGTTGAAGCCTCCATAAAACAGAATTCTAGGGTCAGCACTAGGAGCTCTACAGAATATTGTCAGATTTAGTAATGATGGTAATTATTCATTGAATCCCAAGCCTACTTCTTATTCTATTTCTGCTTCTAGAATCCCACTACCTAGATGTATGTGTAATAGGGATTCTCTCTCCCTCCCTCCCTCTCCCTCCCTTCTTCCATCTCCCTCTCTCTCTCCTTCCTCTCTCCCCCCTCTCTCTTTCTCTCTCCTCCCTGTTGTACATGCCACTCTAAGTTAGTGTTCTAACCCTTCTCTGAATTCAATATTCTGGGAAGTATTGAATAATGCAAAGCATCTAATGTCTAACTTGGTGATTATATTTAAAATGAATCTCAATTGGAGTTACGAGGATATTGAGGATAGCAAATCAAAAATACATTTCAAATGGAAACGAATAATTTTAAGCAGTTTGAATTTAGAAGTATAGGTTCCTGATCATATGCAGCATGAAGTGAGGTGGTCTAGAGTTATAGAGGGACACAGAGTTTGAGAGGATCAGAATAGACCTTTGTGATGATGTTTCACACTGGAAATAGTGACTAGTTATTTCCATCTTGGCTCACTCTCTTCACGCTACCACTACCCCTCCCTGATTCATTTCCTTGTATTATTAGCGAGGTGAACTGCCAGCTACTGAAATTAGAAAGCCCTTCAAGGTCAGAGAGGATTTCTGACTCATGTACACGGGTTGGGTAGCCCTTGCTAGCTTGAGATGTAGAGTTGAGGCTGGCCTCAGACTCAGGCTCCTAAGTACTGGAGTTGCAAAGGTGACTACCATTCCTTTTTTTTTTTCTTCATTTAATTTTTTAAATTTCTTCCACTCATACAAAGTTGATAAGGATCCCATTCCCCTCCCTCCCTCTACCCCTCCTAGATCCTCTTGTTCCCTTCCCCCTTTTCCCCTTCCTTTCCCCCTCACTCCTTTCTCCCATTGTTCCCCCCCCTCGCCATTCCTGGAGCATCTTTACTGTGCATGTCAAACTTTCCTCTGGGTCTCCTCTCTGATGAGGTGTAAGACTCAGTAGCATTGCTTAGAGCTCTTTTTTGTGTTCCCCTTTAGTATAAGAACACTAATGTGGCTATTAATCCCTTGCCTCTAAGGATCCTAGTGCCTGTGATTTATGCTAGACTTTGGGGGTTCAATGATATGTTGGTCATTGCACAGGTCATGCAAAGTCCTATTATGATTACTTCGGCCCTAACTTGTATGGAGTATCTTGCATATTGTTGCTCCTCCCCATCTTTAGGCTCTTAGAATCTTTTTTTTTTTTTTTAGCATTTTTATTTTATTTTTAAAATTTATTTCCGCTCATACAAACCTAACAGGTACACCAGTCCCCTCCCTCCCTCCACCCTCCCACCCCTTGCTGTCTCCCCTCCCCTCTTCCCCCTCAGTGCCTCCCTCCATCCCCAGAGCATCCTTTAATGTGCATGCCAAACTCTTCTCTAGGTCCTCCTCTCTGATGAGGTGCAAGGACCCAGTGGCATTTCCTAGAACCCTTTCCAGTGTTCTCCTTAAGCATAGGAACACTACTGTGGCTGTCAATCCCTAGCCTCCAAGGATCCTAGTGCCTTTAGTCCATGCTAGACTTTGAGGGGTCAATAATGTGTTGGACATTGTGCAGGTCATGCAAATTATGATTGCTTCGGCCCTAACTTATGTGGAGTATCTTGCATATCATTGCTCCTCCCCATCTTTAGGCTCTTACAATGTTACTGCCCCCTCTTCTGCAAATTTCCCTGAGCTTCAGGATGGGGAGAGATGAGGCTGGCCTAGTTCCAGGTAGTTGATATAGAGCCTCTGATGATCTGAATTATGGTTTGTTGATTTTTTTTTTCAGTTTTGCTGCTCTTGCACCTCCTTGGCTCCATCCTGATGGGTATTGGATGTCACCCCCTGGCCAGAGATAAAGGGCTGTTAAAATAGAGTCTTATTATGAAAGTAGATTCAAAGGTAGATGGAATAAGAGTAGGAGATCGAGGTGAGGGGGGGAATCAGTCTCCCATTTGCAGGATGGTTACCTTCTATCTGCCACACTGTATGCCCTCCCTTTCTGGTAAGATCATACCTCATCAGATGCAAGTGACCAGGAAGGAAAGTCTGTGAGCTTAACCAGATGTCTCATTACTTACTTGGAAGTCCTTGATGGTGGCCTATTTTCTCTGCTGTAGCATGGTCCCCTCTCTCCTTGTTTCTGGCGGGGCCCTCCTTCCCCTTCCTTCTGTTTATAATCTCTGAAATTACTGTAGGTATTACAGAGATTTATCTTTAAGTGTGTCACTAAGTGGGTTTGGTATTAGGATCCACCTATTAGGGAGTACATCCATTGTCTAACTTCTGTGTCCAGGATACTTCACTCAATATAATTGTTTCTAATTACATCCATTTCCTGACAAATTTAATTAATTCATCATTTTTGATGGCTGAGTAGTATTCCATTGTATAAATGTACCACATTTTCCTTATCCACTCGTCAACTGTTGGACATTTGGGTTGATTCCATGACTTTGCTATTGTAAACAGTGCTGCTATGAACATGGTCGTGCTTGTGCTATTGAGGTGAATTTTTGCTGTATGGGGCATTATTCCCAAAAGTGGAATAGCAGGGTCATATGGCATTTCAATCTTTAACTTCTTTAAGAATCTCCAGATGGCTCGCCAGAGTGGTTGTATAAGCCTGCATTCCCACCAGCAATGTAGGAGAGTTCCCTTCTTGCTACATCCTCTCCAGCATTTGGTGCTGTTTGTATTGTGGATTTTTGCCATCCTGACTGGGGTGAGATGATATCTCAGGGAAGTTTTGATTTGCATTTTCCTGATGGCTAAGGATACATAGCATTTTTAAAGATATTTGTTAGACATTTTAATTTCGTCCCTGCTAAAGTTTCTTTTAAGTTCCAAGGCCCATTTTTTAATTGGGCCATTTGTTTCCTTGGTGTTTAGTTTTCTAAATTCTTTGTGCACTCTGGATATAGAGCTCTATCAAATATGTGGTTAGTGAAGATTTTCTCCCATTCTATGAGTTGCCTTTGTGCTCGAGTTACAATCCCTTTATTTGAACAGAAGCTCTTTAATTTCATAAGATCCCATCTGTTGAGTGTTGGTTGTAGTGACTCTGCTATTGGATTTCCGACTAGGAACTGTTGGTCTAGTCCAATCAGCTCACGGGAGTTCCCTACCCTTTCAACTAAGGTTTTAGAGTCTCTGGCCTTATATTGAGGTCCTTGATCCATTTGGAATTAAGTCTTGTACATGGTGACAAATACGGGTCGAGTTTTAAGCTTCTGCATATGGACATCCAGTTTTGCCAGCACCGTTTGTTGAAGATGCTGTTCTTTTTCCATTGGATTTTTTGGGCCACTTTGTCAAAGATCAAATGGCTGTAATTGTGTGGGCTTATATTTGGGTCTTCAACCCTTATCCATTGATCTGTGTGTCTATTTTGGATCCAGTACCAGGCTATTTTTATAACTATGGATTTGTAGTATAGATTAAGGTTTGGTATGGTAATACCTCCAGCCGTGTTTTTGTTATTCAGGATTGTTTTTGCTATCCTGGGTTTTTTGTGCATCCATATGAATTTTGAGATTGTTTGGTCAACTTCTTTAATGAATTGCTTTGGGATTTTGATTGGTATAGCATTGAATCTGTATATTGCCTTTAGTAGGATGGTCATTTTTATGATATTGATTCTGCCAATCCAGGAACATGGGAGGTCTTTCCACCTTCTGGTGTCTTCTGCAATTTCTTTCTTTAGGGTTTTAAAGTTTTCATTGTAAAGGTCTGTTACTTCCTTGGTTAGGTGTATACTGAGGTATTTCATTTTTTTAGGGGCTATAGTAAATGGGATTGTTTCTCTCAGAGCTTTTTCACTTCTTTCATCCTGGGCATAGAGAAAGGCCAATTATTTTTGTACATTTATTTTGTATTCTGCCACCCTGCTGAACTTCTGTATTATTCCAGGAGTTTCCTGGTGGAGTTTTTGGGATCACTCAGGTATATGATCATGTCATCTGCAAATAGAGATAACTCGACTTCTTCCTTGCCGATTTGAATCCCTTTTATCTCCCTTTCTGTGTGATGGCCTCAGCTAAGACTTCAAGTAGAATATTGAATAGAAGTGCTGAGAGTGGACAGCCTTGTCTAGTTCCTGATCGAAGTGGGAATGCTTCAAGTTTTTCCCCATTGAGTATAATCCTTACTGTTGGCTTGTTGTATACAGCTTTTATTATATTGATAAAGGTTCCTTCCATTCCAGCCGTTTTGATCATAAAGGGCTGTTGGATGTTGTCAAAAGCTTTTTCTGCGTCTATGGAGAGTATCATATGGTCTTGGATTTTGAACTGGTTTACATGGTGAATTACATTTATTGATTTGTATATGTCGAACCAACCTTGTGTGCCTGAGATAAAGCCTACTTGATCCCCGTGGATGATTTTTTTGATATGTTTTTGATCCGATTTGCTATGACTTTGTCGAGAATCTTTGCATCTGTGTTCATCAAAGAGATTGGCCTGTAATTTTCTTTTTTAAGTGTATCTTTATTGGGTTTTGGGATTAAGATGATATTAGCTTCATAGAAAGAATTTGGTAGTGTTCCTTCCTTTGCTATTTGATGGAACAGTTGAAGGAGTATTGGTATTAGCTCCTTAAATATCTGGTAGACCTCTGTGCTGAATCCATCTGGTCCAGGACATATTATGATGGGAAGATGGGAGATTATTTTATCAATTTCCTGATTCAATTTCAGTAAGTCGTGCTTACTTAGGAATTCATCCATTTCTTTTGTGTTGTCAAATTTCAGAGAGTTAAGTTTTTGAAATATGATTTTATAATTCTCTGAATTTCTTGGGTATCGGTAGTGATAACTCCATTTTCATTTATAATTTTGTTAATTTGGGTTTTTTCTCTCTTGCTTTTGCTTAATTTAGCTAGGGGTGTATCAATCTTACTGATTTTTTCAAAGAACCAGTTTTTTGACTGGTTGATTCTCTGTATAGTTTTCCTTATCTCAGGTTGGGATATTTCTCCCCTGATTTTACTAATCTCCTCTTTTCTACTGCTTTTGGGTACTGCTATTGCTCTAGTGTCTCTAAAGCTTTGAGCTGCATTGTTAACTTATTTACTTGTGATGTTTCTATTTTTTTGATGTAGGCATTAAGAGCTATGAACTTACCTCTTAGAACAGCTTTCATTGTGTCCCAAAGATTTTGATAAATTGTATTTTCATTATCGTTTGCTTTCCGGAAATCTTGAATTTCCTTTGTAATTTCTTCCTGAATCCAATTCTCATTCAACATCATAGTATTTAGTTTCCAGGAGTTAGTGTATTTTCTGTTTTTTGTTGTGTTGTGAATGTCAAGCTTTAGACCATGGTGGTCTGATAGGGTACAGGCTAGAATTTCAACTTTCCTGTATATGTGGAGATTCGTTTTGTGGCCTAATATGTGGTCTATTTTGGAGAAAGTTCCGTGTGCTGCTGAGAAAAATGTGTATTCTTTGGTGTGTGGATGAAAAGTTCAATAGAGATCTGTAAGGTCCATTTCAGTAAGGGTTTGATTAAGTTCCAAAGTGTCTCTGTTGTTTTTGACCTGTTGATCTATCCCATGTTGTGAGGGCGGTGTTGAAATCCCAAAGAATTATCATTTGGGGGTTGATTTCTTGCTTTAGATGCTGTAGGGTTTGCTTAATGAATGTGGAGGGGCCCTTTAGGTGCATATATGTTCAGTATTGTGAAGTCTTCCTGGTGAATTGTACCTGTGACTAAAATGTAGTATCCATCTGTGTCTCTTATGATTTTTTTTTTTTTTGGTTTGAAGTCCACTTCGTCTGATAGCATAATAGCTACCCGTGCCTGTTTCCTGTTTCCATTAGTTTGCAAAATTTTGGACCAGCCTTTTATTTTTAGGATGTGCCTATCTTTTGTGGCGAGATGAGTTTCCTGGAGGCAGCAGATTGATGGGTTTTGATTTTTAATCCAGGTTTGTAATCTGTGTCTCTTGATTGGTGAGTTAATTCCATTGACATTTAATGTTATGATGGAGAAATTATTTTTAATTCTGGACTTTTTTATGTTTAGTAGCTTTTATATGTCTATTATTTGGCTTTTATGTTTTGGTGGTATTATACTTCTCTTCTGTCCTCCTGGATATGCTTGTTTTTTTCTTCAAGCTTGAGTATCATTTCTAGCATTTTTTGAAAGCCTGGTTTGGTAGACATGTAAGCCTTCAAGTTTTCTTTGTGCTGGAAAACTTTTCTTTCTCCCTCCATCATGACGGATAGTTTTGCTGGGTATATCAGCCTGGGTTGACATTTTTGCTTATTTAATATTTGAAGTACGTCTCTCCAAGCTCTTCTTGCTTTTAATGTTTCCATTGAGAAGTCATTTGTTATTTTAATAGGTTCACCTTTAAAAGTGACTTGTTTATTTTCTGTTGAAGCTCTCAGCACCTTTTTTTTTGTCTTGAATGTGGAGTTTTTGACTACTATTTGCTGTGGTGAGTTTCTATTTTGGTCATATCTGTTTGGAGTGTGGAATGCCTCTTGTATTTGGATGGCCTCTCTTTCTTTAGATGAGGGAAGTTTTCATTTATGATAGTTTGAAAAATTTCCTCAGGTGTGATATTTTGGGATGCACATTTTAGGCTTCTTAGAGTATCCCATAACTCTTGAATATTCCTCTCAAGTATCTTTTTGGCTTTAACAACCTCTTCCATTGAGCTGATTAATACTCCCACTTTGTCTTAAGATCTGAAATTTTATTTTCTGCTTTATTAGTTCTGCTGATAAGACTCTCTGTTGAGTTCTGGGTTGAGGATAATTTGTCTTTTAGTTCAGTTTTAAACTCTGCCTGAGACTGTTTTAACTGGTCTATGTCTATTTTTGTTTCTTGAACTGTTTTTCTCAACTCCTCCAGGTGTCTGTTGTGTTCCTGCTCAAAATGGTTAAAGCAGTTATTTAACTCCTCCCGAATTTCCTCTTTCATAGTATTGATCATGGTAATGATCATGCTTTGAAAGTTCTTATCTTGGTCCTGGCTTTCTTTGCTATTTTCTGTGAATTAGTTCTGGTTGGAATCTGTCACTATGGGGTTAATTCTTTCAGTTGGAGATTTTGTTTTCTTGGGTTTTATTTCTCATGGATCTGCAGTTTGACTTGGGCATTGTTGTTCTGTCTCTTAAGTCCTTTTAGTTTCTGTGTGTTTTTGACTAAACTGATTTAGTTAGTATTACTGCTCTCTGGCAGTTATTACTAGTGGTTGCCTTGGAGTTGGGTGCATTTGTCTGTTGTTATTGTTATTTCCTAGATGAGGCTATTAGACTGTTAGTACATCAATTAAGTCAGGTTTAGTAGACATGGGGTGAATATCAGTATGATAGTGCACTTTTATGATTTAGTACCTTGGTGATATGTGAAGGTGAGTGGTATAGTCCCTGAAGTAGTATATGTTTTTGGGATGGTTATATAGAAAAGTTAATCTACAGTGATTAATAATTGGGAGGAGCAGGATAGTAAAAAGTGGGTTTACTTATCTTTGGACTGGATGTGAAGAATCTCTCCCATGTGCTAGGATGATTTTAGAGGACTTCAGATGTGTGGCCTTTGTCCCCTAGAGCTTTTGCTTGGGTTTTCTTTGGATTCTATTGAATCTGGGAAGCAGAGTGTCGTCCCTGGATGGAGAGTGAGCAAGGGGAAGGTGGGGAGGGGCTGAGGAGGATCGGTGTGCTTCATCTAGGACCTAGGGGCGGGGCCTAGTAGTTCACCCAAACTCTGGGCAGCTTGGGAGCTGCTAAGGCTGGATGGTGGGAGGGACTGGGAGGAGCAGGTGACCTGGGTGCTGTGGTAAGTACCTGGGAAGCAGGGTGCCTTACTTGGACCGCTAGCAAGAGAGCGACCTAATGTTCTGGGCGGGCGAAAGGGGTCTAGGTTTAACTTTACAACTCTTTGGCAGCACTGGCAACCCCTCTTTTGCTTGGCACACATTCTGGCCACTGATCAGTCTCCAGAAGCTTGATGCTATGAGTTTTTATGTGGTATGGATGCCAAGTTGATGTCCAATGAGTTATTGACTTGCTAATAAAATGTGTTCATTCAACCATAAGGTGATATAGACTGCTGGATCCGTTTACTAGATGGAGGATGTAGCAGTAAACGTGGGGCTGTGCAGCCAATAAGGATCTTTTCTACAGTGACATTAGCTTAAGAATCTTGTTTCTGTCAAAGGTTTAGGCCTCATGTTAATCAATGAATTCAGCAGAAATGTTCAGGTTAAGTGAACAAAGAACTTTGCTCCTATGGCCAGTAGATGGCGCCACTAGAATACAAAAAGTGAGCAGACGAGTTGACCCTCTCAATTCATGAGATTAAAGTCCAAATTCTTTCCAAAAAACTATAGGGAAAAAAATCAGGAAGAAGAGAGTCTCTGAATGGTCAAGCTTTGTTTTACCTAATGGAGACTTAATTCACACTAAAAACATATTTAAACTTTTAGATCGAATTAAGTTTAATCTGGATTGAACAGTTAAGTTTTTTCTCCTAGTTAGTGGATGGGGATTTGGAAGGGTTGTCAGGTTATAGACTAAAGAGAAGATAATGTACTAATTTCAGTTGTAGCATATGCTTTAGGATTCATCCTAGATTGCCCTTTTTCAGAATAATGCAGAGTTTTCCTTTTATAGCCTTTCAGAAGTTGAGAGAAGTTACTTTTCTCACTTCCTTTTCGTACCCATATTTCCTGATTTGTCTTTGACTCTGGGAGCTGGGACCAATTTGAATTTGTGTCAGTAGCTCTCTTGCCCTCCCATGATTCTCTCTTCTGTCTTTCAGAGATTGCTTTCCAGGCAGGTATTTTTCCAGTACATAGCCCTAGTAAGCAAGACGGTTAAGTGTGAAAACCTATAAAAACAGACTACATAATATTTAAAAACTGACCGTGTGGTGCACACAGGGAGCCAGAGAAATAGGGAGATAGCACCTAAACAATTGTTGCGGGTACCGCCATTGTAGGAAGAGTGGCCAAACTGACTTTCATAATGCTTCTTTCCTGGGATCGTATCCAGTAAAACATTCCTGACTTCCGCTGTGCTGCTTTGTCTTTTGCTAGCATTTTCCTCTTGAATTTTCATGCTACTCAACATATCTCATTCTGTACTCTATTCATATTCTTGATACCATTTGTATACAGATTTGGAAGAAGAGCCATGTCTAATTCACTCTTCAAAGCTCTGAGTCCTGACTAATTATACACATATAGGAAACATTCAGTGTGAAACTGATGTCTCAGTTTGTGCAAAGATATATGTTCAGACATGTTAATGGAAGTTTTCTTCATAGTAGGGAAAATGTAAAGTTCAGCTGCCTACCAGAAGGGATCTGATTATTTACATACACAGAAATATGAAATAACTTTAATTATTAAACTAGCTCAATATATGTTGGACTAGAAAGATATGCATAGTAGACTTTTTTTACATAGTAGAGTTTTAGTGGAAAAATAAAACACAGGAGCGTGTACTATAAGATCATCATTTAGGCAAAATTGTACTTTTTGTGTCCATGTTTCTGGAAGGATGGTCATAAAAATTTTCATGAGAGGAGGGATTTTTACACTTTTAATGTTTATCTTCAGCTTTGAATTTTTCAAGCAAATATTTAATTTTATTACAGTAATAGCAAAACTTTCAGAAAATCCATCAACATTTGATTATGTCTCCTATTTAAAATTTGTTTGAATCTCATTGTGTAGGTGAGACTATACTCTTCCAGTTTTTGAGACAAGTTTCATTATGTAGCCTAGGCTAGTTTTAAACTGTTTCCTTAACCTCCTGAGGTAACATTCAGGCATGTGCAACTACACCTAGATATGTAGCGATTCTCAATGTGGGCAGTGCAAGTGTGGTTGCCACTGCTGGGAGTGCTACCAGCCTCTGGTGCGTACAGGACAGCACTGCACAAAAAGAATTGTCTGGGCTTAAAGGTTATCTTGATGAAGTTCATTGCTACCATCTAGTGGCGATAGAAGGGTGTACAACTCACATGTCGCTTCAGTCAGAAGCTGGATGAACAAAGAAACAAATTCAAAAGTATTGGGAGGTGGTAAGAATGATAACTGTAACTAGAACACGAGATCTGTACAGATCAGGGACAGTTCAGAGCCGTTAGGATCTATTATGCTCCTACTAAAATCTTTAGTTTCCCCTGAAGTTATCATTTGTGTCTTTAAAGCATACATCACAAACGTCCATTTTTCCATTCCAATTGGTGCTCCACTGATCCAATAACTAGATACCAAACCAAGAAAACCCTTGAGTGAGTTTCATGGATTTACCTTCATGGATGTATGGAGAGAATCTCTAGTTATACCGATAGGTTCTCCCAGTACTTGAAATGAGAAAACTTTGGCATCGACAGGAGCTGTTTCAGCCTGGAACACAGAGGGTCAAGGCAAGGCTCCTTGTTCAAGCTCGATTTAATTAACACCTTCATCTCACTCACTCCTCAAGAATGTACTTATAAGACCTCAGCTTCTTCCCTTGACTCTGAAAAAGCTGTCTTTCTTATTGTCTAGTCTTCTGTTTCCCAGTTATTGCTGATGTGTTGTCCATCTAGCACCCGTGCCTCATGTTCTTTTCTATCACTCTTCCCGGGGCTGTGGACTTGTTTCAAGTTGGATAAAGTACCCCCAGACTTGTGTGTTGTATACTTTGGCCCCACCTGGATCACGAAGGTGCTGGACTCATCAATAAATTAGTCTTCTCTGATGAGTTCATAGTGAATGACCAGTTAAGATGTGGAGTCTCGGGCTGGTGAGATTGCTGAGCAGGTAAAGACTCCTGCTTGCTGACCTGGTGACTCGAGTTTGATCCCCAGATCATATGGTATAAAGAGAGAACTGATTTCTGAAAGTTATCCTTTGACCTTCACCCATGTGCCAGGGCATGTATGATGCTTGTTCTCTCTCTCTCTCTCAAGTGAGGAAGTAAATGAGGAAGTAAATATTTTAAAAAAGAAGTGGGGCCTATTGGGAGGAAATAGGTCACTTGGGCCAGCCTTTTCTTTCCATTTTCATGGGTATGTGCATGGGGTATGGGTGTGATGTGTGTGTGTGTGTGTGTGTGTGTGTGTGTGTGAGAGAGAGAGAGAGAGAGAGAGAGAGAGAGAGAGAGAGAGAGAGAGAACGTGAGGGAGACAGAAAAGAGGCTCGAGGTGATACTGGGAATCATCCTTGATTCTTCTATCTTATTATTTTTAAGGTGGACCGCTAAGCTAGTCAAGCCTGGAGCTCATACCTCTTTGGTATCTACGTGGGATCTGGGGATTCCCGTTCTTGTTCTTTTGCTTGAACAGCAAGTGCTTTAACTGCTGAGGCATCTCCCCAACTCTGAGGCCAGTCTTTGAGGGGTGTATTCTGTTTCTGGAACTTTCTTCCTTTCATAGCCTTTTTGACCACCCCTTAGATGAGCAGTTCTGCTCTCGCATATTATCCCTGCCATGAGGAGCTGTGTTAGCACAGGTTAGAGCAACGGAGTCAAATGACTATGGGCTGAAACCTCTCAAATGATGACTCAAGAAGTCTTTCCTCCAGTAGAGTTGTTTTCTCAGGAATTTGGTCCAGCGATAAAGAGCTAGCCGAGCATAGGGCCATTGCTCACTTTACTGCCTGCTGTTCATTTCTGGAAGGCCCAGTGGTTGGTGTGTCTTCATACGTATGTTGGGAAGAGACCATCAGGTAACTCTTACTTTCCTTTTGTATCATTTCTTTATGATCTACAAGTGTCATTCAAATTCACATTCATCTGGCTAGCTCAGTCTTTATCAGGGCTTTGAAGATGTCAAAGATTGGAATCCTCTGAGGCAGTACTGAAACAATGTGTGAGATGTTCATTAAGGACCAATCACTGTGAACAAAGAGGCATAAGGAAGATTTGGTAAAGGAATACACTTGGCTGTGTACAGGCTTGGCAGACTCTCTTGAACCAGGTAGAACCTCGTGTGGGTGAAGACTGCAGTGTTGAGTTCCTGGGTCTCATTCAAGTGGGTACAGATTGTCTCAGGAGGGCATAGCCTTGCCCAAAGAGGCTTTCTGTACGGGAGATACATTTGAATGATCTGATGGCTGAAAAGTAAGTGCTTTACTGCACTTCCTGAGCTGGAACAAGTCCTTTCTTTTTTTTTAAATTTTTATTTATTTATTTTTTATTTCAGCTCATACAAACTTATTAGGTACACCAGTTCCCTCCCTCCCTCCTCCTCCCCGTACCCCCTGCTCTCCCCTCCCCACCTCTCTCCCTCCCCATCCCCCAGTGCCTCCCGCCCCAATTCCCAGAGAGTCCTTTCTTGTGCATGTCTGATTTTCCTCTGGGCCCTCCTCTCCGATGACGTACAAGGACCCAGTGGCCTTTCCCTGAACCCTTTCCCGTGTTCCCCTTAGGTATAGGAACACTGCTGTGGCTGCCAATCCTTTGCCTCCAAGGATCTTGGTGCCTTTAGCAGATGCTAGACTTTGTGAGGTCAATAGTGTGTTGGACAATGCGCAGGGCATGCAAAGTCCAATTATGATTGCTTCAGCCCTAGCTAGTATGGAGTATCTTACATATCATTGCTCCTCCCATCCTTTTGCTCTTACACTCTTACCGCCCCCTCTTCCGCAAATTTCCCTGAGCTTCAAGATGGGGAGAGACTAAGCTGGCCTAGTTCTAGGTGGTTGATATAGAGTCTCTGAAGTTCTGGATTGTGTTTGTTGATTTTCTTTTGCAGTTTTGCTGCTCCTGCAATGCCCTTCACTCCATCCTGGTGGGCATTGTATGTTACGCCCTGGCCAGAGACAAAAAGCTGTTAGAGTCTTGTGATAAAAGCACATTCAAAGGTAGATGTAATAAAAGTGGGAAACCACAGTAAGGGAGGGGTCTATCACCCATTTGCAAAATGGTTACTTTTTATCTGCCAGACTATATGCCCTCCTCTTCTGGTGAGATCACACCCCCTCAGTAGTAAATGATCAGGAACAAAAGTCTGTGAACTTAATCAGATGTCTCATTACTTATTTGGGTTCTTGGTGGAGGCCTATTTTCCCTGCTGTAACATTGTCCCTTCTCTCCTTGTTTCTGGTGTGGCCCTCCTACCCCATCCCTCCTGTTCATAATCCTTGGAATTCCTGTCTCTAGGTGGGCTGGGTGGGTTTGGTACTAGGAGCCACCTATTAGGGAGTACATACAGCGCTTAATTTTCTGGGTCTGGGATACTTCACTTAATACAATTGTTTCTAATGACATCCATTTCCCAGCAAATTCCAGTAATTCATCATTTTTGATGGCTGAGTAGTACTCCATTGTATAGATGTACCACCTTTTCCTTATCCACTCGTCAACTGTTGGACATTTGGGCTGATGCCATGACTTTGCTATTGTAAACAGTGCTGCTATGAACATGGTCGTGCTTGTGCTATCGAGGTGAACCTCTGCTGTATGGGGGGTTATTCCCAAAAGTGGAATAGCAGGGTCATATGGCATTTCAATCTTTAATTTCTTTAAGAATCTCCAGACGGCTCGCCAGAGTGGCTGTATGAGCCTGCATTCCCACCAGCAATGTAGGAGAGTTCCCCTCTCTCCACATCCTCTCCAACATTTGTTGTTGTTTGTATTGTGGATTTTTGCCATCCTGACCGGGGTAAGATGATATCTCAGGGAAGTTTTGATTTGCATTTCCCTGATGGCTAAGGAAGTGGAGCATTTTTTCAGATATTTGTTAGACATTTTAATTTCATCCCTGGTAAAGTTTCTTTTAAGTTCCAGGGCCCATTTTTTAATTGGGCCATTGGTTTCCTTGGTGTTTAGTTTTCTAAGTTCTTTGTGCACTCTGGACAGCAGAGTTCTATCAGATGTGTGGTTAGTGAAGATTTTCTCCCATTCTGTGGGTTGCCTTTGAACTCACGTTATAATCTCTTTATCTGAACAGAAGCTCTTTAATTTCACAAGATCCCAAGACAAGTCCTTTCTTGATGGAGAATTTGGGGGGAAACATTTCTGTGTTGCTCCTGGGGAGCTAATAGGAGAGGCCATGTAAACTCCATGACAAGCATGATTGTTCAAAGGGAGAGTGCCAGGGTTCAGGGCCTGTGAGATGGCTCAGTGGGCAAAGGCTTTTACCACCAAACTTATGATCTGATTTTGATTCCCAGAGCCCACATGGTGGAAGGAGAAAACCTTACTACTTACTGCAAGATGTCTTTTTTTTTTTTTTTAACGTTTCTTGCAAAACTACTTGTTTCAGTGATCTTTATGATCAATTCTTTTTTTTTTAACATTTTTTTATTATTATTTCCGCTCATACAAACTTATTAGGTAGACCAGTTCCCTCCCTCCCTCCTCCTCCCCCCGAACCCCCTGTTTACCCTCCCTCCCTCCCCATCCCCCAGTGCCTCCTCCCCCAGTTCCCAGAGAGTCCTTTATTGTGTATGCCTAACTCTCCTCTGGGTCCTCCTCTCTGATGACGTACAAGGACCCAGTGGCATTCCCCTGAATCCTTTCCTGTGTTCCCCTTAAGCATAGGAACACTACTGTGGCTGTCAATCCCTTGCCTCCAAGGATCTTGGTGCCTTTAGCAAATGCTAGACTTTGTGGGGTCAATAGTGTGTTGGACATTGCACAGGGCATGCAAAGTCCAATTGTGATTGCTTCGGCCCTAACTTGTGTGGAGTATCTCTGCAAGATGTCCTCTAATGCACATGTGTCCTGATGCAAACATACACACACACACACACACACACACACGCGCGTGCGCGTACACGCACACGCACACACACGCACGCGCATGTACACGGTTGTTTAAAAATAAAGCACAAAGACAAACTATTAAGGAGGTTGTTCCTAGGGGAATGCACCTCAATTCATATTATTCATTTTTAAAATTTAGGATAAATACAAATCTCGTAAGTTACACTAAAATCATGACACTGGGGACTGTTAGATAGTTGTTTTTGAAACACTCTCATAGTATTCTCTTTCTTCCTTTTGTTCCTTACTGTCATTTTGTTTTCTAAAAAAATCCTATTGAGGAAAAAACAGAAAACAATAGGATGAACACATTTGTAGACACATTTGATTCTTCATGAACTTACATGTATGGTACAGAGGAAACAGTCAAGCATAATAGCACTAACAATGATATTGATGAAAACCTCCATAATTATTTCTATTAATGTGACTTTTGATTGTCTGTTGCTGCTTCCTGATACCACTAATATTGAGACACAAACCATGTATCAGACATATATTGTTTTAAGTCATTCTACACCTGTGTGACATGGCACCACTTTATGGATGAAGTAGAGATAGTAATGGAAATTCTTTCAAACTTTATGTGTGAATGAGGGTGACTTTGGAATCATCCTGGATTGATTTTACCTCCTTTTTGCTTTGCTCTGGGGTTTTCTAGGCTACACTACTAGGGCCAGAAGTGCAGGCTACCAGAGTTTCTGCTTGATGTTTTTACGTGGGACCTCAGATCTAAATTCTGCTTGTAAGGCAGAATCTTAATCTCTGAGCCATCTCTCCCACTCAGTAATGGGAAGTTTATCCATGGTTCAATAACATGAGTAGATGAGGCTCTATATGCCCAATAAGCAGTCTAATGTCTCAGTCTGTGCTCTTTATCTGCAACTGCAGGGAGCTTCTATGACTCTCAGTCTTAATTTATGCCTACCAGAATTTTTCTTTCTCCTCCCCTTTCTCTTTTTCTACCTCTTCCTTCCCGTTTTCCTTCTCCTCCCTCTTCTCCTTCTCTGCCGTCTTGTCTTCCTCCTCATCCTCCTCTTTTTTCAAAGTCTCGCTGTGCAGTCCTGACTGGCCCGAAGTTCTCTATTCTCTTGCCTCTGCCTCCCAAGTGCTGCATCACCACACTAGTCTCCTTTCCTTTCTTGCTTCCTGTATCCTTCATTCATTTTTTGCTGGAGCGCATTCTCTAATAATCAATTCTTTGAAAATCTGTGCTTCTTAAGGAAATGAAGAGGGTATCTTACACACTGATAAAGAATCGTGTCAAGGGCTTTGTTAAAATCTTTTGTTGATTAATATTTAGAATAGTTTAGAATAGAATAGTTAATATTTAGAACTACTAGTAAATTGCCCAAATACTTCAATAGTCTGAAAGACATTTGAACTACACCTTATAATCACATTTGTTGAGGGATAACTATATTGTCAGATGTGCCTTTCCAAGGAGTCACGTTAATTATTTCTGCCAATGTGGCTCAAATGAGGTTATTTAAGCCTATCAATGCATCTTAATTAAATGTCATTTGAAAGCAAAGAGCAATGAGAAGATTTATAACATAATAGCTTATAGTATTTACTCTGTATGTAGCATTCTTTCAAATACTTTATATGTAGTATTTGATTTATTACCTCAAAAAGCATTGGCAATATCCTATTTCCTTGCTGGGACACTTGACAGTGATTAAATTATATGTCTACATGCACTATTATTACAATGACATAGTACTTATAGTTATGACAGTCTCAGTGATAATAGGTTCCTTCACTAACTTGGACGTAATGCACCACAGCACTAGCACAAAGTGTTGAACACTTGTATCAAGCTTTAGAATGAAGAAAATTGCAATTTTGAAGGAAGGCAGAATTAAAAATGGTGTATTTTAGGTTTTTCTATATAATCGAAGTGAAAAGCATTTCCAAACTACGGCTATCAGTTTTTAAACACTTCACTCCCCAGCTTTCTAATATTCATATTCTCTTTCTCTAAAAAAGTAGACTGGGGCTGGAGAGGTGGCTCAAGGGTTAAACCTCCGCCTTGCAGGCGGAAGGTCCTGAGTTCGGATCCCAGATCCGCCAGGCGGAAGCGGTGGGTGGAGCCTGTGAATCCCAGGGCAGAAGGAGGTGGAGGCATCCATGGTGGTTCGCGAATTCGTCCGTGGTTCTACACACACACACACACACACACACACACACACACACACACACGCGCGCATACACGCGCACATGCGCACAGTTGAATAAATAAAAAAAATTTAAAAAAAAATTAAAAAAGTAGACTGCTTTCAAAACTTTGCAGTGCAGGGCTGGAGATGTAGCACAGTTGCTGGAGTGCTTGCCTAGCATTCGTGACGCTCTGCTTTAACCCCCAGCATCACATACGCCAGGTCTGGGGAGGATCAGAAGTTCAAGATCATCTTCAGTTATACAGTCAGTGAGCTATGGAAGGCTCTGTCTCAAAAAAGTTAAATAAGAATAATATTTATATAGAAATCTTAGTAACATTTCCATCTTCATTTAAATGACCCACACCTTAAGAAATTTAATGTTTTTATTGATGCATAATTACACATGTTGATGGGATTCAATGTGATGTTTGCATATATTTACATATAATGAAAGGAGCAAATCAGTTTAATAACATACCCATCACCTCATGTACTAATCAATTTTGGGAGGTAAGAAAACTTATACTTCACTTTTTCAGCAATTTCAAAATGTACATTAGCAACAATCACCTTGCTATGATTACTAAAACATCAGAAGATATTCTTATCTAACTGGGACATTTCCCCTTCTCTTTGTTCCCCTATCAGCCTCTGGTAACCACTGTTATACTCTCAGTTTCTATAAATTCTAATTTGTAGAGTCCATTATGAGGAAGTAACTCATATCTTTTGCTACATTATCTTGCTTTCCCCATACAAGACTTATGGTTTCTTTTCTGTTCTCCTTGGTCTCCGTCTTAACTGTCACAAATTTGCAAGTGTGTTGATGTTCATCTCCTACTTCTCTGTTCCTCACTGTTGATCTTGAGAGACCCATTGTACTGACCATGGGAAACATTTATTGGTTGACTTGGAATTCTGGTCTCCTCTAATTCTGGGACCTGAACCCAGTGTCTCTCCACCTGGATGATTGGCCTTGTGCTTGACTCCATTTCCAGTGTTCTTGAAGTCTCCTTCCCAGCCATGCTCAACCTGCTGACCTGCAACCTTTCTGATTCAAGCCGGCCTTCATGGCAGCATTTTTTTCCTATTCCTACCACAGAAGGTCATCTTCTCCATCCTCATTTACTTTGTTTGAGGTGTTTTTTTTGGTTATCTCTGGAGAAAAACCCTTGGATCTCATGTAACAACCACACTGTTTAAATATCTGAGGAAATTACCTAAGACCTTTTCTTATATATACAATGGCCTAGTCAAATTTGACCTTGTCTTAAACTTGATCAAAATGGCCTTTTATGTGCAAATGTAAGTTTCGTGTGTGGAGCTAATCCTATTCAGACATGAATATAATATCAAGTTTTGAGTATCTAAGCTTTGTGACTTTTTCTGCCCCCATGGCATAAATAGGATATTCTGTGTACATCAGGGAAAATAACGTAATAGTCAATGACGATTTGATTTCTGTGTCTCATATACATGTGTTTGGTAATATTTTCTGAATTTACAAAGTCTATAAATCTGGTGTATACTCTGCCTAAATAATGCTATACTTGAGAATCATGTGCTCTCCATGAAAGTTTTCCTATTTAAGTGTTAGTAAAATTTCCTTACAATTTCAAAAGGTGAAATAATCCACTTAAAAAATCAGTAAGTTCTAGCCAAGAACTATAATTGATCAAAATGTCCATACAGTTAGTCCACAGAAATCTGTAGCAGTGTATGGCAATTTTAAATTTCCTCTGATAAGATGACTTTCTTTGAATTTTATTCTGTTGTAAAGAAAAAAATCAAATGATATTTTCAGGACAATGGGCAGAACTGGAAATTATCATTTTAAGTGATATAAGCCATATGCAGAAGGACATATATGTCTTCTATCATATTCAGATTTTAGATTTAATCTCTCTCTCTCTCTCTCTCTCTTTTTCTCAGAGTGAGGAAGGTACAGATATAGGTCTAAAACTGGAAAAGAGGAAGGAAGAATATCTTAAGGGAGGGGGAAAGAAGGAAAAGAACGAAAGAGAGAAATAGAATAGTATGACATGAAAGCAGAAGGAGATGCTGTTAGTGGGGAGGACGCTAACCAGAGAGGGGAGGGGATGGAGAGGAGAATTGTGGAGGGGGGTTAATAAGAACGAAGACTATATGAACACGTCAAAATGAAACTCATTGTTTTGTATGCTAACTTATACTAATGAAAAGACTTTCTCTGAGATAATATATACTTTAGAAACTACTTAGAATCATATTTTGAAGTGTGAATTAGGTTTTTAAAAAAGATTTTATCATATGGTCACTATTTTGGTAATCTGATTTTAAACCAGAAGCAAAATTGAGACAAATAGAATTAAAGACCTTTTATAGGAAATCTTTTTAGTTTTATGTCTTTCATTTTGAAAATGGAACTATTGAAGATTCATGTAAGGAGGTGTTTTAGAATTTAGGTACTATGTGACTGTTACTGGGACTATCTGTGGTTACTGAATATTATTGTTCTTTCAAATCACTGAGCACATCCTCCTTTGTGATTTTGGCCCATGCATCTGGGATTTTACCTGTACCTACAAATTTTTTCTGATATTTTTCCTCTAACTGTGATCTGAAGTGCGAGACAAACCATTTCCAGTATGGCTGAGTGGATGAGTCAGGCGTGATGCTCCATGTGGCGTAATCCCCTCCTGCCTGCCGATAGTTCTTATATGAAATTTCCCGGTTATTTTCCAAAAGCATGAAGCGGTCACTGGCTACTGAACTAGTACAGCAATCAATGACAAAGTGGTCTGTTTTATGCTTGTGCCATCCGCTGATAGCCTGAGGACGGTGGAATGGCACACTGTGGTCTCCTTCATGTGTTGGAATTGTGTTTGTACAAATTGCATTACACAAGGGACATTGTTTCCAGCAGCCACAGAGATGTTCAGATAGGATTTTCTCAATTTCAGGAACAATTTCATCAATGGGCACATTTGTACAATTCTCTTCTACTTTCCTCATTGTAGGATCCAAAGCTGCACTCATGGCTTCTTTGAGAAACTCAGTGTCCTTTATCTCCTGATGCTCAATGCTTATCAAGTCTCTTCTTGGAAAGATCAAATTGCTTCCCAGGTGATCGCAGAACAAATCCAACCACCCAGATGCTGTGCTACTTTTATCTTTGGCTACTGCTGTAGATTCATAAATGGCAGAGAGAATGGCATTCTTGATATCGCCTAAACTTATTTTTAAAAATGTCTTTATCTTTTCACTTCCTTCTTCTAAACAGTATCTTTTAATATGGTTTTCAATGTAGCTGCTAAAAAATGATTTTGTATAATGAAGATATTTCCAGTAGTTATCAAAGTTTTCTTCTTCTGCCAGAGAGATGAGGATGTGTTTCTCCAGGTTAGCCCTGTTTCCATTGAATGCAGGGCAAGTAGCTCGCATGTCACCAGCGATTTTTATGATCATTTTGCCTTTTATGGTGGCAGAGATAGCAGGGGTGAGCTTGTGCCACAGAAAATCAACAAATGTTTTGATGGAGGTGGCTCCTTGGCAGGAGATCTTGAAACTCATGAAGAAATCATCTTTCTTGCTTTCCAGGTAGTTCACAGGATCATTGGCCATCTTGAATGCCTTGTGCATTTCCTTAAAACTCTTTGATGCTCTTTGGAATAAGCACAGGGATAATTCAATGTTGTATTTGCTGGTAAATGTGTATCTTTCTTCAGTGGGTGCAGATTTTACTTCTTCTTCTATTATTCTCAGGATTTCATGGAAATAACTTGCATTGTAGTCACACAGTTGCCTATTAATATTGTTGATAGTTTCATTAAATCTTGAAATAATATTTTCGGTAGTCATATTAATCGATTCCCTATCATAGAACTTCAGTGTCCTTGTCATGAAGTTATACTTTTTACTCATTTTTACATGTTCATCATAATTGATTTGAAATTTCTCTCCAGAATTTCTCTTTAGTATGTCCACCATATTTCTCTCCTTTTGGAAGTAATCCCAAAGTATGTTTTCAGAATCTACATCAATGTTAGGTTCTACAGGTGGAGGAAGATCTGAGGACACCTCACAAACCCACTTTTTCCAGAGTTGATTGAATTTTTCTTGTAACTCTTCTTCACTTAATTCTTTACCTTTTACAGTTAAAGCCAAATTTCTGCTCCTTTCTAATAATTCATTTTCATAGCTTGTTTTTTTCTTATCTAGCCTTTCTTGATTTCTTTTAAAATGAATAAGTTCATTAGCTTTCCTTCTGGTATCTGAAATGAGTGATTCTTTAAGGGCTATTAACTTATTTTCAAAATTTGATTTCCATTGAACCAGTATTTCACTATCTGTATCTTCATTAAAATATTTCTCAAGTTCTTGTTTAATAGCAGTATACTTTTCTGTAACTGGAGCCTCAAATATACTTGTCTGCAGTGCCTGAACTTTTCCATTCTGAATCTGGTTGATTAGCTGGTTCTGTAAGTCCAGCATATGACTCCTCAGCTCCCAGGTCCAATGGTTATACATGGTTTCCAATTTACTCATGGCCATGACTTCCCTGGTGTTCCTGAAACTGAAAATAAAATTCTCATTTACTAGTGCCCGCCATAAATCTTGAACTCGGAATTTTACATCTGATATCTTCATAATGTTTCCTCTGGATTCTTGTTGGGCGGTCAAAAGAATTCTACTCTTTAGTTCCTGGACATTGTGGCTGTAACGAGGATTGGGAGGGGCCATGGGTGGGTTTCCATCCCAGAGGTGAGCAAAGTAGTAGACATGAGTATGGACATCAAACTTAATGACATCACTGAAGTGGGTTACATCTGAACATTCTTCTTGTTCAGCAGCTGTTGCTGCCATTTCATCCAATCTCTGTTCTAAGCACCTTCGTCCTTCCATAGTTTGGTCTTTAGCTGTAATTTCTCCCACATTCTGATGAACAAAGAGGCAACTTGGAAAAATTTTTACTTGTTTCATCCTCAGAAAGGCTTGGACAGCTATTTGTAGGATATCCTGCATCTCTGATGGATTCTCCCCAAAAATGTTGATCAGAGTCAAGTTTCCAAGTCCAATGACAAAGGTTGCCAACTCATTGTCCCAATTCTGAGATTTGTTGCTCAGTTCTGGGGCTCGAAGTCCTTCTGTGTCCACAACCAGCACAAAGTCAAAGCCAAGTTCTCCCGTGAATGTCTCCTCCACCTTCAGGAGCTGCATGTAGGCCCCCTTGGTGCACCTTCCTGCACTGACTGTGAACTGCAGCCCAAAAAGGGCGTTCAGCAGCGTGGACTTCCCTGAGCTCTGCAGGCCAAGGATTGAGAGAACAAACAGCCGCTTGTCTCCCAGTTTGTCAGCGAGTTTGTCAAATACAGCTGTCACCCACTTCAGAGGCACATAAGAAGCATCCCCATCCATCAGCTCAATGGGAACCCCAGATACCATGAGGTCTGCAGCAATCTGGGGGAGGCAGAGAAAAAGGCTCTCTCGTGAGCAGGAAATTTCTTCCAATGCTTCATAGATCTGGCCAACTTCTCGGAGAATTTGTTCAATTCCAAAGGTGCAGTCAAGAATCTCTGTGGAGATGGCTTCTATCTGATTTTGCCAGAGTTTCAGGAAATTGCTCTTTTGTGACTTTTGTTTTTCTGTTTGTATCATTAACCACAAAGATCTTTGCTTCTCACGCAACTTTTCCAAATGTTCTGTAGTCAGGTTGTCCAAAAACAAACTCAGCCATTGCAAGAAGTAGAGCTTGTTATAAGTTTGTGAATGTTCTTGAAGAATTTCAAGGACAGAGCGCATCAAATCATTGAGGGGAAAGGCTTTTTTCAGCTGCTGACATCGAATTATTTTTTATCTGTCTCAATCTCACTCTTATGTTGTTCAATGCTTCGATTTCCTTTTTCTCTCAGATGATAGAATTCTTTGTCTTTCTTACACCAAAGGTGCCAAAGTTGTCCCTGAAGAGGAAGCAAGTTTTCTTTTATCTGAGATAACTTTGATTCTTCTAGGAGGGCTATTATAATCTGTGCCTTTTCTCTGGCTTCCTTGCAATCTCTCTGGTCTTCATCAACCAGGAATCCTTGCTTGCGAGCGATCTGCGAACAGTCCTCTAGGCTGAGAGCAGTGTCAGAGAGCTCTAGCAGACGTTTCAGTGTAGTCGTGAGCTCCTCTGTTAGTTCTGCCTCATTTCTGTTTCTGAGGCCAATTCTCACCCTTCTTCCAGAGTTATTAGCCATGGTTTTTTCTTTGTCATCAATCAGGAAGATCAAAGGTTTGGATAAGTGGCACAGGTCACGGACCAGTATTTGGTTTTCTTCATTGTGGTCAGAAGCTGCCATGAGGACCACAAGGACAGAAGAGACCTCCTGCAGGAAGGCGAGCTGCTGCCTGTGCTCCTTTACGTCTCCGTGAAGATTGGTGAAGGCGACACACTTGTCAAATCTGTCCTCATCTTCCCCACCAGGACAGAACCAGCAGATTTCCACCACTCCCCCCATCAAGAGACAGTCTTTGCTGCTCCCTCTGCAGTGTCTGTGGAAAAACACATCGTGTTTACGTTTACTGAGGAGAGAGTTCATGATCTGAGATTTGGAAGCAGAGAGGCCGTTTCCAACTCTAATGAAGGTTACCATGGGGGTGGAGACGCGGCACATCTGCTGATTCTTACAACTGTTGATTCTCCCTTGTGGTGATTTCTCAGATTTTTGCCAACTTTTCCTAATTTGTCTGAGAGACCAGAGAAAAAATTCAATATGGGAATTGTTGGGATTTGGTACTACAAGGGGAAGGGCAAACTGACAAATGGAAAGTTTGGCCAAAATATTTTGTCTGGCAAGATCATCTGCACAATGGAAAATGGCCATTTGTATATCCATTGGATGAACGTGGAACTGGGATTTAGTGTCCGAAGGCTTCACGAGATGGCCACAGTCTTCAGAGAACTCTTCATATGGATCAAAGGCCTCATTTTCCTGATTGGAGAAATCTGTGTCGACGTGGTGGTCTGTATTTCCATCATTGCTCAAGTGCAGATGTCTTAACCCATAATCCAGCATCAATAGCTTTTGCAGGAAATAGAAGGGAAGCTCTTGTTCTGATTTGGGCTGGGTATTGTACATAGAAGTCTTATGGATCAGATGGAAGTCATCTCTGCTCATCTTTTTTGGGTAGTAATGCTCCAGGCCTAAGTGCCGGAGCAAATCTAAGAAAGGTCCATTTTCTAGCTCCTCCTTTTGGCTAGTTTCATTATTTTGTGTTTTAGAAGATCCTTTCTTGTTATTGTGGAGACTCTGCAATTGTTTTTTTACCTCGTCCATTTGCAAAGAAGAGAGGGTGGCTTCATAGTCGCCATCAATGAGTAATCTCAAGTCTTTCTCTAGGTTTTTCCAATCATGATCTACTGCAACTTTTGTGAGGACATGTGAGACTTCTGTAGACAATGATTGTCCAATTTGATGCCTTACTAGTTTTAAACGTTGTGTTTTCTCTTCTGGAGACATTGCTGTGACCCCAGCGGTGACTGTGAGAGCTGTGAGGACTAGGAATGCCTGTGCTCTGTAGCTACAAATGTTTTTGAACTTTTGGTATTTATGTTGTACAGTTTGTATTTCATCCAACAGGAAACTTATTTCATCATTCCCAAGGAGATGCTGGAAAATATTGTTTACCAACTGATAGCCTACACCAGCTGCAATGGAAAGTAGCAAGAGTTGAATATCTGGCTGCTCTGTTTCTTGGAGATAATTCAAGAAGGAAGTGAGAGCTACAGTGACATTGTACGTGGCTTTTCTTTGAATTTCTTCCATTGTTTCAGGGAACTCATTTTGGACATTCACCTCAGTGAGACTTTTTTTGATCTCTTTTAAGGTTTCAATGAATTCAGAAAGTTGGGTGATAGTTATCTGTTCCTCTTCTGACTCTGACTCATAGATCCACTGCATGATGGCCCGTGCTTGAGGAAAGTTTGTCACTTTGTAGACATGAGGATCCAGAAGGCTTCTCAACTGAGATTTAATAAAGTGGGTTTTATAAGTAGATGTCTTTTTGCAAAAATTGACAGTGTTTGTTAGAAAATTCTGCAGATCCCAATCTGTGAGACATTTATTAGTCCAAATGTCATAACTCTTTATTTTTTGAGTCAATGTTTGCATGAAATCTGTCAGCTTCCTAAGCTGCTCTTCAGGATCAGAAATGCCCCAGGATTTCACATCCTCTAGGAAAAGCTGAGCTTCCTTCCCAGCACTCAGTAGTTCCTCTCCATCCTGGATCTGGGCAGCGAGACCAGTCAGAGCAGTGTAGTTTTCTTTCAGGCAGTTAGCCACTTGAAGGGGGTCCTTAAAATCATTTCTGTGACTGGAGAGGATGATGTCCCAAATGGGCACCAGCTGGAATCCCCGGTCAATAACACACCATGTTTGATTACTAGCAACGAGGCCCGCTTTCCACTCAGTAAGACCTTCCGCTTCTGGTGGTCCACCTGTCTGGGCCACAGATAACTGGACTTTGACTTGAAGGTTTTGAAATGCTGTGGCCTGAGAGGCTGTTTTTGTTTCTGAATTTGGCATGTTCATACTTGCACCAGCTTTGACTCCAAAGCCTTTGTAGCTGCCCTTGATGTAAACATCCAGGGCTTCTGCTGCCTGCTGCTTCACATCATCCAGCTGCTCACTCTTGAATCCCTCTGCAATGGCCTTCCAGCAGTAGATTCCCCCAAGATGCAGTGGGCCTTGATTAGCATGAGAGCCAAACCTCTGAAAGAAGTTCTCGGTCCTGTCTCTTAATAAGAGGAATCTGTCTGGGTGTCTAGTCTGACCTAGGATTTCTTCCATGCTTTTCAGTTCCTGCAGAGCAGCCTCAGAGAGCTGGAGCTGATCAGTGGGAAAGTGGCAGGAGGCTAGGGGGATGTAGCTGAACTTGCATGAGCAGAAGTAATTGTGCTCAGAATGTGATTGGTGGGTGCCACTGAATTCTGAACGTTTGCTTTGATTCATTCCACCTTCTAATTTAAATCCCCAGCCTCCACCATTAATCGACGAGGTTACACTGAAGCCCAGCTTCTCTATAGTCTGGGTGAACATGGCTTGTTCTTGAAAAGATGTAAATTCCTTTGTTTCTGTCCATGTGCCCTGTGCAGGACAAGCGAGTGAGAACTCTTTGGGGACCCTGAGCAGCTGTTCTCTTTTCTGAATCAGGTTCCTCTTGTGACTGGTTTTATAAATTCCCTGCAAGGCAAGGCCTCCGGATACCAATCTTACCAGATCTCTATCTGGGAGGTTTTGACTGGGGGTCAGTGACTGTTCCACGAGGCTGAGACGTGTCTTGGTGTTTTCAGTGATGTTTTGTAGGGGCATTTCAGGCTCTGGCCCGTACTCTTCAGGGACCTCCGTTCCTTTTTTCAGCTCTGCTTCTGTTGCCTTCACTACCTCTTTCTGTGGGAGTCTCCCTTCTGACGGCAAGTCATTCAGCTCCTCAAGCGTCTGTCCGTCCTGCCTCTCTCTGTTCTTACATGCTTCCGCCAAAGACTCCTGTGACCTTGTAAGATTAATTGACTGTAAGAGTTCGAACAACTTCTCCAGGGCCCTTTTCTCCCATGGATGCTGGGCCTGGGATTTCAGTTTCTGGAGGTCTTTTTCTTGTAAGTGTTGTAAGGCCTGTGCACAGGTCACATCCAGGTGTTCCTGAAGTTTAGACAGCCAGTATTCAGCGGACAGTCCCACTTCTGTCAGCATCTCCTGGAGATCTTGCCTCCTTTGACTTCTGAGCTGAGACTCATCCATGACGTACTCTGTGGCAGCCATGGCTGTGTGAAAAACAGACACTGTTAGTCTTGTGTGTGCCAGGACCCAAGGAAATGTCAATCACTTTATGTGGGCTAACATTTACTAACATTCCAAATCTATTAGTCTTTTTCATTCTGTCCTTTATTATTCCAACATTTTGTCTGTGTGTTTGTGTTTGTGTGTGGACCAGTGAGTACTTGAGAGGTGTGTGTGTCTATGGAGATCTAGGATGACATTTAGAGTAATCCTGGATTGTTCTACCTTCTTGTTGCTTTGCTCTGGGTTTCCCAGGCTCTGCCTTCCTTGGCTGGAATTGCAGGTTGCCCCATTATCCACCCAGCATTTTTACATGGACTCTGGGGATCTAAACACAGGTCCTTTTGCTTGTGAGGCAAAGGCTTTAACCCTCAAGCCATCTCCCCAGCCCACAACATATTTCTTTTAGATTCTTGTCTGTGTAATTCATCTTTTTGGGTGTTTTCAACATGGAGAATGGTTGCAGGTTTGCCTGATTTTATACTTCCTCTTGCACAGTAGGGGGTATTTTTCTGAGGAATGTCATTTGATAAGTAATGTACATGAATTCAGTTTGTTGGTGGTTTTTAAAAAGTGATATCATAGCTGATTATTTGTTCTCTGTTATTTTCTGTGAAATCTGTATTGACTGCTTCTATTCCTATTTTTCTTGCTTTTTTTTTTTTTTTTTTTTTTTTGAGACTGGAACTTGTTATGTAGTCCAGGGTGCACTCTAACTCATGATTCTCCTGCTTGATTCTCCTGAGTACTGGGATTGTGGTTGTGAGCCAAACCATGCCTAGTTCTGTCACTTCTTTGTAGACATTTCATGATACCAATTTGTTCCGCCATTTAGATATTCAACCATACTGGTTTATGTTGTTCTTTTTATTCCTCATCGTCTCATTAATATCTTCTTCCTGTTATATGAAAAACTATTTACTGATGTATCCACATTTGTGTATGTAGAACCAAATGTATTCTGTTTCTAGTATTTTATCAATTTTATGTAACTCCCCTTCATTGCTTTCAAGACAGCCAGTGAGATAAGATTTCATCTTTCAACTTCATTCCTTACCCAAGCTTCCTTTCCTCTCGTCATTTTTGTCCTCTTGAACTGCATTGTCAAATGTTCAGGACAGTTGAATGTCCTATTTATTTCTTCTCTGAACATGAATTTAGTATATATTTTTAAAATTTTAATCTTACCGTTTTAAGTCTATCCTCTTTCTCATTTCATCTTGTACCATCCTTGGTATGTCTCCTGTAGATTTTGCCTTCTTTATGTTTTGTTGGATTGCAGTAAGAGTCAACCCACTTGCTATCTTCTGAGTGTTTGTTCTCTCCAAAACTCATAGTAATTGCCATGTACAATATTAAGATGTGAGACTTTGGGAAGGTGAAACTAATCTGTTATGAAAGGTGTTTATGCCTCTTTTTTTCTTTCCACTTAATGCTGACGCCCTGAGCTTGACCTTTCCAGCATCTAGTCTAGATTCAGGTATTCTGCGGTGGCAACCCCACATACATGAAGGTAGAACTAGAATCAGGGACAATGGGGCAGAAATGACTTAAATTCATTTTACTCATGTATGAAATTGTCAAAGATTAAAAAATGAGAATAGATGAATAGACCCAAGGGAAAAAAGGAAACTAAATTCGTGCTCAATCATACATGTATAAAACTGAAAAACAAAACATTGATACAAAAATAAAAGTTGACTTTAAAAAACCAACCAGAGCTAGCTTATCAACAGCTCTAGTGGAAATAGAACCTTTAATGAATTGAATGAAAACAATGGAAAGACAAGAATTCCATATAGAGTGAGACATCCTTAAAGAATTATAGTAGTGGGCTGGTGAGATGCCTTGGCAGGTAATAACACTAATTGCCAAACCTGATAACCTAAATTTGAATTCTAGAACGTCTATAGTATAAGGAAAGAACTGACTCCTATAAGTTGTCCTCTGACCTCTGCCTGTGTGCTGGAGTGGGACACATGCCCATGTTCATATGGACACACACACACACACACACACACACACACACACACACACAAATAAATAAATTAAAAAAACCCCTCAGTCCCCATAATGATTGAGGCAAGAGACCAAACTAAACTACATGTTAAAACTGTGTTATAAACAAACCAACAAATGCCAAACAAAAAAAAATGTGGTGGAAAAAGGCCATTTGAAATAAATATTGAGGGAATTATTTATACTAGGAAGGCACATGAGATGAACTGCTAAAAGCTGTTCTTCTGGAGAAAGTCATCACCGCCAGGAACTCAGATGTGCAGGAATAAATGCTGAACAGCAAAATAAATATATAGACCACTCTAAGTGAATACATAAAGCTGTCAAGAATATAGTGACGGTTATTGCATACACACTGGGGGAAAGGCCAAATTAAAGTGTCTGTAGATCTTTTCAGTATTTGGGAGGAGAATCAAATAGAAACTTCTATTGGCAAGAATAAGTTGAGATTTCAGTGCTTTAATCAGGACAATAGTCCATCGCTGTATGGTGGTGCCGAGGAATGTAGGTTTGTGTGCTGTTACCCTAGATTTGTTGTGAAACTCTCCTACCTTCTGAAGTGAGGTGTTTGAAGAATACAGTACTATAGCATTATATATGTAAAAAACTACATTGTTATCCAAGGGCCAGTGAAGGCAGCCAAGTCTCAGTATTATCATCAGGTGGGTCCTAATTTCCCCAGGGAGGAAATTGAATTGGTGTGTGCTAACTTAAAACGCGGCTTCCTCAGCATGCTCTTGTGTTCATTCTGGGGGTTCTTCTCTGCCTGATGTAAAATCCTGGCCTGGAGTTTTTTCAGCCTTTTAAGTAAATTATATAGCTGAGTTTTTTTTTTTTTTTTTAAATTTTTTTATTATTATTATTTATTCAACTGTGCGCATGTGCGTGTGTATGTGCGCGCGCGTGTGTCTCTGTGTGTGTGTGTGTGTCTGTGTACGTGTGTGTAGAACCACGGACGAATTCGCGAACCACCATGGACGCCTCCACCTCCTTCTGCCCCGGGATTCACAGGCTCCGCCCTACCAGGGCCAGAAGCGCAGGCCGCCCCCGCTTCCACCTGGCGTCTATACGTGGGATCTGGGATCCGAACTCAGGACCTTCCGCCTGCAAGGCGGAGGCTTAACCCCTGAGCCACTTCTCCAGCCCTATATAGCTGAGTTTTTAAAGATTCACAAAAAGGAGCCTGTACAAAATAGATATACAGTTCTTTACCAAACAATCGTATCACTTCTCGGCCTTTTGGCTAAGATCAAGTGTAGTATCAAACATTTGTAAACACTTCACTGTTTACAGTGAAAATCCATAAAACTTCATAAACATTTTTTAATGGATTCTATGGTACAAGTAAAAGAACATAATTATTTACATGCAAATAAATAGAAACTTTAATAACTTGTAAGTCAAAATGTGTGTTGCAAATTATACTATAATCTAAATTGAGCAAAAGAGTACACGATTGTCAGATGAATTTAGGAAAAAGGAAATATGAACATGCTCAACCATGCAAACATATTCTATTTGTGTTGATGTTGCAAAATCCATCTGCCTGGATAAATTACAAATGGTAGAAATTTACCTCTCACAGATTTGGAAGCTGGAAAGTCCACAATCAAGTGTTAATGTGTTCAGTGTCTTGTTGAAATACTTGTTTCTGCTTCCAAGTTGGCACCTTGTTGCTGCATCTTCATGAGGCACTTGCACAAAGGCTAAAAGATCAAACAGCAATAGCAATACCCAACAGAAACATAAGCAAACAGACGAACAACCCACTCACCACAACGTTGTTGTGACATATGCATGTTCCAGGAGATAAAGTCAGGAAAAAGTCTATATATGTTCAGTATAGCCACACACATAAGTCCAACCACATAGTATATGACCTGTGATGAGTTGAATCTGTATGAGATGTAGATTTGAAGGGCTTACTGTATAAGCAACCAAAACAACAAGATATAAAAAAATTACACTAAGTGGTATTTACTTCAGATATACAAAGCTGTTTGAACATTTAAAAATCAACATGTGAACAAAAAAGAAGAGTGTGGGAGGAGGGAGCACTGTGAGAAAGGGAGGGAGGGGGGAAAGGAAGGGACAAAGCAGGGAGGGAACAGAGAGGTCCAGGGAGGGGTGGGGGGAGAGAAGGGACAGGGGTTCCTATTATGTTTGTATGAGCAGAAAAATAAAAAAAAGAAGATTGTATGATCATATCAATAGATACAGAAAAAATTGACAAAATCTAATATTTAGCTATGATAAAAAGTCTTATAAAATTAGGAAGAGAGGAAATTTTCCAAGATGATGATGAACCATCTATAAAAACCCCTGCAGTTGACATCATGCTCAATACTGAGAAAATCAGGAACAAGGCAAGATGTTTTCTCATTATTCACACTGACCATTTCTTTTCATTAAAAAAGCTGTTTAGTGCTTGCTTTGGCAGTACATATGCTAAATTGGAACAGTACAGAGATTAGCATGGCCCCTATGCAAGGATGACAGGAAAATTCACAAAGCATTCCATATTAAAGGAAAAAAAATATTTAATTTTGTATAGCTTCATATTAAACTGTATTTTCCTCAAAGTCCAAAGGTCAGAAGTATAGATTATATTAGCTCATAAAAATATCAAGTTTCCTGAATACAAGTTTATTGGATTATGTACTCCCTAATAGGTGGATCTTAGTACCAAACCCACTTAGAGACACACTCAAAGATAAATCTCTGTAATACCTACAGTAATTGCGAAGATTATAAACAGCAGAGAAGGGGAAGGAGGGCCCCATCAGAAACAAGGAGAGAGGGGATCATGTTACAGCAGAGAAAATAGGCCACCAACAAGGACTGCAAGTAAGTAATGAGATATCTGGTTAAGTTCACAGACTTTCCTTCCTGATCAATTGCAACTGATGGAGTATGATCTCACCAGAAAGGGAGGGCATATAATCTTGGCAGATAATAAGTAACCATTTTGCAAATGGGAGACTGACCCCCCTCACCGCAGTCTCCTACTTTTATTCCATCTACCTTTGAATAATACTCTTATACTCTTATAATAAGACTCTAATTTAACAGCTTTTTATCTCTGGCCAGGGGGTGACATTCAATACCCATCAGGATGGAGCCAAGGGCATTGCAGGAGCAGCAAAACTGAAAAAAAAATCAACAAACCATAAATCAGAACATCAGAGACTCTATATCAACCACCTGGAACTAGGTCAGCCTAATCTCTCCCCATCCTGAAGCTCAGGGAAATTTGCGGAAGAGGGGGCAGTAAGATTGTAAGAGCACAAGGATGGGAGGAGATTTGTGGAAGAGGGGGTGGTAAGATTGTAAGAGCACAAGGATGGGAGGAGTAATGATATGCAAGATACTCCACACAAGTTAGGGCCGAAGCAATTATAATAGGACTCTGCATGACCTGCACAATGACCAACACATTATTGACCCCACAAAGTCTATCATGGACTAAAGGCACTAAGATCCTTAGAAGCTAGGGATTAAAGTCACAATAGTGTTCCTATACTTAAGGGGAACACAAGAAAGAGTTCTAGGAAATGCCACTTAGTCCTTACACCTCATCAGAGAGGAGGACCAAGAAGAAAGTTTGACATACACATTAAAGGATGCTCCAGGGATGGAGGGAGGAGGCACTGGGAGATAGGGAGGGAGGGGGGAAAAGGGAGGGGAAAAGAGGGGAGAGAGCAAGAGGGGCCAGGAAAGGGTGGAGGGAGGGAGGGGACCGGTGTACCTATTAAGTTTGTATGAGCGGAAATAAAAAAAAACAAGTTTAATGTATGGGGAGAATAGGAAGAGATTTTAAAAATTTGTTTACAGAATATTTTATACTTTAATATAATATTGATCATTCAGTTGGAAGTCTTAGGTAATAAAAGTGAGTAAAAGGACCACATATTGTGGAGTAATAAATAAAAAAGTCTTTGTTGACAGCTGAAATGATGGCCTATACAATAATCCAAAAGAATGAATACAAAAAATACTGCTCAGGATAACAATGAGAACCTAGTCTGGGATACATAGTGAGTGCCAAGCTAGATTAGTGTGAGATCTTGTCTCCCCTTCTTTCCACCAAAAGCAAGAGAACAGCAACACAATGTTAAAAAAAAATGCAGGTCTTAGATTTCTCATCTATCTGGAGATTCTGGACCATAAAGAGAAGAGGATGAAACTCTAAGAGGAAACAAAAACCCTCTTCCTTGGTTTGCAAGTATGAGCAAGTGCTTAGCTTCTTGGCTAGAAGAACTTGTCATGCACTCAGAAATCGAAAGCACATTTCAGATGGATTGAGTTTCCTCCTATGGGGAAGATATTATACCTTTATGTATTAGACTGTCATTGTAAAATGCGGAAAGAGGAAAGATATTACTGGCGTTTAAGGTACAAAAGCAGTTGCCATGCCTTAGGAATGAATGGGTCTGTATGTGTTTGGTTTCATATTGGAGCAGGATTGGGTTTTGTCATGTTAGACTAGTAAAACAGATGTTAGAGAGTCCATAGGACATTTAAAATTTTTGTATCCTTAAAAAAATGAGCATAGCAAGGTGATAGGATATAAAGTTACTATAAAAAGTGAATTGCCTTTCTGTATATCAACAAAGAACAAATTAATTTAAAATTAAAAACAATATCATTTATAGTATTGGAATTGGAATACTTACACATAAACTAAGGAGAGTATATACTAGATATATATGAAAGTAGTCACAAAACTCCATTGAGAAAATTAAGAAATGAAGAGTTACTTTTTTTTTTTAAATTGGGGTTAAGCCAATATGGCTATTTTTATTTTTAATCTTATATACATGAATATAATGGCTTTATAATATTTTCAACCCTCGTCTCAAATCCACTCCTCCTTTTTTTCCCCCTTGTAACCCTTCATCTCCTCTGCCTGACTCCCTCCTATTTTCAGATCTTTTTGCTTGTGCGACCCATGGTGTTTCACCTGGTCTGTGATGACTCATGCCTGATCTGATTCATTCTCCAGCAAGCATCCTGGATCAGTGTATATACCATCGAGGAAAGCATCCTCCTTTACTTTCCCATCAGCATTAGCCTTCATCAGTCTCTCAGAGAGGCGTGAAGCCTCCTGAGATCTTTCTGATATTATGGTGAGATATTGATAAGACAGTTCCCATGTAATTCTTATATACATATCTGTAGATAAGTACATATATGTATACAATTCCTGTAAGTATACATATCTGTTATGTAATCTATGTCAAGTCCTAGAGATAATGCATGGCTGACCACCTTCCCACCTCAAGCTCTTACGATCTTCCTGCCCCCTCTTCCGCAATGTTCACTGGGTCTTGGGGTGGAAGCGGATAAAGCTCTTATGTCCTGTTTAGGGACAAGCAGTCTGCAGGCCCTTATTTTCAGCATTTTGGCAGGTCGTGCTTTTCTACAACTTCTGTTGTAGAAATAGGCTTCTAGATTGATTGTTGAGTACTTTTCCAATCCATGGGTATAATAACAGGTATGTACATAGCAGTTTGATGTACTGTCTTTCTAGCTAAAGATTCATAGACTGTGATCAATTTAAGAAATGAAGAGATATTTCATGTTTAATACTGTTAATATGATAGTTCCCAACTAGAGCCAATGCAATCCCAGTAAGAAATTCCTAGAAAGTTATTTTATAGATAGCAGCAAACTCTTCTAAAGTTAATATGGAAAAGCAAAAGATGAGAATATAATGAAATATTGAAGAACAAGTTACAGTCCCAACAACTCAATTCTTCAAGACTTTCATAAAGCTATAATAAAACAGTGCATTTTGATGAAGGACTATAAATAATGGAACAGAATACAGCTCAGAAATAGATGAATATAAATATAGTCAATATTTGGCAATTAAAAATGCTATAGTGGACAAAAGATAATCTTTTGGACAAATGGTCCTGTAACACTTACATAGCAACATGCAATTAGAAAATGTCAAATCTGGACTGGAAAGATGGCTCAGGGGTTAAGACTGCCTTGAAAGCAGAAGGTCCTGAGTGCAGATCCCAGGTCCCATGTAAAAATGCCAGGCAGAAATGGCGGTAATCTGTACTTCTGGCCTTGATGGGCCTGGAAAATCCCAGAGTGAAGCAATAAAAAAGGAGGTAGAGACGATCTAGGATGATTTCCCAAGTCAGCCTTGGTCCTCCACAGGGACACACACACACACACACACACACACACACACACCCCAAATAAATAAATAAATAAATAATAAATAAATAAATAAATAAATTCTTTCAGAAAAAAATAAAGAAGATACCAAATCTGGGACTGGAGAAATGGCTCAGAAGTTCAAACCTTTGCCTCAAAAACAAAAGGATCTGAATTCAAATCCCCAGATCCCGCATATAAATGTGGGGGCAGAAATGGTATGGGTCTGCATTTCTGGTCTTAGAATGTTGAGTTTGGGAAACACCGGAGCAAAGCAATAAGGAGGGAATGCAGGATGATTCCCAATGTCACTCTTGGCCATACATATAATCAAATGCCCTCTTGTAAAATCACACACATGAAAAACACAGACACCAAAAAAAAAAAAAAAAAAAAAAGAAGAGAAAAAAAGAAAACGCTGAATCCAACACAGACATTATACAATCTACAAAGACCAACTCAAGCAGAATATAGACTTAAATATAAAACCTCAAGCTCTAAAATTCCTAGGCGATAACATAAATGAAGACCTAGATGTCTTTGGTATGATGATGACTTTTTAGATATATAATGAAGGCATGATACATAAAAGAAAGAACATGTAAGCTATGCTTCTACATAGGAAAGTAGCTCTTTCAAAGACATTATGAAGAGAATAAAACAGCAAGCTATATGCTGAGTGAAAATATTTGCAAGGAGTATATATGATAATATTCTATTTTCTAAAATATACAAAAGGGCTGGGAACATGATTCAGTGGTTTAAGCCTTTCTTGGAAAACAAAGGACCCAAGTTCTGATCTTTAGATTCCATGTGAAAATGCCAGGCAGTAATCTCTCCCCATCCTAAAGCTCAGGGAAATTTGTGGAAGAGGGGGTGGTAAGATTGTAAGAGCCTAAAGATGGGGAGGAGCAATGATATGCAAGATACGCCACACAAGTTAGGGCCGAAGTGATCATAATAGGACTTTGCATGACCTGCGCAATGACCAACATATCATTGAACCCCCAAAGTCTAGCATGGATCACAGGGACTAGGATCTTTAGAGGTAAGGGATTAACAGCCACAACAGAGTTCCTATTCTAAAGGGGAACACGAAAAAGAGCTCTAGGCAATGCTACTGAGTCCTCACATCTCATCAGACAGGAGAACCCAGTTTGACATGCAGACTAAAGGATGCTCCAGGAATGGGGGGGGGACACTGGAAGAAAGGGAGGGGGAAAGGAAGAGGAAAAGGGGAGAGGGAGCAAGGGGAGCTAGGGAGGGGTAGAGGGAGGGAGGGGAATGGGGTACTTATCAACATTGTATGGGTGGAAGAAATAAATAAAAAGAAATGCCAGGTGGATGTGGAAGCCCACTTGTAATTCTAGTCCTGGAAGGGAGAACTTAAATATTCCCAAAGCAAGCTGGCTGGCAGGCTATTCTTAATAGTATGTTCTGGGTTTAATTAGAGACCCAGGCTCCAACACTGAAATGGAAGGGTGATCAAGAAGAGAAATGACCCCTGATGCTTCCACAGGCACATACACTCAAGTGTACTCATATATATTTATTTATATATAATGTATGTATACAGATATACCTATCAGCCCCCCACATTCCATACACATACACATAAAAGAAATAAAGTATACAAAGAACTCTCAAAGCTCCAGAATAAGAAAATAAGTCTTCTACTCAAAAAAAGAATCAACTCAAGAGATAGATCAGAGACATTAACAATGATCTCACCAAAGAAGAATACAGATTTAAAATAATCATTCAAAATATGCTTCAAATCACATTGTTAAGGAAGTACAGATTAAAACTGATATAATATTACACACTATTATCATGGTCAATATATTCATTTGTTTTTTGTTGTCATGATAAAATACCCAGAGTGTTTTACAAAGAATAGAGGCTTATGGAACTCTCAGTCATCAAAGCCACTAGATTGGGTGGCTGCTTTAAGGTCTCATGGTCATAGCATTATAATGGTGAGAGCATGTGCAGAAGAGATTATTTGGTGAGACAAGATGAAAGAAATCCAGGGACTAGGTTTTCACTTTTTATAGCAACTCACTCACATAAAACAGCAAGCATCTCAGAAGACATACAGTATCCCTGTGCAGGTGATAGCACCAAATTGACCCAGTTATCATCCAGCAGGGTTCACTTTTTCAAGGTCTTACAACATTTCAAAGATGTCACACTGGAGATTAAACTTTCAGGACATGAACCCTCTGAGGGATACACTCAAATCATCTGCAACTCACAGCAATCAAGATCCAAAAATGTATAATGGCAAAATTGCTATTTATTGCTAGAATAAATGTAAAACACTACAGCCATGTTTGAAGATAACTTCATGATTTCTTGCACAAAAATCTAATACTTTTGCTATAGAACCCATCAATCCCATGCTTTAAAAGAGTCACAACTATGTCCATTTATATACACGACTGTTTACAGTAGCTTTAATAATAATTGTCAGAAAGAAACTAGGTATCTGCATGGGGAACAGCCTAGTGTTTGAAGGCTATTGGCGGAGAGTTGGGGAAAGAAGAAAGTTGAATTCTTGGGGTGAAGGAAGAAGGGTAAACACCAAAAACCCACACTCAGATACATTTTAATCAGAGTTTTGAAAGCTAAATATAGAGTGAGATTCATTCCAAGTAAAAGTAGTTATTGGTCCAAAAGAACAATCAGGCATGTTGTCATATGTCTGTTATCTTGGTGTTGGAGGTTTGAGGCAGAGGAACACTATCTGAAAGCAAGTCTTATGTAGCTAGAGGTATAAGCTAGAGTGGGATATGTGGGGAGAGGAATGGGACACATAATCGGGCCTTCAAATAAGGAAAAAAGAAAAAGATGATTTCTCAGCATAAACTCTGGAGGTCTGAAGACAGCGTAAATAATAAATTACAATATATTTGGCAGAACCGTCTTCTAAAAATAAGTGGGAAATTAAGACATTCCCATATGAATGAAAACTTAGGGAGAGTATCACTAGTAGACCTACCAGTGCAGGAAATACAAGGAAAGTTCCTCAGGCCAAAATGAAGGACACCAGACAGCTTAAAGCAATATGTTGAAGTAAGGAATATCAGTAGAGGTGAGGACAATTGGTTAGGAAAATATAAAACCCAGTGTTGCAGTTTTGGTTTGTGACTATTTTCACTTCCATATATAATTGAAAGTACAAATGAGTAAAAATTTGTGAATATATTAATGAACCTACAATCTATAAAGAGTTAATTTGTGACAAAATCAAACAAAATGAGAAAGATGGAGGATTATAAGAGCAAAGATTTGTATACCTGTAGAAACTAATGTGATGTCAATACTAAAAACGACAAATGCTGGAGAGGATGTGGAGAGAGGGGAACTCTCCTACATTGCTGGTGGGAATGCAGGCTCATACAGCCACTCTGGCGAGCCGTCTGAAGATTCTTAAGGAAATTAAAGATTGAAATGCCGTATGACCCTGCTATTCCACTTTTGGGAATAACCCCCCATACAGCAGAGGTTCACCTCGATAGCACAACCACGACCATGTTCATAGCAGCACTGTTTACAATAGCAAAGTCATGGAATCAGCCCAAATGTCCAACAGTTGACGAGTGGATAAGGGAACTGTGGTACATCTATACAATGGAGTACTACTCAGCCATCAAAAATGATGAATTACTGGAATTTGCCGGGAAATGGATGTCATTAGAAACAATTATATTAAGTGAAGTATCCCAGACCCAGAAAATTAAGCGCCATATGTACTCCCTAATAGGTGGCTCCTAGTACCAAACCCACCCAGCCCACCTAGAGACAGTAATTCCAAGGATTATGAACAGGAGGGATGGGGTAGGAGGGCCACACCAGAAGAAGGGGAGAAGGGACCATGTTACAGCAGGGAAAATAGGCCTCCACCAAGGACCCAAATAAGTAATGAGACATCTGATTAAGTTCACAGACTTTTGTTCCTGATCATTTACTACTGAGGGGGTGTGATCTCACCAGAAGAGGAGGGCATATAGTCTGGCAGATAAAAAGTAACAATTTTGCAAATGGGTGATAGACCCCTCCCTCACTGTGGTTTCCCACTTCTATTACATCTACCTTTGAATGTGCTTTTATCACAAGACTCTAACAGCTTTTTGTCTCTGGCCAGGGGGTAACATACAATGCCCACCAGGATGGAGTGAAGGGCATTGCAGGAGCAGCAAAACTGCAAAAGAAAATCAACAAACCACAATCCAGAACTTCAGAGACTCTATATCAACCACCTAGAACTAAGCCAGCTTAGTCTCTCCCCATCTTGAAGCTCAGGGAAATTTGCGGAAGAGGGGGCGGTAAGAGTGTAAGAGCATAAGGATGGGAGGAGCAATGATATGTAAGATACTCTATACAAGTTAGGGCCGAAGCAATCATAATTGGACATTGCATGCCCTGCACATTGTCCAACACACTGTTGACCTCACAAAGTCTAGCATCTGCTAAAGGCACCAAGATCCTTGGAGGCAAAGGATTGGCAGCCACAGCAGTGTTCCTATACCTAAGGGGAACACGGGAAAGGGTTCGGGAAAGGCCACTGGGTCCTTGTACGTCATCGGAGAGGAGGGCCCAGAGGAAAATCAGACATGCACAAGAAAGGACTCTCTGGGAATTGGGGTGGGAGGCACTGGGGGATGGGGAGGGAGAGGGGTGGGGAGGGGGAGCAGGGGGTACGGGGGGAGGAGGAGGGAGGGAGGGAACTGGTGTACCTAACAAGTTTGTATGAGCTGAAATAAAAAAAAAAAGAAACTAATGTGATGTTAATTAAAAACATATTTTTTACAAGTTTAACCATTTAAATGTAAGCCTTTAAATAAATAGTGCAAAACCAAACCAAAACAAAAACATGGGAAAGAAAATTAGAGTGGAATTAAAATGGTACCTTAAACATACATTGCTGGATAGAAAAGTTGGTAAACAAATAATGTAATGTTTGTAGAAAAAAACAAAAAGTAAAAACAAAAAAATGAAGACTGGAGAGATGGCTCAGGGGTTAAGACTTTGCCTCCAAGCACAGTTTGGATCCTGGGTCCCATGTAAAAGTACCAGGTCGACATGGCAGTGGCCTGCATTTCTGGCCCTGGAGGGCAGAGCCTGGGAAATCCCAGAGTGAAACAAAAAGGAGGTAGAAGCAATCCAGGATGATTCCTGAAGTCACCCTTGGTCCTCTACAGGGAAACACAGTGCCTTCTCTCTCTCTCTCTCTCTCTCTCTCTCTCTCTCTCTCTCTCTCTCTCTCTCACACACACACACACACACACACACACACACACACACATAATGAATGAATATATAAAGTTTTTTAAAAAGCCAAATGGCAGAGAACTTCTTTATCAGACATTAATTCAATGTAAATATATTAAAATCTTCAATTAAAAATAATAATGGAATTAAGAAAAAGCATGAAATTACTTGCAATGTATAAGAAACTCATTAGAGCCAAATACACAAATAGATTGAAGAAACAGAGAAAGAATTTTAATTAAGTGGTAATACAGAGAGAGCTGGGGTGACTATGTTAATATAAAAAATAGACTTTAGGTTGAACAAATATAACAGACAAGGCAGGACATTAAACAGTAACAAAATGTCAACCCTAAAGGATGTAACAACTATGAGACAACTATTAGTACAAAAGTTTCAAAATCTATAAGCAAAAATTGTGAGAACTGAGTTACTTCAGTTTTTAGGATCAAAGCTTATGCTGGCAGTCCCAACTAGCTATGCTTGGTCACTGGTCCTTACTATGCCAACAAAACACACAAGTGCTAATGAAAAGCAGAGAAAGATTTACTGAGTGTGACCACATCTAGAAAGTAACAAAGGGGTCTAGTGATCCTCCCCCCCAGGTATATCTTTGGATGCGGACATGAGATTCAGATCTATACAGAGGAATAGAGGTATGCATAATTAAGCAGTACTGGTGAAGGTGTTGTATTGTCTATCATCGACCTCTTTGTTGGGTTAGTTACAAAGTTCAGGCCTTCCTGGGGCCCCTTACATACTGACCAATGGAGCAGCAAAGAGTCAGCAGTTTGAACTTCTTTGTTCCTGCTCTTTGTCCTTTTGGGAGGTCTTGCTTGTGCTGTGGTCAGCCTCAGACAGAAAGTGATATTGATCAGCTCTCTGCATTCTCACCTTGTGATTTACTAACTGGGACAGGCCCAGATGTTCCCAGAGTTGTGGTAAAAGAGTGTGTACCTTGAAGCTGCTGTTGCCTTGAAATTATTAACTGTTTGAGTACTAAACATCATAAAAATTTAGTTTCCCATTGACTGTCCTCCTGTTATTCATTCCTTCTTGTTTTTATAAGATTATGCTATTCTTGCTGTTTTGGCTATTATGAAAGACTTTGTATGGTTGCCCAACTTTCATGTATAATAACCGAGTAGTTTAGGATAAACTTGTTTCAGTCTCAATCTCAGGATTGCTAAGACCCCTCCAACCCTGTCCTTGTTTAATTCCCACTGATCCCCCTCATGGAACTCTACGTTGACTGGTAAGTGCTGGCACTTACAACAAAGGGATACGTGGATAGTTCTAGAATAATATTTGGAGATCTCAATAGTGCATGCAGCTAGGTAAAAGATTAATAAGGAAATAGAAGATTTGAATAACACTATAATCCAATGAGGCTGAAAAAATGTATGCATAACACTCCACCCTAGAACAACTAAACAAACATTCTGTTGGGCACATGAACATTCTCCATATGGTAATCATAACATAGACCTCAATAAATTTTCGATGACCGAAGTTGTAAAAGATTTCTTTCTTTGATTAGAAACAAACAACTGAAAGAAAATTAGAATATTCACAAATGTGTAAATTAATATAGTTTTTTTTGACTATATAGCTCAAACCATCCCTGAAATCGTGATTCTCTTGTCTCAAACTTATAAATGCTGGAATACAGGTTTGTGCCAGCATACTTAATACAACAATACACTTTTGAAAAAACAACTATATCAAGAAGTTGAAAACAGATAGAAATAAGATAATATTTTGAGAATAAAAGCAAAATAGAACACAAATTGGCAAGAGTTATAAGAGAGTGAAATAATGTCTCAAAAGGGATATTATAGATGCAAATTTCTATGTTAAACAGAGAAAATATTTCAAATCAATAATCTGCTTCACAACTTAGAACTAGAAATGGGCTG
The DNA here is from genome assembly GCA_023101885.1 of Typhlomys cinereus. NCBI lineage: Eukaryota > Metazoa > Chordata > Mammalia > Rodentia > Platacanthomyidae > Typhlomys > Typhlomys cinereus. Next base: position 1,355,500 of record JALPQD010000304.1, on the reverse strand, counting down.
GAGGTATAGTTCAGCTTTGAGTGCTTGTCCATCATGACATACTGGGTTCAGTTCCAGCATCACAACAAACTAAACTAAACTAAACTAAACTAAACTAAACTAAACTAAAAAGTTGGGTGTGGCAGTAACATGAGAGCTTACCTCCATAAATAAAGGACCATTTGCCTGTAATACCTGTGTGCTGGAGATTGAGACTGTGGATCCACAGGACAAGCTGGTTAGCTAAACAAGTTCAGTTGGCAAGCTTTGGGTTCAGTGAGAGAACCTGCCTCAGTAATAAAGTAGTGACTGAAGAAGACACCTACCTCAATCTCTGACTTCCACATACATGTGTGCATGTACCCACACACAAGTGCATACACACTCTCTACCCCCCATAATGTGCATTGCACATGTGTACAATGTGTTAATTGTTGCTGAATCCTTTACATGCTAAATGTATTTTTCTCAAGTATGTAATAAGCGTCATAGAATACAAAAGCTAAAAAATTTTTTACCAAGCTAATGTCATCCAAACTAAAATTGTTACATTTCAGATTTGTGTTCCTAATTAGATCATGACCATCATCTTTAAGCAATAATTGTTTTTTTGCCAGTTACTTTACTTTCTTTTTTCTTTATTTAAGTAAAATTCTAACCATGGCCATTCTAAATTTCTTTATCATTCACAGTTTTGGTCTTTTGTAAGGGTTCAACAACCAAACTTTTTTTTCTCCTACATTTTTTTCCCCAATCATACAAGCTCAATTGGTATCTCCATCCTCTCTCCTTCCCTCCTCCCCTCCTCAGCTCCCCATTGCTTTCTCCCCCCCTTTTCTCCTTCCTTTCACTCCCTTCCCTCCCTCCCCTTTGTCCAGTGTCTCCCTCTTCCTCCCTCCCATCCCCTGGAGCATCTTTTTGTGTGACTGCCAAATTTCCCTCTGAGTCCTTCACCTAGTGAGGGTTCAGGACTCAAAGGCATAACTTGGAGCCCTTTCCTGGGCTCCCCTTTTGTATGGGAACTCTATTAATGTCTGCTAATCCCTTGCCTCTAAGGATCCTACTGCTTGGAGTCTTCTCCCCTGTGATCCATGCTAGACTTCGGGGGGTGGTTGACATATCAGCCATTGTGCAGGTCAGGCAAAGTCCAATTCTGGTTATTGCAGCCCTAACTTGTGTGGAGTCTCTTACATATTATTGGTCCTCCCCATCTTTAGGCTTTTACAATCTTGCCACCCCCTCTTCTGCAAGGTTCCCTGAGCTTTAGGCTGGGGAGAGATTTGGTTGGTTTAGTTCTAGTCAACAACCAAACTCTTGAATAGTGACTCTACTAGGCATTTCAGTTGACTTTTTAAAAAATATCTGCTCCTGTTGTTATGCTTTGTATTCCTTTGGTAAAACTTTTAAACACTGACTGTTGATACTCTGAAAAAGGACAACTTCTAACAACAAAAAACTCGAGAAATATTTTCTTGATATTTTCTTAGGACATTGTACCTGACAGAAAAAATGCACTTAGGAATAAACTTTAGGTAGACTTTGCCTAAGAAACACTGCTTTTATACTGCTTAGTTGCTTCAATTTGATCAGAAAAGGTTTTATTGGTTATAAAAAACTGGTTATGTTTGGTTACCTAAAATAAGTATTTTCTAAACTTGACTACTAATTCCTGTTAAATTTATAGTATTTTTCAAGCACAGATGTATTTCAGGAACTTTCATGTCAGGCAGAGAATTCCATCATTAGGAAAACAATTTGGTAGCTGAATATTCCACAGAGGCAGCGCACTGGGAGACAGCAGAGGTATTCTCTACACCAAATTAAATGCAGGTTCATCCTACACAAAAGCACAAAAAGGACTGGGCCACCGATATAGTTAACATGGCTGGAAGACTTAAGAGAAACAAGATTTCTTTTGTCCCAAATAAACCAATGAAATAATGATGAAGGAACTCCATGATTTATTTCACTTAAAAACAAAGATATCAGTCACTCATGCTTTTAGAAAAAAGATTAAAGTTAATAGTTGCCAGTTAAAAGCATCCCAGATGAAACCAGAAGGCCACAAATGCAGAAAGAGGTGAAAGTGGGAGGAAGATGGCTGGAAAGGAGGAAGATGTGTAATGGGAAAAGGAGGCGAGCTGGGATTGGGTCGTGAGGGGTGAAAGTGACAGAAATTCATTGCATTCGGGAAAAATCAGTAAAGTTAGCAATTTACACAGTTTGATGTCTCAAGTAATGATATATATTCTTTCAGATTCTCATCAAATCGTAATCCCTAGATACCCATGCTCAAGCCCACCATGTCCCCCTTAGAACAGGTAGGCAGAGACTTTCGATCTCTGATAAGCAGAATCTACATTCCTATTCAGCCTGAACAAACCTTAGAAAATGGATCTTTGACTAGAATGACCTCTTAAAATTAAAAGATCAAAGTCTCAGAAGGGGAAACTGAGGCAGAATAAAAATATAAAAAGATTAAGGGAATATGAGGCACTAAAGAAGTACCTTACCATTACTGAGAGTAAAGAACCTTTAACACACTTGATAAAGCCAAAACCATCTACAGAAATTATGCGTGTTTTCTAAAGGTATCTCACAAAGTTGTTATAAACAACAAACGTTTACTTAAGACCAAATTTGTAACTTTGAGTTTTAACATATTAGCACTCCTCTCTTACTCTAGATCTGAACAGTGCATCTCATAAAACGCTACAATTTTATTAAAAGTTCTTGTTATAAATTACATCCTTTGAGGAATATAATTTAGACAATCACAGAATCATATGTGTAGACATTGTAAAAACTCCTAAGTAATTTCCGAGAAACTGGCAACTACTATTGGGGGACCACGTGCTGTCCTGTCCTTATATGTACCTCCATCTAAGTACTTAGTAAACTCTCTAACTTTCTTCACTCTGGCTCATCCTGAGTTCCTGTCTGTGGTATGGCCAGGGGTCTAGCCTTACCTGAGTGGGTCTTAGGGGAAATGTGACTACTCAGACACATTTCTGCATGTATGCACCGCTGCTCCTGCTGACATCCCTAGTTTTTGCTAAAACTTTAAATATGTCCATTTGCAACTCCTAGGCATATTATGTTATCTTCTTTTAAGGGGACTCCAGCATCACTCTTTTCTTGAAGCTACACTGCTACTTTCAGTCCATTTCAAGGTGTCTGTTGGCCCTGCATATTATTACCTGAGCTTTTTCACATGCAATATGTTAGCTCAGTTCAATTTCTCTTTATTTTTGAAATCTCTCACGAACTATTTTGGCTAAATTACTGGCTGTCTTTTCTGTGTTTGTAACAATAATCTCTGCCACTCACTTGATGTCATTAATGATGTTAAAATTAACCTCAACTCTTTATTCTCAGAAAACAGCTATGGCTAAAAAAATCCATTCAGTCTTTTGTTTTGAAAAGGGCTTATTGAAAGATCCCACATGACCTAGGTGTTACTGACTTCAACTTAAACTTGCACAGGTCAATCCCAACACTTTCCATTCTCATTCTTTCCCTCATAGATGTGCCTCACATAATGTAAATAAAGTTCATGCTAATTTGACCAGACATTGGTTAAGCTTCTTTTTTTTCCTTCCAGGATCCTTATCTTCCAGACACAGGATAGGATACCTCCTTCTTTGCCTTCTCGGGAACCTGGGGTCTCAGGGAAGACATTCCTGGATTACCCAGCTGCTCCTTACCAGCTCTTGTTGAGCTTTCCCCTTGAAGGAAGATTCTATCCTGCTCAGCCTTTGGATGCTTTAAACTCTTATCCTAGTAGTTATCTTCCCCTTGTTGTAATACTTCATTCAAGTAAAATCTCCTAATTCTGTATTTGGTTTCATTTGGTATATCAGATCACAAAATATCTGCCTCTTTAGGTTCTGTCCTTCCTCTTCTCCCGGTTTCAGCTATTTTATGGAACACCAAGTTCACATTTGTGTTTTTAGCATGTTTTAACCTCTGTGTCTCTGACTGTGCCCTATGACTATTTTCATCACTTTCTGTTTATATTTTGTCCGCCGGTCTGTTGAATCTGTCCACCCTTTGTCCACCTTCTTGTTCACTTACTTGTCTCTCGAGGCCTGATTCCCGTGCCAGGTGGCTCCCAGGACACCTGCATGGAGTGTAGCTCCTTCCCCAAGGTGGGCAGCCAGCTGACTCACAGCTTCAGCTCAGGACTTGGCTCTTTGAGGGGGGATTGAATTTATCCTCTGATCAGGAAGTAAAATAAAACGGTTCAATTTTTATGGTAGGTTTTATTATGATTTGTTTTATTGTGGTTCTTGGGTTTAAAAATTATCAAGAAGCTGCAGTACACCCCTTAACAAGAGTCCCCATAAACCTAACTGATCTAATTTAAACAACTCAAAGTTCAGGTAATAAAGATTAGCTTAACTGTATTTGGGCCCATCTGGTCCTGGGCTTTCTTTAGGGCATGATGACTTTTTAAAATTTGTATTGTTTTAGGGATTTATATATGAATATTATGAATTTGTATCATTTCACCCCTTTTTGTCCAATCCATTAATTTTTCCACTACAAACTTTCTTCTTCTTCACCAACCTCCCTCCTGGTGTCATGTCCTTCACTGTGGGTGGCTCACTAAGCCCCATTTGGGTTACTGTTAATGGCATGTATCTAGGCACTTGCTGGAGCTCTGACAATGTACTAGTGGGCATACTAATGGGGGAAATAGTTCCTCTCCCCCACACTCATCATTAACCATCATCGGTCTCTCAGGAAAGTGTGGGCCTCTTGAGGTCTTTCCCCTTTGGACGCAATGACTGTTAAGGACAATAGTTCTATGAAATGGCCTGATTTACTGATTCCTTCTTTCTTTTCTTCCTTCCTTCCTTCCTTCCTTCCTTCCTTCCTTCCTTCCTAGCCTAGTGACACAAGTCATACTAACCTGGGGATCTACTAAAAGCAACATAAAGACTTGGAACATCTTTGAATAGCCAAGTTCACTATCTACTGGCAGGATACCTGCAACCAGACTGCCAGCTGAGCCTGCAAACATAGCATGTGTTTATTTTTGTCTGAGAATTTTCCTTAATGTATTTGGTTGCAGTGGGCAAAGAGACAGCATTATCAGCTACTTTTTAAAAATTATTTGGGAGAGAAAGAGAGAGAATGAGGAGAGAGAAGAAAAAAGAAGGGAAGAGAGGCTTAGGTAGGTGCACGCATACATTAAACAATATGAGGTGGAGGTCCCAGGACCACTTTGGAAGACAGTTCTCCCATTCCACCATATAGGCTTCCAGGGACTGAATTGACATCATCAGGTTGATAGGCAGGTGTCTCGCCTGCTGAGCTGTCTGTCTGGCCTTCATCCACCTTTTAAAGGTAGTGAACCCAAGAAAGGGCTTGGGCAATGCCAATGAGTCCTTACACCTGACTAGAATGGAGGACTCAGAGGGAAGTTTGACATTCACACAAAAAGATACTCCAGGGAATGGGAGGGGAGAAGAGGTAGTCATTGGGAAAAGAGGAGAGTGGGGGGGGTGAAAGGAAGGGGAAAAGGGGGGGAGTGGGAAGGGGTGGAGAGAGGGAGGGGACCAGAGTACCTATTAAGCTTGTATGATTGGGGAAAATAAATAAACATAATAAAAAAATCAGGAGAAACTTCAGTGAACTCTTTAATTTTGTTTATCATCATATGCAAGTCCTGTGCATGAGGGGAGAGGAACTCTAAAACTATGTAATGATCCACTGAATGCTTTTGTTGAACACTTGTTTTCATTGATCTTTTAGAGGGTGGCTTCTACTTGCATGAATCCCAAAGAGGGCTGATTGGTTATGAAGTACAATTACAGCCTAACTCTTAATGACCCATAGTGCCTCATTTTAAATTTCAGAAAGACAAATGTTTTATGAAATTTGTCACTTAGACTCACCAAGACAGTGATCCTACCTCCAGTATGACCCCACCCAAAGGGCCCAAGTCCAAAAGAGACAAGTCTGGTCTTAACTGCTGTAAGAGGATTGTTTAGGATGTAAATCTTGGCCCTGGTAGCCCTTAGGCTCAACCATTTGTCCTCCATATTCAGGTAAAGAAAGAAAGATACAATTACTAATGAAAAGCAGGAGAGAGAGAGAGAGAGAGAGAGAGAGAGAGAGAGAGAGAGAGAGAGAGAGAGAGAGAGAGGAGAGAGGTTTTACTGCATGTATTCACATTAGAAGAGAAACCAATTAATACAAGTTCATCTTTAGAGTACTGACATGAAATTTTGGTCTAAGTAGAGGACAGCAGGTATGCAAAGCTAAGTAGCCCTGGATCATCATTCCTCTAGAATCTCATTTGTCTCCCATGGAAGAGATTTCACACAGTACCAAAAACTTACCAGATCACCACGCAGGACAGACTGGTACGGATGCAATAGCAAGAAAATGGAATCAGCTGTCAACAGAGGAATGGGTAATGAAAATGTGATAAACATACATAATGGAATATCATTCAGTGTTGGGCCCACCCAGGATTTACCCCAGGGCATTGCCAAGCACATGGGACTAAAGATGGTGCTGAGAGCTAGTGTCCTGGGTGTAACCCTGATCACATTACAGAGAGACCTAATTGGCTTTCAGGAATTGACCTGCCTTCTGTCCAGCCTGACCTCTAGGGCCTGAATGTTGGGTTGACCTTTGACACAATTGGCTGTCCGTTTCGTGTCCTGTGGTCCTTTGTCTATATAAGCTGTTTTGTTACCACCAATAAATGGAGATTTTGCTCTGACAAACTCCCCGCCAGTGGCCAAGTCTCTGGAGAGTTGAGGCTGAGGTGTGGGCGGCTGGGCTTACCTATCTTCCTTCCCACGGCCTGGAGCTGTGTAATAATGTGTGAGTGACTGTGTGAGTGGGTGGAGAGATGCCATGTCATGAGTGGAGAATTCCCAGTCCAGCCATCAAGAAGGATTGTATTATGGAATTTTCTGGTAAATGGATAACAAATACTGAGCAAGGTATATCAGACACAGAAAAACAAATGCTCCATGCTTCCTTTTATATGTGGATGCCAGTATTGATCTCTTCACCGAAGTATTTGACTTGGAATTCCTCTAAGAGTCAGAATATTTGGAGGAGACTAATGAGTGGGAGAGCAGAGAGGGAAAGTTAGAATGAAGATTTCAGAGAAGGAGATATAAGGTTCCACAGGTAGCAGAGCAAGGGAAGGAATGATGGGAGAAAATACTTAATAGGGATGAGAGCATGGGGTGTAGGAAAGGTTAAAGGAGTAACAGAAAAACTCTAAGATTGTAGGATGCAAGCAGATAGGAACCTCATGTGATATTAATATGTCAAAAATTTAGTTTTGAAAAAAAGAATGGACAGTTCCTGTGCAGAGTAACACAAAGAGAGGAAGGCAGGACTAAACAAAAAGTGGCTGGGCTATTCCACCTAGAACTCAGAGGCAATTAAACAATGAGAGAAGTAATAGGCACGTGATACTTCTTAGTAAGTTGTTGGTCAGAGGTCTCAAAGTCCTCCCTCCCCCCACCAACAGTATAAGATTTTGCCATTGCTCTTGTTTGCCCTTTAGAAACTGATAGTAAGACCCTATTATTGAAGGTGTGATATACATGGATCACAGGACGTAGACTAAAAACATCAGTTGTAACTGATTGGGAAGCTTCCTCCTTGCTGGATAGCTTACACAGTAACAGTACTACAGAAGCTTCTAGGAGAGCAAAAACAATCAAAGGTTCTGTTAATCTGTGATATCTTCAAGTTGTAATGACAATCACTCTGGCAAGAGGTGACTATCAGTATAATAGTGCCATGAATATCAAGGAGACAACCAACAACTTTCTGACAACCCATTTGTCAGAATGGTACACATTCCTATTACTGTAAGCTAGGACAAGAACCTATGAAAGAGAAAGACATAGGTCCCAGGATAAAAGCAAACTATGATTCTTTACTTAGGAAGACAGTACACCAAACTGTTTTGTAAATACCTGCTATTATACCATAGATTGGAAGAGCACTCAGCACTCAACCTAGAAGACTACAGCAGAAGGAGTTTATTGCTGAAAAGTACAACTTGCCAAAATGCAGAAAATAAATGACTATGAAATTTTTGTCTCTAAACAGGACATATATACCTCACCTGTCCCAACACCAAGGCTGAGGAAGCATCGCAGAAGAGGGCAGTAGTAATATTGTAAGAGCCTGGACTGAGACAATGGTGGGCCTGACATTATCTCCTGGACATGACGGAGTTGTGATATACAAGATTTCATGGAAAATATGTGTACTTACATAAGAATTGCATGTGATCTGTCTCAACATCTTACTGTGAAAGCAGAATATCTCAAGAAGTTCCACATCTCTCTGAGAGATGGATGAGGATTAATGCTGATGGGGAAGAAAAGGAAAATGATTTGCTCAATGGTATGCTCACCTATCTATGATGCTTCTGGAGCATGAAGCATGTCAAACACATGTCATCAAAGACAAACTAGACGAAACACAGTGGACCACATAAGTCAAAAGATTTTAAAATAAGAGGACTACCAGCCAGCCCGAGCAACACCCAGGCTGCTTTGGGCTTCTGTGGGCCATACCTCAGGTCCCAGCCCCTCTGCCCCTCCAGCCCACCCGGGACACTCACTCACAGTCCAGGGAGGACACACTGCTACTCAGAATTCAACATAATCTAAAGGAAACTCAAGCAAAACTCTAGGGGACAAAGGCCATACATCTGAAGTCCTCTAAAATCATCCTATCACATGGGAGAGATTCTTTACATCCAGCCCAAAGATAAGTAAACCTTTTTTTTTTTTAACCATACTGCTTCTTTCTAGTATTAATCACTATAGATTAACTTTTCCATATAGCCACCCCAAAAACATACACAACTCCAGGGATTATACTACACACCCTCACATATCGCCAAAGTACTAAATCATAAAAGTGCACTACCATACTAATATTCACCCCCTGTCTACTTAACCTGACTTAACTGATATACTAAAAGCCTAATAGTCTCATCTAGGAAATAATACTAACAACAGACAAATGTACCCAACTCCAAGGTAAGCACTAGTAATAACTGCCTGAGAGTAGTAATATCAACTAAATCAGTTCAAACAGTTCAACTAAATCAGTCAAAAATACACAGAAACTGAAAGGTCTTAAGAGACAAAACAACAATGCCCAAGTCAAAGCATAGATCCATCTGAAACAACACCCAAGAAGACAAATCTCCACCCATAATGATGGATTCCAACCAGAACAAATTCACAGAAAATAGCCAACAAAGCCAGACCCAAGATAACGACTTTCAAAGCATGATCATTACTATGATCAATACAATGAAAGAGGAAATCCAGGAGTTCAACAACCGCATCAACCACTTTGAACAGGAATACAACAGACACCTGGAGGAGTTGAGAAAAACAGTTCAAGAAACAAAAATAAGCATAGAGCAGTTAAAATAGTCTCAAGCAGAGTTTAAAATTGAACTAAAAGACAAGTTATCTTCAACCCAGAACTCAACAGAGAGTCTCATTAGCAGAACTAACAAAGCAGAAAATAGAATTTCAGATCTTGAAGACAAAGTGGAAGAATTAACCAGCTCAATGGAAGAGGTTGTTAAAGCCAAAAAGATACTTGAGAGGAATATTCAAGAGTTATGAGACACCCTGAAGAAGCCTAACATGCGTATTCATGGAATACCAGAGTGAGAATCTCAAAATACCACACCTGAGGAAATTTTTCAAATTATCATCAAGGAAAACTTTCCTCAACTAAAGAATAAGAGGCCCATCCAAATACAAGAGGCATCCTGCACCCCAAACAGATATGACCAAAATAGAAACTCGCCATAGCAAATAATAGTCAAAACACTCCACATTCAAGACAAAGAAAAGGTGCTGAGAGCTTCAAGGAAAAAAAAAAACAAAAAAAAAACCAAGTCACTTTAAAGGTAAACCTATTAAAATAACAAATGACTTCTCAATGAAAACAGTAAAAGTAAGAAGAGCTTGGAGAGACATACTTCAAGTATAAAATGAGCAAAAATGTCAACCCAGGCTGATATACCTGGCAAAACTATCTGTCATGATTGAGGGAAAAAGAAAAGTTTTCCAGCACAAAGAAAACTTGACGGCATACATGTCTACCAAACCAGGCCTTCAAAAAAAATGCTAGAAATGATACTTAAGACTGAAGAAAAACCAAGCGTATCCAGGAGAACAGAAGAGAAGTATAATAACATCAAAACCTAAAAGCCAAAATAATACACTTACAAAAGCCACTAAACACAAAATATGTCTGGAATTAAAGATAATTTCTCCATTATAACATTAAATGTCAATGGAATTAACTCACTGATCAAGAGACACAGAGTACAAACTTGGATTAAAAACCACAACCCATCAATCTACTGCCTTCAGGAAACTCATCTCATCACAAAAGATAGGCATATCCTAAAAATGAAAGACTGGTCCAAAATTCTGCAAGCTAATAGAACCAGGAAACAGGCAGAGGTAGCCATTATGCTATCAGACAAAGTGGACTTCAAACCAAAAAAAAAAAAATCATAGAGACACAGATGGACACTACATTTTAATCACAGGTATAATTCACCAGGAAGACTTCACAGTACTGAACATATATGCACCCAATACAGACCCCTCCACATTCATTAAGCAAACCCTACAGCATCTAAAGTGAGAAATCAACCCTCAAACAATAATTCTTGGGAATTTCAACACCGCCCTCTCAACATGGGATAGATCAACAGGTCAAAAGCTTAACAGAGACACATTGGAACTTAATCAAACCCTTACTGAAATGGACCTTACAGATCTCTACCGAACTTTTCATCCACGCACCAAAGAATACACATTTCTCTCAGCAGCACATGGAATTTTCTCCAAAATAGATCACATATTGGGCCACAAAACGAATCTCCACATATACAGGAAAGTTGAAATTCTAGCCTGTACCCTATCAGACCACCATGGTCTAAAGCTTGACATCCACAACACAACAAACAACAGAAAATACACTAACTCCTGGAAACTTAACACTATGATGCTGAAGGAGAATTGGATTCAGGAAGAAATTAAAAAGGAAATTCAAGATTTCCTGAAAGTGAACGATAATTAGAATACAACTTATCAAAATCTTTGGTACACAATGAAAGCTGTCCTAAGAGGTAAGTTCAGAGCTACATCAAAAAAATGGAAACATCACAAATAAATAAGTTAACAATGCAGCTTAAAGCTTTAGAGACACTAGAGCAATCTGATCCCAAAAGCAGTAGAAGAGAGGAGATTAGCAAAATAAGGCGAGAAATATCTGAAATCAAGAAGGAAAACGATACAGAGAATCAACCAATCAAAAAGCTGGTTCTTTGAAAAAATCAATAAGATTGATACACCCCTAGCTAAATTAACCAAAAGCAAGAGAGAGAAAACCCAAATTAATAAAATTAGAAATGAAAATGGAGTTATCACTACTGATACCCAAGAAATTCAGAGTATTATAATGTCATATTTCAAAAACTTATACTCTGTGAAATTTGACAACACAAAAGAAATGGATGAATTCCTAAGTAAGCACAACTTACCTAAATTGAATCAGGAAGTTGTGAATTATTTAAATAGTCCTATAACATATGAGGAAATTGAGGAAGCAATCTCGAATCTTCCCACCAAAAAATGTCCTGGACCAGATGGATTCAGCACAGAATTCTACTAGACATTTAAGGTGTTAATAACACCAATACTCCTTAAACTGTTCCATCAAATAGCAAAGGAAGGAACACTACCAAATTCTTTCTATGAAGCTAATATTGTCTTAAGCCCCAAACCTAATAAAGATAAACTTAAAAAAGAAAACTATAGGCCAATCTCTTTGATGAACACAGATGCAAAGATTCTCAACAAAGTCTTAGCAAATCAGATTAAAAAATATATCAAAAGATCATCCACAAGGATCAAGTAGGCTTTATCCCCGGCACACAAGGTTGGTTCAACATACGCAAATCAATAAATGTAATTCACCATATAAACCAGTCCAAAATTCAAGAGCACATGATACTCTCGATAGATGCAGAAAAAGCTTTTGACAAGATCCAACAGCCTTTTATGATCAAAACCCTAGAGACAATTGGAATGGAAGGAACCTTTATCAATAAAGTAAAAGTTGTATACAACAAGCCAACAGCAAGGATTATACTCAATGGGGAAAAACTTGAAGCATTCCTGCTTCGATCAGGAACTAGACAAGGCTGTCCACTCTCACCACTTCTGTTCAATATTGTACTTGAAGTATTAGCTGAATCCATAGGACAAGAAAGGGAGATGAAAGGGATTCACATCATCAAGGAAGAAGTCAAGTTATCTCTATTCGCAGATGACATGATCATATACCTGAGTGATCCTAAAAATTCCACCAGGAAGCTCCTGGAACTAATACAGGAGTTCATCAGGGTGGCAGGATACAAAATAAATGTACAATGATCAGTGGCCTTCTTATATGCCCAGAATGAAAGAAGTGAAAAAGCCCTGAGAGAAACAATCCCATTTACTATAGCCCCTAAAAAAATGAAATACCTTGGTATAAACCTAACCAAGGAAGTAAGAGACCTCTATAATGAAAACTTTAAAACCCTAAAGAAAGAAATTGCAGAAGACACCAGAAGGTGGAAAGACCTCCCATGTTCCTGGATTGGCAGAATCAACATCATAAAAATGACCGTCCTACCAAAGGCAATATACAGATTCAATGCTATACCAATCAAAATCCCAAAGAAATTCTTTAAAGAGGTTGATCAAACAATCTCAAAATACATATGGAGGCACAAAAGACCCAGAATAGTAAAAGCAGTCCTGAGTAACAAACACTGCTGGAGGTGTCTAACCATACCGAACCTTAGTCTATACTACAAATCCATAGTTATAAAAACAGCCTAGTACTGGCTCCAAAATAGACACAAAGATCAATGGATAAGGGTTGAAGACCAAGATATAAGCCCACATAATTACAGCCATTTAATCTTTCACAAAGGCCCCCCCCAATCCAATGGAAAAAGAACAGCATCTTCAACAAACGGTGCTGGCAAAACTGGATGTCCATATGCAGAAGCTTAAAACTGGACCTGTATTTATCACCATGTATAAGACTTAATTCCAAATGGATCAAGGACCTCAATATAAGGCCAGAGATTAAAAAAACCTTAGTTTAAAGGGTTGGGAACTCCCTCGAGCTCATTGGACTAGGCCAACAGTTCCTAGTCGGAAATCCAATTGCACAGTCAATACAACCAACACTCAGTAGATGGGATCTTATGAAATTAAAGAGCTTCTGTTCAGATAAAGAGATTATAACTTGAGCACAAAGGCAACCCACAGAATGGGAGAAAATCTTCACTAACCACATATCTGATAGAGCTCTATGATCCAGAGTGCACAAAGAACTTAGAAAACTAAACACCAAGAAAACAAATGGCCCAATTAAAAAATGGGCCTTGGAACTTAAAAGAAACTTTACCAGGGAGAAGATTGAAATGTCTAACAAATATAAGAAATACTCTGAATCTTTAGCCATCAGGGGAATGCAAATCAAAACTACCTAAGAGATCATCTCACCCCGGTCAGGATGGTAAAAATCCACAATACAAACAACAATAGCAAAGTCTTGGAATCAACCCAAATACCCAACAGTTGACAAGTAGATAAGGAAAATGTGGTACATTTATACAATGGAATACTACTCAGCTATCAAAAATAATGAATTAATGAAATTTGCAGTATCCCAGACACACAAAATTAAGTACTGTATGTACTCGCTAATAGGTGGATCCTAGTACCAAACCCACTTAGTGACACATTCAAAGATAAATCTCTGTAATATCTACAATAATTGCAAAGACTATAAGCAGGGAGGGATGGGGAAGGAGGGCCTCGCCAGAAACAAGGAAAGAGGGATCATGCTACAGCAGAGAAAATAGGTCACCATCATGGGCTATAAGTACATGATGAGACATCTGGTTGGGCTCGCAGACTCTCCTTACTGGTCACTTGCATGTGATGGGTTATGATCTCACCAGAAAGGGAGGGCATATAGTCTGGCAGATAGAAGGTAACCATCCTGCAAATGGTCTCCTACTCTTATTCCATCTACCTTTGAATTTACTCTTAAAATAAGACTCTATTTTAACAGCCTTTTTTTAATCTCTGGCCAGGGGATGACATCTAACACCCATCAGGATGGAGCCAAGGGCGGTGCAGGAGCAGCAAAACCGAAAAAAAAAAATCAACAAACCATAATTCGGAAAATCAGAGACTCTACATCAACCATCTCTAACCAGGACAGCCTAATCTCTCCCCATCCTAAAGCTCAGCAAAATTTGTGGAAGAGAGTGCAATAAGATTGTTAGAGCCTAAAGATGGGGAGGAGCAACGATATGCAAGATACTCCGTGCATGTTAGAGCTGATGTAATCATAATAGGACTTTACATGACCTGGGCAATGACCAACATATCATTGAACCCCCAAAGTGTAGCATGGATCACGGGAACTACGATCCTTAGAGGCAAGGGATTAACAGCCACAATAGTGTTCCTATACTTAAGGGGAACACAAAAAAAGAGCTCTAGGCAATGAAACTTAATCCTTACAACTCATCAGAGAGGAGGACCCAGAGGAGTTTGACATGCACACTATATGATGCTCCAGGTAGGAAGGAAGGAAGGAAGGAAGGAAGGAAGGAAGGAAGGAAGGAAGGAAGGAAGGAAGGAAGGAAGGAAGGAAGACTCAAAATGCCATCAAAGCAATGAGATGCATTCTTTAGTTGGTAAAGACATCTTTAAAACATCACTGAAACAAAGATATCTTCTTCAAAGGCTCCTTAGAGAGGAAAAGGGCAAAAAACTTGGCTTTTAAACAAATACTTTAAATCTTTAACAATCTGAGAAGGAAATCTTGCTGTTTAATAAGGAAAAATGGATCAAGATACTCTTTAGTGCATTAGTTTTATGTTATTGTGCCCTGCACATGGCTAAACTTTTCAGTGAAAGTTGTGAGATTTATATATGTGCGTGTGTGTGCGTGTGTGTGCGTGTGCGTGTGTGCGTATATGTGCGTGCGTGTGTGTGTGCGTGTGTGTGCGCGCGTGTGCGTGCGTGTGTGTGCGTGTGCGTGTGTGTACGTGTGCGTGTGTGTGCGTGTGTGCCCTATGCACATGCTATTTTCCCACCTCCTTTACAAATTGTTAAATGTAAAAGTTCTATTTTATTGAATTAAAGAAAAATAAGTAATTATATGAATGAAATGGCTCAAGATGTTAAGAGCAGTCTATGTATTAGATACCTTCCTCGAATATTCATGCTTGGTATTCAGAGCACCATGCTGGGAGGTAGGAGAACTTGAAGAAGCAGAACCTACTGGGTGAGGCCCTGAGGTCATCAGATACTGTTCCGTGCTTCCCTTAGCAACTCTTTATTTTTTATTTTATTCAATTGTGGGTGTGTGCGTGCGTGTGTGTGTGTGTGTGTGTGTGTGTGTGTGTATGTATGTATGTGTGTGTAGAACCACGGGCAAATTCGGGAACCACCAAGGACCTCCTCCTTGTTTACTCTGCCCCTGGATTAACAGGCTCTGCCCTACGAGGACCAGAAATGCAGGCCGCCCCTGCTTCTGCCCGGCGTCTATTTGTGGGGTATAGAGGAATCAAGCTCAGCCCCACTCAGCCCCTCTGATTTACAAATTCAAGATGTGGCCACACTGACTGACATGATATAATACAGTCCTTACTAGAACTGAACTGATACAGATTCCAGGCATTCAAACATCCAAAGCTGTGAAGTTAATAAACCTCTTCCCTTTATAAAAAGTTATGTGTTCTTCAATAGAGAAATTAGGCCACGGTCATGTACTGCATGGCAGTAGCGAGACATCTTGTGCAGCTCACTCTCATTTCCCTTCCTGTTCACTCGGGACTGAACGGATTTGTTCTCTCCAACCAGGGAGGATATAGGAACTGGCAGATAGATGGTAACCATCTGGCAAATGGGACACTGACCCCTCTCACTCTTGTGTCCTATTTCTATTCTTCCATCTACCTTTGAGTCTCTTCTTCCCTTGAGATCTTCCTTTAAACAGTCTTTTATCTTTGGTTAGGAGGTGACCTCAACAACCAATCAGGATGCAGCCAAGGGCAGTGCAGGAACAGCAAAACTGAAATCAACAAACCACAATGCAGAACACCAAAGACCCTACATTATTCACCTGGGACCAGACCAGCCAAATCTCTCCCCATCCTAAAGGTCAGGGAAGAGGGGGTGGCAAGACTCTAAGACTCTAAAAATGGGGAGAACCAACAACATGCAAGAGGAGAACAACACGAAGGCCGTGAGGTGAAGTCTAATAGGGTGCCAAAGGGTCCCATCCGCAAACTCAGTCAGCTTGTCTCTTCACCACATCCTAAGCTTGGGAAGATTTGTACCTACATGGCCAAGGGTCGCAGGCCAACACCCCAGCCAAGGCCACAGCCCCAGCCAAAGCCAAAGCTGCAGCCCCTGCTCCAGTTCCAGCTCAGGCTCCCTAAGGCGCCCAGGCCCTGTGAAGCCCCACAGTGAAGGCCTCTGTCTGCCATTGTGAAGACAGATGGACCGGCGTGGTCCTTACCCCTTTGCAGATGGCTGGTTTTCTGTGTTGTTTGTATGAATAAACCTGAAGCAGGCTCTGTTTAAAAAAAAAGAAAAGAAAAGAAAAGAAAAGAAAAAGTAAATATTTCTTAAAGTGCTGGCCTTCTCTAAATAAGAACTATGAAAGTTTTTCTTTATCTCTAGGCAATTAACCAGGAATCAGAGAGTCTGTTTCACCAAGATAATTTCCTTTCACTTTATCTTTATTGGGTTCTTGATTACTGAAAAATACAGGGCCCATCATAAGTGATAAAGGGACTGAAAACAGATGATTTCTGAGTGTTCAATACTAAATAAGATATCTATGTCACTCTCTCCAAGGCATTGTGGAAGAAGGAAGGGAAGAAAGTAAAAGCCAGAGGATGGAGAGAAGTGACGTGAAATGCTGTCTTCTGGACGTGTTATGGCTGTTGCACTCATGAACTCAGAAACTGCGCTCACCTACAAAAGACCTACACAAGATGGGACCCATCAATACTTCATGGAGGCAGGAGGAACTAATCAGAGGCCAACCCTCCCTGAGGACTTACCGGCTGCATTTAACAGTTAATGAGGGAGGGAGAGCTTTTTCAATGGTACAGCCACTGAAGACGCCCATTCTCCTGTAAATAACCCCCACACCCATGCTCATCTCAGTGGGTTACCAAGAAAGCGTCACTGACGAACATGCACAGAGGGGTCAGCGTAAGAGCAGAGGTGAAAGACACAGTACCTGTTGGACATGACACAGCATTTGGCCTATCAAATACTTCATTGTGGAAAGAAAAAGAACTCAGGAGGCTCCACGCCTCCCTGAAAGACTGTTGAGAGTTACTGCTGGATGAACGGGAAGGGAAGGTGCTTTCCTCGATGCTATATCTACTGTTTATGATTTATACTATGGCAAGTACTCAGACACATGAAGACAACTCAGATGAAACTCAAGAGCTTGCTCTTGCAAAAAAAAAAACATGAAAATAGGAAGAAGACTGGGAGGGAGGAAGAAGGGTTATAATAGGAAAGAGAGAGGGGATGAGAATGGGTGTCAAAATATAAATTCACTATATTCATGTATGAAACTCTAAAAAAAAGAAAAGAGACTTGAAAGGAGGAAGGAGATTTGTGAAGGGTTCAGCAGGAGTGGGAGGAATGAGAAAGGATAATGGGAGGCAAATAACAACTTTTATTTTTTCATGTTTAGTAAAATCCACATTCTTTTATTTTTTGATGTTGAACACATGAAATAGCGAATCATAATATTTTGTACCTAGGCCAGACAACCCCCCTCCACAAGCACTTAGATTCCCGCAAACCCACTTATTTATTTAATATCCCGCTCTCGACAAAGTTGATAGGACTCCACCCGCCCTCCACCCCTCCTTGGATCCCCTTACTCCCTCCCCACCATTTCCCTTTCCTTTTCCCCCTCCTTCCATTTCTCCCAGTGCTCCCTTCCCTCCCCCCCTCCACCCCCATTAAAAAAAAAAAAAAAAAAAAAAATGACCTCTCAATTTTCACTAAACTGAATTATTTGGCTCGGGGTACTGTGAGGCGGGCCCGCACGGGGCTTACTAGGCGCGGGGTGAGGCCCGGCTGCGAAGCAGTGCGCGTACTGACAGGCGGAGCGGGGGTGGGTGAAAAGTGAGGATTGGCGCGTCGGGTGGAGCTACTTTAAACAGAGGGAAGCTGGGAGGGCCCGGGAGAAGTGGCCCGAGTACTAATAGTAAATAGACGCAATAACGTGCGTGGTTACTGGCTGTATGGTGGGAGTCGGAGCACGGGTCACTGGGGGATGCTACCTGTGGTCCTAGGCGAAAACGCTGCGGTGAGTGCAGAACCTAATACCGCTAGAGATGAAAATAAGACAGGAAGGTTGTAAAGACGGGGAGAGAAGGGTCGGGCAGGCTAATAGTGTCTTCTTTTTCTTTTTGGTGAATTATTTTTTATCTATCTTTTTTTTTTTTTGACATTTTTTGATTTGATGATTTTTGTCTGTTTTTTTTTGTCTTTTTCTATGTTGAATGTTTTTTTCTATTTAGACTGATTTTTGATTATTTTTGTCTTTTGTTTTTGCTCATCTTAACATTTAAATTTGTGTTTTGTTGTACACTCACCCCGGATACATCAGTCACTGCTTCCGCCCTCCAATCGTCTTTTTTATTCTTCTTCTGTTCTCTTTTTTTTTTATTGCTCTATTGGTCCTGTTTTTTATGATCTTGTTGGGAGGGGTTGCCTGACGGATTTTGGTGAACCACGTGTTTTGTGAGCCACTGGTGTAAAAGATGATCCGTAGCTCAATTAGAGCTAACTTGAGTTGATCTTGTATCTCTTATACGGGATTATTTATGACAACATTACGTTCATGCCTATCTGTACAAGACGTGTGGACCCCTCAGAGGGAGAGCGTTTTGTCTCGACTTCATTTCCCTCCTTTTTTTTTTGTGTGTGGGTGTGTGATGTTTTTTTTGTGGATGGGGGGTGCAGGGTCGATTGTTGTTTAGCGCCGGTTGGTTGTTGTGTTTTTGTGATTTGTGTGTTTTGTTTTTTTTTCCTGTTTGTGCGAATTTTTTTTTTTTGTGTTTTTTTTCGCTGCTGTGTGGGCTGTTTTGTTTCTTTTTTTGTGTGTGTTGTGGGGTGTTGTTGGTGTTTTTGTTTTGATAATGCAGGGAACATTTGTTTGATGTACTTTGTGTGTAGAGTTGGATTATCCCTAGCGCGTTTTTTCCTTTTGTATATTTATATTTATCTCGAGGGCGTTTTCCCCCTTTGTGGTTGAGCGGATAGGGGAATTCTATTGTTTTGTGTATTGGTTTTTAGGATCTTGTCTGTGTTTTTTTGATGAATGTGGGTATGATGATTGTGTGTGGTGTTTTTTTGTTGTTTATGTGTTGAGTTTATTCGTTTTGTGGATTTGGATTTTTTTGGTTTGTGTTTGTGTTGTTGTTTTTGTGGGGGGGGGGCTCGGGGGGTGGAGGTTTGATTTTGTGTGTTTGGTTTGGTGCCGTGTGCTTTGTTTGTGTGTGATTTTTTTTTTGTGTTTGTGTGTGAGTGGTGGGATGTGTCTGCGATTTTTTGTGATTGGATTTTTAGTGATGTGTGTTTTTGTGTGTTTGGGATTGGGTGTTTGGTGTTTTTTCGTTGTTTGTTTTGGCTCCTGGTAGGTTGGGTGATGGTTTTGATTGTGTGAGTGGATTCGTTTGTGTGTTTTTCGTGTCGATTTGTGGGGTGTGATTTTTTTGTTTTGGGGGGTGGGTGTGGGGTGGGCGTGGGTGGGGGGGGTGGTGATTTGCAAATGATTTGTGTTGTTTGTGGTGTTTTTGATGTGGATGTTTTTGGATTGGTTGTTTTGGTTGTTTGGCTGTTGTTTTTTTTGGATGTTTGTGGTTTGATGTTTTTTTGTTTGGCTGGTTGGGTGGTTGTTTGTTGTGTGTTTTTTGTGTTTGGATTTTGGGTTTGTGGTGTTTTCATGTTGGGTATTTCTACGTGAGCTTCTTTTTATTGTGATCTGCTTTTTATGTGGGTGTCTTTGTTTGGTTTGTTTTTCCGCTTGGTGGTGGGGTTGTTTTTTTTTTGGTTTTTGTTGTTTGGGTGTTGTGTTTTGTTTGTTGATGTTTTGATTGGTGGTGTAACATGCATTTAGTTTCTCCCGAGCTAATGCTCTACCTTTTTTTTGGGGAAAGATTTTTTTGTGGTGTTGGCTTTTGTGTTCTTGGCGGTTATGTATTGTGTGGGTGATTGGTTGTTTTTTGTGTTGTGTTTTTTTTGGTGGATGGGGGGGTTTTTTTTGTTTTGTGATTTGTGATCTTTGTGATGGTGAATGTTTGTTTGTTGTCGGCTGTTTTGTCTTTTGGGGTTTCTTTCCTTTCAGTGTTGTGTGTTTGTTTTTCTTTGTTGAGTTGTTTTAGAATTTTTGTACTGAGTGTTGGTTAGTTTTGTGTTTTTCGGTTTGTTTGTGTCTGTGCTCTTCTGTTTGTGTTGGGGTTGCTCGTTTGTTTTCATGTGTTTTTTCTGTTCGGAATTTTGCGCACCCAGCCTGCCCGTTGGTGTTCGTCTCCCCACTGATCGTTGATTGTGTTTTGCTTGTTTTCTGTTTCTATGCTCCTGGACTTGTGATTTTCTCTCTCTGATGCTCGGTGTCTCTTTATTTGATGAAAACTAACGATGTATGGGGGGTTGGTGTGCAGATTGTATTTCGTGTGAGATACTTGAGTGTGTTGAATCGGTTGTATTTTTTTGTTATTCATTAGTCATATGTGACATTTGATTTGTTCTATTTCGTCTAAGCTCTGTTCTTGTTGAGATATTGGTGCATTTGTTTTTTCTTTAGTGATAGATTGCATTGTATAAGTTTGATTTGATTGTGTTTGAGTTTTTGGCTTTTATACATCCCTTCGTGTGGCATAATTCTGATATCGTCAAATTCATAATTTAGGTTTTCATGTTTTCTTGTGGCGAGTCGTTTTGCTAGATTGCTTTTGATGTGGTATTTTTAATTGCGGTCTCTTTTTTTGATTTTGTTGTGTTGAAGATTTACATACGCGTCTTATGTGCATTTGGTGATTTATCCTATGTTTTTTCGCGTTTTAGGTGGGTTCAGTGTGGTGTCCTTGCTTAACCTGTTGTGGTGTTGCTTAGTTATTTTAGTTTTTGTTGGTTTTTGTTCCTCTTTGGTATATGTGTTTTGTTATTTTGTTTTTGATTAGTTGTTTTGTTCCGGAGATTGTATGTGCGTTTTTCTTTTAGGAATTTGTCTTCTTGTTGTGTTGTTTGTGTTTCTTCCGATTGAGCACCGTATTGCGATTGGATGTCTTTTTGATAATGTTCTGTTTTTTTATTTGATTTTATTCTTTCTTGTGATTTTTTTTGTGTCACCTCGAATACTGTGGAGAATTTTGGTTGTTTCTATATGTCTTTCTTGTTACTCGTGATTTTATTTTTGTGACATGATGTGAGGGGGTTTTTTCGTTGATTCTTGTAGTGTGGGGTTGTTGTTTGATGATGTGGTGAGTAGATTGTGGTTTGTTGAACTTTTCTTATTTTTGATTTGTGATGATTGTTCTCTTTTTTTCTTCTGTTCTAGCAACTGTTTTGAGTATCTGAAGACAACTATTTGGTGTTTTTGAAGTTAAATTTTTGTTTGGCTTGGCTTTGTTGGGATCACTTTATTTTTGCGTGCTTAGGTTTCTTTTTGGAATTGGTTGTGAGGATGTTGTTTTTTGGTGTTTGGGGTGGGTTGTGTGTTTTTGTGTGTGGATTGTTGTTGTTTGTTTTCGGAGGTGTGAGTTTTGCTTGTGTTTTGGGTTTGATTTTTTCGTTGTCTTTTTTTTTGAATAGTGATGTTTGGTGGAAATTATTTTGATTTTATGTTCTGTGTGTATTTGTTGGTGACTTCCGTTGTTCTTAGTCTACGTCTTGACAAAGTAGAAAACTATCCATCGGGTTCTTCTTCTTGGTGGGATGGGGGTGGGGTGTCGTTTTTTTATCGGGCGATGTGGATGGTTTTTCCCGCTTTATTGTGGTGTGTTTAGGACTGTGTTTGTGATGTGAATGTGCTTTTCTTGCTTTTTTACTTGTGGCTTTGAATCTTGCCGGGTGCTGAATATTTTTATTTGTTGTTGTTTGGCATTGTTTTGGGTTTTTGTTTTGATTTGCCTTGAATTGTGTTTTTTTGTTGGATGTTGGATTTTATGTGTTCGGTGTGAGATTTTGTGTGTTTGTCTGGGTTTGTGTGTGTGTGTTGTATTAGATGTGAATCTCTTGCGACCAGTTGTGGATTGAGATCGACAGTTTTTCTTCTGTTGTTAGTTTTGTGTTTTTGGAACTTATGTTGAAAATATGTCGTGATGCTCTGGTGCATTTTGTGGGTATGTTTTTGTTCCGCGTGATGGTATTCCGAGTTTTTGTGCTTTTTTGGGAGGGGTTTTGTTGTCTTTGTTGAGATGTGGATTTTTGTTGATGCTTTTTTGATGGAAACCTTTTGAGTGCTTGGTGGTTGCTCCCACGGGCTTGGTGTGTGGTGGATTTTTTTGGTATGTGTTTGTGATTTGGGGATGGTAGTTGTATTTTTGTACGGTTTTGGTCTGCTTCTGTGACCTTTTGTTGTTCTTTGTTGGGATGTTGATCTCTCTGTTTGGGTTCTTCCTTTTCACTTTTGTGTCGTTGATGCTTTTCCTGTGTTGTGTGTGGTTTTTTGTTCGTGCTGGGATTTCTTTGTCCTGTGGCTTGTGTGTTCTTTGTGTTTGCGTGTTGGTTCCCCTTGTTGTTGATTTGCCATTTTGTTGATCTGTTTTGTGTGGTTGGTGTGTTCCTTTTGCTGAGTGATGGGGGTGTCGCTGTTTTTTTTTTGTGGGTCGGTGATTATTTGTTGTAGTGATGTTTTGATTGATTTTTTGTGTTGGTGTGTGTGTTTTTTGGGGTGTGGGATGAATGTTTTTGTTTGATTTGGGGCGGGGTTTCTTTGTGGTGGTTGACTTGGTGGGATGAATTGTTGTGTTTGATGTGTGGGTGGAATTTGGTGTGTTTTGTTCGTCGATGGTTTGATTGCTGTTCGGTCTTGGGTTTTCGTTTTGATGCTGGGTCTGTGGCCTGTTGGTTGTTGTGGGTTGGGCTCTGTTACTGTAGTGTTTTTTTGATGTTTTCTTTGGGTGCGATTTGGGATTGTATTGGTGGTGTTTGATTCTGTCTCTGTTTGTTTTTTAGTTCTGTTTGTTGTTTGTTGTTGTGTTTTGTGTGTTGATTTTGTGGTGATGTGAGATGATTTGATGTCTGTGTGTTTTGGTGTTAGGTTGGGTTTTTCTGTTTTTATTTTTGTGTGTGTTTTTTTGGTTTGGTGTGTTGTTTGATTTGTCTGCTGTTTTTGTGATTGGGGGTACTCCTCACACGATGTTTTTTTCGTCTTTTTGTTTTTTTGTTTGTTGTTTTTTTGTGTTGTTTGATTGCTTGGGGCAGGTGGTCGTGGGAGCGTGTTTTTTGTTTCGTTGGTTTGTGTTTTTGTTTGTGGCCTTGATTGGGTGTGGTGTGGATTTTGTTTTTTTGTGACGTGTCTGAAAGAATCACCTCTGCAGTAGGAAGGTGTTGCATGGTTGTGTTTGTTGAAGCGGGGGTTGGTGTGTTGTGTTTTTGGGGGGAATGGTTTTCTTTGTGATTGTTGTGTGTGTGGTTTTTGACTGTTTGGTTTCTGCTTTTCTTGGATTCTTTCGTGTTGTTTTGTCTGGTGATTTGTTGTTGAGTGTTTGTGTTTGTTGTGGTGGACAAGCTAGATCTCGCAGGTAGCAGTAAGAAGGTGAAAGAGGAAGAGAAGAGAGGAAGAGAAGTATGAACGGAAGGATGAGAGAGGAATATAGGTTTTTGTGTTTGTGAGCTCGTTTGGTGTTGGGGGTGTACTTGTGCGTTTTTTGTTGGTGGACTGGTGCTTATATGCTGGGATTGTTTTTGGTTGTTTTGTGGTGATTTTTTGGGTTTGATGGTTTGGGGTTATGTTGGTTGTCTTTTCTGTGTGGTGTGTGTGTTGATTTTGTGTTGTTTGATTTTTGTGGGTTTTTTGCTTTTGTGTGGTAATAAGGTGAGTTTGGTCAGATACTTGTAAGGTTATAGAACTAAGGCAACTCAATACGGTAGAATAAGACCTAACATAAATAGATTGAATGGCTGCTGATACGACCTCACATCTCTGTTTTTCTGTTTTGGGGTTTTGTCTGTTGGTTTGTCTTTTTGGTTGATGTGTGTTGTGGTTGTTGTTGTGGGGATGGCTTGGTTGTGTTGTTTGTTTCTGATTGCATGCGTTTCTGATGCTGTTTGATGTTTGTTCGAATTGTGTGTGTGTGTGTTTGTTAGAGAGAGAGAGAGATGAAGTATTTTGGTTGCTTTTATGGTTTGGATGTTTTTTGATTGTCTTTTGGGTGTTTTTGTTGTTGTGGTGTCTGGTTATTTGTTGGCGTTTTTTCTTCATTGATGTGGGTGAGTGTTTTGTTTGTTGAGTGGAGTTTTTTTGTTGATCTCGTGTTTTTCGTGCTGGGATTGATGTTTGTGGGTGGCTGGTGGGTTGGTTGACTGTCTTTTTTAATTGTGTTTGTTTGCGTGTTGTGACTGGCTGTCGCATGATTATCTGTTCGTCTTTGTTTTTTTGTCTGATTTGGTGTTTCTGGTGTTTTTTGTGCCGTGGGTTGTGGTCTGATTTGTTCTCGTTTGTGTTTTTGTGTGACTTTTGTGGTTGTGGTATCTTTGTGATAGCACTGGTCTTTCGCGCTCCTACTGGTACCAGCCCGTCGTCTGTTCTCATAGTTTGGCGTAATGTTTGTCTTTCTATGGTGAACTTTTGAGGTGTTCTGTTGATTGTTCTTCGTCTGTGGAAGGCTTTTTGGCTCTTTTGTTGGTTTGCACTTTTATGCTTGTTTGTTCGTTGATACGTAGCTGATGGCCTTGAATTGCAAATCTTAGTTGTTTTTTGTATTCTTATTGATGAACTTCGTTTTAATCTCTTTTCTGTGGAGGAATCCCATCAGCTTTATGTACCGGTTTGGTAACACTTATCCCTTTAGCCTCTCAGGCCTTTGGAGTTCTGAATTCTCTTGTTGCTCGTTTCTATGTGTTCTGTTGGTCCTCCGGTTTTTGGTGTTTGTGGGTCTGTTTGTTGTTTGATTTTTTGTTTGGGGTTTGGGGGGGTTGGAAGTGAAATCTGTGGGTCTAAGTAGTTTGGGAGAGGTGTCTGTTGTGTTGGCAGGGTTTGTGTGAAATATATCATGGGTGTGGTTTGTGGGGGTGGTATGGGGTTGGGGACGGTCGGCTGGGATAGGAGTTTTGTGTATCGGTTTTTCGTTTGTGAGGTGTGATGGGGTAGTAGGGCTGGGATGGGCGAATGAGGTCTTGTGGTGCGGTGTGGTGAGAGTTCTTGGCCGGGGTGGATTCGTTGGGAGGGGTGCGTGGACACTGTTGGAAGGTGGATTGTTGAAAACAGGGACGATGGGCGCGTCGCGTGGAGCTATTTAACCCGAGGGCAGCTGGGGCGGGGCCCGGGCGCAGGGGGAGGTCCTCCTCGTCCCTCGGCCCCCGCGCGGCTCCGGCTGGATGGTGGGAGTCGGAGCCGGGTCCCTATGGGCTGACCTGGGGTCCTAGGGCGCCTAGAGTTGATTTTTGTGTAAGGTAATTTTCATTTTCTTATGTAGCTATCCAATTTTCCCAGTACCACTTTTTAAAGACACTGTCTTTTCCTAGTGTGTATATTTGGCACCTTTGTCAAAGATCAAGTGGGTACAGATGTGGGAGTTAATATCTGGGTCCTCCATTTTATCCATTGGTTAATGCATCTGTTTCTATGTCGTATCATGCTGTTTTTATTATTATGGCTCTATAGTGAGCTTAAAGTCTGGTGTGGTGATCCTCCAGCAGTGTATTTATTGCTCAAGATTGTTTTAGCTCATCTGGGCCTTATAGGGGCC